>JAEOAD010000008.1:37470000-38102500 GCA_036365145.1 Orientallactaga sibirica
GGGTAATGAAAGAAAAAAAAAGTCAATGCATGTTCAGTGCAGACACCATTTTTAAAATATATATTTTATTTATTTATTTGAGAGAGAGAATGAGGCAGAGGGAGAAAGAGAGAGAGAATGAGAGTGCCACGGCCTCCAGCCACTGCAAAGGAACTCCAGATGTGTGTGCCCCCTTGTGCATCTGGCTTACGTGGGTCCTGGAGAATCGAACTGGGATCCTTTGGCTTTGCAGGCAAATGTCTTAATCGCTAAGCCAGCTCTCCAGCCCCCAGACAGCATTTTTAAAAACGTTATTGTCATGTTTGATTGGATCTGTGGATATGAAACCCACAGATATGAAGGGCCCTAAAGTTGGTATGGCCACATGAACAGAAAGATGTCTGTTATAACACACCATTGCATACACTCTCTGTCCTTGTCTTCATCTGCTCATCTGGTGGGATAGCCTCAAGTAGCTCATTCTCCGGGTTTAATGAATTCGATCTGCTCAGAGCTGACACAGATTGATTTATTCTTCTCCGGTCTGCTGGCAGCTTTGTGAACAGAAAGCAGTTAGCAAAGATTAAGTAGGAGCTGTGGAGACTCAACAAAGCCCGTTTTGTGAGGTAGAGTAACAGATAACAGGGGAGTTCCTTATCAAGCCCTGGGACTCAGTAAACCTAGAGGCAGGCCAGGTGCAGTTACCCTATCCCCCAGCATCAAGGGGGCTTTCTAAGAGCTGGAAGAAGCTGCTCACTACAACCTGGCTAGTCCCTGATGTTCTCATAATCGACTTTCTTCAAGAAAGACTGGGCTCTTTTATTAAGGTAGTCTTTGAAACTTTCCCGTGTTGCTGTGATGTTTGGTTGTGTAAGCCAGGACTGCTGCGCTCTGACAGCCCAGATCTCTAGGGCAGAGATGAGCTCTGTGCTCACTTCTAGGGAAAGGGCAGAAGGATGCTAGGCTTGGGCTCAGATGACGGGACTGGTGTTCTGGCATCGTATCAGCACCACTTGTGTTACTCTGAGTTTTGCGGCACATGAGTTTGTCATGTTTTATCATTAAGTCCTTCAGGTCTTACTGAAGATTAGGTATTAAGCTAAACTCATGAAAATTTTAAATGTTTCAGCATATGAGAAAAATGAAACAGCATAAAGAACACTAAAATACTATAAAGATGAATACACATGTATCTACCAGCTTGAGAAATAAAACATTAGTCCTGTTGACTCTCCTGCGTGCCTGTTTCTGTTAAGGATTAAGGACATGTGACAGAAAGTCAAAGAACAGTGGCATATAATAAAAGTTTTTTCCTCAAGTAGTGAGAAGTTTGGAGGTAGCTTTTCAATAAAAAGTTTTCTGTTACTTCATCATTAAGATTGCAGAAACTGTAACCATCACCTTTACAGTGCACAAAGAGGGGAAGATCAGTAACAAAGGGACTTTCCAAATAGGCTTATCCAATGACTTCCAAGCCAAAATTGTACTGGAAAATGTAACTGCTTCCAGAGATTAAATTTGCTGTGACCATAGAAGGGTCAGTGAGATACTGTACTAGCAGCTCTACCTGAGGGCACCCCCTTTCTTGTCCCAATATTAAAATTTTTTTCTTTATATTTTTATTATATGAGTATTCCTCAGAAACATACAGGCTTATTTTAATGTTATTTTAAACTTCATACAAATGATCCCCTATACCGAGTGTGTTCTATAGCTTGCCTCCCCATCGCTGATCTGTGTCAGAGCCATCGCTGTCAGGGAATGTCGTGGTTCATTTTTTGTCATTGTGGAGGATGCCAGCATAGGTCCATGATGCTGCGCATGCTCCTGTCATGCTGCTGTATGCTCTTGTTTGTCCTGTACCTATGAGCTTGAGCTTCTAGGTTAACCACGAGGAGTGGGCATGCTGATGTTCATCAGTGTTCCTGGACATCCTGGTCTCCTCTACAAAGTGTGCAAGCCAGTGGGAGGATACACTGGCCATTTCTCACAATTACTAGCTTCTAATTGTCACCAGTGTGGAGTGTGAGATAGCTGGTACTGTGTTGTGTTCTTAGCTTCACTGAGATATAGTTGGCATGCACTTAAAAAATTTAGGGTGAGGGGACCCAAGAGATGGCTTAGCAGTTCTGGCATTTGCCTGCAAAGCCAAAGTACCTCAGTTTGATTCCCCAGGACCCACGTAAGCCAGATGCACAAGGGGGCACACACATCTGGAGTTCGTTTGTAGTGGCTGGAGGCCCTGGCACACCCATTCTGATTACAATATACTTTTTTTTTCCTGCCTTTTGAAACAGGCATCTGAAATGTAACCTTGACTAGCCTAGAACTCATGGAGTCCAGACTGGCCTTAGACTTATGGTGATCCTTCTGTCTCAGCATTCTGAGTGCTGAAATGGCAGGTGTGTACCACTGTGCCAGACTTTTTATATGCCTTCTCTTTCTGAATTTATGTTCACCACAGCCAGCATGCTCCACTAAGATGTGTGGCTTGGTCTTCATAAGGTGGAGTATTCCACTATGTGCTTACAGATAAATCTCTGACCCTCTTATATTGGCTGTCACTAGTTTTCTTTAATCTGGTTTTTATTTCTGTGTTTCAAGTTACATTGTTTTGATGAGTAGAATTTTCATGTCTTAATGGAGTCTTATTTGTCAATTTGTGTTATCTTCAGTGCAATTTTTGGCTCAGTAAGTCAAGTAGGTAATCCATAGTCAGACACAGTGGTGCGTGCCTGTAATCCTAGCACTGAGACCGAAAGATGGAGAGTTCTAGGCCACCCTGGGCTGCATGATGACACCCTGCCTCAAAAACAAACAAACGAGGGAAATTTGCGGAAGAGGGGGCGGAAAGAATGTTAGAGCTACAAGTTGGGGCATTATGCACAGAGACTTGGCCGATCCCCCATAGCTCCTGACTACCCCCACAATGCGTGAACCACATTCCCCATTGATGAGGGTCCCTATGGAAGAGGGAGAACAGGGAGGAGGATAATGGAGTCACCACTATGAATGTAAACCCAGAATAATATACATAGGAATAAATAAAATTTAAAAAAAAAAACGAAATTAGTATTTTTTCCATGCTGGAATTGAACCCAGAGCCTCATGCATGCTGGGTTTGCCCTCACCAGTGATGCCCATCTCCAGCCCTAAGAGGTCATTCTTTGTGTTTTTTTTTTTTAGTATATTTTATAAGCATGAAAGGGCATTTCCATGTAGGTATGTAGGTCTTTCATCTGGAATTGACTTTCAGCCCCTGGCAGGAATGGGATGGACCAGACCTTGTTTCTTGGTCTTTGTGGTGGGTCCCCAGCTGCCCTAGCACTGATTCTTCCATTTTTTTTTCCTCCAGCGCTGTTTCTCAACTGCTGTCTACAGAAGAGTGAGCTCTCTGCCCACACTTCATTCTGGTAGGGCCTGACTCCCACAGAAAGTCCAGACAGTTGTGCAGACAATGCTTCATGTAAATGCCCTGCTTCCCTTCTGAGAAGCTGGATGTTTTTGGTCTGTGTTGTTTGCATGAAGCTGGGTCTCTGCAGGGTTTCCCCAGTAGGCGTAATGTCTGTCATCGTGGGGCATTGCTGCAGAAGTTCAGCACATCCTCTGTGGCTTCCTGGAAAGAGGACACTGGGAAACCAGAGCCCAGTTTCCTGTGTACTTCATTTCCTTACTGCTGGGTTCTTCCCTATCCTTTTGCCCTGATAAATCATAGCCACGAGAGTGGCTGAGTCCCATGAGCCCTTACCCTGAGTCACCCGTGGGACCTCCATGCGCTGTCTTTTCCTAATAATAAAGTAATCCTGAAAGGTCGTTTTCAGATCAAGTTCTTCTCTAGACTAGTTTCTTTGTCTAGCCCCTTCCCTTTCAGGAGTTTTGCAAAGTGATTGGTCCACACCTTAGGTCATTAAGTCAATGGTCACTGATGACCCTAGGAAAGGGACCTGAAAGTGCTGGCTATGGAAGGTCCAGATGTGAAACATTCAGAAGCAAGTCTTCCAGTTGTATTTTGTGTTTTTCTATATATGTTTTAACATTTGCAGTCATTTTTTATCACCTTGGAGTGTTTATTGTTCTTGCAGTGTTTTTAGTTAGGAACTTCTCACCTTCCGTCTTGTCCCAGACTCTGAAATCCTACAGCTACTTACCAGGCACCCTACTCCTGCTTTGTGTGTGGTTTCTAACTCACCAAGCTATGCAGGCAGCTACTTTTGTTCCTCCTGTATTCACTGTGAGTTTTGTAATTGTAGTGTTTGAAAGATATGTCCTACAAGTACTTTAAATGTTTTTCCCTAGAAGTGTTATGGTCATTTCTTCTTTTGTTTTAATTAGAATATATTCATTGTGCAAAATGGTGGCTGTCATTATGACATTTCCATACATGTATATCCTGTACTTTGTTCGTATTTATCCAAGGACCCTCCCTCATCATGTCTCCTGCTGGTCCTTTTCCTCTTCCCAGGTAGTCCCCCCTCTGTTTTTAGCATATGTGTGCATACATATATGCACATACATATGTACTGATGCACACACTTTTAAAAAATCTAGATTATGCAAATGAGAGAAAACATGTGACATCTTGTTTTACTGAGGCAAGCTTATTTTGTTTAACATGGTGATCTCCAGTTCCATCCATTTTCCTGCAAATATAATTTCATTCTTCTTTATTGCTAAATAAAACTACACTGTGAACATGTACTATGTTTTCTTTGTCCACTCTCTGTTGGGGGCCACCTAGGCTGATTCTGTGTCTTGACTATTGTGAATGGTGCTGTAATTAGCATGGGTGTGCAGGGATCTCTGTGGAGTGCTGACTTAGAGTCCTTTGGGCACACACCCTGCAGTGGTGTGCTTGGATTGTATGATTGATTTTTATGAGTTTGAGGAAAACTCCATCCTTATTTCCATAGTGGTGGACTAATTTACATTCTCAACAGCTATGAATGTGTGTTTATTATGGTCATTTCCACATAGTCCTTGCTAATACATTTTTATGAATATCGTTGCTTTGTGATGTTTTCCATCCTGATGTCTTTAGCCATAGAGAAGAGGGAGCGTGCATACACACTGAAGGGACTGGCAGGTCACACCAGGCAATGTGTGTTGTGGCACAGTTAACTTGAACCTGCTCCTCAAATTCTCCAAACTCCAGCCACATCCTTTTTGCCCATTTGCTGCTGTCTTCTGCTGGCAGTTCACACATCTACCCAGCTCCCTGATACTGCTTTTTTCTGGAGGCCTGTGCAAGCAGATCAGTAGTGTCAGCTAAGTTACCCTTCTTTATGGGAGGCAAACGATCAGTTTCCAGAACTGCTCAGAATTGAGCCCAGTGTCCTAAATCACACCCACAGAAGACTGAATCTCTTGATCATTTCTAATGACTCAAACATCTCTCTTCACTCATGTGTGATGGTCCTCGGGGCCATAAACAAGCCAGTCTCCATCCATTTACTGCACAAAGAGGGCAGCTAAAAGGGGATTTATTTTTTTCTGTTGATTCTTAAACGCCTGATATAAAACCATTCCAAGTGTCTCTGGCGCCATTTGTGAGGCAAAACCATTCTGTGTAGTGATTTTCCCTCCTCACCACCCTGCCCACTGTATCACTAGTGCCATCCAGCCATTTGGCCTGTGGTCATTGCCGTGGTTTGTCATGATTGGCCCCCATTCCGTTACCATGCCAGGCCGTCTTCCTGGGTTAGGAATGGAAATGATAGTGCAGCATTGGCTTCTGGTGTTATTGGACTCACCACACATGTTGAAAACGGGTGGACCATGTCCTCTTCGTGGTCAGTCTGAAATGCTGGTAGTTCAGTCTGCTGGAGTGCACTGTTTTTTCGCTAAGTGATGCATACGAGCTGTGTGTATTAAAGGAGTGCCATGTGACATTTTTGAGTGTGTGTACTTTGCGTCCTGTTTAAGTCAGGTTAGCTTGGTCTCTATAGTATCTGTCATTTCTTTTGGCAGGAGACACTCAAAATTATTTTTTTGGCTTTGTGCTATAGAAAGTCCATACATGTCTGTAGTCACCCTTCTGTTCAGTAGTACACCAGAGCTCCATGTGTCTCTCTAATTGTGACAGTGACTGCAGCAGGCCACTTGTGTCCTTGAAGCAGCAGCCCCCTTGACACATTACTTTTCCTCTTCATGTTTGTTGCCTTGTGGCTCTATATGAGTCTCCTTTGACTAGGAAGGCAAACATGTCCTTAGACTTGTCCCTACCCTACAGTCACCACTAGGTGACCTGTATTAGCATTTGATCTTCACGTCTGGCACATACAGGACATTCCCCGACTCTCCCTGGGGTCGTAGAAGAATCTTATCGGCTTGGGTGTCCTTTCACTGGGTGTGACATACGTGTCATTGCACTGAGCAAAAGTGAGTTTTTTTAGCAAGGGACAAAAGAGAAGGGATGCTGATGCACAGTTGGCAGTGTATGCTACAGAGGTGCTCAGCATCGCTCTCCCTCCCATACATACACACACCACACTCCCACATTGGTATCATACAGCCCTCCAAGCCCATTAGAACATGTCACTTCTTTGTTGAACTGAATTAAGTGGCTCCTCCTGCCTTTGAGGAGAGAGAGTGGAAATATATAGAATAAATACAGAATCTAGAAAAGTGTGGCCTAGCCCACATCCTGTTCTGCCTACCTTTGGGCTGGGAATTCAGATCCACCCACACACAAACACACCTTAGGGATGGACCCAGGGTCAGCCCACAGTGACACCTCTTCTAGCCGGGTGGCTGGAACTCAAAGTTACAAGCATTAATAACACACATGAGTCTATTAGAGGATGTACATTTAAACTGCTGCACTTAGATAACAAGAAGTGGGGGGGTATGGTGTGCTTATGCATAGCTTCTAGTTCCATTAGCCATGAGCCTCATGTGTGCAGGATGTCCAATTCCACGTGAACGAGCCTCGCATGTGCATGACGTCAAGTTCCACCTGCCATGAGTATTACATGTGCATAATGTCTAGTTCTCCCTGCCATGAGCCTCACATGTGCATGACATCTAGTTCCACCTGCCATGAGTATTACATGTGCAGAATGTCTAGTTCTCCCTGCCATGAGCCTCGCATGTGCATGACATCTAGTTCCACCTGCCATGAGTATTACATGTGCAGAATGTCTAGTTCTCCCTGCTATGAGCCTCGCATGTACATGACATCTAGTTCCACCTGCCATGAGTATTACATGTGCAGAATGTCTAGTTCTCCCTGCTATGAGCCTCGCATGTACATGACATCTAGTTCCACCTGCCATGAGTATTACATGTGCAGAATGTCTAGTTCTCCCTGCCATGAGCCTCGCATGTGCATGACGTCTAGTTCCACCTGCCATGAGTATTACATGTGCAGAATGTCTAGTTCTCCCTGCCATGAGCCTCGCATGTGCATGACGTCTAGTTCCACCTGCCTGTCATGTGCAGAATGTATTATGATGTGCATAATGTCTAGTTCCACCTGTCATGAGTATTATATGTGCATAATGTCTAGTTCTCCCTGCCATGAGCCTCGCGTGTACATGACGTCTAGTTCCACCTGCCATGAGTATTACATGTGCATAATGTCTAGTTCTCCCTGCCATGAGCCTCGCGTGTACATGACATCTAGTTCCACCTGCTATGAGCTTTGCAGGTATACTATTGACAGGCTTTGCATGTGTGCCAATTACAAGCCTTGCATCCCAGGGAAGATGGTTCAAAACCCCTGATACCTGAGCTCACGTTCTCCCAGCTTCACAATTCTCATCCACGTGTTCCATTCACTTGTGAAATCCACTTGCTGCCCCCGTCTTCAGCAGACACCAGACTCCCTGAGAACAAGGACTGTGCCTGACACAGTGATGGTTTGTATGCACTAGGAGTGGTTCTGCCTGCAGGTTAACATGGACGTGGGGTAAGTAAAGCAGGGCGTATTCTTCTCACACAGCAAGGCTAAAGGGAGTCGGCCTCTGTTGGATCAGTTGCTTAACCACTCTCATGATCATGGTCTCTGCCATTGTCTTCTATTCCTTATTGTTGTGAAATGACCACTGTGAACCAGCCATCAGTTTACTCTTTAAAAGAAGCAAAGCAGGGAACCAGAACTACTTGACTCTTAATAAAATAAAAACAAAACACATCTCTCCAGAATGCTCCCCCATATCCCCCCCGCCCCCCGCTACCACCACATTCTTCTTGCTACTCTTGTCTTTTGGCCACTTTCAGCTAGAGAAGAGGCTCTAGACCACATGGGAGCTTTTCCAGCCTCTGAATAGGAGAGGAACTTGCCTGTGCTGATCGTGCACTCACTCAGTGCCCATGTGAGCCAGCACCCCTGCTCACACACTTACTCACTTTCATATCAGTTCTGAAAAGGAGATATTATAATTCTTGTGTTTTTTTTAATTTTTATTTATTTATTTCAGAGTGACAGACAGACACAGAGAGAAGGAGGTAGAGAGAGAGAGAGAGACAGAGAAAGGGTACATCAGGGCCTCCAGCCACTGCAAACGAACTCCAGACGCATGCGCCACCTTGTGCATATGACTTACATGGGTCCTGGGGAATCAAGCCTTGAACTGGGGTCCTTAGACTTCACAGGCAAGCGCTTAACTGCTAAGCCATCTCTCCAGCCCCCTCTTGTGTTTTTTTAAAGATATACCTTTGTGCTCTGGCAGTTATTTATTTGTTCATTTGAGAGACAGAGAGAAAGAGGCAGATAATAAGTATGAACACACCAGGGTGACTTGCTCCTGAAAATGAACTCTAGACACAAGTGCCACCTTGTGCATCCATCTTTACATGGGTACTTGGGAATCAAACCTAGGCCATCAGGCTTTGCAAGCAAGTGCCTTTAACCACTGCATCATCTCTCCAGACCTGAGACATTGTAATTCTTATTTCACAATTAAAAACAGCATTTCAGGAAGACTGGAAAACTTGACTATGGCTAAGCATGTCTGGAAGGTGAACCAGGACTCATACCTCAAATGGCCCTCCTCCCACTTGAGCCTGCTCACCTTCCAGGGTGACTGCGGCGCCTCTCTTTTATCCTTGGACCAGAATATGGAACACCCCCGTGGGTCCTTCCCCACAGGAATAATGATTAGTCATCTACCCAAGCGGAGCTTCTGCATTCAACATGTTTTGGCAAAACAATTTGCTAATAGTATTGCAACCAGAAAAAAAAAGTAATGCAACTATAATTTGGAGTGATTTTTATATTTGTGTCCTAACAAAGTAGTCTTCATTTTATAAGCAGGGTTATCATTTGTAACACAGGGCCTTGTATGGTAGGCAACTTAATAAGCATTTACCCAGGAGTTGGTGCAAATTCTCAGGGCTCTAAATAATTTGCATAACCTTTTCTCATTTAAGGAGGTAAAGCACTTTGCCAGGAGGTTTTGCCCTTTTATTATTCCTGGAAAATCCCAGCATTCTTGTTTTAGAATAAATGAAATGGCAATCATCTATATTCATGTCCACAGCTTACAGTTATGTATTTGAGAACTAAAATATTCAGAGACATTTCAGCCTGTACCATGTTTTTTTAATAACGTGTTGGGGTTCTTGGTGCATGTGATTTAAAAGGAATAGATGCACAATTGAATGAAATTCAAGACGAAGAATGAGAAAAAGCACTTTTAATTCTATACCACCCGGAGGCAATAATCTTAACATTTTTGGCATATATTTTTGCATAGCTGAATTCATACTCTGTTGGCCACTTTGTGTGCTGTAGTGGTAACAAGGACCCCTGCAGAAGGCTGTGTGAGTGACGTCCTCTCGCTGATACTAGGTGTCTTTTACAGCGTTGTTCTTGTGATAGACATTTGTATCAGCTCAAGGATGTGGCTGCTAAATTTTCTAAAGAAAACATACTCCAAATCCAGATACATGTGCTCACAGGCCCAAAGACCTCTAAGTTAGCCACAGTGAGGGCCAGATGTGGAACCGTGGGACGGGCCAGCTGTAGGGAAGGTTTGAATGACCTGTTTTCTCAGAATCCATCCTCTCTGTGTGGAGGACACTTGCCTAAAGGTGGTGCTCTTTTTTCTGCATGTGTATGCATAGCAGGTATGACGTGTGTGTGTGGGGGGGTGCATATGTACATGTCTATACAGATATGGCACAATGTGCAGGCATGGAGACCAAATAAGAATATTGGATATCCTCCTCCATTGTTGACTTGAGATTAAATCTCTTCACTGATTTCAGAATTTTCTGTCTTCATAAGTCCCAGCATTCTTGGCTCTCTGCTTCCCATAGGACTGGAGTTACAGACTGCTTAGCCATGTCTATTTAAGTAGATTCTGGGAATCAAGGTCTGGTCTCAGGCCCCCTAAGGGAAGTGCTCTTCACCAAATAGTGGGGCTGGACAGATGGCTCAGCAGTTAAAGGAGCACATATGCCTAGAGTTCATTTGCAGAAACAAGAAACCTTGGTGCACCCATACTCCGTTCTTCACTGGCTCTCATAACATCTACTCAGCTTTATTTTCCCCATTACACTTAGCATATCTAGTATACTATATATTTTACTCATTCCATCACTAAAATGTAAGGTTCACACTGATAAGAATGTTTGTCTTCTGTTCTGTGTTCCAGCAGAGTACTGGGCATAAGCAAGCATCGAGTAAGTGCTTATTAAGCAAACACAAAGAATGCTAAGGGTGAGTCCCTTCTCTTTTCTCTTTGGTCTTGTTTTTTGTTTACCTTTGTGGGTAAGAATTTACTGATTCTTTTAAACAGAACAACTAAACATTTCTGATAGTAAGAACTGAAATCCACAGGTGTCCAGCCCTCTCCACATCTGCTGATGCAGCCAGGCTGTACACATGGTTCCAGATGGTTCTCTTGAGGAATAGAACTGATAGAATGCATCTATTTTATAATGAATATGTTGCATTATATTATAAAAGGTGATTCACTAGATTGGTTTACATGATACAACATGGGTAGTCCAACAATGGTCTGCACACTAGAGGGGCCAGTCAATCCACAGTGCCTTGGGAGTCCTAGTTGGTGGTTAAGGCCAGGAAGATTACTGGAGAGTCACTGGTCTCCAGTCCATGTTGGAAAGGTGAACAAGCTAGAGTCTGATGCCATGGAGATGGCGAATAGCCAGGCATTCTGAGGGAGGGTCTTCCCCCTTAGTTAATCCTTCCTGGAAACACAGGAAGTATGTCTCGGATAGTTTCTATGTAAAATGTCCCTCATAACCTTAAGTGTTTGTTGTCAAGTCTAAAACTTATTTAAAATATTTTTATTTGTTTATGAGACAGAGAATATGGGAGTGCCAAGGCTTCTTGCCAGCACAAATGAATTTCAGACACACGTGCTACTTTGTGCATCTGACTTAGCACAGGTACTGAGGAATCAAACCAGGGCCAACAGGCTTTTCAAGCAAACACCTTTAACTCCTGAGCCACTTCCCTAGTCCCCAAGCCTCGTACTTAATCCCCAGCTGGTGAGCCTGTTGAGAGGTGGAGCCTTGCTGGAGAAGGAGTGTCCCTGGGCACTGACCTTGGGAAATTATAACCCAGCCCTGCTTGCTGCACTCAGCTCACTTTCTGCTTCTTCCCTGCTAATGTGGAGACATGATTCCCTGCTGTCTGCTCCTGCCGTGATAGAAACTCCCCTCAAAACTATAAGCCAGAAGTAAACCCTTGCCTTCTTTCCATAAGCTGCTTCTGATTGGGTGTTTGTCCCAGCAATTAAGTAACTACTGTCATTTCGTAGTTGATTCCAGATCTTATTAAGCTCATGGCTAAGTAAGATTGACCATCACAATTTCAATGACTCTATCTATCAATCAATCTGTCTATCTATCTGATGGTTCCAAAGCAGTTTACACACAGTAGAAGCTGTACTTTGAGTTTGGATTGGATCCCTTCTAGGCTGGTGATCTTTCAATGATCTTTGGAACTGCTGGGCAACTAAAGAGCTCCCAGTCAGGCCTGTGATTACAATGGTATTCCTAAAACACTGTGTGTAGTGTGCTGTGCTGTAAGCAAGGGTGTTCCCATTCGTTTCAGCCTAGGATATTTTCCATTTACAATGGGTTTTCAGGACACATCTCCATCACAAGTAGATGAGCATCTGTCTTTTGGGGTATGAAGTGCATGGTTTTCAGCTCACTGCTTCTCAGAAGGCCCCAGCCTTCTTGCAGTGGCAGGAGGCCCTGGTGCACCCATACTCATACACACACACACACACACACACAGAGAGAGAGAGAGAGAGAGAGAGAGAGAGAGAGACTGTATCATGTCCTACTGTCTCTTTCTTTCTTTCTTTCTTTCTTCTTTCTTTCTTTCTTTCTTTGAGGGAGAGGGAGAGGAAGACAGAGAATAGGTGCGCCAGCAGCCTCTCAGCCACTGCGAACGAACTCCAGATGCATGCGCCCCCTTGTGGGAAAGTGAGGCATTGCGCCCTTGCATCACTTTGCATGTGGCTAAACATGGGACCTGGAGATTGGAACTGATGTTCTTAGGCTTAGCGGGCAGGCGCCTTAACTGCTAAGCCATCTCTCCAGCCCCTGACTGTGTCTTTCTAAGCAAATAAATAAAGATATTTAAAAAAATAAATATAACCTCATGTCCTCACTGGGGAACTGAGGGGGACAGGCCCCCTTTTAATCTCTTGCAGAAGCATTTGTCCAGCCCATTTTCCCAGCACATGAGCATTTTCTGGTCAAAGCACAGCTTCTCACAGCACCTTTAGAGCATTGCTACCCCATTTTATTGTACAGTCACTTCTTTATGTAGGGCTTGCTGTAGGCCAAGCATTGTTCTAAATGCTCTGCAAAGATGAATGTGCCTCATCTTCCTAACAATCCTATGAAGTGAGCAGTCCAACTGTGTATATTGTGTACCTGTGAGGACAAGGACCCCACATCTGTGCACATTGTTCTGTCGCTGATCACCCCATCCATCAGTACTTCATGCATTGACATGGAGGTGTCGTAGATTGTCATGCCCATAAAGGAAAGTCACAAGCGGAGTCTCCCCCATACCTGTGAACTTGGAGTGGTGACAAGTTGCTCCTGGCTTTCTCCTCCTGGTGACCCTCTAGATAGAATCCCAGTCTCCCTCTGGGAGGGTTCGCGCTCTCTTCTTGGCTTCAACCTTTTCTGCCTTTGTTGTCTCTGATAAGCATGGGTGAACCTGGAAGAGCTGCCCAGACACCTGGTAAGACCAGAGTCTCTATTGCCTGGCCCTGACCATCCTTCATGCCTTCTGTTCCCTCTAGTGCCAGCCCTGGCTGCCTCTCATGCCTTCTGCTCCTCTTGCATCAGGTTTTTAGCAATACATATCCTCTACTTAGCTTCCATGCTTGGCCTCATCTTTCTAGTGAAGGACATCAAGAGGATCCTGCAGGCTTCTAGGGAAGTTGAACTACCTTTAAGTAACTTAGAGGACAGAAAGTTGTTAATTGTAAGAATAGCTTTGGGAGGAGGGACTGGAGAGATGGCTCAGTGGTTAAGATGCTTGCCTACAAAGTCTAAGGACCTAGGTTCGATTCCCCAGTACCCACATAAAGCCAGATGCACAAAGTGGCACATGCATCTGGAGTTTGCTTGCAGTGGGTAGAGGCCCTGGTGTGCCCATATTCTCATTCATTCATTCTCTCTCTCTCTGTCTCTCTCTCACACACACACACACACACACACACACACACACACAAATAATAAATAAATAAAATATTTTTTGAAAAGAATAGCTCTTTGGACTGGGTGTGTGGCTTCTTGTTAGAGTACTTGCCTGGTATTGTGACACCCTGAGTTTCATCCCAAGCACTGTAAAACAAAACAACCATCACGTGATGCTTTTCACTAGTCACAGAACTGCTGCATTATAAGAGAAAGAGCAGGTATTTGCTTTTTCACTTAATTTTTCATCTTTATCAGTATTATGTGCAAGTGCAGACTGACAGGCTAAACACTTGTGCACAGAGCATCATGAAAAGCAGTAGCTGTGTGTGTGCCCCACCCTTAGTGAGCTTACTGGCCCACTCCCATGTCTTAGAAGACATCACTGTGCCTTCTGAGCTTAGTGCCCCACTTCCTTGGTCCTAGACCCCCATGCTGTGCTGCCACATCTGCCTCTGCTCACTGAGACTGCTGAGTTTGCCAGGTGAGGAAGATGTAGCTCTGTCCTTTCTCTGCCCCTCCCATGCATTCCACTCCAGTGTCTTCACAGCTCTTCTTTCTACAGTCATAATTTTAATCTCCAAGTGCTTTGTGATTGTTATTCCTTGTACAAATAGTGTTGGGGAGCTCAGGAGCTGGGGAGATGGCTCAGCAGTTAAGGGTACTTGCTATGGCAGCATAAGGACCTGAGAACACCTGAGTTTAATTCCTGAGCACCTACATAAACAGCTGGGCATGGGTATGCACATCTGTAACCCCAATCTTGTGGTGGCAGAAGAGGGGAGGCAGAGACCAGAGAATCTCTTGAGCTCACTGACCATTAAAAAAAAGTGAAAACTGAAAAGTATCAGCTGTGGGATAAGAGATTCTCTTTCAAGGAGCAGATGGATGAGTAAAAAGAGGAAGACACCTGACATTGTCTGGCCTCTGCACACATCTGCACAGGGGTGTACGTCTGCACACAGACACTGGAATACTTCCCTTCCCCCCTCCCCACACACACATCAGCAAAATTTGTAAGTAGCATCCTGTAATTATGATGGGTAGAGTATCTTCTATCTCTAAGAATGTTCACTTACCCCTTCCCCTCCTAGTCGTTATCATCTTGATTGCTTGGATCTGCTTTTCATATTAAATACTCCTTGTTAGTGTTTGCTCAAGTTTAAGCTATAAAATGAACATGCAAAAGCTAAGATGGCAGGTTTAGTGCCTGGGTCTTCACCTTGGGTGGTAAAGGCTCCTATCCCTAAATCTTAGTGTTTTTAGGTCATTTGTTAGTAGCGCAGACTGGCCTTGAACTGTGAGCAGCCTGCTCTCTGATTCCCCAGAGTGGTGGCCTCCAAAAAGGGATACCCACACCCATTCCCTTTCATTCTGAGGCTAAAAGAACAAGTGAAGGGTTAAAAAGCTGCATTATGAAGTTCACGGTCAAGCCTTTCTCTTAACCCTCCTGTTCCCACCAGTGCCTGATGGGTGTGGATCCTTTGTTTGTTCTTTCCAGATCCCTTGTGGATGAGAGGGATAGCCTTTCAACTTCCTGACTCCCTTAACATCAAGTAAGAAAGTGTAGTTCATCAGAAAAATCCACCACTCGAATCCAGACATAGGACACTCATGTCTCCCAGAGGACTCCTTTGCGTCTTTGTCTTGGGATAAACGTGGCATCGCTATTAGTTGGTTTGCCTTTTGTTGTTGTTGTTTTTTTTTTTTTTTTTTGCTTGGTAATTGGAATCATCTGGTACATACAATCGGCGACTCACTCCCGTGACCTTCCATAGTATCAGTTCTTTGCTATCACTGTGTGGCATCCCGACTCATGAATGAAGCACAGGTGATCTCTCCTTTCCACTGGAGACAGGCATCTGTTACTTCTGATTGAGGACTGCTATGAATCAAGCTGCTATGAACCTGTGTGACTGTTTCCATAGGTTTATTCTGAGGATTGGAATTCCCGAGTAATCAAGAAGGTGTGGAATTTGTCTTTGCTAAACTTTGCCAAGAAGTGGTTTTATCAAGTCAGTGACCTTGTGTCTTCCTCACTACCAGCTAAACATGAGCTAAACGTGTGCACGGCTTTCTGCTCTTCAGACTCTATGACTGGCTTTCTTCTCCTTGATTCTGTCTTTGAGGGTCAGCCGTCTTTGCAGTGGGACACTTGGAAGGAACAGACCTACCAATGTGTTTTTCAATCTTCTGTCTTCATCTGGAAACCTCTCCTAGGAGTTCCAGGTAGCTTTTAGCTCTCAGCTTCACAAGCTATAATTACCCTTGAGTCGGTTCTGCTTAATGGCTTTATAGAAACAAGGTTTTAATGCTTACAGCCTTTTACTGCTTCTCCAGAGATTGTCCCTGTATTCTGCACTGCCAACAAAATGACAAGATAATTCTGATTCAACATCTTTATCAGATGCAATGATTAATAAACAGCATAAATTGAAGGCAAAGACAGTGGGATTGTTTTTCTTAAATATTTCTCTCCAAGTCTGCAGAACTCTGAGTCTATTGCTTTATAGATTTTAAGTCTAGAAAAATTTAAAGGCCTTTAATCTTGTCATGTCTCCGTGTCTTGGACCTGTGTGTTCCCCTTCCCCATGGGGCCATCTTACCATTTTGGTTGGGTTCACCAGGGCTAGGAGGCACAGTTGAATGGCTGGTGCCTAAAATTGGAAGTGAGACCATGTTTTCCCAAAGAACCAATGACCTATAATTAACGTTTCATGCTTCTGACCTCTGGGCTTCCCCTGGTGCTCCAGCGCAGGGATGGTAGCAGGCTGGGCAGGGATGGCAAGGAGAAGTCATAGATACCATCTCTGTTCATAGCTGTGAGAACCTTACCCACAGGCAGACAGTGCCAAGATGATCCTGAGCTCACTGACTGTAGGCAGTTGTTTTGTTTTCACCCTCAGCCTCTACTCAGTGAGCTCTCCTTCAGTTCCTCTTGAACTTGAACTCCTGCACTGAGGACCAACCAGTAAGACCATGCTTCTTCTCTTAGGAATGCAGCATCGTGTACAGCAGTGGGCCAGTTGTATGCAGCAGAGCAAGTTGAGGGTTTCTCTTCAGGGCTTGCACATGCTAAGGGCTCCTTCCATATGTGAAAGCTGAAGTCATATAGGAGGAGTTCCCAAGTAGACCAGGATGATTACTTGTTTGACTTGGTCAAAGCCAAATTGTGATTGACTCACCTCTCCTCTTAGTGGGGAAGAAGGAAAGGTGTCAAGAATATAATTAACTGTGGACACCTTCATCTCCCTGTTTCTTCATGTATCAAGTGCCTGTTACTCTAAATCCACCAGTTTACTTCTGTTAAGGCAACAACTCTTTTGTATATAGATAATCACATAATTATATCTTTACCAACCCTGTAAAGGAAGACACTCAGCATAGCTAATATGCATTATCATATCAGAATCCCTTGTGATCATTGCTGCCTGGATTATACATAGTGGTTAGGTTTCTGGGCTGGCAGAGCAGAACAGTGGAAAAGACACAAAACTTGGTAACAATAATGGTGATGTCAGCTCTTTCTCCAGGAAATAAACAATGCAGCTAGAAAAGGCAACCCTGAGCTTGAGAGGGACCTTTATGTAGTTGAAGTACCTTGTTGCCACTGTGGTCAATCAGCTGGGCCCGGTGAGTTAGCGGAGATACAGCCACAGTCATGAGCGAGTCCTATGGCCGACCACAACTGCTCTCCACTTTGTGTGTGCTTCACATCTGCAAGACGGGGACACCGCAAGGATACGGCAGCCCTGGGAGGCTGATGTCTGCCTTTTCCAGTAGTGCCACTGGGTGAGAGGGGATAACTTATGAAGTGACAAACTCTTGCAAGTCAATAAATCCATATTCGAGTATTCTCAACTACAGAATCACAGTAAGTTCAGAAAGTGTACAGCCTCGTCCTATGACTCCACCAAACTTGGATGCTTGAAGAAAGTGGTTTTGACATCCCAAGTCGGCTGTCGTCTTGATGACCTCCGTCCCCTTCCAGGAGAGCTTGATAGCAGTGCAGCTGTGTTGTTGCTCACTGGAATGCCTGTCTGCACAATTAACCAGGTACATTTCGGTAGTATCTAAAACTCTCTAAGGTTGCACACACATTTTATGCCTGATGTGCCCCAAAGTCAAAGTGTGTGTCATAGAAGGTCCCTTACTCTGTGTAGTCAACTTGGCATGTGCCTCATGAACCATCCTTAGAATGGAGCAGTACCCCCCACGCCCTAACAGCTTTATCATAAATCTGTGCGTGTACTGAGCACACCATGGGAGAAAGCCTGGGCTCTGTGTAGCTCAGCCCCGAGTCCTCCTGGCCAGCCCCTCCATTGTGACCCTCTGAGCCTCCCTCTGTTCTTCTCTAAGTGTCTATAGTAGGACAATGGGAATGACACTGTGTAACACACATTTTCAAAAAGCTAGAAGGAAATTAAAAGTTTTTTATTACCATAAATGATAAAAAGCAGATACATGCATGAAAATATCATAACATGGCACCCCATAAATATGGACAGATTTTGTTTTTAGGTATCACTTAGAACTAAATTTAAAAGGCCTCTCCTTATGTTTTTCCTTTGAAGTAATACAGACCCCTTCACCTCAGACACGTCCAGAGTCATTTCATGTGAGAGCCACACTGAGGGTGGAGTATGAAATTCGCGCTGTGCCATTGCAGAATGGCAGGGATGCTTCACTTGCAGCAGAATGCACAATTCGGTTGCAGAATCAGTCTTGAATGTGGAGTTTTTTTTAACCTTTCCTTTTCTCAATACTAAGGATATATACCAGGGCCTTGTATGTGAACTTGCTTGGCAGTCATGCCACCACTGAGGAACATCCCAGCCCGAAATACATACATTTTAAAACAGGCAAAGTTTTCAGGTGTGTCTTGTCTGAGGTGCCATGAGGCCATCCACACACCATCTAAGAGATGAGGTGAGGATTGGAGGAGATGAAGACGGAAGGAGGCCCATGAGACTTTGAGTAGCTTGTGATTTGAGAGAGGAAGCAGGCTGCTGGTGACATGGTAGAGAAAGCTCATGACCGTGGCCATGGGAGAGCAGATAGAGGAGCTCATGGAAGCCAGGGGCCATGCAGAGTTCTTGCTGGTTTCCAGCAGGGCTGCGTGTGGTCTTGCCAGTTCTGAGGCGCAGGAGGGGGAAGTCAAGTACAGAGGAGCAGAAGCAGAGGACAGTGGACGTGCTCACTGAGGAAGGCCTTCATGAGAAGAGGTGGTGCCAGAGTCAGTGTGCTGGGAGAGGTCTCTGAATTGAACATCTTGTGCCTTGCCTGCTGGTCCTCACCATCGCCTTTTTGTTGTGCTCTGGAGGAAGCTCCAGCAGGCCCTGGGGAAGACAACAATTAACATGTTCTTTGGTTCTTTAGGAAAATGTGCTCTAGCTTGGGGCAAGATGGCTGTTGGGAGGTGATGCTCAGTGGATAGTTTTGAGAGATGGTTGGGAATGTACAGGGCTTATAGGTAGCTGGACATTGAGACTAGGGAAGAGTGTGGTCAGGGTGCACATATACATCCCTGTGTTGGCAGCGGAGTGGGGTAAAGTCCCCTTCCCTGAGAGGTTAAAAGTGGTGGTGGGTGATGTATGGATAGAAGCCTTTGAAGAAAGATGGACTGTGTCATAAACCAATCTCCCATACTGTGCAGAGTTCATTCTCCCAGAGCTAGGGGATTTAGATTAACTGTTCAGGCCACACCCTGCTGTCTGCCCATGGGACATATATTCATATCCTATAGAGCTTCCTTAATAAAGGACCACAGACAAACTAGCTTCAACAGAAGAAATGTACAGGAATCCTGGAGGTTGCCAGTTGAAGATCAAGGTGTCAGCAGAACTGGTTCCTCCTGAGGCCTCCCACCTTTTGGTCTATAGATGGCATCTTCACCCTGTGTCCCCAGCATAGTCTTCCCTGTGCATTTTCCCATCTGTGTGCTAAGCTTGTCTTCTTAGAAGAGCCAGTCTCAGAGGGTTAGGACCCTTTCAGGTGGGCTCATTAATTTTAACCACCTCTACAAAGACATATCTCCAAATACAGTCAGGATACTAAGGTGCTAGGGGTTTGGGCTTCAACACAGGCATTATGGAGGGCATATTCAGCCCTCAACTGGCATGCCCTACCCTTTGTTACCTCTCAGGTTTCAATAAGCAAGGAAGTGTGTCTCCTTTGACAGCCTACTCCTTGGCTGATGTTCTTTTAGAGGAAGAGGGTTTCAAAGACAGAGGGGTGATGCCACGTGCACACACACACGTGTGTGTGTGTGTGTGTGTGTGTGTGTGTGTGTTGGGGGTTGAGTGAGTGCTACTCTTACTGGGAAGCCTGGGATGAGGGAAGGATACTAAGGTTGCACAGTTGATGTCCCGGTAGTGAAATTAGGGTGAAAGGGACAAAGGGATGGGTGTTATGTGTGAATCCCAAAGCCTTTATGTTGGTTTCTTTTCTCAGCTCATCCCACATTAGACCAAATCCGCACGTCTCTACTGAATAGGAAGTTCATTCCTTACTGCATAGCACTGCTGGGGACTGTAGTAACTCAGGCGTCTGGAATCACAGATGGAAAGAAGCCCCTGAAACCTGGAACTGCCACGAGGATGGGGCAGGTGGGAAAGGACAGGATAAAGGGCAGCAATCGCTGTGCCACCTGGAAGTTCTTCCTGGTTGCAGACTGCCACTCATCTGCCTGCCCTGCAATTAGTCTCAGCTGGAGAAATCATTCAGCTTGCAAGTGACTGCCTGGAGTCTGCTCATTGGAAGGCTGTATTGATTCCATTGTTCTTTTCCCTGCACTTCGTATTAAGCTGAGAAGCTCACCCTATCTACCCCAGCTACTCCCCCCACCCTGATCATATTCCTCCACTTACTAGGTTATCCTGCTATTTAATTTAAACTTTTCAGCAATGATTGAGTGTATCATGACCAGTTTTCATTTGAGTTCTTGTGCCTACAGGGAGTAGAGATTATAGAGGTCTTATTTTCTTTCACTAAGCGACATCCTTTCTTGTCTGCCTGCTACAGAGAACATTAGGTTGCTGCTCTTGTTAGTGAAACAGTAAGCGGATTCAGAGTGCAGTTGAAACCTGTTTGCTGTGTCTTACTTAGACAGCCTTTCTCGGACAGAGAACATATTTTAAAGGTCTTGAAGATGGATGGATTTTTAATAGTGAGTTGCTAGTGGAATTTTTCCCCCTGTACATTGCTGGCTGGTGTGGGCCTGCTCACAAGAAAAGAGAAACCAGGGGCCCACTGCTCCTTTCTCATTCTGTCTTTTTATAAGAGAGTTACTGTACCCAGTAGTGTGTAGCCACTTCTGTCCTCTCCAGAGGAGAGGACAACGTGAGTGTGCTTGTGAAGTTTCATGCCCAAGGGTCTGTGGGCACTACATTTCTGTGAGTGTGTCTGTCTTCCTGGCTGAGGGGTTCTTTCTGTGGTGCACAGGGATGATTTCCCCTCCAAAGATGCAGGCCTAGTCCAGAGAGAACACATGTCTGCAGTGTGGACACCTGAGCTTGGAAATGTGATCCACCTAGTTCTCAATAAACAATCAATTGTAGGGCTGGGGAAATTGCTTAGCGGTTAAGGCATTTGCCTATGAAGCCTAAGGACCCAGGTTCGAGTCCCCAGGACCCATGTAAGCCGGATGCACAAGGGGGTGAATGCATCTGGAGTTCGTTTGCAGTGGTTGGAGGCCCTGGCATGCCCATTCTCTCTTTCTTTCTATCTGCCTCTTCCTCTCTCTCTCTTAAATAAACAAACAAATAAATAATTAAAACAAAACAATCAATTGTAATACATTAACCTTTTTGGAAAGCATTATATATAGCCAAGAATTCATCTTCCAGTTTTACCATCGGGGTTTTGTCATCACTTCTGATTACTATGTCCATATTCTATGAAAAGCTATGCTTGCTGTTCCCGGTGCACCACACCAGTGACCTGCAAGGGGATACATGTAGCAGAAGGTGATTATCCTAATCACCACATATAATTTGTTTGATTGTGTTGAGCTATAAATGAAATTTTATACAGAACCGATAAGACAGAATCCCATATTCATATCAAAGGTTCAGAAAACACAATAGATCTCTAGTGAAGCACAGGTCCTGGGACAGAGCGCTAGGCCTACAGAAGCAGCTGAGGCTGGGCTCTGGGGTCTGATTCCAGGACAGGGAAGTACACAGAAAAGTCAGTCATTCTTCTGTTTTCACGACAAAGGCTTCCATCTCCACCGTGGACAAAGCCACAGGTAACCAAAAGCCTGAACCCACATGGTTCTCTCTGGTCAGTCTCTGAGTGCTATTCCCTGAGGAGAGGCTCGAGACTGAGGCGTACACCCTCAGGATGAGCCCCGTGCACACCTACCCACAGGGTCATTGCCCCATTCCGAGCCCCCACAGTATCCAGTGCCCCATATCTACCAGCTTCATAATTCATTCAGTGCTACACAATTATTACCCACTTCCATGGCTGGGCCCTACTCTGCACTTTGAGTCCCTTTGAAGCCAAGACATTGATGTTGGTGTGGCTGAACAAATACCTAATCAGTGATAACTAATTTCTGTTTTTCCAGCTCTGCAATGGCCAGGGTTATTTCAGTTTTCAGTTTTACCTCTGGCCTTGGAAGAACACAGCTGAATTTGGAGTGTAACCATGAAACTCTGTATTGACTTTTCATTAGGTAGTAGATTTTCAATCACAAATGGTGAGTCAGGCGCAGTGATGCTTGCCCATAGTTCCAGCTACTCAGGAGGCTAAGGCAGGGGGCTCAAGATCACTTGAGCTCAAGATCAGCCTGGGCAACATAGTAAAACCCCTTTATAAATACAAATAAAATAAAATAAAATAAAATAAAATAAAATAAAATAAAATAAAATAAAATAAATAAAAAATAAAATAAATTTAAAAAAATAAAATAAAATAAAAAATTAAAAAAA
Organism: Orientallactaga sibirica; assembly: GCA_036365145.1. NCBI lineage: Eukaryota > Metazoa > Chordata > Mammalia > Rodentia > Dipodidae > Orientallactaga > Orientallactaga sibirica. The sequence goes on from JAEOAD010000008.1 coordinate 37,492,563, forward strand.
TAAAATAAATAAATAAAAAATAAAATAAAATAAAATAAAATAAAATAAAATAAAATAAAATAAAAACCCTCAATTCCAAAAGGGGGCAAAGATTTAGGAGCATGACCTCCAGAGCTAGACTTGAGTCTGTATGGTGGAGCCACACAGTAAAGAGAGGTCCTGCTTCCAGCATGGCTTCTTCAGGCCGCACGCATGCTAGAGGCTCTAGGCAGAAATGAATCCTGCTTCTTCCTTCTGCTGGAGGGACTGGCTGGGGTCAGAAGCAGATTTGCATATGCTGCCTTGGAATTTCTTTGTCCTCAAACACTGCATTGTCTGGTGTTGGCCTTGAGCAATGTCACAGGTACCCAGTGCCCAGTAGTATTTTGTTCAGTTGGATGTTCTCTCCTTAGGTGTGTTCACATGTCACCACAGCCCCAGGGTCAGCCCTAAAGAAGACAGCACTTGGCAGGTAGAGGTAGGAGGATCGCTGTGAGTTCGAGGCACCCTGAGACTACATAGTGAATTCCTGGTCAGCCTGGGCTATAGTGAGACCCTACCTTGAAAAAACCAAAAAAAAAAAAAAAAAAAAAAAAAAGGAGGACTTATGCAAGAGTCTGACCAGCAGTAACAAGTTCAGTCCATGATAATTCACGCCCACATATATTGTTCTCCCCCGAGCTTCTCATTCAAACACAGTAAACTTGCACATATATCCGTGGTCTTCTTTCCTCCTGTTCCTAGTACCACAGCCCCGATCCAGCCATTATAACCTCTTGGTTTCAAACCATAAAATATGGGCTAGAGAGATGGCTTAGCAGTTAAGGCATTTGCCTGCAAACCCAAAGGATCTTGGTTCAACTCTCCAGGACACATGTAAGCCAGATGCACAAGGGGCACATGCATCTGGAGTTCATCTGCAGTAACTAGAGGCCCCGGCACGCCCATTCTCTCTCTCTCTTTCTGCCTCTTTCTTTCTCTCAAATAAATAAATAAAAATTTAAAAAAACATAAAAATACCTTTTTGCCAACCCCTTTCTGCTACTCTCTTCCCTTGAAAGCACCTCATTGCCCTTGGCTTTCTAATGAAGAGAGTTACAACCAGACTTCTGCCTCCTCACCATCTCCTCACTGTCCCACAGTTGGCATGCTAAAGGGCAGTGTAAGTGCACATGGTGAAGTCTTCCTTTCTGAAGTCTTTTTCAGCTTCAGCCCCTGCATGCGGGCCCTCCCTGCTGTCCCAGGACCAGAAGAATGGTCAGCATACTGTGGATGTGTCTGCCAGGACCAAAGCCCAACACACCATGGTGCAAGCAAACTGGAGGGGTTTTCCCCTTCTCACTCTACAGTATTGCTGGCTTTCAGGACACACTGTGCACTAGCCCTGTCAATCATCTCATTGTCGTACTGACTGCTGACTAGATTGGAGAGTTAGAAATCACACCATGGCTTTTGGATGGAGGACTGTGTGGAGGAGTGGATAGAGTGGAAGCAGAGAGATGGGACCAGATGAGATCATGCAGGCCTGACCCATGCAGTATCGAAGGCTAGAGGAGTGGACGTCCTACATAGATGCCCTGCTCAGAACTTGTGTTAACTTGGAGTTGACCTTCCTCCCAAACCTTGGGGTCTAGCACTTTGAGAATGCCTAATAACACTTTCCATGAGCCTGACAGGAATGATTCTGGAAGATAGTGTACCTTTCCCGAAAAGCTGTGAGTTTCTCCAGTGTTGGGCTTCATCTTAGCTCACCATGATTCCTGAGTTATCACCAATAGCTCCTGAAATTTAATGTGGAAATTGAGAGAACACAGAAGAGCCAAAAAACCTTGGAACACGAAGAACAAAGTTGGAATACTTACTCCTGGATTTCAGATTCCTAGAAAGCAGCAGTAATGAAAGCAGCATGTAATTGTCATCAGGGTAGACATAGTGACCATCGGAGCAGGACTGACAGTCCAAAACCAACACAGATGACTTCTGAAAGGGTGTCAGGACACTTCAGCAGGCATAGTGACCATCGGAGCAGGACTGACAGTTCACTACCAACCCAGCTGACTTCTGAAAAGGTGTCAGGACACTTCAGTAGACATAGTGACCATTGGAGCAGGACTGACAGTCCACTACCAACCCAGCTGACTTCTGAAAGGGTGTCAGGACACTTCAGTAGGGAAATGAGCATCTCAACAAGGAGTAAGGGCGAATAGAAATGCGTGTGGAAGCATGACCTGAGGCTCTCACCTCACACCATATAAAGCACTTAAAATGTGTCCAAGAGCTTCAACTATAAGTTTCTTAGAAGAGAATCTTGGCACCACTCTTCCTAACTTTGTATTAGTGATCTTTTATCTAGACCACCCCAAAGCACAAGTAACAAAAAGAGAAGGAGGTAGCTTGTACTGTATTTACAGAACATGAAAACATTAGTGCTTCCAAGAGTGTTATCAAAAGAGTGTGAAGTGGGGTTGAGGAGATGGCTCCGTTGGTAAAGTGCTTGCACGAGGACCCAAGTTTGAATCCCCAGAACCCATGTAAACGATGAGCGTGGTGGCATGCACTTGTAATCTCAGCACTGGGGAGGCAGAGACAGAAGATCCCTGGAGCTTGCTAGCCAACCAGTTTAAACTAATTAATGAGCTTCAGGCCAGTGACAGACCCCGGCTCCAAGGTTGATGGTGTTCCTGGGAATGACCATCTCAGGCCTCCACGCACACACACACACACACACACACACACACACACACACACACACACACGTGTAAAGCCAGCCTACACAGTGGTAGAAAATACCTATAAATCCTATCTCTGATAAAGGTCTGGGTCCATGGTACCTAAAGCACTCATACAGTTACATAATGAAACAGCAAATAGTCCAACTTAAAAATGGGGAAGGATTGGAATTTCTCTGAGGCTCTGTAAACTTCCAGTACACACATGAAAAGCAAAATTGGTTATTCATTACTGCATTGGGATAGCTCCTCACACATATGAGTTTGGCTGTAACCAAAAGAAAAGAAATAACAGTGTTGGTGAGGATATAGAGGCATTGGGACCTCCGTGTGTGTTGGTAGGAATGTAAAGTGGTGCTTTGAAAGACCATCTGCTCATTCTTTAAAACAATTAAACGTTCACTTACCATCTGTCCCAGCAGTTTCCCTCCTAGCTCCGTACTCTGAGAGAAACGAAACATGTCCACACAAAAACATATGCATGGATGTTCATGGCAGCATAGTTTATAAGAGTCACAAAGTAGAGGTACCCAAGTGCCCATCAAGTGATGATGACCCACTGATCAGTAAAATGTGGTTCATCTGTACAATAGGGTATCACTGATCAAAATACTTCACATGGGTTTCCACACCTGAACCATGAAAACATGAATCAAGGCAAACATCAGTCACAAAAGACCATATTATGTGATTTTCGTTCTGTGAGTTTCTCAAGTAAATGGAAATTGAAAAGAGATCACTAGTCACTAGGGTTAGTGTGACGGGGCTTGGAGTGTTGGAGAGTGGGGACGACGAGTAATGGTTTCTTGGAGAGGTGTTTGTAATGTCCTGTCATCAATCTTGATGATGGACCAAACTGACTTATAAATACGACTGAACAGCATACTGTGGAGGGGTCAACCTTAGGAGGTGGGAATGTATGTCTCATTTAAGCTGTTTATAACAATAGGGTGATTAGGAAAAAATAATTTTCCTTGGAGGAATAATAACTAGTAGTACTAATAGCTGAAGAACACACATTTCATATAAGCCTGGGACTAATACCAGCACTGCCTTTTGTGCGAGACTTCATTCGATCTTGGAGTAATGGTCATACTCAGACCCTTGGTGCTGGGATGGAACCCAGGGCCTCAGGCATGGCAAGCCTACACCCAACCACTGGGCCACATCTTCAGCCCCAAAATGCTAAATGTGGAAGTTCTCTGTCCTAGAATAGAACTCTTATTTGTGGAAATGCGATTATTTAGAAAAAGACAATTTGTTTCAAGCACAATCTTGTTATATAGTTTTGTTCCTCTTTTTTTATTTTGAAGTTACTCATGGTGGTGTGTTTTGTTTAGAGTTTTTTAATGCCTTTCTGTTGCATTCTCTTCGCCACATTTTCCTTTCTCTGAGATCTCTGAGAGTAAAGAACTGGAATTATGTACTGGCCTTGGCATTCGCTATGTATCTATTCCTGTTAAATTATACTTACACTTGTTTACCTAACAAGAGCTAATTTCAGCCCATTTGTGAGTTTTTAGATGTCTTGATTATTTTTCGTATTTTAAAAGCAATTTATGCTCATAAACATTCAAAGATACAAGGAACTGAACTGCTTTCTGCCCTTCTTCTCCACAAATAATTAGTAACAGCTTTGTCGTTATTGTTCTAGCTGTTTCTACCACTAGATATGTTTGATGATCTCCTTCAATAAAATGTTATCATGCCTGTTAGCTACTACAATCTGTCATTTGTGCCCACCTCATCAAGACTTCAGGTACAGCCTAGTTGTGTTCCGTCACCAGATGAGCCTACTCCATCCTTATAAATGTCTACTCATTATTTCATAGCAAGGACACAGCATCATTCCCAGTGCAGGTTTTATCTTCTCAGGGAAAGGTCATGTTTTACATTCTTGTGAGTGTTTCCTTAGGCTAAAGTGTTTCCGATTTTTTTTGCTTATGTATGTGTGGTGTGTGTTTATGTTTGCATACATGTGAATACACGTGTTGTGGATGCACATGTATGTGCATGTGGAAGCTAAAAGTTGATGTCAGGGGTCTTCCTTGATCACTCTCCTCATCTACAAGTGCAGGGTCTCTCATTTGAGCCCAGAACTCGCTGATTCAGCTAGTTAGTATAGCTTGCCAGCTTGCCCAGAGACCCTGTCTCTGCCTCCTGAGGACTGGGTTACATATGAGCTGCTATGTCCACCTGGCATATATGTGGATGCTGAAGGCACAAACTCCAGTCCTCATGCTTGTACAGTAAGCGCTTTATCCATGCAGCTCTCTCCCCAGCACCTAAGCTAAAATTTTGTCAGTGGACTTGGTGAGCTCCTTAATAGAAAATTTGAACTGGTGTTTTGTAACAGTCCCTTGCAGAAAGTTTCATTGATGACTCTGGTTTCTAACACACAATTTTTTAAACATTTTACTTATTTATTTATTTATGAGAGAGAGGTAGAGAGAGAATGGGTGCACCAGGGACTCCAGTTGCTACAAACAAACTCCAGATGTGTGTGTCACCTTGTGCATCTGGCTGATACAGATCCTGGGGAATCAAACCTGGGTCGTTTGGCTTTGCAGGCAGTGCCTTACACACTAAGTTATCTCTCCAGCCCTAACATAAAGTTTTTCATCAACTGGTCCCTTACCTGGCTTTTCTGTTTCCAGTCTACATTGAATAAGGAACATACCACTGGCCTGTTTTCGAGGGATCTCTTTGGGCTGGCATGAGACATTCATGTCTGATGTGTGCCCTCCTCCATTCAGAGTTCTTATTTATCTATCTGTTGGCAGAACAGAGGTGATCTCAAAGCACCACCACAGACAAATTGGCAGGCGGATATGTACTGGCCCTCATCCCATCTCTATGCTATGATATCAATGCACATATGTGTGCTATACTTTCCTACACCGCTCAGAGGTGGCAGCACTGAGGACCAAGCTCCCTGAAAATCAGAAATGCAGAGTTCTCTGGTGGCATAACCTCCAGCACATTGAGGACTTCAGTACAAGTCCTCATTCATCTCAGTTTCCATAGTGGAGGTGTTAGAGACTAGCTAGAATCCCAAAGTGAACAGTAGTATACTCATAAAAGGCTGCTTGGGTTCTCTCAATCTAGAGCTTCCTGCCCCTACGCCCTCTTGAAATGCAAACTTCAAGGGCACTACCATGGGGCCTGCCTAGGGATTGGTGGTGAGTGTGGTTGTATCCATCCCCACTTTCCCTAAACTGTGTCCAGCTGGGATGAGTTCAGTGTACAGTCAGTGGTTTGTTTTTTTGTTCCTTCACATTGTTCTGTAGCCATCATCCCCAACCATCTCCATAGCTTCTTTTTTCTTGCAAAACTGAAGCTCTGGCTCTATTAAACAGTGACTTTCCATTCCCTCCTTCCTACAGCCTGTGGCAACCACCACTCTAGTTTCTGTCTCTGAATTTAAACCCTATGCCTTGTAAAAGTGGAGTCATGTAATACTTACCTTCACCTGCCATAATGTTTTAAGGTTCATCCATGTCGTAACCTGCCAAGATTTTCTTCCTTTTAGAGACTAATATTCTCTTCCCCACTTATATTCCCTCCCCCCACACACACACGCACACACACACACACACACACACACACACACACACACACTGTGTTATGCTTATTTGTGATGTTTGGGTTCTGTACACATTTCAGTCAGCTATGTTGAATTAATGCTGCTGTGGACATAAGTGTACAAACACTTCTTAAGACCCTGCTTTCATTTTCTGAGTATATAACCAGAAGGGGAATTTCTGGATCATATGGTCATTTTATTTTTAATTATATGAGGAATCGTCATTGTTTTCCATATCAACTACACAATTTTATATTCCTGCAAACACGTACAAGGCTCCCTTGTACAAGGTTTCACTACCTCCTCACCAGCATCCCTCTTTGTCTTTGATAGTCATCCTCATAGGTATGAAATGGCATTTCATTGTGGGTTGAATTTCATCTCTCTAATGACTAATAGTAGCATCTTTTCATGTACTTCTTGCCAAATATGTATCTTTCTGGAGAAATGTCTCTTCAAGTTCTTTGTCCATGTTTTTAAATTTGGGGATATTGGGAGAAGGGGTTCTATATGTATTCTGATACTAATTCCTCATCAAATATACCATTTACAAGCATTTTCTCCTATTCTGTGGTTGTCTTTTTCCTATTAATAGTCATTTGATGTCCAAGAGTTTTAAATTTTCCTGAGGTACAGTTTATCTGGTTTTGCATTGTTCCCTGTTCCAATACATGACATTTTAATTTGAATGCATTTCAGAAATTTGTGAGTGAAATGCTTATTTCAAGTGTCTAAGTTGATCCCCAGAATAGTAGCAGATGCTGGGGTTCTGGAATGTACCTAAGGTTACAGGCAGGCCCTGAAAGTTCACAGGTGAGCTAACCTGGCAAACACAGTTGTGAACAAGAAGAAACTGCCTTAAACAAGGTGGAAGGCAAGAACCAATACACACAGTGGTTGTCTGACATCCATGTACACTCCATGATATGTGGGTGTCCTCACTCACACACATGAATATGCACATGCATACACATACACACCCACCAAAAGAAGTAAACATGTCTTCTTCTAACCCATTTCCCTCCATCTTTTCCTTGTCAATGAAACAGTTTAACCAACCTTTCCAGTTGGTCCGATGCCTAGTAATTCTCTTCTAAGTTTTTGAGAGACAGAGAGAGAAAATTGGCACACCAGTGCCTCCAGCTGCTGCAACTGAATTCTGACACATACCTTGTAATGGGTCCTGGGAATCACCTGGGTCCTTTGGCTTTCAAATATAACCACTAAGCCATCTCTCCAGCCCCTGATAATTCTTTTTGAGTTCTTTTTTACTACCTGTAACCAGTATAACAAGAATTACAATCATGCCTGCCTTCCAAATCTCTCTGCCCTCCCTCTAGTTATATACTCTAAGATATAGAAACACAGTCAACTTTTGTATACTGCCTTCCTATTCAAGTTAATTCTCCTTATCGGTTCTAGGAGCTGATTTTGTGGTTTGGAAATTTACTTTAGGATTATTATTAAGACAGTCATGTCTTCTGAGAATAGATTTATTTCTTCCTTTCCATTTTTCTTGTCATAATGCATTGGCTAATGCTCCTTTAGTGATGACAAAGAGTGCTGAGAGGGGATCTCCTGTCTTGTTCCTTTTTTTTTTTTTTTTTTTTTTTTGGGGAGTCAGTCTGACCATTCGATACAATGTTGCCTATATCTTTCTCATAGATTCTTCTCATCAGGCTAAGGATGCATATTTATTTTTCTACTATGCTAAGAGATTTCATTAAACAATATTTTAAGGCTATTTGTAACACAACTGAGATAATAGATCCCTTAATGGATATGGACAGAAATAAATCAATCATACATTTCCTCTTTTCTTTTAATTTTAAAATTTTATTCATATTTCTTTCTGCCACCTCTTCTGCCATGGGCCCTGAGCCTTGAAAGGTGTGATAGAGATGTTTCAGTGCTGAGCACTCCTCTGTCACTTCTTCTCAGCACTATGGTGCCTTCTGAGTCATCCCAAGGTCACTGTCATATGAAAAGAGGAACTTCTATAACCAAAAGTGAGAGTAGCATAAGTTCCCTTTTTCTAGCCCAGTTCCTCCTATATGATTACTCATATATTTATTGCATCTTACTGTTAGTAATGTTGGCTTAATGTTAAAAAAAAAAAAAGAGAGAGATAGATAGAGAGAGAGAGAACGAGCCAAAGAAAGGGTGGGACTCCTTACAGCGTGCTCCTCCAGACACAAAAAGGCCTGAATATCCATGACCTCTCAGTGCCTGACACTACGTACACAAGACCCTCATAATAGGAGGAAAAGATGATGACATCAAAAAAAAAAAGAGAGAGATTGATTGAGAGTGGTTAGGGGTATGATGGAGAGTGGAGTTGCAAAGGGGAAAGTCGGGGGATGGAGGGAATTATCATGGGTTATTGTCTATAATCATGGAAGTTGTCAATAAAAAAATTAATTAAAAGTAAAAAAAATTGCATTTTGACAATTTTTGATCCTATATCATGTTGTATCAATCAATGACTGATATAAATAAGTAGTTTATAACTGTGATGCACTTCCCCTTCTGGTTTTATCTCATTGTGCTATTTGCAAGGGTGTTTCAGTTGATAACTCGCAGCCTTCATTAGTCCTCTTCGTCTTCCCCTCATCTGGCAGCAGGTGTGGGCTGACCTTGGGGCCTTGTTCTCAACACGCACCTTTCGTCCCCCTGATGACTCCCTCATGCACAAACACCTGGCATTCTTCTAAGTAATCTCATACAAGTTTTTAGTCTTCTCTTGCCTGCCTACCTCTCCTTCCTTTATTTATATATGTCCTTTCTGTGATGCTCAGAGCCTACTTTAAACATAAGAAACACGTACTCTTGACCAAGTTCCATCTGTCCTGTTTATGACGCTGGTGGGAATTGGCTTAAGGCTTTTTTTCTCATGTATTTGCCATAACAGGCCTGTGCTGAGGTGTGCTCTGAGCTGTGTTAATGCTAAAGTTGTACTGCGTTTCAGACCCTAAGGAGATTCTGATATACAGAAATAGGAGTTTGTTAAACATTGTGGAAATATTTTCATTCAAATTGGTTTTTGTAATCTACAATTTACTCTCTTATTTGTAAACTCAAGTAAAAATTATTTGTATCCCTGGGGAGTGTTTTCATCACTTTTAGAAATGGTTTATTGATTATTATGTGCACATAGGTCACTGACAAAAAAAAGGAAGAATTCATTATGTTCGGGTAGAGAGGGAGAGAAGTGACAGTGAACATTTTGATAGATGTGTGAGCTCATTATCTTGGTATGCATCCTCGTGGCTGCTCCAGGGGTTTGGGAATTGTTATTCGCCTTTCCTACACAGTGAGACTGAGGGTCAAACTAACCAGTGAACTTACCTGAGGTCACACAGTTCACCAGCTGCAACACCATTACTATCAGAGGCAGCCCTAATTGAAGACGGCCTCATGTTTATTAATAGGTTATTGGGGAACATTTGTGTTATCCCCCAAACCAGTATTCTTGAGAACTTTGGAAACACACATGCCATGACTGAAGTTGTAGGTGACCTTGTAGACAGGTCTCCTTCCTGAGTTGTCAGTAAGTCTTCCTCTGGAGTGCTCATTCTTACTCTCATTAACTTGTGCTCTGTTCTGTGTGTCTCCCTCAGTGAGTATGTTCAGGATAATGGCGAAAGGGAGATGTTCTACACCCCGGAGTACCATAAAGTTCTCATGTGTATATCCGGGTGGCTAAGAGAATTCACCTGGAGCTGGGAGTTGGGTCCTTCACTCGTGCCCAGGACTCTGTAGTCAGAGGTGGCATTCTGAGCTGGATGGCCCTTTCAAACCCTGACATCCTTCTGGCTGAAGCAAACTGCTGCATTTGCAGTGGGCCAGGTCATAAACAGTGCCTGGACTGTGGGAGCATTAGGGAATGAGTTGCCATTATTGGGCATCACAGCACACACCCCCATCAGTATACATGGGTGGGAAGAAGGACAGCTGGCTGATTTTGGAGGTCTTCTAGAAACTCTGGTAAGGAGAGTGGTGACAAATGAGCCTTCGTCTGTGAAGTGCCTCTGTGGTGGCTCCCTGTGTTCCAGGACTGAGCTAGCAGGCTGTCCACAGAGAGGATCCTGCAGGTCAACAAAGATTCATGCCCTCTAGGTGTGGCTAAAAAAAGCCACATCAGTCAATGGTCTTGTGAACCAGGACCCAGTGCCAGCCCAGATCAGACATGAGACAGAGTCATCAAAATTCCAAAACCACCCTAGAGGTACCTTCCGGTCCTGTGTGCCAGGTAAGACCAGCTTCTTCCTGAGGCCACATGGCTGTGCACATAGGTCTGTAGGCCCAGCCGTGCTGTGTGCGTCCTCCAACCTACCCCAGACAAGGTCCTCTAGTCCTGGAGATCCAGTGGCTGGAATGTGACTTCAAGTGACCTTCTCTGAAGCTTCTTTCAGCTTTTGGATTCTGGAGTAAAAAACACATCTTAAAAGAAAAAAACAATACTCCCTCTCCGTCCCTATTTTCTTCCCTCTTTCTGTCCCATACCCTTTTTCTGGATGTAGAAAGAAGGGAAATAGGGAAAGAGGAAGAAATGAGAGATGCAAGTTCTCTGCAACCCCCACATCTGTTTCTCATAATTAACCAGGGTTGGTTCCGTGAGTCTTTGGAAACATTTTATCTATAATACGTGAATATCCAAAGCCTCTTAAAAATTTTATGTGATTTTATTCCTTCGTATCTTGTGTTTTTAACTTACTATGGATTAAATATTTTCCTGGAACATCCATAAAGCCTTACTGTATCTTTTCTTTTTATTTATATCATTAGAGCTATATATAAAAAACATTCCAGTGATACATTGGAATTCTGACTCTTAACACATCTAACAATGTAACTGAAAGTAAATGGCATGAAACTCAGCAGAATAACGAAGAGAAATGGATCGATGCACAGTCACAGTGGCGACTTAACAAAGCCTCTCAGAAACTAATAAACATCAACAAGCCAAAAGAAAAGAGTAATGACACAGGGTATTTGAACCACACCATTAAGGAGTTTGATGGAGTGGAAATACGAGGGACTCCGTGCCTCATAGCCAGGCAGCACACATTCTTCCTGTGCTTGCTTGGGATCCTCAGAGCACCTGGCCAGCGCGTGGCCATCCCACAAACAGCAGTCTCCTCGCAGCTGCCATCTCCACAGTGCTGTCTGTTTCCTCTCCTTTGCCGAGTTCTTCCAGCTCACTTCACATCTGCTACTTTACAGTCCCATTCTTTATTTCTGCATTATGGTCTGTCTTAGCTCTAATTGCTTGATAAGGACTTTCCTTTGCATTCTTTAATATTTTTAATCAGCATAATGAATGTACACACTCATGGAATACACTGATATTTTGATTCTTGTGTACAGTTTATAATGACCACTCCAACGTTTATTGGTTCAAAACCCTCCCTTCTAGTTATTTTGAAATAAACAATAACATTCACAAGTACACTCTCCTCAGCTTTCTTTTAACTCCATGATGCAATGTGCAGACTCTCCTGTGGGTGTGGGTGTGGTTGTGCACAGGAAAGTCAGCCCATTCTTCCCTCCACTTTCTTAACGCCATCTTTGCTAGCTCGCATGCTCCTCGAGATGAGCATGGCATGAGTGACATCCTCGTCCTGCTTTGCTTTTCTCAGTAGGGCTTGGTGACATGGGAAGCAGGTAGGTGCATGCTGATAATTGACTTGACCCCTGACCAGACTTGTGGGTCTAGAGGAAAGGATTTGTGTCTCCTTGACTCCCGGCTTTACTGCAGTCAGGAAGCCAGTGCCTCACACATAATCTCACTCAGTTTGTTGATAAATTCACACAGGCTTCAAAGAGCAGATGTCGACTTGAACTGATTGTTTCAAAATTCACCTATTCAAGCTTTAACACATTATAACAGGAGCTGTGGAAACCGGCCCTCTAAAGGAAAAACCCATGCGTTTTCCTGCTCTATATCCAAATCCAAATCGTCATTTCCATTCTGAATCCTGCATGCCAGAGCAGGAGGGAGGACATGCTGAGTATCAAGATGCTGAGCGCTTGTGCCTAGTACACTGTTGGTGAATGCAAAATCCCTCTTCCTCTGTCAGGGGCACTTAGCAGGTTGATCTAGCAACTTAGTTTCTAAGAGTTTTTTTTTTTTTTTCTTAAAGGTGTAAGGTCTTGTGGATGGTAAGAAACACCTAGATAGCTACATATAGGTAATGCGCTATCAAGTTCACAGTCAGGTCCACACTTCCCAAGGATGCCCAGAGCACACCATGGAGATGTGAGGTAAGTTGCAGCCATCTGCTCAGTGTCCATCAGAATCAAAGGTAGATATCAAGTGTCACTGATACTTAACATCCTCATCAGCTCCACACCCCCACTCGGCCACGTGGACACTGAACTTCCCACGTATCCTGAAAAGGACAGGAGGTATTCAACTCCCAGGAGTGAATAGAGGTTCCCAGTTTACCTGTCCATATCTGTCTGCTTTCATGGCTGGTCTTCTAGAGTCTTCTGTGTCTTAATTTCATGTTAGTAAATACTTAAATGGAAGCTGGCCCACTTAGGATGTCACTCTGTCTCTTCTAGGGATGCCCTGGCGGAAAGAGCAAACCGAGGATCTACAGAGGGTGCTGAAGGCTGTCAGCAGGGACATCCCACTGGTCTTCGTCAGTGGTAACCATGACTTGGGCAACACCCCCACAGCTGAGACTGTGGAGGAGTTCCGTCAGATGTGGGGAGATGACTACTTCAGTTTCTGGGTTGGGGGAGTCCTGTTCCTGGTGCTCAACTCCCAGTTCTTGTTTGATGCCTCCCGGTGCCCCACGCTGAAGCAGGCTCAGGACCGTTGGCTGGACCAGCAGCTGAGCATCGCGGAGCAGCGGAGATGCCAGCATGCCATCGTCTTCCAGCACATCCCGCTGTTCCTGCAGAGCATCGATGAGGAAGACGACTACTTCAACCTCACCAAGGCTGTGCGGAAGGAGATAGCAGACAAGTTCACCAGAGCAGGTAGTACCTGGGCTCTGTGCATGTCAGGTCATCTGGAGAGGAGGTCCATCTAGAACTTGGCAAAGGTAGACTGGGTAGGGCTTTGGATGGAACTGTTCTGACCCCAGCTTCATTACTCACTAGAGTCTTGCCGGGGACAAGCTGCCGTATCCTTCCTGCCTCATTTTCCAGCCCTGTAGATAAGAACAGTGGAAGTCACTCTCATAGGATGGTTGTGAGGAATAAGGAAGGAAAGGCCTGGGAAGCAGTTGGGATGCCTGCCCACAGCTGAAGATAGGGTCCTGGAGGTGGAGGTCCTGGAGGTGGACTGGAATGGAGTTGTGTGCATCTCAGGAAGTGGAACAGACCACATTCAGCTGTTTCTAGGAGGTAGGAAGTAGTTCAAGGACAGATGAGCCTTCAGGGCCTAGATTCCCACCAACAGTCCTCAGGTGTCATTCGCCAGCATTTGTTAAATTTAAAAATAATCTGGGGGTGAAGAGATGGCTCAGCAGTTAAGGTACTTGCCAAGAAAACATAACCACCTGGGTTCCATTCCCCAGTGCCCTTGTAAAGCCAGATACATAGTGACAGAGGTATCTGGAGTTCCTCTTCAGTGGCTGGAGGCCCTGGTTCACACATATTCATTCTTATTATCTCTCTATCTATCTCCCTCCCTCTGTACCTCTCTCTGCTTACAAATAAATAAATAAATAAATAAATTTTAAAGATTAAAAAAATTCTGGGTTGGAGAGATGGCTTAGCAGTTAAGGCACCTGCCTGCAAAGCATAAGGACTCATGTTTGACTCTCCAGATCCCACATAAGCCAGATACACAAGGTAATGCAAGGTCGCACATGCACACAAGATGGCGCATGCACCTGGAGTTTGATTGCAGTGGTTGGAGGTCCTGGTGTGCCAATTATCTCCCCACCCCTCCCCCTATCTCCCCTCTCATAAATTTTTAAAAATTCTGCTACTCTTTTATTCATCCTCACGTATTAAATGTGTTTGCACTTACTTGTGAAAAGTACAATAGGCCCTTCTCTGTACTTTAGAGACATTTTTAAAAAGATCTCATAATTGGAGGTATTTTCCAACTGTTCTGTGGAGACAAAGTTGGAAAACTTCTATTGAAGGCTTTTGAAATTTTTATGCCACCCCTGAGTTGGTGCAGAAAGCCTTTCTGATGCCAAGGAAGCAAGGTGTCAGAATGGCATCAGCTCCTCCACGGAGACTTTTTTGCCACAGAGAATCAAGCCAGAAGAGTATTTAATGCCACTGAATGACTCCTTTCAGAGCAAAGTGGCAGATGGCCCAGGTTCTGTCCCTTGACTGCTCCGTGTTCTCTGTTCTTTTCTGACTCCCAGGCAGCACGTAGGGCCTAGTACAACCTGCTCACAAGCCCACCTGGATGCTGAGAAGGCCTACCATGTCTACAGGCCCCCTCGGGAAAAGTACATAGACTATTCTCTGTAGCCCAGAGGCCACTGCACACAGGATATAGCAGTCTTGCAAGCTTGGGGGGCAGGCTTATCTGCACACCTACAGCTGTATTTGTCTCTGAGGTGAACTCCCATGACCTCAGCTCATGAAGGTTTGACATGTGCAGTCATGTGGCAGAGTGGCTACTTCAAGCAGCACTACTTTGCTCCAGCCCTGCAGCAGCCTCTTCCCATGAACAGGAAGCCAAGTCCTAATCTCAAGTTTGCTTGGTTAGCATGAACAGAGCAGGGGAATCACTTCCTTTTTCTACTCATAACGACCTCTGGCTCTGGCATCCTGATTGCCCGTGCCCAGTAGGCCTCCTTGCCTGCAGGGAATCTGATCACTTTGTCCCTGTAGTTGTGCCTCCTTCCTTCATGTCTCCAGCTGGCCACTTCTTCTAGCCATGCGTTCTCATCGGGGCCCTAGCAGCAGCTCCATGGCCAGGCCCTCCTGAGCACCTTCTTGTCCCCCAAACAAGGCTCAGCTCCTTGCCCTGTTCTTCTCTCCTCTGAGTCACCTGACTGACCCACTCAACTTTGACCCCTTTGGTAGGAAGCTCCTTCCCCACCCAAGTCTTTCCTCCTAGAACTTGTCCATGTCCAAATCTCCTGCTAAGCATCAGCCCCCTGAAGGCAGGGACAGTGTCTATCTGTCTGTCCATCTGTCCTGTCTTCAGGAGGCCAGGCCCAGGCTTCAGTTCACAGTGAGGTTTCAGGCACCTTGGTGACAAAGCACATGAAGAATAGTCTTTTTTAAAATTAATTAATTAATTTATTTATTAGAAACAGAGAGAGGGAAAGAGAGTGAGAATGGGCACACAAGGGCCTCCAGCCAGTGCAAATGAACTCCAGACACATGTACCACCATGTGCATCTGGCTTACGTGGGAACTGAAGAATCAAACCAGGGTCCTTAGGCTTCACAGGCAAATGCCTTAATCACTAAGCCATCTCTTCAGCCCCAGGAAGAATAGTCTTTGACTCACGCTGCTATCCTCAGTGGCTGACCTAGGTGTCAGCACCCACCCTAGGCTGGCTTCTGTAAAGCGGTTGGCTCAGCCTTTCTGCTTTTTCCATGGTGTGTTCAGATTTGCCATCCCACAGTGCATGTCTCCATCGTGTGGCACCATGGCCATTGTCTCTGCCCTCATCCACCTGCTGCCCTCCTAGGATTACTCAGTAATGCATTTCTTTCTCCCTAGTGCCTCTCGCCCCTAGACACCACCTTCTGATGTAAGACAGTGCCTCTTCTTGGCCACTGACCGTAGGATCCTCAGCTAAACTAGTTTCACCAGGGGGAAACAGAGCTGAACGGCTTCCTGCAGCCCTGGTCAGTTTCAGTAGCATTCAAAGCCAGACCCCTTGCCTAATGACCTGAGGCAGCATCCAAAAATCCAACTCAGATGTGAACACAGCTGCCCTGGGTGGCATGTCCTGTTTGGGTGGGAAGGGGTTTGACCACAAGGGAGGTTCACATTGGCCACGGTCAGGACACAAACAGTGGGTGGGGGGTATGCGATATTGGTGCACATTGATGGCTAAGGGTACAGACAATGGCTGGGTGTGAGGGACCCCCATGAGGGAATTCACATGGCTCAGGATGCAGACAGCAGCTGGGGGTCGCTGGGGTTGGGAAGCCTGTGATGGAGGGGCACACTGATGGCTCAGGGTGCAGACAGTGGCTGAGGCAACAGGAATAGAATATGAACTCATTTTTGGAAAGCCAGAAGTTCAAGTGATATTTTGTGAAATTCATTATCGTAAAGACTTTGATAAAGCTGGGGTGACGGTGTCAGATGGTATTTCATATTGCCTCCAGCTCTGTCCCCCACAGCAGCATTATTCCTACTTGAGTTCCTTTCTTTCTCTTCTGATGTTGAAATGCCAGTACTCAAAAATATGTCAGCAGCTCATCAAACAATCGGGTAGCTTTTAATTATGGTAATTGTGTTGTTATAAAATATCCTTTTAAAGAACACATCCCTCCCCAAGCCACTGAGTAGGTAAAATCCTGCTTCTTCCAGCAAGCTTAATGAATAATTCTGAATCATTGTGTGGGATGAACAAATGCTTTAGTAATGAACATCAACAATCATCTCCCATTGTTGCATTAATTTTTGTAAATGGGATGAGGTAAATGAGGAGGAAGGGCTGTCACCATACAATAGACCACCATGTGTGGAGGGATGAGCTCTGCGATCCGAAAACCAAGAGCTTCCAACCTCAGGTTTCCCTAGAAACAGAGGCTTCCTGTTTCTACTTTTAAAGTTCACTGGAAAAAAAGTCATCTTTGTATGGCACAAAAATATTGTCAATAACTGGTACAAATAAGTAGATATCAGGGCAGACTGGTACACACATGTGAAGTGGCACCTGTTATTCTAAGACTTCTGCACTGCCCAAAGATAATCAATTTCAGTACATCCAAAGGATGTAGAAATTGGTTTCCCTTAATTTACCTGATACCTCATTGGAGTTGTAGAGACAGACAGTAGATAATGAAATCTCAGTGGAAGCTGGACACCATCTTCATCCCTCAGTCCTCTTTCTGCAGAAGGTTAATATGTGACCCAGTTAATATGGATTGCAATTTAAAAACTCAATCTTAAGAAATGAAAGTCTGAAAAAAAAAGGAAATGAAAGTCTGTCTCTTTAACTGGCCGTGTTTCTCCTTGATGACTTGATACCTTTCCCTTTTTGCATTCTCAGCATAGAGCTTAGAACTATGTATTAAAGAGCCAGGGGCACATTTGGCAATTATAAAAAACTCTAACAAGTTGATCTTTCCTTCAAAAGTTAATGAGTAATTTCACAGAATTAGACTTTCAGCTCTAGCATTTATGCTTTTTTAAAAAGAAAGAGAAAGTGAATTTTTTGCCCATGGTTATGGCGTTAGAATTTCAAAGTTTTGAAGAACATAAAGGCTAGTTCCCAGGGTACACTTTGTAGAAAAATAAAATAAAACATTAGATCCTTCTCTAGTGTGTGACTGAGTTGTATTGAAGTTGTTCCTATCCTGATGCCTCCAGGAGGTAGTGGTGGAGCTTCATTCACCATGTAAGCCCAGCCACAAGTCCAGGTTATCATGCAGCAGCAGCCCCATGTTAACAAATATTGGTTAAATTGGACTGAACTGGGCTTGCCTCACACCTACTTACTAGCAGTATCACAGGTAAAAAATACATACATTGCCTGTAGATTGGTGTTGACTAGCTAACTTTTGCTTAGAGCACAGCTTCTTAAGCTCTGGGTTTAAGCCAAGTTCGATCCACTTAAAAATGTTTCTTAATTTATCAAAGGGCTCCTTGATTATAGTCTTAAAGCTGAGACCCTAATTCCTGGAGACATCCAGACAAGAACAACTTCAACACTTTAGAGAAGGTTCAAATGTTTTGTTTTGTTTTGTTTTCCTATGTTTATGTAGCTGAAAGTGTGCGGTTGTGAAACAGTGAAAAATTTCTGAGTGCATAATGACCAAAAATTAATTCAAGAGCAAACCTGTAATGAACCTTGAGGTGTTTTTGGCTGCACTCACCTGCGTTGCATTGCACATCTTCACTGCAGCCTTGGCTCCGAACACACCTGCTCACTTTGCCCTGCACATGCCTATATACCACACGGTGCCAGTGAGCACTGTCACAAGTACCTCAGCTTAAAGTTGAAATGATTGTACGTTATAAGCTGTGGTTTCTTGGCACACAAAGTTTTCTGCTCTTAGAAACATAATAGTTTAATTACAGAAAACAAAGACTTAATATTTTCCTACCATTGTTCCTTCACATGTAAGTGTCAGATTCGTATGTCTTTGGATTGTGTTCTGTTGAATGTTTTGATGTTTAAAACTGCTGGTTGAGTTGTTGACTTGAGTTTCATAAAAATTAAATGAATTTTCATTTTGGATTAAAATAGAGTTTCCAACAATTTCTGAAATGGCCCTGAACATGTTTTTGCCATTTTGTACTATATACAGATTTAATATGAAGCACACCCTCATTTATGATCATAAAATCAAAATATCCAGTGGCTCTGAAGTCCTACAATGTCCAATATTCAGCCAAAATTTAATTCTTTTAAATATTTTATTATTCTAATGTTACTGTATTTCTTCAGTGTGTGTGTGTGTGTGTGTGTGATGTGTTGATGTAATGTAAGGGCACATGCACACCATAGTACGTGTGTGTGTGTGTGTGTGTGTGTATGTGTGTGTGTGTGTGGATGTAATGTAAGGGCACATGCACACCATAGTACACGTGTGTGTGTGTGTGTGTGTGTGTTTGTGTATGTGTGTGTGATATGTGGATGTAATGTAAGGGCACATGCACACCATGTGTGTGTGTGTGTGTATATGTGTGTGTGTGTGTGTGTGTATATGTGTGTGTGTGTGTGGATGTAATGTAAGGGCACATGCACACCATAGTACACATGTGGAGGTCAGAGGACAACTGTCAGTTGTCAGTCCTTATATTCTACCTTGTATGAGGCAGGCTCTCTCGTTTTCATTTTACACTCTACAGTCACCAGGCTAGCTGGCCCATGAACTTCTAGAAAATTCTGTCTCTTCCTTCTCACAGTTGTTCTGGGGTTATAAAAGTACTACAACTTTTTTTTTTTTTTTCCTAGTGTTTATGAGGGATCTGGAGATCTGAACTCAGATGCTCAAGCTTGAAGGCAGGTGTTTTATCTCCATCTCCCCAGGCCAAGGTTTAATTCTTTGTGTGAAAAATAAACTAATACGTGTATCTCTCTAGTATACAAATTTGCTTGCATTTTTAATGAATAGTAGTCATATGTATGCTAAAAATAGGTTTAAAATACTTTACTGCCGGACATGGTGGCGCACGCCTTTAATCCCAGCACTCGGGAGGCAGAGGTAGGAGGATCGCCGAGAGTTCAAGGCCACCCTGAGAAGACATAGTGACTTCCAGGTCAGCCTGGGCTAGAGTGAGACCCTACCTCACAAAAAAAAAAAAAAAAAAAAAAAAACTTTTACCATTTACTATCAGTAAATGCTTGACTTGCATACTTATTTTATACTGCATATATCTTTACCCTTCTCTCTCTCTCTGTCTCTCTTTCTCTCACTCACTCAGATGACTAAATAAGTAAATAAAATACTTTTAAAAAAAACTTTATTTACAGAAACAGATGGTAGCCCTGCCTAGGCGTCCAGAAATGTTCCTATCACAGCCTGGCACTCTTACTCCCTGGAACCTGGTGAAGATGATGCATTGTCTAGTCACAGTGTGCTTCTGGTGACCCCATCGTGGCCGTGTGGCATCTGCGCTCCCCCTGGTTCTCAGTAGAGGATGTGCCTGGGGAAGGCCCATGCTCCACCTGAGGCTCACAGTGCGCCTAGGGGTTGAGGTGGGAGGGAAGTCTCATGGGCTACTTAAAATGTCTGCTACTTACATGCTTATTTTAACACATAACTAGCTTAAATTTAAAGGTAGGAAGCAATTAAGTAACAATACAGATAGGGTGCAGATACGGGAAACTTACAAAGGTGATACAGTGTGGTGGGTGGGGCAGGTGAGATGGGAGAGGCCCTGCAGCTGTGTCGTCTGGCGTTCTCTTGAGCCAGTGACAGGGTGTGCTGCCGCTGCCTTGCTTTCTAAACTCTTATAAAACGAGGGCTGTCAGCCTGACCTTGTAGGGTTGGTGTGTGAATCAAATCAAGTGAGGTATGTTTATAGAGGCTCTTGGCACCAGGCCTGGCATGGAGTGAGCTCTCAATAAGGAATTCTTTGTTGTTATACGACCCTGAACTAAGATAAGACTCCACAATCCATTAACTAGATGGGTGCTTTTCTGCCCAAGAATACTGGCTTCCTTCTTGAGATTCTCCAGGAAAAGAGAGGCAGGTGTGCTTTGGGGACAGACTTACAGTTTGATAACATAACTTTGAAAATCAGAAAAGGAAGGAATTGGGGCTGGGGAGATAGTTCAGTCAGTAAAATGCTTGCAATGCAAGCACAAGACCCACATTCAATACTCAGAGACCATGTGAAAAAGCTTGGGCATAGTGCCATGTACCTGTGATCCCAGTGATGGGAGGTGAAGGCAGGTGGATCTCTAGGGCTCACTGGCCATCCAGTCTAGCCAACTTGGCAATTTCCACATCAGTAAGACACCATCTCAAAAAAAGTGGACAACATTCCTGACGAACAATAAAAATGCATGTCATTTTTAGCTTCACTGCAAAGGGGCCACTGGTTTCAAAGGACAGGAACTAGTAGGCTAGATGTGGAAAGATTTTGGATGTAGGGATAGAATTTGACTAGTTTTTAAAGCTCAAACCTCATCCCTTTATGTGTTAGTAAACAACCTTTGGGTGCATAATTTCATACTCAAACTTTTCCAAATAAAATGAATGTGTCCCCAGGACAGTGGTCATCCTCTTAGCTAGCATCCTCTGTTTACAGTGCATTTGTACAAGCTTGCCTGGCTGGCTCTTTCTTCAGCCCACTTCCTATAAGAACCAGCAATCCACCCTCTGTACGCATCTACAGAGCCCAGTTTCTGGTGGCATAACAACTTGAGGAATGTACCTCTTTACTGTAGCTCCTAGCATTTTCTCAGGTCTGGCTGGCTTTATCTTTTTCACCATAAAACGTCACACTCCAGCCATTTGATGTCCGTGTCTCGATCATAAAAGATAAAAGATCAGCCAGTGATGCTGCACCTGGTGTGAAGTGATGGGTTACACCTCTCACTTTGGAGGGGTCCTTAACAGTTGGGCTAATTAAAGTTGAAATCAAGTCCTGATGGTAAATATTTATAAATCAAGAATCTGGCATGTGTGAATATGTGCTGCTGGTTCCTGAAGTGAAGCCAGTCTGTATTTGTTCCACGAGCAGCACAGGCCTGCACTCGGCACAGAGGCCAGAGGAGCAAGAAGAGCAACCAGGATGTTCCCTCTCGGGCTGCAGGTCATCCTTAAAGTGTTGGTGAAAAATCCCATTACAATATTTCAGAAAAGGAGCTTCCAGGCCTGGAAAAAGAATAGTATCTATAGTTTATGAAGTCAAAATTATTACATCTACACTTTTTGGGTCATGTTTTAAAAATAGCTATTAGTTTTATCCTAAAATGGGCAGTGAGAGTCACTTGTAAAATCCTGATAGCCCTAGTGCCTTAGTCTGTTTTCTGTTGCTATAAGTGAATACCACAGGCTAAGTCAGTTATAAGGAGTAAAGATTTGTTTGGCTCATAGTTCTGAAGGCAGGGAGTTTAAGATCAGGTGGCAACATCTGATGAGGTCTTTGTGGTGAGAATTTTCTGTGGTCCCAAGATATCATGTGTAAGAAAGACATCCTTTCCTTATTCTCTCCTCTTACAAAGCCACAGATCCATTGGATCAGGGCCCCACTTTCATGACCTCATTTAACCGTAATGGCCTTCTAAAGTCCTGTTTCCAAATAGCATAGTTGGATTAAGTTCCCAGCCTCTTCATAACCCTCACTGAGGCTGTAATGATGTAATGCATGAGTTTGGTGGGCACAGTCAACCCACAGCACCAGTCTGAACAAAACACTCTTACTTCCTGTACTACTTCAAGTTATTTTTTCATTTACTAGACTTACCTTCATTTGCAAGACATTTGAAATAGGACTGGGGAGATGGCTTAGTCAGCCAAGTGTACTGCGCAATCATGAGGACCTAAGTTCAAATCCCCGGCACCTACTTAAAAGCTGGGCATGGTGGTGTGCACCTGTAATCGCAGCCCTGTGTAAGTGGAGACAGAGGGATCCCTGGAGTTTGTTGACAAGCTAGTCTAGCTGAATTACTGAGCTCCGGGGTTAGTGACAGACTGTTTCTCAAAAAATAAGGTGGAGAGTGATTGAGGAAGACAACTTGTGGCCTCCACATGTGCACACGTGCATATGAGCATGAATACACATGCATGCACACATTTAAAAGTTGAAAGAGGGCTTAGCGGTTAAGGCATTTGCCTGAAAAGCCAAAGGACCCAGGTTCAATTCCCCAGGACCCACATAAGCCAGATGCACAGGGTGGCGCATGCATCTAGAGTTCATTTGCAGTGGCTGGAGGACCTGGCATGCCAATTCTCTCTCTCTCTTTCTCTCTCTCTCTCTCTGTCAAATAAATAAATAATTTTAAAAAGCCTGGCATGGTGGCGCACACCTTTAATCCCAGCACTCGGGAGGCAGAGGTAGGATGATCACTGTGAGTTCCAGGTCACCCTGAGATTACATAGTGAATTCCAGGACAGCCTGAGCTAGAGTGAGACCCTACCTTGAAAAACCAAAAAAAAAAAAAAAAAAAAAAAAAAAAAGTTGAAAGACACTGTTTCCAGTAACACAAATACCAATCGCTGGGCAATGGAAGCTAGAAATCACTTCACGGTCACTGCCTTTTTATTTAACTTGAGCTTTGCTGCTCCATGCTAAAAGCTGTAGAACCCTAAAAACCAACCTCTCTCCCCCAGAATGCAAGAGGTGAGCACATTCTGAGAGCCATGGGGATGATAGTTTGGTCATTACTCATGTTAACTGTCACTTGTTACCCCACGGCTGACATCCCTGAGGTGCTGGTGTCCATCCATTGCACTGGCATGCACACTCGGGTTCTAGGGCCGAGTGCTCATTGAGGTGTCAGAGTTCTGCAGCAGCATGCTGGCCTCAGGCTGGTGAGAAGATCCAGTGTCCTTGCTGGTATCTGGCTCTGGCAGGTTTCCAAGAATGCTGTTAACTTTTTCCCTTTTTTATTTATTTTAATGGTTTTATTTTATTTTATTTATTTTTTGGTTTTCTGAGGTAAGGTCTTCCCCCAGGCTGACCTGGAATTCATGATGTAATCTCAGGCTGGCCTCCAATTTCTGTGACCCTTCTACCTCTGCCTCCCCAGTGCTGGAATTAAAGGCGTGTGCCACCACGCCTGGCAACACTTTCCTTTGCATCATGGTCAGTATTGGCATTTGTGTTACTGAATGGTATTTTAAGTGATTTAAAATTCAGTGTTGATTAGAAGACACATTTTCTTTTGTACTCTGAACTGGAACTGCTGCTGAGTCCTAATGGCAAGTAGGCCTCTTATCTCTCTGACAGAGTTGGCACTGCTCCTCTGCCTACCATGCTGGGGTCACCTGTCCCTGCAGTATCCCAAGTTGTGAAACTCACAAGATAACCTGCTTCCTTGGGAATTCACTTTATTCCATGGGTCATTATAATGTCCACTTAAACAGTGAATATTAATATAATAATAGTCACCACTTGATAAATGCTAAATGGCATGTGCTATTGCTCTGACTATATGCACAAGGGAACTGAGGAATAGGGGCTCAAATGGGCATCACCAGCTGGGAAGTGTGACAGAGTGGATCTGGCAGGAAGGTGCAAGTGCCTGCCCTGGATCTGTTTGCCTATCAGGAGGAAGGGAGGGAGCAAGCAGAGTGTCCATGCAGGGTGCAATGAGTCACTGCTTTTGAGGCACCTAAAAGTCCAATTAATGTATGTAACTGAGGATGACATGGCCTTTGTGAAGCCTTTGTGGTCTCATCGGGAGAAAAAAGACTTTGTGTGATGACACCACAGTGCAGTGGAGCATTGGGGTGCAGCTCCTGGCTCCTGCTTTTTTGGTCCAGGCCATGGACTATAAAGTACCCCCCCCCCGGCCAAAAATGTTCTTTGTTCAAACTTTTATTGAAAAGTTCTTTATATTCTTATGTGCAAATATTAATTATGACATTTCTACATGTGCATATTTATCCCTGCATCACCTTTTCTTACTCCTCCTTCCCTGGTCTGCTTCCATGCTCCCCACAGTCTCTGTGATAACTTTCATGTCCTTCTCCCTCGCTCAAGACTCTGTACAGTAGAGAAAACACACAGTCCTTGTCGTTCTGTGTCTGGCCTGTTTCACTAAACGTGATGGTCTTCACTTCTGTTTTCCTACAAATACGCTTTTGTTGCTGAGTAAATCTCTACTGTGTATATGTGCCACATTTTGTTATACAGTCATCCATTTGATAGGCACCTAGGCAGATTCTAAAACCTAGCAACTGTGAACAGTGTGGTGATAACCTTGGTTGTGCGGGAATGCCTGTCGTACACTGACTTGAATCCCTTTGTCTGTACACTCAGGGTGGTGTCGTTAGGTCATGCGATAGTTCTATTTTCAGTTTGAGGAACTTCCATGCGGGTAACCACAGAGGCTGTACTAATGTGTGTTCTTAAAAGCAGTGCATATGTGTTCCCTGTTCCCCCACATCCTTGCAGCCTTGTTGAGCTCACTGAGCCCTCAGCATAACCTCTGGTAGCCAGGCTTTGAAGGTAAATCTAAGAGCTTGAATGTGAAAGGGTATTTGCTGTGATTGTAGTATTTCTTTTTTACAAACAGTGAAAGTAGATCTTACAACATGTTATGTGTGGGTGGTGGCAATATGAATGTTACATGATTTTTTGTACTCATCTATATCTTTTAAACGTTGTAAAATATGACAAACAGGATAATAAAAGAATCCTCCTAAACCCCTCCCTCAGGGGTTGGCAAGCTATTTCTATAAAGAACCAGATAGTGAAGATCTCAAGTTTTGTGGCACCAAAAGCAAAATTAGGGCTATTACATAGATACTTAACCACCATGTTAAGAGGTGTTCTTCGCTGACAGGCCACAGAAGAAAACAGTATGTGTTGGCTTGGTGACCATTGATACTTTACAGAAATTCCACACAGCACATTCTCCACTTGGTGTCTTCTACCACAGAACAAGGCCACCATCTAAATCAAAGAGAGGGAGAGATCTTTATTTTCTGTTTTATTTTATTAATATTCTTTATTTGGAATCAGAGAGAGAGAGAGAAAATGGGCATGCCAGGTCCTCTTGCCACTGCAAATAAACTCCAGTTGCGTGTGCCACTTGGTGCATCTGGCCTCCTGTGGGTACTGGGGAATCGAGCCTGGGCTAGGAGGCTTTGTAATCAAGTGCCTTTAACTGCTGAGCAATCTCTCTAGTCCCTGTTGGAGGTTTTGATAGCTTACACTCTACCTCCAATGTGAGTGGTCATTCTCTCAATTCCAAATCACTTCCAAGTTGTCTGCATGACATGGCCTTAGGTAGCCAAACCACCCCGTCTGAGTCCTCCCTGTTCTAATTAAGAACTCCCTTGGTTCCTATTGAGCATAAGGCCCTTGGGAAGGCAGTTCAAACCATCTCAAGATCATTGACAGAACACCAGAGTTCTGTTGGGCTCTAGGAAACAGGAAGTTGTCCAGACCAGGGAACAGGAAAATTCATTCTGTCACATGAGCAGAGGCCACATGTGATCTGTGTGATGTGATAAAGATCTCAGCAGACCTCTGCTCTGCCCTCCCTGGCGTGGCTCTTTACCAAGGCCGGGTCCTCGCAAAAGGCTGCTACTCTGGATGTCCTGGGAGGACAGCCCTCGCCCCTTTGATTCAGATGCTCTCCCTAAGGTCCTCTTGAGGGTTCCACCTTTTAGTCTGACTTCCAGGATATAGGATTCTATGGTACCAATTCAATTTGGGTTCAGTTTTGTGTCCCTCCCACCCTTTCCCTTCCCCCCAAGCCCTACCCTGTCTATGGTCCAAGCCTCAAGATGCTATTCGGGTATGTCGGCAACTCGGGCTGATCCAGGTTAGGAACTGCAGATGAGTGAGACCATGCTATTGTTGTCTTTCTGTAATTGTGTGAGTTCCAAGTTCGATCATTTTTCTACATTTCTATATTTTCAATGTGTCATTTTTTTCTTACTGCTGAGTAGAATTCTATTGTGTAGATATACCACATTTTGGTTATCCATTCATTCAATGATGGGCACCCGGGTTGAATCCAGTTTTTAGCTATTATTAATTGAGCAGCTAGAAACATAGTTGAACACATATCTCTGAACTGAGATGTGGAGCTTTTAGGGTAAATGCCCAGTAAGGGAATAACAGGGTCTGTTGGTAACTCTATATTCATCCTTTTCAGGAGTCTCCATATTGATTTCCATAGTGGCTGTACCAGCTTACATTCCCACCAACAGTGAATGAGTGTTCCTATTTTGCCACATCCTCGCCAACATTTGTTTTCATTTGATTTTTTTAATGTTTGCTATCCTTACTGGGGTAAGGTAGAATCTCATAGTTGTTTTAATTTGCATTTCCCTAATGGTTAGGGATGTTGAAAATTTTCTTAAGTGTGTGTTGGCCATTTGTATTTCTTCCTCTGAGAACTCCCTACTTAGTTCTCTGCCCCACTTTTGGAGTGGATTATTTGATTTTATTGTTTAGTTTTTTTGAGTTCTTTGTAGATTCTAGATATTAGGCTTCTGTCGGTGGTATAGCTGGCAAAGATTTTCTCCCATTCAGTGGGTAACCTATTGGCTCTGCTTATGGTATGTTTGTCTGTGCAAAAGCTTTTTTAGCTTCATGAGATCCAATTGGTTGAGTGATTGTTTAATTTCCTGGGCTACTGGGGTTTTGTTCAGGAAGTCTTTTCCCATTCCTATATTGTGGAGAGTGCCTCCTATTTTTTCTATCAGTAGCTGAAGAGTTGCAAGTCTTATATTGAGGCCTTTAATCCATTTGGACTTGATTTCTGTGTTTGGCGAAATGAGTGGGTCTAATTTCATTTCCTACATGTGGTCATCCAATTTGCCCAACTCCAGTTGTTGAAGATGCTGTCTTTTCTCCAGTCTGCATTATTGGCACCTTTGTCAAAGATCAAGCAGCTATGGTTACTTAACCTAAGGTCTGGTTCTTCAGTTCTGTTCCATTGGTCTATTTGTCTGTTTTTACTCCAGTAGCAGGCTGTTTTGTCACTATGGCTTTGTAATATAGCTCTAGATTGGGTATAGTGCTACTGCCAGAGGTGTTTTTGTTGTTGTTGCTGTTGTTGTTTTTGCTGAGGATATGTTTGGATATCTGAGGCCTTCTACCATTCCATTTGAACTCTGACATCATTTTTTCAGTCTCTGTGAAGAATGATGCTGATATTTTTATCAGTATTGCATTAAATCTGTATATTGCTTTTGGTAGAATTGCCATTTTCACAATATTAATTCTACCTATCCAGGAGCAGGTCTTTCCATCTTCTCAAGACCTCCTCTATTTCTTTCTTGAGTGTTTTTATGTTTTCATTACACAGGTCTTTCACATCCTTGGTTAGTGTTATTCCAAGGTATTTAACTTTTTTCATTGCTATTGAAAATGGGACAGCCTCACTGCTTTCTTTCTCTGTATATTTGTCCTTTGCATATAGAAAATCTACTGATTTTGTGCATTGATTTTGTATCCTGCCACTTTGCTGAAGGAATTTATCACCTTTAGAAGTTTTGAGATGGAGATTTTTGGGTCACATATATAGTACTAGAAGTGAGACCATGGGGTTTTTGCATTTTTTGAAGATGGCCTTGATCAGGCTATCAAAGTAGATAGGTCCTTTCCCATACAGCCTTGGTTTTGTGTCTGGTTTTGTTCAGGTCATTAGCATGACCTCTCAGTGAGCTCTTATGACCTGGTTCTGGAATTGAGCAAGTGAAGCTTCCAGGAAGGCTTTGTTTGTCAGCCCTTTTCTCTTCTTCCTGTCTAGAACTTGTTTGCAATTTCCAGAAGTCCTATAGTGAGTTTGTCATCTAGAAGGAGCCTAGATCCTGAATGAACGCTCACACATCTGCGTCCATACCCTGGAGCACTTATCTCCTGTCCTTTTACAAGAAAGGCAAAGAGCGACACACAGATGGGATATATCCTTTGATCTCTAAACCACCCTAGCCGCTGCCCGCTGCATGTCATGCTGACACACACATCTGAGAGCAGAGAGGACAGCAAGCTGAAACACATGGGGACAAGGGTCCAGGCAGGCATGAAGACAGACTAAGGATGGAGAGGATAAAGTGTGCAGTGGCTCAAACAGAAAAGCCAGTGGAACCAGACACATGGACCAGAAGAAGGAAGGGACTTTAGGGTGACTCCCTCATCCCTTGGTCACTGTGTTGTGCATTTGAATGCACAGGAGGGTCAGCCATGAAGAGCAGAAGGGAGCAGAGTTTACAGTGCCATAGTGACATCAGATGGACACTGGAGCTGATCTGAAGTCAGCTACAGACAGGATGGCCAAAGTGACAGTAGAACTGTGGTGACCGGTGAAAGGAAAGTGAGGAA
The DNA here is from genome assembly GCA_036365145.1 of Orientallactaga sibirica. Lineage (NCBI taxonomy): Eukaryota > Metazoa > Chordata > Mammalia > Rodentia > Dipodidae > Orientallactaga > Orientallactaga sibirica. The sequence goes on from JAEOAD010000008.1 coordinate 37,521,441, forward strand.
GAGAAGGGCATGGCTGGAACCCAGGGAAGGCCACTGTGAAAACCAAGTCCTCACAGAGGAAGAAGACATGCTCAGCAAGGCAGGAGACTCGCTCTAAAGCCTCGGAGGAGATTCCCTGTGTTCCAGAAGGAGCTGTTGTCTAGTGGGAGTTTTTCTTTCCCAGGTTTAAAATGGAAATGGCTGTGGCTGTGGCCGTGTCGAGGGTGCTCACGTTTCAAGTGCTGCAGTCCTCCGTCCCTGTCTTCTCTGGCTTCGTGCAGAGGCACCTTCTCCTGGCACATACACTTTAACATTCTGCAAAACTGCTCCCTTCGTGGCTCACAGCCACCTCTGTCTACCTCCCCCAAGTATTTTTGGATGGATTTCCAATTTGATACATGAGCATTCCGTCAGTCAAAACAATCTTTTTAATGAGCCTCTTGTCCTGACAGCTGTGTTTAAGACAGGGCAAGGGAAGCGCAAATCGAAGTCTAGAAAATTGTCCGTTCTGGATTGAAACCTTCATTCACGCCCCACGCTCCTTCTCTCCTCCAAGCCTGCTATCTTCTTTTAAAAATAAAAAGGAAGTTATGAATAGCGAGAAAGATGTAATTTGTGCAAATGAAAGGGAAAAAAAGATCTCCTGATCAGATAGTTGGAGGAGGATGAGAAGAAAGTGTAATTATTGAGTACTGCCCAAGAGTGTGACACGTAGCTTCCTGCCTGGTGGCCCTGGTGTGCCACAGATTCTCACTTGGTCTTTGGTTTATACTAGGGCTGCCTTCCAAATGAGGAAACGGAGGCTCAGAGACACTGAAGCCCATGCAGTGCTCACTCAGCTTGGCAACTGCAAGTGAGGATTAAACTTGCCTCCCTGGCACCTGGCTGCCTTCCAAAGCTACCACTGTTTGTCTGACAACCAAACATTAATATTAATAAGATAACAGGCGTCTTGAATATTCCACACTTGTTTTGAATGCTCCATCCTCAGGAAGGAGAATTGAGTACAAAGTTCAGTGTAGTCTGCCATGGACAAAGCAATGAGGGGCAGCAGGGCTACAGGGTGCAGGACTGTAATTAACCCTGAAGTCCAGGGCTGCAGTGACACTGAACTGTGACGCACGAGGGCTACCAGGCACCACTGGGCCCTGGAGAGTAATTATTTCCCAGCACCACTCTACCCTGAAGCAGGAGCTTGAGGGTTACAGAGGGCAGAAGAGACTTCCTTTCTGCATTGTCAAGTGTGAGTGCAGTGGCCTGGCATGGAAAATGCATGTGATAAACAGGAATGTGGGCCCTTCTTGGCCACTCCAGGTATTGGTATGATGAGGCTGACCATAAGCTTCTTCCATCCACTCTTTTTCTTAAAATAATTTTTTATTGACAACTTCTATACTTACATATAAAAAAACGCATGATATTTCCCTCCCCTCCCCCCATTCCCCTTTAGAACTCCAATCTCCATCATATCCCCTCCCTCTCTCCATTAGTCTCTCTTTTAATTTGATGTCATCATCTTTTTCTTCTGTTATGAAGGTCTTGCAAAGGTATTGCTAGGCACTGCAAGGTCATAGATATCGAGGCCAATTTCTGTCTGGACAGTTGCATTGTAAGGAGTCGTACCCTTCCTTTGGCTCTTCCATTCTATCCGCCCCCTCTTCCGCAATGGTCCCTGAGCCTTCTTCTCATCCATCCACTCTTTTCTGGAAACTTCTAAACCTGGACCACCTCTGTCCTGGGTAAGCTGCATGTGGACTGGTCTGGGTCTTCTTTTGGCCACTTCACTGTACGAAGATGACCTCACCATCATCATCATCACTAAATGTTATCACCATCTAGCTGTTGATTAACATCTGAGTGAGGTAAGACAAGTGCAATTTACAGAGCTAATTTTTAGGGGAAAAAATGGCAGGAAAGTCATAAAGAGAAGGAATTTCTGTGAGTTACACATGATGATGTGGCCTGAGGTGAAGGTCATTGTTTCCTACCCAAGGTGAGAGTTGCAGAATGAGACATAAGGAGGCTAGACTAGGAATCGTAGACAAGACCAAGAAAAGAAAGAGGGAGGAGGGAGGGAGGGAAGGAGGGAGAGAGGGAGGGGAAGGAGACAAAGAAAGAAAAAGGAAGGTGAAAGAGGAAGGGAAGGAAGGCATGAGCCACCCTGCACAGTGCAAGGGGAGCAGGGAAGGCAGCAGGTACTCAGAACTTATTTTATGTCTTCCTTGTGAAGTCACCAAGCAGTGAAATGCCTCTCACCAAACTCTCATCACTTTGGTAGGAATTTTAGGTGACTAATTTTTTTTTTTTCGGGAAGATACTTTGAATCTCATCAACAATGTGAAATAATGGGAGTAAGAGGACAAATTGTTCCCAATAAGGAAAGGATACCTATATACAGCTCATGCTCCTATTTAATTATTTATTAAACATGCTAACCATTATAAAAAGTAAGAAAAAGAAAAGACATAAGGATAGAAATTAAAACTACTTATTTGCAGATGGAAGGATTTTTTTTTAATTTGGAAAATTCCAGAAATCCACAAAACAATGACTAGTAGTACTAAATTATTGAACAGGTCTCAAGACAAAATTTTTGTTATTTTGTTAATAGTTAATAGATAATAATTTTGTCTATTTTGTTAATAGACAAAAGTCAATTGTATTCTCATGAGCTATCGACAATTCAGTGAAATTATGAAGATGCTTCAGTCTCCAGTATCACCAAATCTGCCAGGGCCCATGAATAATTGGAGAGGAAATTGCAACATGATTACTGCTCCCACTGCTAGCCTGACAACCAGCTCCAGGGGAGCAGTGACAGACACTATGGTCAATCAAAACACATTGAATCAGAAACCCAGAGGCTACAGAGAACTCAACACTTAAACCAGACAGCTAACAGACCCTCCAATGCTCAGGGACCATTGCAGAAGAAGGCTCCAACTCCCCAACTGGAAGATGCTCAGAAGAGTCTCCCAAATTTAGTGTCAGTAAGATTTCAAGTGCTGCATAGTAAATTCAGAAGTCACAGCAGGAGCCTATGCTCATGTTGGAGCCTGTGCATTCCAAAGTCTACCTTGACCCTTGTCCTTGGCTTCTGATGTTCCCAGGCCTCATATGTCAGTTTTGCCTCCCCTGAGCAATTCTAGTTAACAATCTGGCCCGGGCCAGATCCTAGGTTCTGTCCAGCCATGCTACTCACAAACTGAATTGGGCAAGTACCAGATGTTTTTAAATCTTCCTTTCCTCCTATGTAGAATGGCACAATAGCTGGGCCGCCTTCCTAGAGAAATAGTGGAGGACATGTGAGAGAAGAACACGTTAAGTGTCCAGAACAGTATCTGGCAGGTCGTGAACATTCCATCCCTATTTTTATTACTACCATAATCATGATCGACTTTCTCACCATGGTCAGACAGAAGCAGAGAACCAGAAGAAATGAGGGCCTCCAAGGAAGCTTCATAAGGCTCACAGACCTGTGACCTTGAGCATTTTGATGTGTTCGCAGCGTGTGTTTCTGAGTCACACTGAGCCAGATACATATCCTAGCTGTGTGTCCCCAAGCAAATCACCTAGCCTGTCTGTGTCATGCCCAGTTGGGTAATGCATAATGGATAATTTCTTCCCTGTGGGGTCCAAATTGGGGTACTGTAAGATCATGCATATGCCAAGTGCTCAGCTCACAGGCAAGGGTCAGTAAACCCGACATTGCTCAGTCGTGTTTCCACTTCCTGGGTCACGAAGAGCTATACATTACTGCTGCTGTATGTGAACCTTGAACTCTTGATTGCAGGGTCCTTTTAAGTGACCTGAGGAACACCTGCCCTACCTTCTGCCTCAAGGTCATTGCTGGCCACTAGCTGGAAGCTCTGTCCGCCCTGGCTTCTTGACTGCCTGCTGAGAAAGCACAGCTCCTTGATAGATTGCATTACCTGCTGTCTGCAGGCCACACCCATTCTCCCCTTCCTTTCATCCCTTTCTCTCCCTCTCTTTTTAAAAAATGTTTTATTTTTATTTATTTATTAGAGAGAGAGAGAACAGGCACGCCAGGGCCTCTAGCCACTGCACACAAACTCTGATTGCATGTGCCACCTTGAGCATCTGGCTTACATGGGTTCTGGGTAGTCGAACTGGATCCGTAGGCTTTGCAGACAAGGGCCTTAACCACTAAACCATCTCTCCAGCCCTCTCTCCCCTTTTTCATGACTCACATTTTCCCCAGCTGCCAAGGCAGAATAAATTAAATGTTCATGGCACAATGGTGACTGTTAAGCTAGCAACACAGAGATACACAGCGTTTTCCTAAGTATGTCCTCACAGAGTTTAAAATGAAAGCCATCCAGTCAGAACTCACCTGCAATCCAGGCCTGAGGCAGAAACTCTGGGGCTTTGAGAATGGTGTTCCTTCATGGCAGAATTGTGCTGGCTGCATCCAGTTTCTGGTTGGTTTACCGCAAGTTTCTGACATTAGAATATTAACTTATATGGAATTTGTTTTCCAATCCTCTGGTTGATTTGAAGTGAATTTGAATCAAGGCAGCTTAAAAACTTTTTTTTTTTTTTTTTTTTTTTTTTTGCCTCTTCATGACTTAATACCATGGAGAAATAAACACACAGCTAAAGCCCTGGATGCACCCTGTGGACACAGTGGCTGTCATTGCTGGGAATTCTTGCCTTGCCTGGCAGTAATTTAAAAAGATGTTTGTCATCTCCATGCAGTAGCTCATAATTCAAGCACAATCTATTCATAATACGCGATTAAGGAACCAGGCAAGCGTGCCAACCATGGATGACAGTGGAACAGCTGGAATGCAAACTCTATCCTACTCCTGGCAACTCCACTGAAGTCAGCCCACCCTCAGAAAACCTTGATGAGCCATGTATCCCTGACCTCTATCAGTTGGGAGCCAGTGCTTCTCTAGCAGAAGCCAATAGAAAGTCAAGATGGGTCACACCTCTTCCAGGTCTTCTCAACCTATAGGCGTGATAGGATTGCCATTTAGTCAAGAGCCTGTTGGTCGCGGACCTCAGATCCCAGCCTGGGTTGGGTCCCAGGTCAGCAGTAAGCTGCTGGTCCTGCTCTAGAGAAAGTGTGCTGGAGGTATGGAAATTGTTAGCACATCCCTGCCTCCTCTCCAGACTCAGTCCTGGCCACTTAAAAGTCAGAAATACAGGGCTGGAGAGATGGCTTACAGGTTAAGGGTCTTGCCTGCAAAGCCCAATGACCCTGGTTTGATTATCCATGTCCCACATAAGCCGGATGCACATGGTGGTGCATGCGTCTGGAGTTCGTTTACAATGGCTAGAGGCCTTGGTATGCCCATTCTTATTCTCTCTCTCTCTGTCATAAGTAAATAAAAATAAAATATTTTAAAAGGTCAGAAATATGACCAAGGCCCCAATTAGAATATAACCTGAGTTGAGTGTGCAGGGCTGATGAAGAAGGGCCCTGAGAACTTGACAAAATATGTGGGATTCAAGATGGGCCTGTGAGTCCCAACTTTGGGGTCTTTATCCTATTTTAGCAAAGAATTGATACAATGGACTCCAGGAAGTTTAAATTATGACTGATAAGGTCTACTGTAGGGGGATGAAGATACAGGGAGGTGGAAAGCCTCCAGCGAGAGAATTCTCCTCCTTGCCCAGCTGAAGAGGGAGGAGTGGAGAGACTGCATCATAGAGAAATCTCTGCAGGAGGCACACGCACCCACACGTGGAAGGCAAAGCATGAGAACCAAAAGATCCACTTCACATAAAAGACCAGAGACTAAGAAGCAGTGAAGAGGGCTGGAGATAAGTCTCAGCTGTTAAAGTGCTTGCCTGCAGAGCCTAATGATCTGGGTTCTATTCTCCAGTTACCCACGTAAGCCAGATGCACAAGGCAGCATACATCTGGAGTTTGCAGCGGCTGGAGGCCCTGGTATGCCCATACCTACCCCCATATCTTTCTGCTTGCAAATAAATACATAAAACATTAAAAAAAAAAAAAAAAGAAAGAGTGAATGGCTCAAGAAAGTAAAGAATTATCATACATGTAACAAAGTGAAAAAGCACCCCAAAATAAAACACATATAGGAGGCAAGCAGGAAAATATCCAGACCGAAGGAAGTGCCCACACTTACACACTGGTGTTCAGAGAAGAGCACAGGAAGAAGAGAGGGCTTGTTTATACGTGTGGCAAGCTTATTTATATGGGTCAGGCATCCAGTTAGGATAAGCCTTTGTTATCAGACTCGGGTGTGTAAGGGAGATCTAGTTGGCTCATTCAGGAGGGGCCAGCCCACCCAGGTTTGCTGAGCTGAGGGGATTGTTGGTTACAGCCATCTTGGGTGAGACTGGATGGGACGTGGGTCCTAGTCCTGCCATACAAGCCTGGTGACATCTCCTTGTTCTCTTTGGGTATCTGCCCCTGTCTGACTCCTGTCAAAAGCTATCTTTCTCCTGTTTCTCCTTCAGTCTGGTTCTGCCTGCCCTGTTTTCCAGCTGTGTAAGTCCACGCTGGTTTCTTGACTGCTTGGGGCCTGTTTTCTCATCTATAGCATGAAGATGATGGTCGGGCCACTGAGGAGCATTGGGATGAAGAATGAGTCCTGTATGACACAGAATGTCACTGCCCTTCCTCTGTGTTTCACTCCACCTTCATATCTACCTTCCATGAGGCAAGAAGAGGAAAACATGCTCAGGTTCAGGTGGGGCTGGGAGATGGCCCAGGGGTAAAGTGCTTGCTGTGTACAAGCATGAGTTCTGCTCCTCAGCACCCAGCTAAAAGCCAGGTGGACTGTGAGTTAGGGACACAGATAACCCCAGTGCTGGGAGCCAGAACATCACTAGGGCTTCCCGGCTAGCTAGGCTGGGTCGGCTTTAAGATAACAAGAGAAAGTCTCAAAAAAAAAAAAAAAAAAAAAGGTGGAGAGTTATTGAGGAAGACATCCATCACTGACCTCTGACCTCCACAGTATACACAAGCTCGTACACTCACACACATGCAGATCACACACACTCACAATCACACACACAATAAATGAAAGTTTTTCTGTAGGTCAGTAATAGGCCCATGAACTCCCACCACCAAATTGAGGACTTCTGGACCTGGTTGGGAATCACGAAGTCGCTTCCTCACTTCCCAGTCAGCATCTCATCCTTCCTATTTGGATTCCCACCCTACATGGTCTGAGTGCCCCCCAGAGCCAAAGAAACTTCAGCCTCCTGCTGGGCCATCCTGTACTCAGCTTATCACATGGCTATTGCTTGATTTCTCACTCAGGATCCAAGATGCTAATTCCTCGTTCGGTGGGAGAGCGGATCTCTTGCTCACTGGCAATTTGTTTTTAGGCCTCTCTAGGTATATTTGCTGCTCTAAGAATTCTCATTTCATGACATTTTCTGTATCTTAAAGCCTGAATAGTAAGTGGTGAGCCCTGGAAGTGTCAGTGAATGAAAGGGAGGCATGTAGATTATAGAGAAGGTGACTGTCTGTGGCCCAGTGGACTCTGCTCTGCTCTGCTCTGCTCTGCTCTGCGAGTCCCACAGGCTGCATGGCTCTTGCTCTTATCTCTTCAAATGCCAAGAGACGTGCTGTAACACCATGAAAATGACTTATTCTCTGAGCAAGGCCCAACAGACTGGACTTGTTGTTGTTGTTTTGTTTTTTTGTTTTTCAAGGTAGGGTCTCATTCTAGGCCAGGCTGACCTGAAATTCTCTCGCTAGTCTCAGGGTGGCCTTGAACTCATGGCGATCCTCCTACCTCTCCCTCCCAAGTGCTGGGATTAAAGGCGTGTGTCACCAAGCCCAGCTTGGACTTTTTTTTTAATGTGAGAGAGGGAAAGAGAGAGAATTGGCACAACAGGGCCCCCAGACACTGCAATTGAACTCCAGACACATACGACATTGTGCACTTGCATCAGTGTGCACCTGTCTTACGTGGGACTTGGAGGGTCAAACGTGAGTCCTTAGGCTTCACAGGCAAGCACCCTAACCACTAAGCCATCTCCCCAGCTCCAAAAATGACTTTGTACATTTAACTACTGCTAATGTGAGTTCTCAAAAATTGCCAGGCATCTTTTCTCTAAAATAGTACTATTTACAACTGAAGATAGACAAAGAGCCAGATTTCAAAAACATCATTCAGCACACCAGCATCATAATGCAAAGTGTTTTCTGTACAGCTCCATGAGGCAAGCCAAACCTCACAGGCCATGACAACACAGACCTTAGCTATGCTGCAAGGCAGGTGTGCACAGTAAGGAGTGTTTGGTTTTCCATGTGTGGTGAGCACTCCTTGGGCTCCCAGCCCAATGGGTCCAGCTGTAGATTTGGAACCACAAAGCCCAGTCTCTGGTGCATCCCTTCTGCCCTATCGTGGGTCCATCAGGCCACTCCTCTCCTGTTCACATCCCTGATGTATCATCCCTGATCACCACATCAATTCACGATCATTGTAAGCATGGATCTACAGTAATAAGAAAGGAAGAGTGATACCCCCCGGCTAAACTTATATAACACAAAAGTACAGCAAAACCAAGACATTCTAATAACAGTCCATGAAAGCCACCTCTTCTCCCCAACTTTGTCTGTTTTAAGAACAGAGAAATTGAGTCACCTTCCTTTACAAACCCCACCAGTGCACCTCTGCTTATAAAGATGCACACCTGCCCACAGCTGAGCCTCCCTTCCTGCCTGCATGGGTGGGTGTAGCGTCCAGAGCTCTGATAGTCTCCCAGAATCCTGCAGACCTGCAGCCGCAGTCACAGCTAAACATCTGCACATATTCCCTAATGCCTTCTTTTTCTTCTGCCCTCATCTCATTCTTGGTATTTTGCTTTTTCTCTTGTCTTCCTTAACAACCATTCTCAATCTCTTCATTTATTTGCTTTGTTCCCCATAAAGAAGCTGGTGCAAATTCTTCAGATCCTGGAACAGAAAACAGGGCAATTTATGACCTAGAGTTAATATTAATATGTCAGAATCAACATAACTTTGTAAAAACAAAATCTGCCATCCTAATGTAGATGTTTGGAACTAGAATATATGGGGTGTGGGGATGGGGTTTTCTGTATTCATAATTTTTCCATAAATCTAACATTGCTTTAAAATTAAGTAATGAAACATAGATAAATTCAGTTGTCATATCCTCTTGGACTCCTTTGGCTGTTCCCAAACTCCCTTCCTTTGATGATCTTGATAGTTTTGAGAAGATCAGGTATTTTATAAGATGTCAACTGTTGGGCTATGCCTGATGTTTTTCTCATGACTAAACTGGAATTAGAAGTTTAGAAGGAAAACTACTAAAGTAGAACTTCACTGACTCCATCCTATTAAGAGTATATACCAAATTAGGTATGGCAGCCCACACCTGTAATCCCAGCTCTCAGGAGTCTGAGGCAAAAGGATTAGAAGTTCAAGGCCAGCCTGGATTACAGAGCAAGACTTTGTCTAAGAAAAAGAAAGACAGTGCACCATCAGCATGACATCCCTGTTGATGTTTGTCCAGTTTCCCTATATTGTAACTCCTTCTTGTTTTTCACCTCTTCTTTTAAGCAGCTGCTGCTGCGGTTGTTGTTGTTTTTGAGGCAGGGTCTCACTCCAGCCCAGGCAGACCTGGCACTCATTCCGTAGTCCCAGGCTGGCCTCAACTCACAGTGATCTCCTACCTCTGCCTCCTGAGTGCTGGGATTAAAGGTGTGTGCCACCATGCCCAGCTTTCACCTCTTCTTTCTACTGTCCTCTTCGAGAAGTCACAGTACACACACACACACACACACACACACACACACACACATGCCTGAGCAGCAAGGAACCACTGTGGCTCTTAGAGGTGGAGCATCTGCATAAGGAATTCGGTCTCTAGGAGAGGCTTCTTTTCCTCCCACTTCTTTATACATCCCATCCTTTGTGTCAGTATGGACCTGGGGGTCTCATGTGCTCCAGGCTGTAATTGAATACTAGGGTTTTTTGTTGCTCAAATTGCTCAGTGTAGGCTGTTGGGAACTCCTGTTCTGATTCCTAGCACTGGAGGGGGGTGTTTTGAGCACATATAAAATGTCTAGCTCATCTCATACATTTCCTGTCGCAGTTCTACTATCAGCCATTTCTCCAAGCACGCACAGATCCTTTTACTAGAGAATATCCTTAGGACCCAAGAACGGAGTGCTAGTCTGTCTCTGCTTGCACTTGGCTACACTAGCCTACATCAGTACACATCTGTGAACATTCCTGTGTACAGCCATCTGAACTGTCACCAACTCCCACCTTTAACCCCCTACATGTGTCATTTGAGTCTTCTCTTTTCATAAACTATTTTTGCATTTTTAATTGAACAATTATCCACATGCCATAGAATTTTCTTTTTCTTTTTTGTTTTTTGAGGCAATCTCAAGAGGCTGCCTTTTTTTATGCAAGAGACAGAGTGAGATAATTGTCATGCCAGGGCCTCCAGCCACTGCAGTGGAACTCCAGACTTGTGCACATATGCAGCCTTGCGCTCTTGCATCACTGCATCTGATTTATGTGGGTCCTGGACAATAGAATATGAGTCCTTAGGCTTTGCAGGCAAGTGCCTTAACTGCTAAGCCATCTCTCCAGCCTAATTTTTCTTTTTTTGAATTGTGAAATTTAGTGGTTCTAATACATTCACATGGTTATGCAACCATCAGTATCATCTAACTGCAGGACATTTTATCATATCATAAGACACCTAAATCCTTTAGCAGTCAGTCCCTGCTTCCCACTACTTGTCAGGAACCAGCTTTGTCTCCAGATTTGCTTATTCTGGACTTGTCATGTCAGTAAAATATTTTGTGGTCTTTGGAGTCTGGCTTCTTTCACTTGCTATAATGTTTTCAAGGTTTATCCATTGTAGCAGGTGCCTTGCTTTGTATCTGTTTATGGCTGGATACTCTTCCATTGTATGGATAGATCACATTTTGTTTATCCATCATCGGCTAATGGACCTACAGTTTATTCCCATATATCAGGACATTGTAAACCGTGCTACTGTATATGCCCAGGTACCAGTTTCTGCATAACTGTATTTTCATTTCTCTTGGGTATATACCTAGAAGTGAAGATTCTGGCTTGTGTTTAGCTATATATTTAACATTTTGAGGAGCTGCCAAAAGGTTTTCCCAAGCAGCTGTCCCACTTGACACTCTCAGGAGCAGCACTGTACGTACGGGAGCTCTGATTTCTCAAAGCCCTCGAGCACTGCTTGTTTTCTGTCTTTTCCTTTACTATAGACATCTCAGTGAGTGTGGGGTGACTTAGTTTCATTTTTAACAGTAAAGACTAGTGTAGATTTGTTTTTTTAAAAAAAAAAAAAAAAACAACTAGTAGATTTGCCAAGATATTTTTATCAGTATTAGCACATCAATATTTCTTAAATGTTTTAGCCCATCCTTTACTGAATCTTCCTCTCATCTCTTTCAGTGAAGATTTTGGAAGTGATTATTTTTAAATTCCTATAAGTGTTGTTATTTCGGCATCAGGTGACAGTTGAGCTAGGTGTAGAATTTGAGATCCCATCGCTCCCTGACACGATGCCGTCACTGTGGAGGCACCTGTTACCTGTTACCATGTTGTTCCCTTGTGACAATTTCACTCACAGGCTTCTTCCTTTCTCTTAGATGTACCACAGTCGTGCTGGGCTCTGATTTTCCTTGGAGGACTCAGGTTGTCTTCCCTTCTAGAAATATATCCAGCTATTTTTCTTTCAAATTCTTTTCACTATTTTTTCCTCTCTTTTTCTAACTTACACCTCTTTGCCTCTCTCTCCTCTGGCCTCCAAGTTCATTGCTTGTGACTGAGTCACTTTTGTCTTCAGCTTTATTTCCTTGACTCTGCCCTCCAAATCACTGATTTCCTCTTTGATTATTGTCCAGTCTAGAATTAACCCCAATTATTGAGTCTTTTTTAAAATTTCAGAGGACACATCTTTTGTGACCACCATTTGTAAATTCATGTTGCCTCATGTTCCCTCCAATTCAGTTCATTCCTGTTTTCTTCTGTAGCAGCTTCTCCTTATGAACATTAGTCCTTTATGAAGGACTCTGATATTCTAAATATTTATTTAAGTATTTGACAGACAGTTTCATAAAATTCATTACAACTTAAGTGAATTCATTTTCCTGATTAAAAAGTTTCTGCACTTGCTCATTTAACATGCAATTTCTTTATGTGCTAGCAGGGTTTTGGTTGTTGGTTTGTTTTTTTGTTTGGGGGGTTTTTTTTTTTTTGAGTTTTGTATTATTGCTATTGTTCTTGCCTCATTCTTCCCTGACTGATCTCTTCTTGTGTACTGGTTTGGTTACCCCATCCTCATCCATAACCAGGACTTGAAATGGCAGTTGAGAGCACCTCAGTATTGTGAGAAAACGTGTCAACTCCTAGATGAGAACCTGTCTCTGTCCTTCTTTCTAGAACCTGGAATTGTTGGAGCCAAATCTCAATGGAGTGCTGGAGACACCTCCTACCAGCTCATTAGAACCAATTATTAAGTGTGTGTGTGTGTGTGTGTGCACATGCATGCACATGTGCATGCACACATGTTGGAATTACAAAACTTGGGGTCTCACATAGAATAATAAGTACCCCTGAACTCAGTGATTATGAGATTTTAAGGAATTGTGAGAAGAAAAGTACAATGATTGACTTTGAGAAGAGAATAAAGAAAGTGAATAAAACATTTTAAGGCCTTTACAGTCATCCATATGATAGAATCTATACATCTATTAAAAATTATGACTATGAATCAAGTGTGTTATTCAGTGGTAGAGTGCTTGCCTGGCACATGCCAGGCCCTGAGTTCAGTCCTCAGCACCACAAATAAAAAGTTTATCTGTGACCTGGGGAGATATCTCAGTGAACTAAAATATGCCTGAATTTGGATCCCCAGGACCACATAAAAAGCTAAAAGCTGTTGTGGGCCCATGTTCATACACATGAACACACACATAATATCCACATACACAACACATCAACATGTATGTATGTGTGTATATGTGTATATTTGTAGTGGCCAAATCAAGATTACAGAGCATGTTCAATACATGTATTTAATACAATATAAATGCTGTGTAAATAGTTGGTATAGTATATTTTTGGGGGGATAAAGATTTTTTTTAAACTTATATATGTTTAGAATAGATGCAGTGTAAGTGTGCAGGACTAGCTGTCATTTAATAGAGAATCTATATCATGTAGTTTTTAATGATGGTTGTTTAGCGCCAGTTCGTACATTGACCCCAAGCTCTGTGTTGGGTGCTTACAGCCAGTCCTCTAAGGCTCCACTGTGCACATGAACCATCACTGCAGAGACTCCACATGCCACAGATGCTGCTTGTTTCATTGCACACAATGCTATGTATTTTCTGTGATGACTGCTCACAGAATGCAAATCCTCCGCCTGGTCCCTGATGCATTTTTCCCTTCCTCACAGGTATCAGAGCCGTGTTCTCAGGCCACTACCACAGGAATGCTGGGGGCACTTACCAGAACCTTGACATGGTAGTGTCATCTGCCATCGGGTGTCAGCTGGGCAGAGACACCCATGGGCTCCGTGTCGTGGTTGTCACTGCTGAGAACATCATTCACCGGTACTACAGCTTAGATGAGCTGAGTGAGCATGGAATTGGGGACGACCTCTTGGAGCTGATGAAAGAAGACTGATTTTGCATGTGATCTGCTCGGTTTTCACATCTACGATTTTTCATTTGGCCAAAAACAGCAGCTGTGTATAGTCCCTTGCTGAAACATACAAGTAGAGCAGGCAAGTTTGTGAATAGATTAAAGTACTGGGCCCTATCCTAAATTATATTCAAGAAAGAACTGCCTTTTTAAAAGTCAGAGAGGAGCCGGGCGTGGTGGTGCACGCCTTTAATCCCAGCACTTGGGAGGCAGAGGTAGGAGGATCACTGTGAGTTCAAGGCCACCCTGAGACTACATAGTGAATTCCAGGTCAGCCTGAGCTAGAGTGAGACCCTACCTTGAAAAACAAACAAAACAAAAAAAGTCAGAGAGGGAGGCAGTGAATATCTATTTGAATTATTATGATGTGAGGCTCAGCATAATGTTTGAGCAAATCTCCGAATGGTAGTTTTCAGCCCATTGTATCTGACAGGTCATGATCAATGTCCAGTGTGACCTTCAGTAATTCGTGAACAAACTGCATCCGATTTTGTTAAATTTTGGCCATGTATGTTAGGCAAAGCAAAGGATCCCTCCCTCCCTTCCTTCCTAGCAAAACGGTGTCTCTTTCCCTTTCCCAGGGCCACATGGGCTGACTTTAACAAGAAGCTGAGCGGCCACTCTTTACAGTTAGTTCTGAAGCCTCTATTGTTGTTGATGCTAGCACAGAATGCAGGTGATCCACATCAGGACTAGAGTTTACCTTCCTGGTGACAAAAATCATCTTGGCACATACATGGGCTGTTCATGACAATCTCATGCAGAAGACCAGAGTGGAGACGGCAGCCTGTGAAGTCACTGCACAGCTCACGTGTCTGTCCCCATTCACACTGTGCTGCCTCAGGCAGCCCACAGATGGGATTTATCCTGAGGCCATCGTGCCCCCTGGCCAACCATTTACAAGCCTCATAATTGCGTCTGCTTTGGTGGGAAAAGAGGGACCAATGCGAACTTCTCAGGAGAGGCAAGGCAAACACTTTGGAGGGCAAACGTACAGTGTCTTCATTGGCGCAGGTGCCATCAGTGCCCAGCATGTGTCCTGGATGAGAGTGTGGGTTATGTCACATCACCTTGTTTTCATCATGGAGTCAACTCTGCCCTATCTTATTGGCAGCTCCAACCACCATGGACTGCCCTCCACATTAGCAGTTGTCCTGGTGAGCACGGAACCAGGTCCTCCATCCTGCTGGAGAAGTGTTTAACAGTACTGTGCAGTAACATTCAGTAAAATTTTAAAAATCTTACTAAAAAAACTTTTAGTCAACATAGCAAAACCATGAAAAATTAACTAGGAAGATAATTGGATATGTAAGTTTCTAAAGAACAAAAGACACAAGAAGCTGATTATACTGCACACTGGTGACACTGGAGCTCATTGTCAGGTGGCCCAAGAAAAGTAAAGTTGTTCAGAACCAGAAGGCTCTTGTAGCATCTGCTGTGTTCTTATTTTGTGTTCATTTTTCTTTGTAACAAACATGGATATAACAAGTCAGAAGATGAATTCAATAAGGGACATGACTAATTAGTCACTTGTTTGAGTCATGGGATGCTGTGGCATTTAGACCCTAAACACATGGGTGGCCCTAACTCCGAGACGGGGAAGGGTGGCAGGGGAGGTGGGAGGTAGTCGTGGGCCGAAGGCACTCTCTGGGTCATGCTCTGTGTTGTGATCTTTGGCTTTGGGGAAAGACATGAGAACTTCATGGAAATAAAGCTAAGTCACTCGCTAGATTAGAGTTCCTTATAAATAAAAGAATTGATTCAAAATACCACAAACAATATGCTAAGGAAAGGAATGATATGACATTACCAGACTGTTTTTCTTTCATTAATTATACACATGTGTATGCATGTTCATGTGTATGGGTGGACAACCTCAGGTGTCATCTCCAGGAATTCTGTCCACCTTCTCTTGAGACAGGGTTTCTCATTGGCCCGGAGCTAGCCCATGACTTCTAGGGATCTTCCACTCCCCAGCTCTGGGATTACAGGCATACACCACCACACCCAGCCTTGTGCCTGGGCGCTGAGGATCAAACTCAGGTCTTCATGCTCACAAGGCAAGCACTTTCCCAACTGAGCCCCCCAGCCCCAGCCACAATTTCCCCACTGTGGCGGGACACTCACAGTGAAGGCAGGAAGTATTGCTATACAGGTGAGGTGAGTACCTGTCCTGTCCTTGAGTCACTCAGCAGCTCATCATCAGTCCACTGCCTCATTTCTTTTCCTATAAAATGCAAAAAATGGTATAAAAAGAGAAAATGAGAGTCTTATACTGTGAAAAAATAATAGACTTCCTGAGCACAAGTGGCACAGCTGTGAATATATTTTAGTTGTTTCAAGTGCTTTGTCTCAGTAAGGTCAGGGTCACGAGGTCAAGGCTGCCAGTTCATCGGTGGGGATGTGGGCAGCTGTTCTTCAACACTGAGAGCCGGCTAGTACTGGCTCAGCTGCAGCCGCACAGCACAGTGTTCCGCACCTCTGGCCAGTTGTCTTGAGCAAGCACCCAGCACCAGCCAGGTGATCATCCTGTGAGCTGTGACATCTCTGACAAGGCCCTGGAGCCCTTTCCCTCACTGCACCAGGCTTGGGATGGTGAAGTCTGTATCGGGAGCCCATTGTCTGGGCAGAGTATTTTTGCCGGAGGAGAGTTAGAAGCAGAAGGAACCATAATGGGTCACAGGACACAGCTGTGTCCTCAGGCAGTAGCTACTCCGTCAAGCTTGGTCCCCAGTATGTTGATGTGAGCAGGCTGTGGTCTAGTGAGAGGCCCGCAGGTTTCCATGAGGGTGTGTGTTTGGAAAGAAGAGAATAACATTCTCCGTACAGACCCCAGTCACCCTCTGCTTTCCTGTCTCACAATGTGAACTCTGCCACTGTGACGCCATCCATGAAACGTGCAAAAGAACTCAGCGAATGCCTGCATCACAGAGGCCCTGGAAGCCCCAGAACTGTAAGCTAAATCAACCTCTTTTATTTATAAAGCACCCAGCCTCGTGTATTTCATGATACCAACAGAAAACAGACTAATCTACTTCTTGTTTACACTTTCCATCCTGGAGTTTAGGACATGTTGGCTCCTTCCCCTCCCCCCCACATTAATCGCTGTAATTGTAAAAATCAAGGTCTGGTAATGGGGAAAGGGTCTCTAAAGTAGTCTAGGGATGTCAAGGCACAAAAGAGTGAGTCTGTGATGGAGGATAGAGTGCTGATCATCTAACTGCATTTACTTTTACAAAATACGTTTATCTTGAATTTTCAATCATGCTTTTTCTAAGGTGGAGGGGGCAATGGGAGCAACTGTGGGAAGCAAGTCAACCACATAACTAGCAAACAGAACATTTGATGCCTCGGGTTTTGAGCATTATGTGGTTGTCAGGGAATTCCAAGGCACCACTCATTCTAAGCCTGAATGAATGCACAGGACCTTACCTCCATGTAAAAGACACCTACATGTATGTAGCTGTTAGAAACATACACATGATACAGTTGAATGTGAAAGAAATTTACACACGATAGAGTTGAATGTGTTAGAAATGTACACATGATACAGTTGAATGTGATAGAAATATACACATGATACAGTTGGATGTGTTAGAAATGCACGTGATACAGTTGAATGTGATAGTAATGTACATGTGATACAGTTGAATGTGATAGTAATGTACACGTGATACAGTTGAATGTGATAGTAATATACACGTGATACAGTTGAATGTGATAGTAATGTACACATAATACAGTTGAATGTGATAGATAGCTCATTTGCTAGTACAGTCTTCAGAGGAAAGGAGCAGAAGCATCATTTGAATTCACTTGAACTCTTTGTACTTAATGACCTAAGCAGCATAGTTCTGCATTCACAAAATTAAGGACAATACTGTATTGGGCTGGGGAGAAAAAAGGAAAAGTTAGAAATATATTGTCAAGGCAGGTTCTATTAAAAGCTTTCTGTAACTACACCAGCGATTTCTTACTTAGATAACCTTATCAGTTTGGTTGCACATACAAGAGATATTTTTTATGTTCATCAAATACCATTTTGTGCCATTGGTGTACTGTGTGTATGTGTGTTTAAATGGGGAGTCTGAGTAATAATGAATCCTAGAATTTTACTAGATAAGCTAAATTCTTTTGTTTTTCAATCTATTTTTATTTCCATGTTTTTAAACATTAGTGACCCCACAAAATACACAGATAAATACAAATTGGATTTTTCTCTTTATGTTTTAAGTATGTAAATAAATTTGAATGATTATTGATTTTCATTATTCTGATAGGTATCTTTAAACAATAATCTTCCTCATTTGTGGGTCATTGACTCACCCTTGGAATAAAGTCCTTACAGTGGCATCCACAGAGGCCCCACTCACTGCCCCGTGTCTGCCTCGGGCATTTCCAGTAAGGATTCACTGAGGGAAGAAGACCTTCCTGCAGAATGGGGGTCCTTCTGGTAGTTGACTGTCTGTAGAGAAGCTTCAAAGGAACACGGCCTTCTGCCTGGCTGCCCTGCTACTTGCTGGTATGTGGATCAACCCGGCCCCATTGCTGTGTTCCTTCTCCATCACCAGAACCCAGTGCTTCTTCTGCCTTCCAACATGAGCTGAAGACCAGTAGCTCTCTGGCAATCCACCAGGCCTTCAGTGGTAGAGTGGGACTGCTGAGGCATCCAGCCTTGTGGCCTGAGCAGCCATCAGCTTCTCTAACTCTCCAACCTGTAGATAGCCATGGGTCGACTGCCCAGCCTGTGTCCTGAAGGCTAATCCAATGAATCCCCTTTATAATCTATGTTTATTCTAGAAAACGCTGACTGTCTCACTACCTTTGCTGATGGACCATTCCAGAGTTCCTGGCTGTTTCCCCTGACAGCCATTGACTTTTTGATCTCAGGTCAAAGGTCACTCCTGGGAGTGGCTTTCCTGAGCCTCCCGTCTGACATCATGCTCCTGGTCCCCAAGCATGGTATTCCCATCTCCCTGTTTCTTTTCTTTGGAACATGCTAATAAATGTGCTTGTTTAGTGATCCATTATTAAAGGTGATCCTCCACCATGCAAGCTCCAGGACACCAGGGACTCTTTCTGCCATTCGATGCTCTATTTCTGGCGCCTGGGACTGTGTCTGAGGACAGAGCATGGCTGCTGGAAGGACACTGGGCATCAACTGTGGGTTCCGCAATGGCCTTCTCATGCTGGCAACATGAGCCCACAGTGTCTCAAAGAAGTTTCTAAAGAACCCACATTCCAAGCCACGTGGTGCAGGTTGAACACCCTTTATCTGAAATGTTGGGGACCACAAGTGTTTGAGATTTCATTTCTTTTCTTTTGTTCTTTTGGAATAGCGGCCCTAATCCAAAATTCCAGATTCTAATGCTAAAATATTTTGGATTTTGCCTTTTCAGAATAGAGATATTCAACCTGAGGTCTGACCTCAGAATTAAACGTTAACAAGTCAATAAGTGACTAGCAGAATTTTGATCTTTGATTCCCTCCTTTCAGTGAAGAAATTGAAGGGAATGACATAAATATCCCTTGACTCCGAGTACTTCTGAACCAGGTGGCCTGCCCAGAAATGCTGTGGCACAATAACCAAAGCACGTGGCTGAGCCCAGTCTGAAGGTCACAGGCAGGAAACTCAGGAGAAAGTGAAGTCTACAGTTAGGGTGCTGCCTAGTGAGATGACTCTCATGACCAAGGAGGTCAACAGCTCTGCAGGAGACCCGGGAGCAGAACCTTGGGGTGAGACTTCAGCAAGCCTTGTGTTGACATTAGAGAGGAGATGGATGGAAATCGCAAGAGGAGTGAGGACCAATCTGAAAACTCACATTGCCTGCTGAGCAGAAACGACCAGGCCTCCTGCAGGCACCCCCCCCCAAAAAAAACAAAACAAAACAAAAAAAAAACAGAAAACCCAGTGAGGAACGGTGCAGTGAGCACGGCAGTACCAATGCTTGCACGAGGCTGTGACAACCCGGGTGTCTCTGGACAGATGGATAAAGGCACAGTTACAATGAAATATTGTTTGCTCTTTACAAGGATAAAATCTTACTATAACCTGAATGGGAATGCACAGAAAAATGCTGTGTGATCTCATATGTGAAACCTAAACATAAAAAGGTAAAATATATGAAAATAGTGAATTAAACAGTGGCTACAGGGAGGGGTTTTCCAGCCTTCTTTTTACTTTTTATTTGGTGACAGTCTCACTAGGTTGTCTATCTGGCCTTGAACTCAGTCTGCAACCCAGGATGACTTAAAGTTGCATTTCTCCTTGCTTGGCCTCCTGAGTAGCTAGAATTTCAGGACCTGCCTCAGCTCCAATTTTGCCCCTCCAGAATCCCCTTCCTGATGCTCAGACCTCTCCCCAACCAGCGCATAGACCACACCGTGCAGTCACGTGATTCTAATTCTGCTAAACAGTCAGCAATCCCACCGTGCATGGAATGTCACCTCAAGGACCACTCACAACTCCAAGGTGCACGTTTTTTGTTCACACTTGTTTCTGTGTGGTCACAGTGAGGAAGGAGGGCAAAGAGAGGCAGGTATGATGAATAGCATAGTGGTTATTGATCTTTTTTTTTTCTTTTAATAATTCACCCTCAAAAGAATCAAACTTGAGCTGGGGAGATGGCTCAGCAGAGAAGAGTGCTTGCCATGTAAGCATGAGGTCCAAAGAGGACCCGATGCACGCTGTGCTTGATTCCCCAGCATTCACCTGAACAGCAGAGTGTGCCCAGACATGCCTGGGACCCCAGTCCTGTGGGGAGCAGAGACCAGAGAATTGCTGAGGCTGCTCCAGTTTCAAGGACTGCCAAGGAAATACGCGTATGAGTTATAGAGAAAGACACGGTCATCCTCCTCTGGCCTCTGCATGGGTATGAAGGGGGCATGTACCTACACACACATGCATACACCACACAAACACATCACACATGCACACTCCCCACCCCCAAAAAAGAATCAAATATCTCTCATCAGTAAAAGAGGAGGCGGCTAAAACATGGGGAAGCATGTCAGCTAAGTGGCCATACGCTCTTCTCAATGTGTCACCCACATGAACGCATCAAATTCTGAACAGAGCCCTCTCTGAGTAGCTGCTTCCATTATGCATCCATTATGTATGGGGACATAAAGGAACTTGTCTGAGGTCGCACAGCTCATAAATGCCAGAGGTGGGATTCAAACCCAAGCAGAATGCTTCCAGAACCCACCACGGTCCAGTGCGACAGCCCTCATCGTGCCTTGCTGCTTTTGTGCATAGCAGCCTCCCACAGTGCAGCAGGGAGACCATCAGCAGGCAGGCCTTGGCTCTTCCTCTGCCAGGCTCAGAACTCACTGCCCACCTAAGAGTCTCACACTGGAAAGCAGATTCTTCTCCTAAAGTCAGTCTCCAGCAATTGGAATACATCTATTTCTTTAATTATTCATTTTGGATAAGTATTCTTTTTTTGTTGTTGATTCTCCTCTTGCCAAGCAAGTCATTTTAGCAACAAAGTGTCGGGTTCCCTGAAAGATCTCCAGCAGAGGGGTTTCTGGGCCAGCGTCTACCTGTGGAGACTTCGCATAGATGAAAGGAAAGTTCCATTAGCTTTATTTACTTCTCCCAACATAATTGGTCAGCAGAGGATAAATGGTGATGTCATGTCTAATTAGTAGAGGCCCCTGCCCTCCTGGTCACAGTGGCATCTTCTGGCTGGTCTGTGCCACGCAGCATCGCTCAGGGAGAGTCTTTATGAGCTGGCTCTCCCACAGAGAGACTCTAATTACCAGTCAGGAAAACAAGCTTTCTGATGTGTAGACAGTTCTCCAACATCTTCCCAACAGGGTGAACCATTGTTAACACCCTTTGGGGCAGGGAGAGCTTTCCAAAGGCAACAGCACCAGATCTGGGCGACCTGAAAAATTAGGAATTCAGTCTCCACATCCCTGTGTCCTGAGCATTTGTTGTCATGAGCTCAAACCTGCTGAAAGGAAAAGAATTTCAGGACCTACGGGGATTACAGCGGATGTAGATATGAGCCGATACGGATACACTTCATAATTGGCTTTGTTTGGGAAGGAAAAGGTGAGGGAGTCACTTAAATCCCCCTGTGGCAGATTCCTTTGAGCTTCTGAGAGGTAAAGATGTTTTACAGAGTTAATTACTGCCTAAGATTGTTGTGCTGGAAATATTGCCGCTTCTCCTTCCACATTCCTCACGTCTGGGACGTGAATAAGAGGCAAGGAGGCCAGTGCAGCCGAGATTCCTCTGGCACAGGACGCTGCCTGCTTGACCCTGCTCTTCACGGCCTGTCCCTGCCTTGACTACCTGACCTCTGACCCCCCCCCGCCCCGCCCCACCATCTCAGTTTTCTTTTCTTTGGGACAAAGCCTCACTAAGTCACCCAGACTAACACCTATCTCGTGATCCTCCTGCCTAAATCTTCTGAGTGGTGGGCTTACTCCTACTGTTCCTGCCTGTCACCTCCATTTTTTCCACCCATGTCCTCAGAGCTCCACTTTCTATCAAGCAGATCCTACATGTTCAGCCTCTGCTCTGAGTCCTGACGAAGCACCCTCCTTGGCTGAGCACTTCGGACTTCCTTTGCTTACAGCTCTCTGAGTAGTTGCTGTACCTTCCCTACAAAGCACGCTGCAGCTCTCCCAGTTCCCCACTGTGTCTTCCAGATGATCACACTTCTACCACCTAGCCTCGCAGACCCACTTACTCCTCAGATGCTGGCCCATGCCCTGTTCAGGAATGCGTATCATGGCTCAGCCTCCTGGAAGCCGTCTTCCTGTCTCCTAATGACTCCTGATTCTTCCTTTCTTTATGGAAGTTTCTGGGAACTGATCAATGGTCTTCCTTCCCAAGTCTTAGCTCTATCAGGAATGACTTAGTTTCCATGGAAACTGCCTGCCTGCAGTGATGGCTCACACCCATCACTCCTCTGATTGTCGGGTAGTTGAGGTTGTTCAGATGGGTTGGTGTCATCCTGGGCACGGTTATGGTGGAAGCAGAAATACATGTGATATCTCATAGTGTCACTGTTCTGCCATATACAACGGTGCCACAGATGGCCATGTGATCATACCACGGAAACACAACCCCAGGACCCCGTCTAAAAGTACAGGTGAGAAAGACTTCCCGCTGGAGTTAGCTGGGAGAATGGTGCGTGTTTGGAGCTATGGACGAAGCCATCATCGAGGAGACTAGAGAAACGGGGAGAAAGAAGAGGAAGAGAAAACTAGAACCGTCAGATGGAAGGAGGAGGAGAGCCAATGGAAACTAGAGCCAGAAACGGAAGAGAGAGAGAAAAGACGAGGGACCAACGTGAGCCCTTGGGTCCAGCTATGCCTGAAACTGGGTAGTGTCTACCCGGCTGCTCCATGGACTGAGCCAGCATCTTTGTGTAAGCTATACATATGTTTTTTGTTTTTTGTTTTTTCAATCCAAAAAAGGGCCGGCTTGGAAGGAAGGAAGGGAGGGAGGGAGGGAGGAAGGAAGGAAGGGAGGGAGGAAGGAAAAGGGCCAGCCAATACCTTATCTAACATGTCTGCCTCAGCTCCCATCATCTTGTCCATTTTGCTTCTGCAAGTCACTCTCATCACCAGAGCTGGGGCCTGAGTGAGGAGACCATGGGCGTGGATGGGAGCAGCGCATGCTCACTAGTCGGGCAGCGTGGACCCACGGGTGGAATACCAGGACTCAGGATCGGTTGGCTCATGGACAAGTCAGTGATCCATCGAGGTGCATTCACGATGCTGCGCTGGGTCTACAAATATCTATTAAACATCTACTATATATTAGGTGTTCTCCTAGGTCGAGCAATAGCGCAGTGAGCAAGGAAAATGGACTTCCTGTTCTGAACATCTATTACATAAGCTTCCTGTGTGTGTAAGTCTTATCAAAACCACAGAGCCTGCCTTCCCTACTTGAATGTTAAAAAAGATGAAACCCCTTATATTTTTATTATGGCAGGAGATTGCCACTTTGAGTGGCTTTTATTCTGTCAAATAGAATCAGCACTCTGATATTTTTCAAAGTTGAGGCCTTTTGTAGCTTGTGAGTCCATGCCCGGTTTATGAAGAGCTATCTGTGGGTATAGCAGGGTTTCTGTTTTATTGTCATCTTTCATGTTAGAAGAAATGGGTCAGTTAACCTGGCAATGGGGTTTGCAGAGGCAATGGGGTTTGGGGTATGTGCAGCAGAAACCCACACTACTATACACAATGCCTAGGGTGCCCAGATTCACAAGTGAAGTCCCAGACCCCAGTGTGATGAAACTGGGAGGTGGTGCCTTTTGGAGATCCTGGGACAACATGAATGGGAATTAGTATTTCCTCCTTCCCACCCATCCCATGGAAGAACAGAGAGGGTGCTGGTGTGTAAACCAGCAAGAGGGTCCTCACCAGAGCCACATCCTCACCTCAAGCTCCCAGCTTCCAGAACTTGGAGAAAATGCACTTCTGTTTAAACCACCCAGTCGGCTGCAGTTTATTATAATGGTCTGAGCTGACTAATGTAAAACATTAAGCTTGAGTTGATAACCATACATGTAAGAGTAGTATATGTGAGTGAACATGCATGCATGTACATACACAGGTAAAGCGTATGTGTGTCTACATGCATGTCCTGCATGATTCCATTTACATGAGCTTTGAGAGCAATGAGACTTCATCTAGACTGATAAATATCCCAACAATGGCTGTCCCCCGAGAGTAGGACCAGGAATTGACTGGGAGGGTGTTGGTGAGAACTGTCTGAGGGATGATAACATTCTATATCCTCACAGGTTTTATAGCACACACACGTGTGTATGTGTCAAGATGCAATGGATGTATACTAAAGATGTGTGCAACTCATCATACATAGATCAGAGAGCTCAGTGGTAGAGTGATTGCCTAACGTGCAAGGCCCTAGGTTCTTTGTATCACCAGCACTAAAAATAACACAAGGTAAAAATAATCAGAGCTTCGGGTTGATGTAGGTAGGTTCGTCATAGAGAGCTTGCTCAGCATGCACAAGGCCCCCAGTTCAATCCCCAGAGCAGAACAACTATAAAGGCAAGCACTACAAACTTGGGCAATGGAGAGGTGGCTTAGTCTGGAAAGTCCTTGCTGTGCAGGCATGGGGCCCCAAGGACCATCTGCAGAACCCACATTTTTAAAAAGCCAAGCGTGGTGGTGCACGCTTATGATCCAGAGCCAGGGAGGTAAAGACAGGAAGGCTCCCATGACAACCTGTCCAGCTACACGCTAGATGGGTAGCTGGTGTCAGATGCCAAAGTCAGTTCCTCCACCACCCTAGAGCTCACAGCCCCCTACCTGGTGAGCTGCAGGCCGGTGAGAGGCCCTGCCTCAGAGACACTAGACAGTGCCTAAGGAGTGACACCTGATGTCCTGTGGCCTCCACATGCATGCTCACACATGTTCACGTGCAAACATGTGTGCACCCGCACATACACATAAACAATGCTACAAAGAAGCATTTGGATCAAGTTAGTGATTTGTGTACTGAAGGACTTAGGGGTCAAATATCTGAAGTATTTCATATGTGAAATTGACTTTGAAATGTGACAGAAAGAAGATGGATGAAAGGATGTATAAGCGAATTATGGGTTTAATATTTGATAAACACACAGCACTCACTGTATTTATGACAGATTATAGGTGGGGAGTCTGAGCACTCACCATAAAAAAATTTCAATATGCCACTGTATGTGGAGTTTTTCATTTAAAAATGTGAAGGTAAAAGGCACCTGGACTCAGAAATCCATTTCACCCCAATGGAGAAATGTGACAGCCACGGTGGCATTTGCTGAGTGGCAGGTGCACACTCTGAACTTTACACTCCCCGCCTGTTTCGTTTGCACGCAGAACCTTATGCACGCATCGTCTCAGTGCTCAGTCCACAAGCGCAGAAACCGAGCTCCTGGTGACAACTTGTCCAGCTACACAGGTGGCAAAGTCAGTTCCTCCACCACCCTGTCCTACTGCCCATGACAAGGGGAAGAAGGGGCCAGACTGGAGGACCACCCCAGCAGACAGAGGCCTGGCCTTCTGAGCGTCTGCTGACACCTCCTGTGGTGCTTTGTAGGAAATGTCCCCATAGCCTCATGTGCTTTTAATATTTTGTCCTAAGCTGGTGGCCCTTTGGGAAGGTGTGAAGCCTTTAGGAAGTGAAACCCTGCTGGAAAACCTGTTGCTAGGATGGGCTTTACCCTGCTATGGTCCAGTGCCAAGCCCAAACTTGGACTACTTCCTTCCTGCTGATGAGGGAAGATGTGGCACCCTGCTGTCCCGCTCCCATGTCCTCCCTCCATGATGAAGCTTCCCCTTGAAATTGCCAGTGAAATAAACTCTTTCCTCCCATGAGCCACTCTGGCTGGGTGCTTTATCCCAGAAATGAGAAGGAAATTGCTTGCTTACCATCCCTCCATCCTCAAAAGGTCCCTGCCCTGGGCAGTCTTACACAGGATCCCAGTGGCTCTGGTGTCTTCCCAGAGCCCAACCATGGGCCCCAGAAAGTCGAAGCTCTTTGCTCGTGACCATGTTGCCTCTACCTTACCACACTTCTGTGTCTCGTGCTTCTTTGCCTTTGCTCCAGCTGGACCAAACCCCAAATGCTTTCCCCACTTGCCACTCATCTGTCCACTCACCACTGACCACAGTAGGTGGTCAAGAAGCATTTGTTAATTGGCAAAGTAAAAAGATATTTCTACGTGTGTGTATGTGGTGGTTTAAATGTGAAATGTCTCCTGCAGCCTCATGTGTTTGTGATGAAGCCTCCCACTTGGTCCCCAGCTGGTGGAGCCTTTGGGGAGGTGGAGCCTTGCTGGAGGAGGTGTGTCGGGGGGGGGGGGCTTAAGGTCTATTAGTTCAGTCTACTAGGTGTTCAGAGCTCACACATGTCAATAACTGTGACAATCTCCAATTTGTTGTGAAAAAATGCAGTGCCCCACCTGCCTGCTACTATAGCCTGCTTTCCCCATCATGATGAAAGGCAACTGCTATAGTGTTTATTCATACCTATATGTATAATGTATAACATGTATGTATGTATATTTGTGTGTGTATATATATATATACACACAGCAATATATGCTTATTCCTGTGCTGTGGGCACTGGAGATGCCGTGGTGAGCAGCAAGAATTACAGTTTCTACTCAAGGAACCAGCTGTTTGGGGCACATTAATTATGTGTTGCATAGGGAGGGATTGCTCCAACAGTATTGATCATCTATTATCTCCCACACTGCTGAAGGTGAAGGATTTAGGAGTGGATTGGCCAAGTGGTTTCTGGTTCAAGGGTCTCTCGTGAAGTTTTGATGATCTAAAAACTTGAAGAATCCACTTCCAATGTCACTCACACGGCCTAGGCAGCTGCTCTTGCCATGTGGATCTTTCCGCCAGCTACTTGAGCGTCCTTATGACAAGGTAGCTGGCTGTCCCCAAAGGAAGCGAGCCAAGAGAGAATTCCCACGTTGGAAGCCACAGGTTTTAAAACCTAATTTTAAAGGGCCAGACCACCATTGTCACAGAAACCAATCCTGGTACCCTGTGGGGAGAGATCACACAGGGTTTGACCACCAGGAGGTGGAAAGCAGGGAGGCCCACCTTGAGGGCTAGACACCCGGTGGGGGAGAAAGCGAGTAATCAGATGTCACATGCATAAACGCGTAAGCACAACCGCAGTTGCATGGGGGCATAATGCAGCTCTCACCTAGATAGAGTGGAGAATGTGCTTTGATGTGGCACCTGGGGGTGACTTAGCAAGAGAGATGGGGACAGGAAAGAGCACCACAGGCACTGGGTCACAGCCTTGCCTGCAAAGGGGACATTTAAACACAGATGCTGAGACTTCTCGCCTCCCCAGGACTGTAGATGG
This sequence comes from Orientallactaga sibirica, assembly GCA_036365145.1. Lineage (NCBI taxonomy): Eukaryota > Metazoa > Chordata > Mammalia > Rodentia > Dipodidae > Orientallactaga > Orientallactaga sibirica. The sequence continues at coordinate 37,548,968 of JAEOAD010000008.1, forward strand.
CCTCGGGTGAAGTCTGGGCATTAGGAGCTTTTAGCCTCTAGTCCAGGTGTAAATCTGAGCAGGGCCAGAGGAGGAGAAGGGGATGGTTAGGGAATTAGGCTATAAGACAAAATCCGCTTGTGAACCCCACACACAAAATGAGAAGACCAAAAGGTTACTAGCAAGCTGAAAGCTAGGGTAATTATAAAGCTGTCTGAAATGCCAGCCAAGGTTAGCTCTGTGACCTGTCCCTCCATGCCAACAGGGATGCTGGGATGGGAGGGAGCTGTGGAAGCTCGGCCAGCCTGTTGACATTCAGCTTCTATGGTGTTATACTCCATGCCATGCCTCGACTCCCTTTTCTGCAGCAGAACCTGCAAACTCCTCTCCAAAACAGCCCAGGGCCATTGACAGTCTGCCCCACCTCTTCAGTGACATGAAGAAAGGTCATCTCCAGTCTCCCTCTTTGAGCCACGCATTAAGCAGAGGGGGGCCTTCCTTTTCCATGAGTAATGATCCCCTGCCTCCCAAGAGATGTCTTCTCAGTGTCTCTCTTTGAGCAAAGGAGATGGTGACTCACACCTCACCAGGCTGGAATCATTGGGGTGGGGCAAATGCATGCAGATACGGGTAAACAGTGCACAGTTAGTCTGTCCTGTCCACATTCTCTGTGCTCATCAGGAAAGGAGCGAATGGTATGAGGGCTACCTAGGAACACAGACCAGAAACTGATATGCACACTGGGCACTGATGACTTAGGGGAGAATATAAAATTCTAGAAAGTTAGGACTAGAAAGACCTTCCAGGAAAATCTGCTCTACTGATGCCTAAGAAGTGACACTCTCACCATCACCTCCCTCTTTTGAAATTGTTTTTATTTATTTATTTATTTATTTATTTATTTATTTATTATTTATTTATTTGATACAGAGAGAGAATGGGCATGCCAGGGCCTCTAGCCACTGCAAACGAACTCCAGATGCATGTGCCACGATGTGCATCTGGCTAACGTGGGACCCAGAGAATCAAACCTAGGTCCTCAGGCTTCGCAGGCAAACACCTTAACTGCTAAGCCACCTCTCCAGCCCTCACCTCCCCTTTTATCCCTATACCAGACATCAATAATCCATCTCAGTACCTCTCATCTCTGAACCTTGCTAAAACTACATGTGAGACATCCATTGTCCCTTGCAGCTAACACCCAAGATCTGCATTCTTTTAAATAGCAAGATTAAATTTAAAATTCAGCATCTCACACTATTCACCTTTCAAATGCACAGTAGCCCCATGTGGCTAATGACAATTGTATCAAGGAACAGGACATTTTAGTGGTTAAAGAAAGTTCCGCTGGCATTATGACCCCAGAACCATATTTCCCATGTGTCAGTCATCCATATATCATTGTTACACTTTTTTTTTTTTACCACATCAACCACTTTTGAAAGACACTCACTTATTCCAAGCTCCTCAATGGATGCCCCAAACCACCAAGCCCTAAATATTCTATCCCCTATTCTTATATAACTGTGCTAAACATTGTTCTATAAACCAGGAGCAGCGAGAGTTTAACAATAGCTAATTTTTAAAAAACCAGCTATAACAATGGACTAGGGAGATGGCTCAGTTGATAAGAGCACTTGATGCACAAGTGTGGGGACCTGAGTTCACACTCTCAAAACCCATGTAAATGGCAGGTGCAGTGGTATGCACCTGCAATCCCAGCACTAGGGAAGCGGAGACCGTTGGCTCTCTGGGGTAGGTTGGCTAACTAGACCAGTTGAATCTGTGAGCTCTGGGTTCAATTAAGAGACCCTGATTCAATCAATCAGGTGGAGAGCGAAGGAAGTTGAACTCTGGCTTGCACACACTTGAATTCCCCCCACCCCAAATTTATATATATATATATATATACACACACACATATATATATATATATATATATATACATACATATATATATATACACAATTATAACAATTTGCTATGTAAGTTATTTAAAACGTAGGAATTTATTTGTTTCTGGAATTTTCCATTTGACATTTTCATGCTATGGTTAACAATGGAAAGTAAAGACAGATGAAAGGTACTCTCCCAACTGGAGTAGAAAGGCCAATATTCCTCACTATAAAGAGAAGAGAATGTAAACCCAGCCATTCTAGAAATCTAGTGAAATGACAATTCCGGAAGGATTTCGTTGCTTCCTGAGTGTTTTGAACTAAAGACTGACAAGTGCCCTTTCCTAGTATCAACATCCTGTCTCTCTCCTAGCGTCACTGCAGACCTCACTACCTACCCCTTTGCTTCTCTGAGTGGCCCTGTGGCACTTTCAGCCAAAGAACGTGTGAGGAAGCGATACAGTCCATTTCTAGACATGCCATAATCCCTTTCAAGCAATCCTCCAGGGAAATCGTTCTTTTGCCTGCCAGCTGGATACAGAGGTACTGGAAATAGTGCATGGTGTAGGATTTCTTATAGTCACTAGATAGCTGGAGCTTTTGTGCCTGGGTGACTGTGGGAAGAAATCACGCATGAGCAGATTTGGGGGCTTGTTTCAGCAGCTAATCTTACTTATCCTGACTGTCCCACCAAGCACTAAAGTGTTAGACACACTAACACCCAACTGAGGTTTGTTCTTCATGTAACAAGAAAAACAAGAACAATTTTAAATGTGGTGACTTTTCACTATGTAACTCAACGTGATTTACAATCATGCAGATGCACCATAAGAAGCTGTATGCCAGGAGAAAGTCCTTCATTTCTGCCCCTGTGGTGTGCAAACCCTACGTTAAGGGAAATCTTGTCCCAGAGGACACCACTTGGATTTCTTGTCTAGTCCTACCTGCTCATTTTCCAGTGGGAAGGTTCTGGCTGGACAGGAGAAGGGATTTGCTAAAGCCTTCACTTGTTGCCAAGTCAGGAACACAATGTAAGTGCTCTGACTCCCATTCCAGTCCTATCCTGTCACTGCTGTGTCTCAAGATCCAGAAGCTAAACAAATAAAAGGAAAGTCAGTTCCTTAAATAAGGTCTCTAGGAAGTGTGCTCTGACAAAGCCTTTCCCCTTCCCATTAGAGTACTGCCTTATAAAGTGACAATGGCAGTATGTTCTCTTTATGTCACTCTAACAAACACCTGAGGTGAACAAGTTGTCAAGAGAAAAGGTTGATTTTAGCTCACAGCTGTGGAACTTTCAGCCCATTGCTCTTGGGCCTGCAATGAGGCAGCATATGTGGGGGCAGTGGATCATATAGGGAGAGCAGAGCTATTCTCCTCAAGGCAGGCATCCCCACTCCCTTCCCTCCATAGGGCTTGTGTGAAGTGTGGGTGTGTGAGAGAATCTGTCGATTTGTGCTCATTGAGACAGAGCATGCAGACACTGAGGCCTCGATGTCCACTCTGGGGGAATACCCCCAAATTAGGATCACCCCAAAGATGGAAAGACCTCCCACCAAGCTCTACCTCTTAAAGGTTCTCGTATCTCCCCAAAGCAGCTTGGGGCCCAAACCTTGAGCACATCTATAACACAGCAGTTAGGACAATAATATACTCATGAGCACCGTCACAAAGTGAGACTAAAGTCCTGGACATCAAGGGGGACTTGGGGTCCTAAAGACAGGGACTGGGACATCATTGTTTTTGTTACCCGGCATCTTTCCACCATGGCTACTCCTGTTGCCAGCACCTCTCCCTCTCATGGAGTCAGAAGCATCAGGTATCAAGAGAGCCTGGCCTGGTCACTCAGACCTATAGGACCAGCTCCATAGCAGGCTGAGGCAAGAGGCTTACAAGTTCAAGGCCACCCTTGGCCACTTGGTAAGACCCTGGAAAAGGTACGAAAGGGGCTGAGGATGTAACTCAGTGGTTGAGTGCTTACCTAGCATGAGAGATCCTGCATTAAATACCAGGTCCTGCAGAAGGCCACGGTGCCACAATGGAGAAGAAGAGGAGGAGGAGGGAGAGGAAAGAAGGGAGGAGGGGGAAAGCATGACGATTTGCACCCTCAGTCATAATTAGTATGAATTAAGAGATTCCTGGATACAGCAAGGAAACACACTTCACAGGCACCGTCCAATTAGATAACTTTTCTGAGTGTCAGTTGCCCCATCTCTGGAAATGAGAAAAGGTGAGGCATGCCATAGCCGCTTGAGCTCCCGTGTGTCCAGGTCTCAGCCTCAGCCCTCTTGACACACTCAGCTGTATCATCCTGTACTGTGGAGGTCTGCACCGTGTGTGCACCGTCGTCTACTCGGAGCCAGTAGCAGTATCCCTCCCCACAGCTGTGATGACCAGATGTGTCTGTAAACACCACCAAGTGTCCACTGGGGGGCAAAGTCAGTCCTGGCTGACAGCCCCGGCTATGAGAGTTAACGGTGATGTGTGTGAAATAAACAGCAGCACCTTGTGCATGGGAACTGCTGACATATGCACTTGCATTTGGGATGGGCCTAACCTACAAAAGGTGAGGGTTAGGGTTTGAATGTGAAAAGTGCTGCACAGACTCATGTGCTTGGTTGAACAATTGTCCCCCACCCCAAATGGTGGCACTGTTTGGGGAGAGAGTGAAATCTTGGAGGGCTTGGGCCTAATTCCAGCCCCATCTTTCTGCTTACTGATCCACCAAGATGTAAACAGTCATGCTGCAAGCCTCCACCACCACAAACTCCCCATTGCCACTGCCAGGCCTTCCCTGCCACGAGGGACTGATACGCCCTGAAACGCTGAGCCAGAATAAGTCCTTCCTTCCTTAAGTCTTTTCTGTCAGGCATTTGGTCACAGCAATAAGTGATTAATACCATGAGGAAACAAAGCCAGAGCCAGCCTTTGAACAGACTTCTAGGTGTTTCTGGAGTTCATCTTTTGGCTAGTTATCCACAGCACCTTCCTGTTGCCATTCGGACAGCCCTGCTTAAGCTCACATAATCTATTGACTCAGTCAACCTCTGAAGGGCCTGTGTGGTCAGAAAAGAGCTGCTCCTTACTCAAATACGTATTTCCAACCTGCTGCAGGTGGAGCCTGGCTGATGGCTCCACAGAACCCACAGCAGCCCGCTGAACGATGCCGCAGTCCGTCTACTTCATCCAGAGGGCAGCCAGTTTTTCTACTAAAGCCCAGCTTCTGACTTGCAGTAGATGACGTCCTGAATTTGTTTTGAAGTCATTTTTGCGCCTCTGAGTGCAATGCAACCATCTGACCTTCCATTGTCCGTGAACTCATAAGTCTTTCATGAGCTCATCGAGAGCCAGACGGTGACTTCCAGCATCAGGGTGGGGTGCATCCACCTGGCTGTGAGGCCACTTCTCTATGGACATGTTGAACTTGATTCGCTCATCTGATGAAATCCACAGTGTGACTGTCATTATTATCTTCACACTTCCATTCTTCTCTGATTTTAGACCTATTCTCTGCACCGTTGTTTTTGCCCCAAGATGCTCTCAGAATAAAACAAAATTTGATCATTGCAAAACAGACTTGGGGCTGGAGAGATGGCTTAGCAGTTAAGGCATTTGCCTGCAAAGCCAAGGGAATCCCAGATCAATTCTTCAGGACCCACGTAAGCCAGATGCACAAGGGGGCAATGCGTCTGGAGTTCGTTTGCAGCGGCTGGAGGCCCTGGCATGTCCATTCTCTCTCTCTCTCTCTCTCTCTCTCTCTCTCTCTCTCTCAATCTCTCTCTCTCTGCGTCTTTCTCTCAAATAAATAAATAAAATATATTTTAAAAAAAGAAATAAGACTTCATGCTCTGCCTCACAGTAACTCTCATTATAAGAACTGATTAGAGGCTCACAAACACCCCACAGTCATAAATCCTGTTTATCCCTTTTAAGCACAACTTTTCCCAAACCTATTTTATTACAAACCCTTTTCCACTGAGCCCATTTTCTTATTCCTGGTATGCAGACAACCTCTTCTTATCTCTATATTCAGTCTGGTCATGTGATCTATAGTTCCAACAAATGGAATGGGAGAAAAAGAAACAGGCTAGACTACTTCCAGGCCTGCCTCCTAACCCCCCAATGCACACAAGGCTTCAACCACATTTTTCCAGTTCTTGATGAGTGGAGTGGACTCTGAATGGGTAAGGGAAAGCCTGGGCCTTGCATTACCATGTGAAATGAAACACTCATGTGGAACTGCGCTGGGAGCACTGACAGGCATTGTGGACTGAATGTGAAATGCACCCCATGGGCTCGTGTATTTGAACACTGGGTTCCCAGCTGGTGACAGCAGAGCTATTTTCAAAGGCTTTGGAACCTTTAGGAAATCGAACCTCATTGAAGAAAATGGGTCATGGGGAAGGAGGTGGAAAGGAAGCTTCGAGGTTTTATAGACCTGCCCAATTACTGTCCTCTCTCTGCTGCCTGACTTTAGATGCAGTGTGACCAGCTGCCAGCTGCCTCATCCTCCTGCCGTCATGGTGGACTGAATCCCCTCAGACTGTGAGCCAAAATAAATAAATAAATAAATAAATAAACAAACAAACAAACAAATCCTCCTTCCCTTAAGTTGCATCTTGTCAGGTATCTGGCCATAGCAGTGAGAACAGTAACTATCATAATCTGACAGGACTTTTTCTTTTCTTTTCTTTTCTTTTCTTTTTTTTTTTACTTACAATAGTTGATATCAGTCATTCTTACTATATACTTTGTATTAAATGCTTCTTCGCCAAAAATTTATACATTGAAACCCTAACTCCCCTCCCCTGTGTGTCTGGATATTGAGATGGGGCTAACTGACAGCGTTTACCATCTGATAATTTTGGGCACCTAGTAGATGGGAAAGAACTGTTACTTTTTGTTGGAAAAATCCACAAGGAGGGCTGGAGAGATGGCTTAGCGGTTAAGGCGCCTGCCTGCTAAGCCTAAGAACGCTGGTTCCAATGTCCACGATCCACGTTTAGCCAAATGCAAAGTGACACAAGGGCGCAATGCTGCACTTGACCACAAGGGGGCGCACACATCTGGAGTTCATTCACAGCAGCTGAGAGACTGCTGGCACGCCATCTCTATCTGTCTTCCTCTCCCTCTCTGTCTGTCTGTCTCTTTGTGTCTCTCTCCCAAAATAAATAAAATAATTTAAAAAATTAAAAATAAATCCACAAGGAAACCCTTGATGAGCTTGGTTGGATATAACACCTACTTCAGACCAACCAGCTGTGACTAGAGCAGGAATGGTGACAGGAGCACATGCAAAGATGATGGAGGCTGCTTTCCTTGGGATTAGGGTCTGATTATGTGTTAATGATATGTTATTATGGCTGGCAACCACCTGAAAGGGATGTGTGCTAGAAAGGTACTTGTGGTGGTTGGATTCAGGTGTCCCCCATAAGCTCATGTTCTGAATGCTAGGTCCCCAGCTGATGGCAATTCGGGAATCAGTTCCTCCTGGAGTCAATGTATTGCTAGGGGCGGGCTTATGGGTGTTATAGCCAGCTTCCCTTTGCCAGTGTTTGGCACACTCTCCTGCTACTGTTGTGTACCCAATATTGGCCAGGGGGTGATGTCCACCCTCTGCTCATGCCACAGTCTACCCTGCCATCATGGAGCATCTCCTTGAGTCTGTAAGCCAAAATGAACACTTTCCTACAATAAGCTGCTCTTGGTTGAGTATTTTCTGCCAGCAATGTGAACCTGACTGCAACAGTATGATTTATACCAGAGAAGCGGGGCCATTACTGCTAGAAACCTGACTGTGGCTTTTGTCATTTGGAACTGATTTGAGGGAAGAACGTGAAAGGATTTGACACCTTGACCTAAGAGACACCTTGCAGTGCTATGAGTACAGCTTGATGGAGTCTGGTCAGGGTTGAAAGACCTGTATGCAGTTAGGACTGTGGGGTTTGACTGTGGGGTTTGACTTATGAGGGAAATAAAGAGCTTTGTTGGACTGGGATAAAGGCAGTTTGTGTGAGGGGCTTGCTGTTATGCCTGTGTCCCAAGAATTTGTGCAGGGTTGCAGTGTGTATAAATGGACTGGTGTGAGTAGAAAGATATGGCACAGAAAGAAATGAAATCTTTGGGCCCAAACTGCTGTCCATTCAGCAGCAGTTGTTTGAGAGATTACAACCACTAAGATTGGGCCAGCTGACCTGCATTGGAACAACAGGAAGATGCAGACTCTTTGGAAGGGGCCTGAATGCTGAAGGAGTGTCCTGCTCTTCAAAGTTGGCTTTATTCCACCCCCTGGATTAACAAGTTCGTAGCCCACATGGTACTATGGAGTATAATAAATGCAGGAAAGAGAGGGTTATTCAATTTGCAACATCATTTTGTTTTTGAAAATGGCATGGGCAGTGTGAAGCTGATTTATTGGGTTACCTGTGAGGAGACTCAATGGAGCCATGAGGATGAACCGTGGGTTGCAGTAGAAACCCAATGGAGATGCCAGGACTATGACATGGCTGCTGAGGAGAGATGCTGGCATCAGATGAAATTTTCCCAGACTGTGAGTAGCCCAGCTTGAGGGGCAGAATTGGGACTCCAGAGCCTCATTACTGGTTAGAATTATCAGACTTGGACACTTGTCACTGGTTAGAGTTGTCAGACTTAGAGCCCATACATTACAGCACCGGCTCCACTTCTCCAAGGCAATGCTGAGTTACTGTGCTTTCATGTGCAAAAGGATTGGGGTGTGCCCAAGGTTTTTGTTGTTGTTTAATTTTCTTTTTATATCACCTTTCAAGGTAACAGTTGTTTATCTAAACATATATCATATGGTATGCTATAAATTACAGATTTGGACTGGAGAGATGGCTTAGCAGTTAAGATGGTTGTCTATGAAGCCCAAGGACCCTGGAACCCACGTAAGCCAGATGCACAAGGTAGTGCATGCATCTGGATTTTGTTTGCAATGGCTAGAGGCCTTGGCACACCCATTCTCTCTCTCTCTCTCTTTCTCTCTCATAAATAAATAAAAATAAATTTATAAAGAAATTACAGATTTAGTGCAGACAGGACAAGGATTAGGGAAGCACAAAAAAAATCTTCAAATTTACCTTCCTTAGAAAGTCTTTTTGGGACATCATGGTTAGCATACTCCTGAAATTTCTCACTGTTGAATGAGGCTCCATGATGAACATGGCCACCCTGTCCTTCCTTTTTGACAAGTAGTGTTCCATCGCCAAGCACAAGCAAACTACATGACTCTGTCTGTCTGGCCAAAGCTGACTGGCCCAGAAGGAGACACCCAGCTCAAATTGGACCAACCACATTCTCCTTATTTGGGTAACATCAAAGTTTTACTGGGCTGGTCTTCTAATGGTGACAACATTTATTAGAGGCCAAGGATAGCCCTTTTCTGCCTTGTGCTCTGAAGGCAGAGTAATGGAGAACAAGGCAGATGAGAAAGGGGATCTACGAAGCGGGACGGGGACATATGATCGGCTTGGGGGCAGGAAGTACTTGTTCTATTGCCTGTGTCTCCTGACAGGATCATGAGCTGCAGACATTCTGGGGGGTGGGGTGGGTTGGGAGACGGGGTGTCATGTAGTGCAGGCTGGCCTCAAACTCATTAAGCAGCTAAGTACTTTTGATCCTCCTGTCTGTACCTCCCTAGTGCTGGGATTGGACATGTGCCACGTATCTGACTTATTTATGTAGACTGGGAATCAAACCCAAAGTCTCCAGCATGCTGGACAAGCTCTCTACCTACTTAGTGACCCAGCAATACATGGAGAACATCTGGATCCCATTTGATTGCATGATCCCTGTGTCTTTATGTCAGATTCACTCTATTTTCAAATAGCTTCAAGTGGGACTGGGGACATGGCTTAACAGGTAAAGGTGCTTGTTTGTAAAACCTATTGGCCCAAGTTCAAATCTCCCCTTTGTAAAGCCAGACAGGCATTTGTTTACAATGGCAAGAGGCCCTGGTGCAGGTGCACGCATGCTCACGCACACACACACACACACACACACACACACACACACACACACAGAAATAAAATTTTAAAAATATGTTTAAAATAGCTTCAAGTAGCCTTGAAAGTAGTCTGCTAGATGTTACTAGAGAATCCAGCAAATTCTTTTGTCTGCCCGTCAGTCTTAAGCCTCTTTTAAAAATACCCCTGTGGACAGCTCTGCTCCTCTCTGGACCTTAATTTCCTCATCTATAAAATATGAATAATCATAACTACTGCATGGGGTTCTAATAAAAGTTAAATCAGATGATAAATCTGGGAGCATAGAAAAAAACTATTAAATATTATATATTACCCATTTTTTTGGTAGACTGAATTAAAAGCAAAAAGCATTTCACTATTTTTTTTAACTTTTTTAGTTCCTAGTGCTTAGCTCAGGATTTGGCCCTGACTAGGATGTGAATGAAATAAGTAGCTGGTATGTGGTGGGCTCTTGCCGTAGATGACCTTGCTAAATACTCCCAGGCCCTTGAGGGAACCAAATGTTATGGTTATTATATGTGTGATGTATGCTCACATTCATGTGTGTGTGCACGCGGAGGCCAGAGGTCAGCATCAGATGCCTTCCTCAACCTCTCTCCATCTTATTTTTGAGGCAGGGTCTCTCACTGAGCCTGGAGCTCACCAACTGACCTAGACTAGCTAGTTAGTAAGCCCCAGGGATCCTTCGTGTCTCTGCCTCCTTAGCACTGGGATTACAGGCATGTGGCTTTCATGCCTGGTTTTTGTATGTGTGGGCTGGGGATCCGAACTCAGATCCTTATGCTTGTGCAACAAGTATGTTTTAAGAACTGAGCCATCTCCCCAGCTCCGTAAGTATTCATTCCCTTAGCAATGAGGAAACAAAGGCTCAGAGAAGTCTAGGCAGAGCGTGGTAGCCGCAGGTCTTGCAGCCTGCTGTCACCCTGTGAGCCGACAGTAAAACCATCATAGACTGGCCATGTGTGGCCTTCAAGGCTCAGCAGCTGCTACGTGAATCCAGAAGGCCTTGGCAGTGCTAAAGCTCCTGGCTTGGCAGTTGGTCCAGCCCAGGTGCAGCAGGCTGAGCCCCCTGCCTGCCTGACATCTGCTCTGAGAAGGAGTTTCCAGGGCTGGAGCTGATCAGGAAACCTATGTGTTAGACTCCCGCATCCCAGTGGCAGGGCAGGGGCTCCACAGGACACCTGCTCAGTGTACAAACTGTCCCCTGCAGCAAGGGCTAGTGACGGGTACATCTTCAGGACCTACCCCTAACTCTTGCTCATCCACCTTAATTAAGCAGAGTTGTCAAGACCTAGGACAATCACCCCCAAATGCCATATGGGGCCAAACACGCACACATACTCCATGTCTCTGCCTTCGTGCCCCACCTAAGGTTTTACATGTTTTCACTTGTAGCTGGATTTGTTTTAATTACATAGATATTACATCCACATGGTAAAACTCTCCAATAGTAATATACTATAAGATATATAGTGAAAATCAAATCTCCTTTGTATCACAGACCTCTCAGGCCTCCTTCCCACAAGCCATCACTATTGTCAGTCTCTTGTCACCCCCTCAGAAGTGGGTCTGTGTTAAAGACATAAGCACACAACTTCTCTGTGTGTAATAAGATATACTGGGCACTGGTCAGTATCATTCCATGTAGCCCTGCTAGGCGCCTCATTACCATGTGACATCACTTCACTGTCACGCGGACAGATGGATGACATAGCCACTCGTTCTCACACACCGCATCTCAGTGAGCTCTTTAGAGCATCTGGCTTTACTCTCGGTGCAGTAAATGCACAGGAGGCCAGTCCCTGGCGATGCAATTGCCAGGTCAAACACTAGGTTACTTGTCATTTTCAATAGCAACATGTGACCACCTTACCATGTCCTCACAATGTGGAAGAGTCTCCAAGGCGGGGTCCCCCCTTGCTTCATTTCCTGTTTTGGGAACCCAACTGATGCCTTTGGAGTCCCATGAGCATTCGCTTCATTCCTGCTGCGTGCCCAGCTCCAGGCAGATCTCTGCTCACAGTTATAAACCAGAATTACGAGGTTGGATGTCAAAAGATTCTTTAAAAAATCATTTGGATAATATAAATAATACATGTTCATAAAAGTGATTGAAGTGTGTGCCAAATAATGAAGGGAAATGTTTTTGACATTATATTTAGTGATAAATACAGAATGCACGGAGTGATTTTGAATCTTGGTTTTGCCCACCAGCATTCCTGGGGACAAGTTTAAAATGTACATCACCAGAACCCCAGCTCCAGAGATTTTTGGCTCAGTAAACTTCAGCCAGTGCCAGGACAAAAGTCTATATTTTTTGCAAGTTCACTGAGTGCTGTGGTTTGGACCAGAAGTGTCCCCCGCAGGTTCATGTTTTGAGTGTTTGTTCTCCAATGGGGAGGCATACTGGGGACTTGAGCAGGCAGGATCTAGCCTGCAGAAGTTGATCGCTAGAGGTGAGCCTCTGAAGGTCTTAGCCTGACCCACTTAGATTGCTCTGTAGGTCCAGGCCCCCTAAAATAATGACATTATACACATTCAATTAGGTGGAACTTGGTGGGCTGTTTTAATTGATACACTAGTGCCTTATTTATGGGGCACAGTGTTATTTCAATAGCTGTATACTGTGCATGCAATGATAAATCAGGTTGATGAGCATTTTCATTACTTCTCCTTGTAGCTAGTCTGAGATATTCAGGAAATGGGTTTGGATGTAGCTCAATTGGCAAAGTGCTTGCCTAGCATGTACAAGGCCCTGAGTTTGATCCCTGCCAGTGCATTAACAGGCACACACCACCACACCTATAATCCCAGCATACAGACGAGAGGCAGCAGAAGTTTCAGAAAGTCAAGGTCATCCTCAGCTACATAGTGATATACTATCTCAAAAAGGAAAGGGGGGTGCTGGAGAGATGGCTTAGCGGTTAAGGCACCTGCCTGCCAAGCCTAAGAACGCCGTTCCATTCTCCAGGTCCCACATTTAGCCAGACGCAAGTGACGCAAGTATGTAATGCCACACTTGACCACAAGGGGGTGCACATGTCTGGAATTCGTTCACAGCAGCTGAGAGGATGCTAGTGCGCCCATTCTCTCTCTCTCTGTTTCTGTATCTCTCGCTTTCAAAAAAAAAAAAAAAGAGTAGCAAGCCTTTGCTGTCTGGGATCACTCTACTGTGCTGTCACACAGCGGGGCTGATTCCTCCCCTCCCCATGTCCAGTCCAACCAGGTGTCCATGGCCTCTGTCCTCCCCTGCCCCTGACCTCCCAACCTCCAGTGGCCTCCACCCCACTTTCTACCTCAAGGACATCAACGTTTTTAGCACTGTGTTTTTCAGAAAATGCTCAGTTCTAGAGTAACTGGGTCAAAGGGCATGTGCTTGTTTTCATCATTGCTCAGTGGTTACTATCAGATTGCGTCTGTCAAAGATCCCCGTTATTCCCAGCCCTGCCAGCACCGGGGCTTCCTCTTCCCTGACCCACCAACACCGTGGCCCAAGCTGGCCTCAGATTTATGATCAGCCTGCCTCACCTTCCCAGTGCCTGCGCGAGAAGTGTATACCACTACACACTTCTGAAGTTCAATATCTTTCCCTCCTCCAGTCACCCTCAGTCAATACAAAGAGCCCAGAAAAGCTGTGTTAAGTGGGAAAATACTGGCAGAACGCCAAACTCAGCTGCTTTCCATTTGAGTGACCACAGGTGAGTTAATTCACCCTGTAGAGGCTCATTTTTCTCAACAAGAAAAATGGTTTTTAAAAATCAACTCCAAACACTTCAGAGTTTGATTGTTTTTAGCCTTCGTTTTGAAATAATTCCAGACATCAGTAAAAATAGTTCAAGGAATTCCCTTGGATCCAACCCAGCTAAACATCTTGTTTACTTTATCTGTCAGATTCAGATATATAATTATATATTTATGTAAATGCACATTATACACACACGTATATGTGACTTATGAATGTACAGTTTTAATTTTCTGAACCATTTAAGAATTTAAGATGGGGGCTGGGGAGATGGCTCAGTGATTAAAGATATTTGCTTACAAAGACTGCTGGCCTGGGTTTGATTCTCCAGTCCCCACATAAAGCCACATGCACAAAGGGGCACATGTGCCTGAAGTTTGTTTGCAGTGGTCTAGGCTGGAGAGATGGTTCATGCATAGCCTGCTGGCCTGGGTTCAATTTTGATTCCCCAGTACCCATGCCAACAGTGGGACATGTATCTGAAATTCGAGTACGGGCATGCCAGGGCAAGAGACCCTGGCATGCCCATTCACAACACAACACACGTGCAAATAAATTATATGTATATGTATATATAATAAGATACCCACTGATTTCACTTTTTTCGTAATTGCTTAGTATGTATTAGGTAAAGCAAGGTCACCCCTTGCATAATCACCAGCATTATCAGCTAAGAGATTAACATGGACATAGTATTACCAACTTATCTACAGACCAGTTTTCAGTTTTCCCAGCAATAATTCTTATGCCAGAAATAATAAAGATTTCTTTTCAAGGCCAGACTCCAATCCAGGATTATGCATTCCACTTTTTTCCAAGGTCCCTGGTCTTTACTCTCCCTTTCTCTAGAATGTTCCTCAGCCTTGCTCTGCCTTTCCTGACCTTGACATTTTTGAAGGCTACAAGCCAATTACTGTGCAGCATGTCCCTCGGTGTGGGTTGGCCTAACGTTCTCTCATTACCACATTCATGTCTCACATCTTCAGCAGGAAGATCAGAGACTGATCTGGTCTCTTTGCCAGGCAGGAGGAGGCTGGGGCTGTCTCCCACTGTAGTTAACTTTGATCACTTAATTAAGGTGGCGCCTGCCAGGTTTCTCCACTTGTAATATCACTACTCTTCCCTCGCTGTTCAATGAGTAATGTATCAGGAGATATTTTTGGGGCCATGTAAATGTCCTGTGTCTCATCAAACATTCACCCTTTAATTCTAACTCCCACCGAGGACTCTGCTGAAACGATGTATTATTGGAATGGCTGCAAAACCTTATTGGGAAGATTAAAAGCAAGTGTGTGTCAGAGCACCTCTGACCTATTGGCTTTACTTCAAAAAATGTGTCTGAAGGAAACCAGGCCAGATGTGGACAAAGATTTAGGTCCAAATATTTCCATCCCAGCACTACTTACAACAGCATCACCTGGAAATAATCAAATTTAAACATGTTGAAGTGATCTTAAAATTATATGAGACGAGCCAGGTGTGGTGGCGTGCACACCTTTAATCCAAGCACTCAGGAGGCCTGAGGTAGGAGGATTGCTATGAGTTCAAGGGCAGCTCGAGGCTACAGAGAAAGTTCTAGATCAGCCTGGGCTAGCCTGAGACTCTACCTCAAAAACAAGGAAACAGCTGGGCATGGTGGTGCATGCCTTTAATCCCAGCACTTGGGAGGCTGAGGTAGGAGGATCACCATGAGTTAGAGGCCAGCCTGAGAGTACATAGTGAATTCCAGGTCAGCCTGGACTAGAGCAAGACCCTACCTCGAAGAAAAAAAAAAAAATTACCAAGGCAATCATTTCAATGAATTTTTGAGATAATTTTCATCATAGAATTCTGAGTACCTTAAAACTGTACAGTGGGGGGCTGGAGAGATGGCTTAGTGGTTAAGCGCTTGCCTGTGAAGCCTAAGGACCCCGGTTTGAGGCTCGATTCCCCAGGACCCATGTAAGCCAGATGCACAAGGTGGTGCATGCATCTGGAGTTTGTTTGCAGTGGCTGAAGGCCCTGGTGCACCCATTCTCTCTCTCTCTCTTTTTCTCTCTCTCTCTCTCTCTCTGTTTGCCTCTTTCTCTCTCTCTCTCTGCCTATCACTCTCAAATAAATTAAAAAAACAAAAATTAAAAAAATAACTGTACAGCAGGATCCCATGTCAGAGAAAGACAAAAAAAGTAGTGAAAATCTTCTTCTACTCTTTCTCCCCACTCTTTCTCTCCTTCTTCTTCTTCCTCCTTTCCTTCTTTTCCTTCTCTTTCTTCTTTAGACAGGGTCTCACTGTGTAGCCCAGGCAGGCCTTGAACTTGTGATCATCCTGCCTCAGCCTCCCGAGTGCTGAGATAGCATGGGTATGACCCCATGCCTAGCCTGCAGCTTACTTCATGGGAAGGTGCTAATACGAATTTTGTGATTTAAAAAAAAAAATACCTGTGCCATAGTCAATTAAGATATTAATATTAGGTGGATCTGAGTAATTACGACATATAAGAGAATATTTTCTACATTACCTTTGAAACTTTTGTGTAAAGCTAAAAATGACCCCAAAATAAAAACTCCACTACAAATAAACATGGTGTTAGGAATTTCATCACTTTGATGGCAGCAACAGGTTTCATGGGTGTACATCAGCATCCAGACACATTAGACACATTTTATGGTGTATTATTTTATGGAATATTAATTATAGGTTTTTAAAACCTGCCTTTGACAGGATGCCAGAATGCAAGCATGGGGGCGGGAATCTGGGTTAGGT
The DNA here is from genome assembly GCA_036365145.1 of Orientallactaga sibirica. Taxonomy (NCBI): domain Eukaryota; kingdom Metazoa; phylum Chordata; class Mammalia; order Rodentia; family Dipodidae; genus Orientallactaga; species Orientallactaga sibirica. The sequence continues at coordinate 37,565,330 of JAEOAD010000008.1, forward strand.
GTGAAAATGTGAACAGGTGTTGGTGTTTGTGGTAGGTTCACAGGTGACGGCATTTGAAGTCAGGGTTTGCCGTATTTGGGAGTTTCCTGTGACGGGCACGCCAGGCTTGAGCCAGCAGGAGGAACCCTATTTGTGCGGCAGCGTGTGGCTCATGGTGACCGCGAGATTGCACCCTGCCTTCATTCACACACAGTGAGGAAATACAACCACAGCAAGGAGAGAATCCTCACCATGGAACCTCCAGGTAAGGAAGAATCTAGAAACAGGCACGTGGGGGTCTGGATCCACGAGCAGTGGCCACTAACTCCTTGTGTGTGTTGCGAATGCAGTGTGGGAACTCGCCGCTGTTAAAATGCAGAACCCAGGCCCCAACAGTGACAGCGCGGCCTCAAGGGGCCTGGGTGGTGTCAGCGAGTGTGTCGCCTGCCCCTGGGTGAATCAGAGAAAATCAAACTCTGCCCTGGACTCCAAGGCACCCTGGGGTTTGCCCAGGAGTTTGCAGGTGTTCAGTCAGCTGTGGCCCAGGTAACTTGCTACGAAGGAAGGCAGTAGGTTTGGAGCCCCGCCGAGCTCCTCCGCGCCAGGCTCTTCCCGGGATCTCCTGCAGCCAGGGAGGATGTGCAGGGAAGTCAGTGTGAGGGGTCCCCTCCTCCCTCCCTGCAGGAAGATCAGGCAGGCTGTGCCCATAGTTCTAGTGATCCAGCCTTGGAGTGGGCCCCTGGCATCTCCCTTAATTCTGGGAACTCAGGTGACTGTCAAATTCTAGCAGTTTGAAGGAAGGGATTGTCCCGTGTTAAGGAAAAAGGCAGAAACAGGAGAGAGCAGAGGCAAGGGGGAAACTAGGTTCCAGCAACAGTGGGTGGGCTCTGTGGAGGAAGGTGGGATAGAGGCAAGGGCCCCAAGGGAGGCTTTTTTTTTTTTTTTAGGTTAAAGCTTCACATTTTCTAAACAGCTCTTCCTGAAGAGAGGATGGCTGTGCTAGGAGAGAGACACCCCTCCCTTTGTCCCTTGCAGGCTTGTGACCTAATTAAGAAACAGCTCCCAGGAACTGCTGTGCTTGGGAGCAGCTGCCACTTCCCAGATATCTAATAATTCCACCCTGAGCCCCAGGTCAGTGAGCAGCACCCTACTTGCACCTGGGCAGGCTTGAGAATGGCACCTCCACAAAGTCACCTTGAGGAGGAGTCTTCTAGGAGCTCCTGACAAGGGACACCGCCCACTGCAGGCTGTCTGGATGACTGGCTGGCCCGCCAGCATGGCAGAAGTGTCTCCATTAGGGACAGCTGGGCCTCAATGGCCTGGCAAAGAGCATTACGTCACTCCAAGATGAGCAAAGGGTTGGCATTGCCCAAACAAGGGGCTCAAACACAGTCGGGGTGTGTTTTGTTGTTTGTTTGTTGTTGTTTGCAGTGGATGGAGGCAGAAATCAAGGGTGTTTACAGCATGAGCTGTGTGAAGTCCCAGAACTAGGGCCAGGTGGAGAAAGAAAGGATTCTCATGGCACACTTGTAATCCCAGCCCTGGGGAGGCTGAGACAAAAAGGTCATGAGTTCAAAGCCAGTCTGGGCTACACAAGTGCCATTCTCCTGTCACTCGGATCAGAAACTCGGACATCGTTCTAGACGTGTCCCTTTCACCCATATTCTTCCAATTTCCTCCGGGAAGGCAGTTGGCTGTCCCTTCGCAGCTCATCCCCAGGCGGGTTACTGCAGCAAGATGGGCTTGTTGCTGCTGATTTCCTTCGATCTGTTCTCTATCAAGCCCAGAGACTAATCTTTCCTGCTGGTTACTTGCTCTGTGATAATGGACATGCTTTGTGCCCTCGATTATATAATCAATAAATTGCAAGTGGTGACACCTAGTTTGTGGAGTGGCTAGAGGCCATGTGAAAGTATAGAGTGCTTGGCTCAAGGCTAGGAAGGACTGGGCACTCAGGGACCCACCCCATTCTCTGGCCTTGACAATGGTGCTCATGTATAGAGTGCCCAGGAAGGGTAAAAATGTTTGACCCATGTGTGATTATACTCCATCATGACCATAGACAGCCAGGGGCTTGCCAACGCTCATCTTGAGGGGAGACAGAGGCAAGAGACAAAATACCCTGCCTGGTGGGCTGTCCCAGGAAAGTGTTCCGCTGGGGTGATGCAAACGCATGTCTTCACCCCAAATAGGGCTCAGATGGCAGACCAGAGAACAATCCACCAATACTAGTTGGGTGAACCAGTGAGTTTACTGGGGGGTCACTTACGGTGCTTGGGGAGGGGTTATTTACAGGAGCCAGGAGCACACCCATAGCAGCCACTTTGGTGGAGATTACTGTGTCAACATTACGCCTCCCTCAGCTTCCTTACAGAGCATCGGGACCCCAGATAAGCCGCACCACCAAAGAGTCTCATCCCATCCTGAATGACTGATGAATTCCTCGTAGCCACTTCCAGAAGCTCCTTGTCCCTGTTCAGGAATATGAGGCCCCAGAGCAGCACTTCAGTGGGGTTACTATATCAGGGTTACCGCTGGGATTTTCCTCCCTCAGCCTCGGGGCGAGAGCATGAGACCCCAAAGAAACTGCCTCCATGGAGCTCATTGTTCCTTAATCTTTTACCCTCTATCTACTTTAACTCTCCCAGAGACCTGAAGACCTTGTACATTATTGTATTCTGCTGGCACAGAAGGTGCCTGAATCTCAGATTCACCATCTCTCCCTCCTCTTGTGAGTTGTCCCAGCTGCTTTAATAAAGCTGACAGCAATTGTTTACTCTTTCCAATGCTGAGGAATTTTGCCATACGGCATAGACATTTCCACATGTCACAAGTTACTTCCTAGCTTTTCTCCTTGGACGCATCTATTTCAAAAGTTGCTGTGGGAATTAAGAGTGCCCAGGGACACAGTGACATATGCATTTAATCCCAGCACTCAGGAGGCATAGCCGTGAGTTTAAGGCCAGCCTGGAACTACAAAGTGAGATCCAGGTCAGCCTGGGCTAGAGTTAGACCCTACCTCAAAAAAACAACAAGAAGAGTGCCCAGGGAAAGGGCCTCGGCACTGTCTGCCACAAACTGGTTCCTGTGAGGAAGTCCCTTCTCCTTTGTACATAATAATGTCTCAGAAAAAGCAACACTCCAGATAGGGTCCCAAATGCCCTGGTCCACAAGAGTGTTAGAGAGCCATGCTTGGGTATAGGGAAGGGGAGCTTAAAAAATTTTTATTGCCAACTTCATAAATATAAATGATACACCATGATCATAATCCCTTCCCACAACCCTCCATTTTCTCCCAAGTTCCCCCTCCATTGAATCCCTTCTTTTCAACTAGTCCTCTATTTTGATGTCATCATTTTTGCCCTCCTGTTATGTAGGTCTTGTGTAGGTAGCATCAGCCACTGTGAGGTCATGAATATCCAGGCCACTTTGTGTCTGGAAGGCAGCATTGTAAGCACTCCTCCCCTTCTTTGGCTCTTACATTCTTTCTGCCACCTGATCCACAGTGGTCCCGAGATTTGGAGATGTCTCATTTAGTGCTGAACACTCCACTGTCACTCTTCAGCACTTTGGTGAGTTTTGAGTCACTCCAGTGGTCACTGCCATCTGGAAAGAGAAGCTTCTCTAACCAAAAGTGAGAGTAGCAGTAATACATGGACACAAACAAGTATTTAGAGGGCAGTTTAGTGGCCATAATATATCCATTTAGCCAGACAATAATAGTATGTGCCCCTTAGGACTTATGACCTCCCCCTACCCCCACCACCCAGCCAGAGGCTTTTGATTAGGTTTTTAGTACCAGGTGGGAATTACTTCCCATGGCAGGCCTCGAGTGCAGTCAGAGAGCAGTCAGTTTCCTCTTAATAGTCACACCACCATCGTGCCAGTTGATAAATTTGTCCTGTCCTGGCAAGCCATATAGTTTGCAAGGTCTACTGCTGGGTAACAACCGCTGATGAGTCTCCTCCATCAACAGGCTGCATAAATCTTTCCAGCATCCTGACAGCTAGTCATCAGGGAGGAGGCTTCCAGCTCAGCTCCAGCTTGATTTTAATTAATAAATTAATAAAGCCAGCCGTCCAAGCATATGAACTCTTCAGCAATAGGAACTTACCATCTAGTTCTGGTGGGCAACCAAGAGCCTTGGCAATAGCCTGTAATGTCTGGAGGGCATTTGGGACCTCCCTAGCCAACAACTGGCTGAATGGTATCCTACCCCTTACACTGAAATTTTTCTAATAACCCATGGCTTCTGGGCACAATATCCACCTCCACAAGATACTTCTGCCCAAACTTTTAACATTGTGTATATGTGTGTGTTATTAGCTAGTGGAAAAGTAGGTTTCAATATGGCTTATTCATAAATCTTAAATTTTGATTACCCCTCCTCCTACCTCTTTCTCTCCTCCATCCTTCCCTTTAGGTTACCCCCTCCCTCCAGTATCTGCCCTCTACTTACATATTTACAATCTCTTCCCTTAAGCCCCCTCTTTTCCCTCATAGCCCTTTCTAGCTTCCTGGCCTCTATTTCTGACTTTTATTCCAATTCACATACAAATCTAAACATTTGAACCTAGGATCCACGTATGAGAGAGAACATGTGACATTTGACTTTCTGGGCCTGGGTTACCTCACTTAGTATAATCTTTTTCAGATCCATCCATATTCCTGCAGATTTAATACTTTTATTTTTCTTTACCACTGACTAAAATTCCATCGTGTAAATATAACACATCTTCATTATCCACTCATCAGTTGAAGGGCATCTAGGCTGGTTCCATTTCCTAGCTGTTGTGAATAGAGCAGCAATAAACACGGCTGAGTAAACCGAGTCCCTAGGGTATATGGCAAGGGGTTAGTTGGGTCATTTGGTAAATCAGTTATTAGCTGCCACAGGCACCTGCGCAATGGCTGTAGAGTTTACATTACCTCCAACCATGGAGGCAGAGGTCTTCTTTCCCACACCCTCCCCAGCACCTACTGTGACTTGCTTTCTCGATGTTGAGATTAAAGGTGGGCACCACCATGCCTGGAGAGAGATGTTCCTCCTATACCAGTTTCTTTAGTATTTTGATCATGAATGGATATTAGATTTTGTCAGTGCCGCTTCTGTATCTTTTGGGATGATCATGTGATTTTTGTCCTTGAGTCCATTTATTTGATTGGTGTATGTTGAACCATCCCTGCTTATCTGGAATAAAACCTACATAATCAGGGTGTATGATCTTTTAAATGTGTTCCTATATTCTATTTGCCAGTGTTTTGTTGAGAATTTTTGCATCTCTATTCATGGGGGAGATTGGTCTGTAATTTTATTTTTTGTTTTGTCTTTGTCTAGTTCTGGTATCAAGGTAATGCTGGCTTTTTTAAAGGAGTTTGGTATTATTTCTTCCCTTTCTATTTTATGGAATAGTTTTTGGAAACGCTGGTGTTAGTTCTTCCATAAAGAGCTAGTAGAATTCACCAGTGAATCCATCTGGGCCTCACACCCTTCATCCTGTCAATGGGAAGGTTGAGATTCCTGGGCAGCAATGTGTTCCAGATCAGCCTTGGCCAGAGTGAGACCCTGCCCCCAATAAAGGAGAAAATATCAAAAGTGACAAAAGTTAACCTAAAACACAACTTATTTAAGATTGGCAAAGTAGACTGAATGCATATCCGATCTAACACATCAGTATTTTTTAAATTTTTCTTAGTGGCTAGGTTTCAAATTCTTCCACTCCGTGGGATTCTTTTCTTTAGTAACCTGTCCTGAGATGGAAGGTGCAACTGGCACTTCTAGTGCAAGAGTATATTCCCGGCGTCGAGGTATATGTTGCTTTAGTGTAATATCGCCCAATTACCTTTTGGGGTTACTTTCTACCTCACCTATGTTTGCTGTGAAGCTGGTTCCCTCGTTGGTGCCCCATGGGCCTGGCTGGTTAGGACTGCGGATCACTTCCTCAGATCAGCTATGCTGAATGCTATGTGGGGAGGGATGGTTCAGATCCCTTGATGTCATGAGGTCTCCAGTGGTTCCTGGTGCTGGCGGACATGAGAGGCGAGGGCGTGGAAAGCTATCTGAAGTTGTTCTGGAGCTGCTGTGCTGGTCCCTGTTGTCGTCTTCAGGGTTTTGGATTTTGTGTGTCTGGTATGAGTGGAGAATCCCTTCCCCGCAGCTCTGCTCTTGCTGGCTTGGGCAGAGCCTGGTGAGTGGAGGTCTTCCCAATGGCTGCTGGCTGGAGCCGAGTCTCGCCAACCATGTGGTTGGCTAGAAACTCCAGCCCCCTCCTGCTTCTCTTCTGAAGTCTTGCCTGGGCTAATAATTCCTTATATTTGTAGAAGAATGTATTGTGTGTTATCGTGCCCCTCGCATGCCGTGGGTTTCTCTGGTGTGGCTCCTGTGCCACCATCTTAATAGGAAGTCCCAAGATGAGCTTTTCTAAAAATAAATTTATTGACAACCTCTCTATATATAGATAGATAGATAGATAGATAGATATACACAAATGTCCTGATCATAATCTCCTCCCACTGCCCTTCTTTGTCCCCTCCCCAACTCCTACTCAACCCCTCTTCTTCCCAACGATTCTCTTTATTTGGATGTCTTTTGTGCCCTCCTCCATCATTCATGACAACGTACTGATGAGCCCAATATTGTGCAGGTCTAATACAGGTGCCAACAGCTGCTGTGAGGTCACGGGAGTGCAATGACCACTTTGAGTCTGGAAAACAGGAATGTATTAATCCTTAAATAGTGATTGGCCCACTGGGAGTTTGGTTTGTTATATGATATTTTGCTATCACGGTATTTAAAAAAATATTTATTTGCATGTGTGTGTACGCGGCAAATGAACACCAGACACTTGTGCCACTTTGTGCATCTGGCTTACATGGATGGCTTGGGAATTGAGCCGAGCAGGCAGGCTGTACAAGCAAGTGCCTTTAACCATGAGCCATCTTCCCCAGCACCAAGAGGGGAGGTACTGCTCCATCTTATGGCATGCATGGATTGCTAATTACCTCTGAAATTGATGTAGCAATTTACCCAACTGATATATGAAAGTGTATGCTCAAATTTAAGGTTTTGGTAATGTCATAAGTAAATACATGATTCCATTGATACATAGTCCTGATCCCCATGGTGATGGAGCATCTTTCCATGTGAGCACTGTGCATTTGCAATCCCCTGTGAGCTGTTCATTCACAATCACTGCCTCCTTTCCTCTTGATTATTGTATATGACCAATTTTAAAAGGGGCTGTTACTCTCAAATGTAGGCTATCTTATTTTTCTTACAAAAAAAATACTGTTCCTAAGTTTTCATGCAGAATCCTAAAATTTTGTTGTGGTCCAATGATAGTCTCACGTTTGGCTTAAAGTAAATCTTGTTTATAAATCTATTTACTACCTAAACTATCCAAAACATTTACCTATATTTTATTGTCATATTTTAATAGTTGTTTAAATTTTATATCATAACAGCTCAAGGATCTAATTTTTTGTCTAAATGCAGAGCCAATTGCTAGACCATTGTTTATTGAAGAGTCATTCCCTGGTCATGTGAAAAGCCCCTTTCACACATAGGAACCTGAGTCTGTCAGTGGGTTTGGAGTCTATTTCATGGTCTGCATATGCCTGCTGCAGTATTGCAATGTAGCTGTGTTTTTACTGAGTGGACAAATTTCCCTTTTTTATTCCTAAAATTTCCCAGGCTCCTTTGCATTTCAGAGTAAGACTCAAATGCTGTGAAGACAATGCTGGGCATGGTGGTTTACTCTTGTAATCCTAGCACTTGGGAGGCTGAGGTAGGAGGATTGCCATGAGTTTGAGGTCAGCCTGGGCTACAGGGAGTCCAGCTCAGTCTGTATAAGAGTGAGACCCTGCCTCAAAACAAAGAAAAAAAACATGTTCGGGAGGCAGAGGTAGGAGGACAGATTGGCCACCCTGAGAATTGGTCAGCCTGAGCTAGAGTGAGACTCTACCTCGAAAAACCAAAAAGAAAAAGTTCCATAGAGACAGATTGGATTTGGTTCCATTAAACTTGCAGAATAACTCAGGGAAAATGGTCAGGCAGCTTTAGAATGTCTTATCATTCATCAATATAGTATATCTTCCGGGCCTGGAGAGATGGCTTAGTGGTTAAGCATTTGCCTGTGAAGCCTAAAGACCCTGGTTCGAGGTTCCATTCCCCAGAACCCACATAAGTCAGATGCACAAGGTGGTGCATGCATCTGGAGTTTGTTTGCAGTGGCTGGAGGCCCTGGCATGCCCATTCTCTCTCTTTTTCTCTCTCTCTGCCTCTTTTTCTGTTTTTCTGTCACTCTCAACTAAAATAAATAAAAATAAACAAAAAAATATATAGTATATCTCCCTATGTTCAAGTCTCAAGATCCACGGCATGTGTGCCCAACCTTTTGAGACCATGACATGTTGTCATCTACAAATGTGTTGGGCTACATTCATAGCTCTTCTGGGAGGCATGTGGTCCACAGCCACAGTGTGGACATGCCTCATCTATAATGACCATATTCGCATAACGTTTACGGTTACATACCGCTGTTCTTTGAGCAGAGTCCCCCTTGTGGCGCATTTCCCTCCCCTGCTCATTCCTCTCCCTCCATGAGCGCCCCCCCACCCCGTGTTCCCAGATGGTTCCCCTTCTGCCACCATGTCACCAAAACATACGTGACTTTATTTTAGTTGCTATGACAATACAAATAAGGGGAGGCATATGATATTTGTCTTTCTGAGACTGGCTTCATTTGCTTACTATTACGATCTCCACTTGCATCCATTTTCCTGAAAATTATATACCTTCATTCTTTTTTTTGGATGAAAAAAGTTCATCATGCATAGAAGCTACACTTTCTTCCATATTCCTCTGTTGTCGGTGCCTGGGTTAACTCCATAGCTTAGCTATTGAGGCTGATGCTGGAATAAGCATTGACGTGCAGGTGTCTCTGTGACACGTGACTTGGATTCCATCTCACTCCAGTGAGAAAACAAATAAATATTGGCGAGGGTGCTGACCAACAGAACCTTCTACACTGTTGGTGAGAATGTAAACTCCTCCAGCCACCATGGAAGTCAGTGTGGGAGATTCTTGAGACACCAAAAGTCAGCCTGCTGTATGACCCAAGCGGCACTTCTCATATTTACCCAAAAGGGTTGATGTTTTATCACTGTGACTAATTTGAGTTTTGAACTTTCCTTGTCAAAACCCAGCATTGCACTAAACAGGAATCTAAAACAAACAAACAACCTGCACAGTTACATCATGGTCCTGAGTTTGGTGTTGTCAGTCCCTTCTGGGTAGTTTTCCCCAAATACTGTGACCACTGGATAGCTTCTCATGGCCAGGGACGGGCAGGTGGCAGAGGATATGGACAGAAAACAGGCAAGAATCATCCCCTGGTCCATCTCTCACTCGGATCTCATGTTGAAAAGACAGACATGCTCTGCGTTGGGTTCGTAAGTCCATAACATCGCCCAGTCAACCATCGTTCTCTCCAGGACCATAGCCAAGGTTTCTGCCTGTCTCTCCCCACCCACTGTCTGATCCACAAATTGCATTTGGTGGGTGGGGTTGGAGGCATCTTGGGGGAAGAATGGCGAAATGCAACGAGGAGTTGCCCGAATATTACAAGCTGGGCAATCTCCGACATCAGTTTTCTCCACTGAGCCTTGCTGCGCGTGCTCATTCCTGTTCCTGTTGCTATGACAAAACATGTGACAGAGGCAGCTTAAGGGAGGAGAGGTGTGTTTTGGCTCACAGGTCCCATCCATCACGGCAGGAAAGACAAGCACGAGGCAGAAACTCCTCACACCTTGGCAGATGAGGAAGTGGAGGGCCAGGCCAGAGCCCAGGGCAGGTATCGCCTTCAGATTGGCCCGACCCCAGCAACCCACCCTGCTGCTAGGCTGTCTCAATGCTTCCACAACCTCCAAAACCGTTCTCCAGCTGGGGACCAAGTGTTCAGAAATGTGAGCTTTGAGACACATTTCACATTCAAATCATAACACTGTCAACCCCTAAAATCAGTTGGGATCTCCTGAGCCCTTTAGATCTAAGTAAGGTGGTCTGAAAGCCACTTTCTATGGATTGTTGAAAGTTCAAAGCGTACTCCAAGACTCTCCTCGAATCTCCTCTTGCTTCTTAAGTGTCACAGCCTCATTTCTGATTTTATGCTCCAACCCAGGAGGATTTCATGCTATGAGTCCTGGCTGTGTAGCCTTTGGCAACTTCCTTAATGTTTCTGGGTTTGTTTGTTTCAGGTGTAGTCTCACTCTAGTGCAGGCTGACCTAACCCCAGGTTTGCCTCCATCTCATGGTGATCCTCCTACCTCTGTTTCCAAGTACTGGGATTAAAGGCATGTTCCACCACACCCCAGTGACTTCCAAAGCGTTTCTGAGTCTCTTTGTCTACCTAAAAAAAAAAAAAAAAAAAGTGCCTAAAACTTTGTTCACCTTAACCTGAGGGTTACAGCTAATGAATGTGAGTCCCTGGGCTTGCAGTCGACAACACATTAAACATCAACACCATTATGTTTCACTACATAATTGATTCATGCCCCCAACACACCTCCCTTCGTGTCACACTTTCCATAGGCGGGAACAAGAATAAAACACAAACTTAGCTGGGCATAGTGTCCCACCTGTGACATCAGCACTGGGACGACTAGGACAGGAGGATGTGAGCTTCCCGCGGGTTCTGGGGGTTCAAACAGAGACAGTCATGCTTATGCAATGAGTGCTTTCCCAGTCGAACCAGCTCCCCAATTTTTTTTTATAATTCAGGTAAAATCTGCATTTTCATGTCTGGAAGTCATAAGTGCACAGCTCGGTGATAAACGCCTACATCTATCTGTATACTCACACCCTCAGCAGGAAACAGAACATTTCCTTCAGAAAAAGGTTTCTGTCCTTCCTCACCCAAGCCTCACCAGATTAAGTAGCAACCACAGCTGCAACTTATTCTCCTATACCCTGGTTTTGTTTTTCTAAAACTTCATGTAATAGAATCATGGAACATGTCTCCTTTGGGCCCATCCTTTCTCTCAAGAATGTTTGTGAGGGTTTTCCACATTGTTACATATATCCATTCTTTTTATTATTATTATTAAATATAATACTCCATTGTATAGATATACCATCACTTTTTACCTGATGTTAGACATGTTGGTATTTCTTAGGCTGAGAATATTATGACTAAACCTTCTGGAACATTCCTGTATAAGCTTTTTTTTTTTTTTTTTAATTTGAGAGAAACCGAGAGAGAGGGAATAGGCACGCCAGGGCTTCTCGGCTGCTGTGAACAAACTCCAGATGTGTGCGACCCCTTGCGGCACATGTGTGCCATTGCATGCTTGTGTCACTTTTGCGTCTGGTTAAACATGGGACCTGGAGAATTGAATGGGCATTCTTAGGCTTCAAAGGCAGGCGCCTTAACCGCTAAGCCATCTCTTCAGCCCTATAAGCTTTTTTTTTTTTTTTAATTATTTTTTTATTGACTTTTAATCTTACATACCAAAAAAACCCCACCTGATATTTCCCTCCCCTCCCCATTCCACTTTAGAACTCCCGTCTCCAATATCCCCTCCCTCTCTCCATTAGTCTCTTTCCTAATTTGATGACATCATCTTTCTCTTCTATTTTGAGGGTCTTGCAAGGTATTGCTCAAGATCATGGATATCGAGGCCAATTTCTGTCTGGGCAGCTGCATTGTAAGAGGTCATATCCTTCCTTTGGCTCTTCCATTCTAGGTCAATGGTCCCTGAGCCATTGGAGCGTGTGACAAAGTGCTAGACACTCCTCCATCCCTTCTTCTCAGCACTATGTTGCCTTTTGGGTCATCCCAGTGGTCATCACCATCTGAAAAGAGAAGCTTCTCTACCAGAAGTGAAGGCGTTAATATGTGAACAGAACATTTAGTGTAGTGTCCCCAGGGCAGGGCATTTAGTCAGACATGAGCAGGCTTATACCCCCAAGGCTCATGACCTCACCTACCCCTATAAGCTTTTTTATAAACCTGTTTTCATTAATTTTGCAAGGTCTCCAGGTCATAGGAATGCTTTTAAAAAATATTTATTTATTTGAGAAAGAGAGAAAGAGGCAGAGAGAGGAAGGCAGAGAGAGAATAGGTGTGCCAGGGCATCCAGCCACTGCAAACAAACTCCAGATGCATGTGCAACCTTGTGCATCTGGCTTACATGGGTCCTGGGGAATTGAACCTGGGTCCTTTGGCTTTGCAGGCAAGCACCTTAACTGCTGAGCCATCTCTTCAGCCCCATAGGAATGTTTTATGCTTAACTTTGAGAAACTGGGCTAGTATTTTCCATACTTCTGAGTTCACTTGCTTTATACCCCTACCAATATGTGCTGTTGATAGTAATTTTAGCCTTTCTAATGGGTGTGTCATAATAACCTGTTGATTTCTAAATCGCATACTCTGACAATTATATTGAATATTTGTTCATGCTTTTGACCATTTTTTCCTTCACAAAGGGGTCTTCAAGTCTCTTGCCTATTTTTATATTATTAAATATATTTATTTATTTATTTAAGAAACAGAGAGAGAGAGACAGAGGGCATGCCAGGGCCTCTAGTCTCTGCAAACAAACTCCAGACACATGTGCCACCTTGTGCATCTGGTTTTACGTGGGTCCTGGGGAATTGAACCTGGGTCCTTAGTCTTTGCAGGCAAGTGCCTTAACTGCTGAGCCATCTCTCCAGCCCCTCTTGCCTATTTTCATTTTACCTTTTTGCTGTTCAAGTGAGATTGATTTGCTCTAGGTTCAAATGCTTTGACACATGTCATGCATTTTTTTCTCCTGACCTTTCTCGCATCCTTAATGGTGTCTTGATGTGAAGAGATTTTATGTTGATGTTTATGTATATTTTGACATTTAAATTTTTTAACATTTTTTTGTGCCTTTCTAAGATTGCTAAGATACATGCTATGTTTTCTTGAAGTGTTATAGTTTTAACAGTTACATGGAATCTTTAAGACATCTCTTTAATTTTTGTATCTAAAATGGTGGTTGAGTCAGACAATTTTTCACTCTGTGCATAGTGAGTTTTTCTGGCACCATTTGTTGAAAATATTTCCCTCTGTTCTGGTACCTTTAAAAAATGATTACTTGTTCAAAGTGCTTTGCTCTGGTCCATTGATGTACTTATCAGTCTTTATGTCAAAATCATGCTACTTTTCCATAATTATTCTGGCTGTTTTAAATCCTTTCTTTCTCTATATACATTTTACCAAATTCTACCAAAAAAACTTAACATTTTATTGATGTTTACATTAAGCCTATGGGTGAGTTTAGAAAGAATTGATATGTTTACAATGCTAAATCTTCCAGTCTATGAATACGATATATTTCATTTATTCAAGTCACTTTCTCTTAGCAGTGAGTTTTAGTTTTTTTAGCATAGAGGCTCTATTTCTTTGTTATAAGTAATAAAAAATTAATCAGGGTAAGATCAGTAACATAAAATTCATCTTAATTTTTTTTTTTTTTTTTTTTTTGTTTTTCAAGGTAGGGTCTCACTCTGGCCCAGGCTGACCTGGAATTAACTATGTAGTCTCAGGGTGGCCTTGAACTCATGGCAATCCTCCTACCTCTGCCTCCCGAGTGCTGGGATTAAAGGCATGCGCCACCATGCCTGGCTTCATCTTAATTATTTTTTATTTTATTTTATTTTATTTTTATTTATTTGACAGAGAAAGAGGGAGAGAGAAAGAATGGGCATGCCAGGGCCTCCAGACACTGCAAACAAACTCCAGACATGTGCACCCTCTTGTGTATCTGGCTAACGTGGGTCCTTTGGCTTTGCAGGCAAATGCCTTAACTGCTAAGCCATCCCTCCAGCCCCATCTTAATTATTTTTAAGTGCATAGTTCAGTGGTATTACACACATTCATAATGTTGTGACACTGTCCCTATAGCTCTTCATCTTGTCAAACTGAGATTCTGTTCTCATTGAACAATGGCTCCCCATTCTTCCTGGCCCTGATAATGGCTATTATACTTCCTATCTCTATGATTTTTAAAAAATATTTTTTTTATTTATTTAAGGGAGGGAGAGGGAGGCATATATAAAGAGAATGGGTGTGGCCAGGCTTCTAGCCTCTGCAAATGAACTCCAGACACATGTACCACCTTGTGCATCTGGCTTATGTGGAAACCTGGGTCCTCTTTGCAGGCAAGTGCCTTAACCACTAAGCAATCTCTCCAGACCTGTCTCTATGATTTTTGAATACTCTAAATAACACATTTTGTGTGCATGTGTATGTGTGTGTGAGCAGATGCATAAGCCAGGGTGTGTGGCACAATACAGGCCTGGTCCTAGCCAGACCGCATGGCAGAAGAAAACAGGAAGTGGCTTCTGTAAAAATGGTGTTCTGCGTAGGCTTGATGTGACAACAGTTACAGTCCCATGCTCACTAGAAGCCTACTATGAGATGTCCTATCCAGAGACAGGCTGTCATTGGTCACCAAAAGAGGACCACCCCATACAAGGATTAGCCAGCCAAGCCCCTCAAAACCCATGTGCACTTCCTGAATAAACAAGTTTGTGGATTCTCGCTTCTGCTTTCACCCAACTCCCGGAGTCTGTGTCGTGACTCCGCGCTGCTCACCCCAATTCGGCAGAGACCCTATCGTCCCTCCTGAGCTGGCCTTGGGGGGGACCCCAACACCAGGGCATCCGTGCAGAGGTCAGAGAACAACTTTCCGATGGCAGTCCTAGCCTTACCTTGTTTGAGGCAGGGTCTTCTGTTGTTCACTACTGCATTTAGCAGGTGATCTGGTCTGTGAGCTCCTGGGACATTTTCCTGTCACCTACCCACTGCTTGATGTCTGGGAACATTACGGAAGCCCTCCGCAGCTCTGCCTTTTTTCATGGGCTCCGGGAATCTGAACTCGGGTATTCAAGCTTGAGCAGAAAGCGTTTGCCCTTTTGTGTCTGGCTTGTCTCCCATGGCACAATGTCCCAGGATTACCCATGTTGTAGCATGTGTTGAATGCCCCTCCTTCTCAAGACTGAGTAAGTCATTTGTGCTTATCCATTTGTCTGTTAGATACGGGGCTTGCTTCCACCTTTTAGCCATTGGGAATAATGCTGTTATGAACACAGGTATGCAAATATTTTCAAGAGCCTGCTTTCAATTCTTTTTGATGTATACCTCAAAGTAGAACTGCTTGGTTCTAAAGCTGTTCTGTTTAATTTATTTTAAGAGCTGTCATGGGGTTTTTCACACCAGTCACACACAAGGGTTACAGTTTCTTCATACCCTAAACAATGTTTGTCATTTCCTCTCTTTGATAGTAGTTATCCTAATAGAAGTGAAGTGGTAGGTTACTATGGTTTTGATATCTCTGGTTAATGATTTTGACCATCGTGTGTGTGTGTGTGTGTGTGTGTGTGTGTGTGTGTATGCATGGTCATGTGTGTATGGATGCACATGTGATGTGAATATACACGCACATATGTGGAGGCTAGAGATTGACCTCAGCTGTCTTCCTCAATCATTCTCCACCTTATTTATTGAGACAGAGTCTCTCGCTGAACCCAGAGCTCACGGATTGGCCTTGTTTACTTAGCCAGCTTGCTTCAGGGATCTGTCTCTGCTTCTGGAGTGCTGGGATTACAAGGCTGTGCCACCACACCGGCATGTACCTGCTTGATAGGGATTTGAACTCAAGTCCTCAGGCTTAGGTGGAAAGTGCTTTGCTGACTGAGTCATCTCTCCTCTTGGGTACTTTTTGTTGTTATTATTTTGTTTTGTTCTTTGAGGTAGGGTCTCACTCTGGCCCAGGCTAACCTGGAATTAACTACATACTCTCAGGGTGGCCTTGAACTCATGGCGATCCTCCTACCTCTGCCTCCCGAGTGCTGGGATTAAAGGCGTGTGCCACTGCGCCCGGCTCTTCTTGGGGACTTTTATCACACACAGAATTTAAGAAATGTGTGTTGATTCAGGGTGGTGGTTTTATTGAGCTGTGGGAGTTCTCTATATGGCTATCAGCCCACATCAGACACATAATGCAAATATATTCTATTCCTGGATTGTCATTTTCTTTGGTTGATAATCTCTTTTTCATGTATAAACTTCTTTAATTTTCATGATGTCCAATGTGTGGCTTTTTTAAAAAACAATATTGCCTGCCTTTGGTGTCAAATCAAAGAAATCATTGCCCAACTCAAGGTCATGAAGCTTTGCCTGCGTTTCCTTTTATGTTTTCTAGTTTTAGGTCTTTAGTCCATTTTGAATTAGGTTTTGAATATGGACATCCATTTTCCTAGTACTGTCTGTTGCATATAGTCTTAGTACCCTTTTAAGAATCATTTGACCTCTGTCTTGCCCACCATGGTCAGGACACATCATGGAACAGGGGGCAGAAAGATTGTAAGAGCCTTGGGGTGGTTGGGAATAGCCTGAGACACAATGTTTTCCCATCCCTGCAGAGACTGACTGAGGCCTCTTGGTCTTCATAATGAATACCAATGACCCCACCAAAGACCCTCAGCAGAATTGGGGCTGGGTTGAGGGGGTCTATGTGTGTAACCTTTTATTAAAAAAAAAATCAATAGGGACTGGAGAGATGGCTTAGTGGTTAAGTGCTTGGCTGTGAAGCCTAAAGACCCTGGTTCAAGGCTTGTATCCCCAGTACCCATGTAAGCCAGATGCACAAGGCAGCACATGCATCTAGAGTTCATTTGTAGTGGCTGGAGGCCCTGGTGTGCCCATTCTCTTTCTTTCTCTCCCTCTCTCTGCCTCTTATAAATAAATAAAATAATAAAAAAATCAATAACTTAAAAATAAATGAAAATGCTTTTAAAAAGGAATCATTTGACCTCATATCTGAGGGTTTATTTCTGGGACTCAGTGGAGAGGTTTCTCTTTCACTGTTTTAATTCATCCACAGTATTATGTTTTGGTTCTATGAGCTTGTTTGAAGCAGTGTTGGAGTTTATTAAGGAGAGATTTTTTTTAATTTTTAAAATTTTATTTATTTTTGGAGAGAGACAGACAGAGAGGGAGAGGAAGACAGATAGAGATGGGCGTGCCAGCAGTCTCTCAGCTGCTGTGAATGAAATCCAGATGCGTGCGCCCCCTTGTGGTCAAGTGAGGCATTGCACCTCTGTGTCACTTTGCATCTGGCTAAACGTGGGACCTGGAGATTGGAAGTGGGTTCTTAGGCTTAGTAGGCAGGCGCCTTAACCGCTAAGCCATCTCTCCAACCCAAGAAGAGATTTTAATGCAGATGTAAGTATGAGAGTTGTGAGAAATTAGCTTAGAAAAGGACAGTAGCATGTAGGCATCCACTAGAGAAATTTTTGTTTGTTTGTTTTTTGGCTAGGGTCTTGGGTTACCTGGGCAAATGTTCATGGGAAGCTCTTTCATGAACAGGCAAATAATTCCAGGAATGCCAGGATTTTCCTGAAATAGGGTTTACTGCTTTCTGTCCTTATAAGTTTTCTGCGTGTGTCATGGCTTCAGATATATGATGAGAATAAGCAGCTTTGCAAGACTAATGTTATTCAGATGCCATTATAATTAAACAAAGGACAGCCAGGGGTCATCTCAGTGGGGCCTGCTGGTCTGAGCCAGTTTGGGATGGATTGAGTCTGTACTGCTTCAGTGATCATATGATGTCCTGCTGTAACATGGGTGTATGGTTCCATCACTCTCTAACCACCTTGAACTCTGCCTCTTGTTTTCTCTGTGCTTCTCTAGACCCTCTTATTTCCCCTCTTAGAAATCCCTCTACCTAATCTCAGGGGATTGTAAAGGGCAGACGTTTATTTTCCATAACTACTTCTGGCTGACACTGGACTGTTGACCTGCCATCAAGGAAAAGCATCTGTGGCTGGCTAATTGGGGGAGTTGGAGGTGCTTCAAGCAGGTCTGAAGCTGAGATGAGCATGGCGGAAGGACCTGGGGGACCATCATTTTAGCATGGTTAAAAACGCAGAGATCATGGGCTGGAGAGAGATGGCTTAGTGGTTAAGGTATTTGCCTGCAAAGCCAAAGGACCCAGGTTTGCTTTCCCAGGAACCACGTAAGCCAGGTGCACAAGATGGTGCATGTGTCTGGAGTTCATTTGCAGCGGCTGGAGGCCCTGGTGTGCCCATTCTTTCCCTCCCTTTCTCTTTCTTTTCTCTCAAATAAATAAAAATAAAATATTTTTTAAATGCAAAGATCAGAAGCTGTGGAGATAGCTTAGTTGGTGAAGTGATTGCTTTGCAGGCATGAGAACTGAGTTCAATCCCCAGAACCCACTATAAACAGCTGAGTTTCATGGCTTGTGTTTTTAATCCCAGCAACAGGTGGGGCAGAGACAAGTGGATCCCTGAGGCTCATTTGGCAGCCAGACTAGTCTAATTGGTGAATCCTAGGCCAGTAAAAGACATTGTATCAACAAAAACCATTATCAGCACCTAAGGGACAACACCCAAGACTGTCTTCTAGCCTCTATATGCACATGCATACACACACACACACGCACGCACGCACGCACGCACACACAATGCAGAGACCATCCACAAGAAGTATGATTGTCAGAGGCCCCAAGGATGGTTGGTTAATCTAGGTAAGGCAGCTTTCATTGCTGTCCATATGGTATTTGAGTTTTGGCAATATTACCTTAAAAGGAATCTAGACAGTCTGGGAGTGAGAAGTCTTATGAGCCCTAGCACAGAACACAGACAGAAATCCAGGCCGAGACGAAGCCTCATAATGCTGTTATGTGACCACTGGCCCACTAAGCAGCACATGTACTTTCCCACAAACGCTATTACTGTGCCCAGGGCCCAGGACCTCCCCTTTGTAGGCCTAAATGGACAGATAAGGAAGGCTCTAGTTAACCCAAACATACCAATCCTGAGGCACACAGCAGACATTTAGTTTGTACAGTTAAAAATATGCTTGAATAGTTGTGAATATGCTAAGAAGGGCTGAAGGATGCATTTGGGGGAGACTTAGTGGGACTGAGGATCTGGACTTGTGGTTGCCAGCGAAGATGGCACAGGTGCAGCGGGAGAGTGCTGGGACTGTCAGCCTTTCTTCCTAAGCACACTCCTCCCTAGTGGGTCTCCTGGTGCTTTCAGAAGGTCCTGTAATAGTTGGCATAGTGTTCAGGCCTCCTTTGAGATCTAGAGAAGTTCATTTTTGCTTGGTATTATGACATGACTCCACTCTGCCTGCACTTTGTAGGTGGGTGTTTAAGATCCTATAGGAGGCCCAAAATTAACATCCTGCCATTGTCAGTCAAGGTCCAAGAGAAGTTGCTTTTAGAGACTTACAAAGAAGCCCTCAGCTTCTTTAGTGTTTCTTCTACCCATTGTGCCTCCTGCTGACCAAGTGACTTCCCTTGTGACGTGCTGGGGGCAATCCCATTTCCAATGACCCTAAGCTTTGAAGAATGGACACTGGTTAGAATCCAACTTCTAGGGTCTCTGTGGCCTCTTGTGACCAAAAGAACAGATGACTTGCCAAAGTTGTACAGCCATTTTAGAGGGTCTTCACCATCCCCTGGGTGCTAGCCAACCTTAAAGGTCAGGGGCCAAGTTTTGGCTGTCCTCTTAGCCCCTTCATACTCTTTGGCTTTCAGCTCCAACTTTTCACTATGAAGCACTAAGAAGAACAGCTTTCCCAGTCTCAGACTTTAAGTGTTACTTTCACATACTAGGCAGATTAGCTTATTACACAGCATCTCTGGCTCTCGGGTGGGTATGCATTTTAATCATAGATGGTGTTAAATATACCATGATAAACTAAAATGATAGTTGTTTATTTAACTGGAGTTGTAATCTTTTTAAAAAAATTGTTTATGAGCTGGAAATATGACTTACCAGTTAAGGTGCTTGCCTGCAAAGCTAAGGATGCAGGTTCGATTCCCCAGTATCCATGTAAGCCAGATGAACAAGGTGGCACATGCATCTGGAGCTCGTTTGCAATTAATGGAGGTCCTGGTGCACCCATTCTGTCTCTCTCTCTCTCTCTGCTTCTTCCTCTCTCTCCCCCTCCCTCAAATAAATAAATGAATATTTTTAAAGATTTATTTACTTATTTGTACATGTGTATGGGCGCACCAGGATCTCTTTCCACTGCAATCAAACACCAGGTCCAGGCAGCATTTTTTGCATCAGGCTTTATGTGGGTGGCTTGGGAGTCAAATCTGAGCAGGCAGATTTTTCAAGCAAGAACTTTAACCACTGAGCCATCTCCCAAGCCAGAAAGTAATCTTTTTAAAAAGACTTCAAAACAAGTGCTTAAATCTAAACTCTACTAAGATTTGATTTCCTAAGTACTTAAAAGCCTGCAAGATCAGAAAACACTGGCAATTAACTTGATAAGAGTCAAAACCTTTTTGTATTTCCCCAGTTATCTTGCAATATTACCAAGAGCTGATCAATATTATAACAAAACTTTGTTGCTTTGTGCATGTGAAAACATAATCCAATTTTCTATTGGTACATTAAAATTTGACCTTAGAAAACTATTTAAATAGCTTTTAAATTATCAATTTAATCATACACATGCCCCTTTTAAATTTTATCTGCAAGCAGAGAGAGAGATTGAGAAAAGAGAGACATACAGAGAGAGAATGGGTGTTCCAGGGACTCCAGACGCATGCGCCTCCTTGTGCATCTGGATTATACTGGTCCTGGGGAATCAAGCTGGGGTTCTTTGGCTTCGCAGGCAAGCGCCTTAACCACTAAGCCATCTTTCCAGCCCATACACATGCCTTTTTACTTTTTATATTTTGTCTTTCTTAAGCCTTTTTGTGACATACTTTAACCTTTCTGGTTGGGTCCTTATCTGTCCATTTCAATTCTTGAACAATCTTTGGATAAAATGTTGACCATACACAATCCTTTTATACTCAAAAATATTCTTTTTTAACTTTTTTTTAAAACCAAAATTCTATTCCTATACCTATAGCTTTCCATATCTCTTTCTCCTACTTGGCAGTTTCTTTTTGTTTTGTTTTTCTTTTGTTTTTGTTTTTGTTTTTTGTTTTTTCCTGTACAAGATTCCTGAAGTTAGGGAAAGTTGTGGGTTTTTTTTTTCCCCTTCTTAACAAAATGAAGTATCATTTTATACTTTAGTAACTACTCATGAACACTCTCAACCAATGCGCCCTGGACTAGATCATCCCTAAGATTTCTAAGGAAATCTCCCTATTTCCCACCCAGGGCTTGGGTGAGGAATGACACCTCCCCCAGCCACTTGCCTGTGGTCCCGGGTGCAGTCCAGTCCTCACTTCCCCGAGGGAGTTTCCGCAGGTCCTGCAGAGAACCCTAATAAGTGGCCATAAATCCAGACCCAGAAAAGGAACGAACATCCATCACACAAGCTTGAGTCGTGGGTGCTTAGCTCCACTGCCTGCATAGTACAGTTCTCCCCTCCCATTTGAAAGCCCTTGACTCTCCTTCCTCTGCATTCTGAGACTTCACTTTCTCATGCTTCAGATCAGGCCAGTCTTCCCTGGCATTAAATAAAACCTTGGGCCCAAGAAACTGTCAGTCTCCATCTTCTACTGTGAACCCCAAACCTGGCATTTATGTGAGCACCCAGCTCCCTGTAAACCAGCTTGGTACTCTGCAAACATATGCACACAAGTAGAAAATATATGCGTTCATATCATTATATTAAAAAAGATTAAAACATCCCAAGTATTTTGTAGGCTTCATTTGGATTTATCATTTGTGGGCTTTTAATAATTTTTTTTAAGTTCTTTATTTGCAAGCAGAGAGAGAGATTGAGAGAGAGAGAGACAGGGTGTGCCAGGGCCACCTGCCACTGCAAATGAACTCCAGGTGCATGTGCCACTTTGTGCATCTGGCTTTAAGTGGGTACTGGGGAATCAGACTCAGGTCATTAGGCTCTGCAGGCAAGCACTTTAACCACTTAGCCATCTCTCCAGCCCTAATACTTTATTTTTTATTCATTTGTTTTTTTTTTGTTTTTGTTTTTGAGGTAGAGGCTCCCTCTGTAGCCCAGGCTGAATTCATTATGTAGTCTCCAGGTGTCCTCAAACTCATGGCAGTCCACCTACCTCTACCTCTCAAGTGCTGGGATTAAAGGTGTGCACCACCACATGCAGCCCCTAATACTTTTTAAAATAAATATTTTATTTATTTATTTATTTGCAAGCTGAGAGAGAGAGAGAGAAGGGGCACACCAGGGCCTTTAAGCCACTGCAAACAAACTCCAGATGCATGCACCCATTGTGCATCTGGCTTTATGTGGATACTTGGGAATTGAACCCAGGTCGTTAGCCTTTTCAGACAAGCACCTTAACCATTGAGCCATCTCTCCAGCCTATCATTTGTGTTTTCTTTTAAGTTAGATTATTGTTAATTGCTTCCTCAAAGGCATTAAGCAATCCTAAATCTGCACTTCCAAAGGTTGGTTCTTCATCACATGCAAGATTGAAACGTTTACATCTCAGACACAGACTTAACCGAAATATCACTGAGAAAGGCTTGGGACACCAGGGCCATCAGCCCTGCGATCGCTCCTTCCGACAGAGGAGCAAGTCTATCTCTGGCCTTGTTCACCTCCCCCAATCACAGCTGCAAGGGACAGCAGTAGGCTGGAGGAGGCAGCAAAAAGTGGCGCCCTCTAGTGTTACAACCCAGTATTACACTCCCCACACAGTCCTGGTGTGTCACAGTCCTTAGTGCTCACTAAGTTCTCAGCTTGGGGTCGGGACCCTTGGCCCGGAAAACTTGACAGCTCTGGGGAACTCTTCTGGTGACCAGTGCCTGCAGGTTTTTTCCCGGCCTTCTGACAGTCTTTATCCTTTTGTCTCAGCTCTTCACACTCTGCCTATATAGAAGGGGTGTTTGGACCAATCACAGCCTTGCCTCCAGTCACAGTCCTTGCATTTTGGGACCAATCACAGCTTTGTCTCTCTCCAGACACGGCAACCCCTCTGCTGGACCACCGAGGGAAGTGCTCCTCCTCTGGCCAGTGTGGGGATGGCAGCAAGGTTATAGAGCCCAAGAAGGGTGATGATAGCGAAAAGTGGGCAGATAATGTTTCAAGCAGCCCCACCTGAGGCTGCGCCTTCTGGAGCCGGGCCAGTCAGCTGAGGTCTTTCCATTGACGCCTCAACCTGTCAGTGGAGTGTTGTGTTCCAGGCCCGTGCTCGGTCGTGTAAGGACGGTCTGGGTGGCTGTTAGATCCACAGTCCTTTTGAAAAGTTTAGGACAGCCAGGGAGACGTCAACAGCCGCCCGTCAGGGGGTCAGATTGCCCCATCCAAAATATCTTTGCTTATTTTCAGGGAAATGAACAGCCGGAGTTCTTAGAAATATAAAATTAAGTGACACCTGTAGTAAAGCCTTACCAGTGCTTGCACAGTACCTCAGGGACGGTAGATCACCTCACTTGCCCCAAAGGGAACCAGCAGCCGTGCCTCGCAGGGCCCCTAACAGACCTCCGAAGAAGAATGTCCATTTCAGTAGGAGGCACCTTTCAGCACTGTCCACTGGGCACCCTCAGGAGTTCTTGGTGTAGTTGAGCTCCGTGTCACACCACAGAAAAGAATTTCAGGAAGAGACCGTATGAAATAAACCCAACTTTAATTAAGAAAAGGTTTGTGTGAGCTGGAGACGTAACTCTGAAATGGGGTGTTGAGGGTTCAGGCAAGTCCTTGAACCCCAAACCTTAGGTTCATGTCTACCTCTGATCAAAGAATTGGATAAAATAAAACTAAGAAGGGTAATTATTGAATTACTATATTTATTGAGGGAAGTACAGAACCAAGGGAAGAAAAATGAATACACTCACATGGTGGGCCTGGGAGAAATGTAAGAAGTGAGTTAGTGAGGAAAGAAAAGAAAATACAAAGATCTCCGGCCATGTGGAGGGCAGGAGGGGGTAAAGAGCCCATGTGGGAAGCAGGGGTCAGGGGCTTCTCCCATCGTCTCGGCCCAGCTGGGCCTTGATGAGGGGAGACTCAGCAGGACCTGGAGATTCACAAGTGATGAATGGGACACCAAGAGAGGTTGCCCTCAGCTGGTAAATGTATGCATAACCTTATGGTGGTGGGCCCCACCTTCCAGCACAGGTAAGCCAGAGAGACAGTCAATTGGTCTGGGCTAGGGGCTGTCTCAAGAAGAGGCCAGCCACGATGCTGAACTTGACCAACCACAGTGTTAGGATTCAATCCTAGGAAAGACAACCTCCCTCCCTGGAGGGGCCCAGGCATCTGTGGAAAGAAAACCAGGTCTAGGGACGAGAGAAGAAGTCAGGTCCTACGGTGACTCTAGCAAAGTGGACTGCAAGGACACTTTCGGGGGCCCAGTCACCCTAAGCCCAACAAAGCTACCCGACTCCCTCCCTCGCACCTCTATGCTTTCCTGGCAAGCACAGAGCCTTGGGTTTGACCCACAGCATAAAGTGTGTAGTGCACACACCTGTAATCTCAGTACTCAGGAGGGGCAGGAAAGAGAATCAGAAGTTCAAGGTTATCCTTGGTTACATGACAAATTTAAGGGCCAGCCTGGCCTACAGAAACTCCTGTTGCAAAAATAAAAGCAACACTTTGATTGTTCTTGTATTTTTGAGGCAGAGTCTCACTCTAGCTGGGGATGCTGTGGAGCTCACTCTATGGCCCAGGCTGCCCTTGAAAAGCAGTTTTCCTAGCTCAGCCTCCCAAGTGTTGATTAAAGGTGTGAGCTGCTACACTGGCAGAAAAGGTTTTAATATAGAGTTAAGATTTAAGTGCTCATACAGAGAGAGATTGACTTAAGAAAAGACAATATTAAATACTCAAGGGGAGGTGCAGACCTCTTAAAGATATTTTTACATTTGATTTTCTAACTCCTCATTGCTAGTCTAGTAGACATGAGTTGTCTTTTGTATTTTGAACTCATACTCTGCAGTGTTGCTAAATTCACTTATTGGATTTTCACATAGACAGTTATGTAACTTGTAAATAGATAGTTTTCATTTTTCCTGTCTAATTTGACACAGATTAAGTTGGTCTGCACAGACATCTTTGCCTTTTCCCAGCCTTGGGGGAAACGTATCATTCACAATTAAGTGTGAGATACACACACACACATACACACATATACATATATCATGAGACATTCTGGTCTGTAGTTTTCTTGTTTCCCTTCTCTGTTTGGTTTTATATGAGAATTATGCCAGCCTATAAAGTGATTCACAAAGAATTCCTATTTTGTGAAAGTTTGCATAATGTCCATATTGCGTTTTAAAGCAACATTTGTTTTATTTATTCCTTAAGTGCTTGGACTTCCACGTTTTTATAGAACGATTTTAAGTTATAGATTCACTTATTTTATCATCTGTAATACTGTTCAATGGCTGCTTATGCAGCCCAGTGGTAAGCACTTGGTAGCATTGATAAAGCCTTGGTTCCGCTCCCATTCTGACAAAATAACAAGATGCTGTGTTTCCCTGCTCCACTCTTAGTCATTGTCCCATTCAAGGGGTCTGTTGGTTTTTCTTTTACTCAAGTTGTCGGTTTTATTGCATTTCATTCCTGATTTGATAATTTACTCCTTTTATAACTTGATCAGTTGTGCTAGTAGTGTATGAATTTTATTAGAAGAACCAACTTTATTTTTTAAACCGATTTTTTTTCTGTCCCAATTTGTTCCCTCCCTGCTGTAAACTTTGGGTTTAATTTACTCTTTTTATTGTTTCTTTGGTTTCTGTTCTGAATTGTTCCCTTCCTGCTGTAAACATTGGGTTTAATTTACTCTTTTCAAACTGTGTTATGGTAAAGACTTAAATAATGATTTTTAGACATCTCTTTTTTTCTGGCCCAGTCCATTTCTTCTTAAGCTGTGCTCTACAGTGGAAGTGTGGCCCCATCTTCCTTTTCCTTCCAACACCAGTTACTCTGAGATGGCTTCGATATCGTCACATAGTTTAGATGATGTTGCAGGTCTCTGGGGTCTGTTTCACTTTAGATCATTTTTCTCGCCTTGTGTTCAAATTCATTTGTGTTTCTTCTGCCCTGCACAACCTGTTGTTAATTTCATCCAGGGATTTTTATTTTTTTAATTTTTTATTGTTTTATTTATTTGTTTATTAGATACAGAGGGACAGAGAGAGAGAGAGAGAGAGAGAATGGGTGCTCCAGGGCCTCTAGCCATTGCAAACAAACTCTAGATGCATGCGCCATGATGTGCATCTGGCTAACATGGGACCTGGAGAATCGAACCTGGGTTCTTAGGCTTCACAGGTAAGCACCTTAACCGCTAAGCCATCTCTCCAGCCCTTGTCCAGGGATTTTTTCATTAGAGAAATTGTGTTTCCATTTCGAGACTTCATTTGTTAAAATTCTGATTTCTGTGTTGAGGTTTCCCATCTGTTCCCTCATTGTATCCTTGCTTTCCTTTAAGCCCTTGAAAAATCTCGAGAGTTCTGATCCACTGTTTTTATCCCGTGTCATTTCCAGGTGTGTTTCTATTGACTGATTATGAATTCCTGCTTCTCCACAGGAGCAAATATCTCCTTGGGTGGAGACATTATGGGTTCTCGTAGCTGAGTAGCTGGGTTTTGGTATTTGATATTTGCAACAGCCGTCAGTTACGTGAAGCAGCACTGTCTTCCTTTAATGGAAGAACAAATGAGCTGACTCCTACACGGTGCCTCCTCTGAGCTCTCTCCTCAGTCTCCCCTGTGTCCATTGGGGCTTCTCCACTGAGAACAGTTGGAAACCAGATGCTTCCCTGCCTTGGGTAGGTGCCAACCTTTGTTCTTTCACAGCTCCCTTGGGATTGGTGTTCCCAGAGTCCCTTCCCAGCAGCTCTTTAGCCTGGTGTCATGGAACTTGGACCTTATCTTGACAAATACTCAAAGAAACCATGAAGTTTCTAGAACTTTCTTTCTCCCAGCTCTCTTCTCTGGGTACCCTTCCCCCAAATCCTAACCAGGTGAGTTACTTGGCACTCCAATCTCTGCCGCTCCCCTCACCTTAGTAGCTCTGTCTGCCTCTGCCATGGTCCAGGAAAACTCCGTGCAGGAAGCGGGGCTCATTGCGCCCCTTTCTCTCCACATCACAGTCCACATCTGAGCGCAGTTAGTTTGTGTCCTGTCCAGTGTTAGCTGTCCTCGGCAGGGGAGTCACTGCATATGGGGACAGAAGTGTTGGCCATGTTCTGTGCAACAGACTGATGAGGGAAAGTGAGTGCTGGCAAGAGGGATCAGGGTGAAGCCAAGACCTCTGTCCATCTCTGCTTGAACATCTGCAGTGAGGGCACCGTAGCCTGGACTCCACGGTCCATTGTTTCCGCTGCTCCTTTTCACGGGGCCCCTGGGCAGCTGGTCTTACCACAGTCAGACTCCACGCTGATCTTTCCCCTGAATTCCCCACCTTTCAAAACATGGCTAATCCTTAAAACAGTCCTGGGCATAAGTAGTTGTTTTCCTCATTGCCAGATGGGACAGCTGAGCTATGGAGACCCCCGAGTAACCGCATATCCGTGGGCAATAGTCCCAGCACCTGCATCCAGAAACCGGGTCTTGCCGCTGTGAGCTGACTCTCTCACCATGTCCCCTAGTGGGTGGCTTCACGTATGTTCACGTTAGAGCTGAGTCCTCCAGGTTGTCCAGCGAGATAGCCTTCTGAGCACGGAAGTTTTTTTTCACATTCTAAACATAACTTCCACCACCACCACCCCACCACCACTTATAGAAGATTTGGTGACCAGGAACTCACTCGTGTGTGTAATGACATACAGCCCTCAGTATTGATGCACACCAGAAGTGACCCATGAGGAGAGACACAACTGTGCCTCCTGGGTGCTGAGTGTGTCTCCAGAAATACAAAGCGGGAGGCGGTGAAGAATCCAGGGCCGGGCGGACAAGACATTGTCCCCATTCTCAGAGAGTTCTGGAAGCTGGGACTTCCTGTGAAGAGTTGTGTCCCCTTAACACTGGATTGTATCTGATGTCACTTGTCAGAGCGAATGGTTGCACACTAAACAGTGCCAAGACACATGTGGGGAGGTTATTCCATCTCCCTCCAGCCTGGTCTCAGCAGGGAGAAGGTTTCACCTGGGCTTTTGGTGGCCTTAAGCCTCCCTAACCGGAGCTTATTGTTTTAAGGACAAAATGGTAGAAGCAGGCTTCAGGGCAATGGACTTGGCGCTTAACCTGAGGTTCTTATTCAAAATTCAAAACATTTAATAATGGAATGGTGTGGGCCCAGGGCAGTCAGAAGAAATGGTTCTTATAAGCAGTTGCCTGGTTATTTTTCCTTCAAGTGACAATAGTTTTTTATGTGAGGGAATAGCAAAAAAAAAAATCTTTTGAATATAAACTTAGTACAAAATGTGTGACTTTAAAGAAAAATGGTCAAGTGCATTAGTTACTTTTCTTGTCATTGAACCCAAACACCTGGCAAGAGTAAGGTAAAGGAAGAAAAGATGTATTTCGGGCCATGGTTTCAAAGGTTTCCGTCCACTGTGTAGGCGAGGCATGCCAGGGCACAGCAGAGAAACCCTCATCTTGGCAGCCAAGAAGCAGGGACAAGCCACCGTGGGAAAGGCGACAGTGAGACCAGACCTCAATCACCCCTAGTGATCTGCTGCTTCCAGCCACACCCGCCTGCCATAGTCCATTCTGTGTGAGCCCATCAGTGGATGAACCCACTGGGCAGGTCAGAGCCCTCACGGTCTAAGCAGGGCTGTACAAATCTCCTGGGCACTTCTTACGACAACCAAACTGTCAGTCAAAACCAGCCATCACCCAAGTAAACAATGGCACTGGTGGTTATAGCAAAAATTAGCCAGGGGGTGTGTAGATGCTGGAGTTTAGGCAATAAAGAGTCATTGAAGAAGAGTGTGTGTGTGTGTACGTGCATGCTCACGTGCCAGAGGAGAGCCTCACTTGTCCTGTTACTGCTCATCTGTGCATTTCTTTGAGGTGGAGCTGCTGGTGGTCAGTGGGCCCCAGGAATCCTCTGCTCCACCCTCACCCTTCCCGCATGGACTGGAGTTACAGACAGACATGGTCATCCCCAGAGTTGTTGTTTTTCTTTACACGAGTTCTGGGGGTTGAAATTGGCGGTCTCTGGCTGGACAGGCCCCGGTGCTTAAGTGGAAAGTGCTCTGAACCACTGAGCAATCCCATCCCACGGCCCCCACCCTTGACGGATTTTGAAAGCATATTTGAGACAAAGATCATATTAGAGAGTTGCCCATTTAAAGGGTTCCACTCAGCAGTTCTTATAGGGATGGTAAAATCATCACTCTACCCCAAAGGAACCCCTCAGCCATTAATAAATAGACACTCCCCACCCTCCATTCCCCACTCCAGCAGCAGCCACCAACCTAGCTTATCTCTGAATGTCCCATCATGGACGCCTTAGCTAAGTAGACTCAGGCACTACATGGCCTTTGGAGCTATTGTCTTACCTTGAGTACAGTATTCTCAGCACCCATCCATACTGTAGTGGCATCACCACTCTTTTCCTTTTTAGATATTATTCATATGTTATAAAATAGTCCCTAAAAAGGTACAGTACAGTGATTTCTGTCGCATTAAAGCACAGTTGCATAACCATCACAAAACCTGTCTTCAGAACATTACCATCCCAGAAAGCAACCCCGAGAGAAGCCTGTTCGTAGACACCCTTTCTCTCCATTTCTCATTCCCTAAGAACTTGCCTATTCGGACATTTCTCATAAATGGAATCATAATATGCGTGCAGCCTTTGTGTCTGCTTTCTGCCACTGCCCATGTTTTCAGGACGTGTTACAGCAGGTCTCAGGACTCGGTTCCTTCTTATGCCTCCAGCATCTCAGCACTTGGACGCGCCACATTTTATCTACTCATAGGTTGGTGGACATGGCTGTAGGAGGTTCTGGCTGGTTGAATGATGTTTTATTCATTCATGAACACGTTTATCTGAACGCATATGCTCGAGTCAGTGAGGACATAGCTAAGGGTGGAGTAGCTGACTGCTTCATTTAACTTTCTCAAGACCACCAGACTGCTTGCCGAGCAGCTGCATCATTTCTTGTTTCAGCAAAGTGTGTTTCTATTTCCCCACACCCTTGGAGGCCAGAGAGAACCTTGGGTGTCATTCATCAGGAACACCATGCAACCTTTTAAGACCGGGTCTCTCATAACCCAGAGCTTGTCAATGGGCTCGACTAGCTGGTCAGCGAGCCCGCTTCCTTGTCCACCTCCCCAGCGCCGGGATGACAAATGCGCCCCCACACTGCACATTTTTCTGTGCGTTCTGGAAATCAAACTCAGGACCTCATGCTTGTAAGGCAAGCGCCAGTCCATACTCCTCTTTTTTTGAATCTTCCCACAATAATGGAGGTTTTATGGGATGCAAGGTGATGTATACAGGATGTGATGCTAAGTCAGGGCAGTCAGCACTTCCACCCGCTAGAATGCCCATCACTTCCTGGCACAGGAACCTTCAAAGACCTCTCATGTGCCACTGGGAAATGCCAGCTGAGACTCTGAGTTCCATTTCCCGAGTAACTGGCAGTGCTTAGCACCTTGGTGTCTGTGCTCACTGCCCATCTGCTATCCTTGGGGGCATGTGTTCCAGAGGATTCTGAGGTGCACGTGGTAGAGTTTGCACACTGGAGTGTTCACACTCGGTGGCTGTCAGACATGGCGGCAGCAGCAGAAGGTGCCGTGTTTAGCACCCTGTCACACTGCAGCTTCTCAGTGAAATGGCCCCTCTTTCCCTTCCCTTCCTGTAAATTCCTTGTTGAAAACATACTGAAGTGAGTGTCTCCATGGTGGCAAGAGTGTGTGGCTGGGACTCTTCACCTCCTCACGTGGTTGGTGGAACAAGAAGCAGAGAGCAAATAGGAAGTGGGGTTGAGACCCACTCCCAGCAACCCACTTCCTCCAGCAAGTTTCCACCCTCTAGAGGTTCTACCACCTTCCCAAACAGTGCCGTTGGCTGGGGACCAAACATTCAAACTCATGAGTTTATGGGAAACATGTCCCAACCAAATCTCAACAGTCAGAGACACGGCCCTGCACTGTGCCATGGCCAAGGCCCAGGCTTTGCTAGTACGTGGCTCTAGCATCGGGGGGTCACCCTGCTCACGTGGCCCAAGAGGATATCTTTTTATTTTCTTCTGGTTTTTGGAGGTTGGTTCTCACTCTAGCTCAGGCTGTCCTGGAATTCACTCTGTAGTCTCAGGGTGGCCTTGAACTCACAGTGATCTTCCTATCTCTGCTTCCCAAGTGCTAGGATTAAAGGCGTGCACCACCACGCCAGGTTAAATACTGTATCTTTTAAAGGCACCATTCAGAAATTTCACACATCGGCTGACAATACATCTCTTGGCCTGGAGATGAAGCTCAGTGGTAGAGTACTTGCCTTGCCTGTACAAGGCCCTGGATTTCCTTTCAACACCATGGGAACCTGTGTGTATGGTTGGCAATGGATGTCCTGTCATAGAAGAAAGGCCGAGTGAATGGATATTTTGGGGTCTCTGCCAGTATTCGCCAGCATTCCATTGCTATAATAAAATGCTTGAGGCAGCTAACTTTAGAAGAGGCTGCTGAGCTCGTGGGTTTGGAGGATGAAGTGGCCTGGCCCAGGCTCTGGCTCTGGATGGACTCCATAGCGGATGGGGAGAGCATGTGCAGAGAACACAGTGCAACAGGATGCAAGGAGAGACTGGCATCTCACACTCCCTTCTCAGGACACACCCCCAGCCACTTAAGGACCTTCCACTAGACGCCATCTCTTAAAGGTCCAACCCATCTTCCAATACCACCACTGTGCTGACCAAGTCCCCAGTCACAAAGAACCCTCAGGGAACACTCAAGCCAGACGTCAGCCATGGCGACCACCACACTGGCTGGACAGCCACTGGGAAGGGCCTCACCACGGGCAAACAGCCTGTTTCACAGTCCAGCAAAATGCTGCCATCTTTCATAGATGGAAGTGGAAGAAAAATCCAAGGACATACAGATGGACAGAGAAGACTAGTGTGACCCCAGCTGCCTTCTGTGCAGCTCTTGTACTTGACTCCAGGGTCCTTCACGGCACTGGCCATGGCTGGTAACCGCTCTGAGAGCAGCGGCTCTTCTGAGACAGCATCCCTGGCCACCAGGCCTCCACTTCCTGTGCAAGAGGGGTCTGCATGCCTCACGGGAAGGAGCAGGTAATTCACCGGGAAGACATATCAATCCAAATAAAAGTTCTACTTTGAAAACCTCATTATTTTCAAACTTCCCCTCTGGGTATGTTTTATAATATAAATAGCATACTTGACTATATTTCATCATTTCTAAAGTGTTTTTTTTTTTTTTTTTTTAAAAATGGTGGGCCTACTGTGAATTCAGGCTCAGAATTTTGCCAGCAAGGACATATGATCAAGAAAGTTTGGACAAGTTCTTCCAAAGAGAAGAACCCCTTCTAGAACTGCCCCTGCCCATCTCAGCCAAAAACAAAAAGCTCTCGTGATGGAACCCCAGAGCCAAGAGGAGTCACATCTGGATGCAAAGCTGTCTGGTCACATCCCGTGGCCTGGGAGCTTTCTGCGGCCAGACAGGGCTATGGACATCCAGACACTGTCCTGAACCTGTGAGGGCTCTGCCTGCTTTTCTCTCTCCACCCCGGGCTGGTTTGCTGGCAGGAACGGCAGCTGTTCTACCTCTTGTTCAGAAGCAAAGCATGAGACCAGTCCCGGAGAGCATTGTGCAGGGAGGAAACAGGAGGGGCCAGTTTCGTGTCATTTTGTTGGGACTGTGTCCACAGTCTCGCCTGTAAGCCATTTCACAATCGCTGTAGGACAGTGATACAGTGTGGCATAATCTGAGTGTCCCCAAAGGTTCTGCTATGATTATAGGCTTGGCACCTAAGCCAGTGCTATTGGGAGGCAGGGCCCAGTGGGCATCCTTAAGTCATTGGGACGTGAGGTCTGTGTGTGACACCTCGAGTGCTTGTGAGAGAATTGCTACAAAAGGAGTGAGCCTGCCCCACCCACCCTCCTCCTTTCCCTGTTCTTGGCTGGATATGTTGTCACTTGCTCCCGTCATTGCTATTTACGCCATGATATGACACATCACAGAATTGAACCATGCAGGATGCACTGGGCTTGGACCCTTGAGAGAACTCGGGGCTGAAGAAATCTTCTCTCCTTATGAAGCTACGTGTCTCAGGGGCTTCATTGGAATAATGTAGACTTGACTAGCCCTGTGTGGTCAACTTGATGGGATTTGGAATCACCATGGAAACACCTCTGGGAGAGTCAATGAGAATGTCTCCAAAGAGGTTTAATTGAACGTGGAGGAGCCACCCTGAATGTGGAAGGCACCCTCCCATGGGCTGGGGTCCCAGACTGAATAAAAAGGACAATGCAAGTTGAGCACCAGTGTGTGGGGACAGCACTGAGGTGCTGTGTGAGTGTGCAGACTGGAAAGTGTAGACACACACAAAGCCCCTACCCCTGTTCTTGAGCCTTTGACCTTCAAAGGGTTGGCAAGGAGACCATCTTCACGTGCAGTAACAAACACAAGCTGAGGCTACAACACTCAGAGGAGGGAAACGCTGTGCTGCTGGACCTTGCCATTGTGCTGCAGTGACACAGCAGGATCACTTTCCACTGCTCATGGCATTGCCCACACTCTCCTGGGTCATACCAGGCAGGTTTCAGAGAGTAAAGAAGCTGCTATAAGTTCAGCATCAGCATTTTAGCTTCAGGCTGATCTAGGTTTGCTCTTTCTAGGAGGGATGATTCCTCACTGCCCCGGGGAGCCCCCCTCCGTGTGAACAGGATACCAGGGTCTTCAGGATGCAGTGTAAATGGGATTTTACACAGGGAGCTTCTCTGCTATTGGGAATTTTGACCTTGGAGACAGTTTATCGGAAGCCTTCCCCTCCCCAGTGGAGGAATCAAGGATGCGAGGCCCCTCTCGGGATTTGCAGTACCTGAGTGATACCTTAAGATGGATGAAAATGCAAAGATCAACATATTGCCTCCATTTACAGAGCACCTGCCTAGGACCAGCTAGAAGGCTGGAATAAAAAGAGAGAGAGGGAGGGAGGGGGAGAGAGAGAGATGGGAAGGAGTCAAGTCTGAGGTTTCGCCATTGGTGATGTAGTTAAGAGAAGGGCTCTGTTAGCATCTGAATGGCCAGTCTTTTAGAGGAATGTCATGGATCAAAGTAGGATGAGCATGCCTCAACCTGGCAAGGAGAACCAAGGTGGCCAATATTGAGCATCTACTGTAACCAGCAACAGTATGTCAAGCTCGTGTGGTTCCTTTTCTGTAACCAGCAACGGCGTGTCAAGCTTGCATGGTTCCTTCCCTCTAGAGTAAAGTCTAGTAGTGCCAGGGGCCATAAGATGGACACTGGTGGGGATGGAATGGTGACAGTCCAAGTCAAAGAAGGCTTCTCTAAGCAAGTGATCTCGAAGTTGGATCTGAAGGATTAATGTGTGAAGCAGAGAAGTCAGAAGGGAAGAGCGCACAGCCTGGGGGTAGGCAGATGAGGGCTTGAAGGCATGCTTGAGTCTGGGGAGAACAGGAAGTTGGGTCAAAAGAGAATCATGGGTGAGAAAGGCCCAAAGTTGTGTTGGACAATTATGCTCAGGCCAGAACCTGCAAATGGAGAGTGGGGGGGGGGGCAGAAATAGGAAGACCTAAGCTCACTAGACTCTCAAGGCATTTGGCGAGCTTACGGAACACTTGTACCCCACTGCTGTTCTCTTTGCCCCTCTGGTTCTCAGTGTGTTCCCATCCCAGGCCTGGTCTGGACCTCGGGAGCAGTGGCTCCAGTGTGGGGCGCAGTAATCAGTCCTAAGAAGCCCTCTAGGGAACGGTGATGCTCAGGGTGAGACCCGCTGAGGGTGGGTGAATGGCTGGGTGCAGAACAATGAGACTAGCAAGGCTCTGGACCTGACGAAGCCACCACCACACAGAACCCCCTCCAAGGGCCAGTGGCCTCTGGTGCTGCTCTTCTTGCTCAAAATGAGGGAGAAGGCGATGTTCCCTGGGCAGAAGGCAGCCTCCCAGGGATGCAGGTCCAGTGACGTCCCATGGAGGGTGACAACTGGCTCGGCTGCTCCTAGACGAGATTTATGAAGTCACAAGTCCTGTGTAGGGCCGGGGAAATGGCTCACTGAGTAAACGGCTTGCCTTACAAGCCTGAGGAGCTGAGTTCAATCCCTAGCACCCATGTGAAAATGCCAGGCATGGTGTCACACACCTGCAATCCCAGAACTGGGGAGGTGGAGCTAGGAGGTGCCCTGGAGCTCACTGGCTGACCAGTCTAGCCTAATTGCTGTGCTGCAGGACAGTGACTCTGTCTATATAAAGGTAGACAGCATTTCATTTTGTAATTTTTTTATGAGAGAGAGATAATTGGCACACCAAGGCCTCCAGCCATTGCAATCGAACTCAAAGTGAATGTGCCGCCTTGTACACGTGTGCGACCTTGTGCTAGGACCTGGAGAGTCACGCATGGGTCCTTAGGCTTCACTGGCAAGTGCCTAACTGCTAAGCCATCTCTCCACCTGGGAGACAACATTTCTAAGGATGACGCCTGAGGTTTTCCTCTGGCCTCCACAGGGACATGAACATAACAGATGCACATGCCCCTACATACATGTGCACGCCCACATGAATACACACACATGTACAAAAAAAGAATGAAAATGACACTGTCCTCCTTGGGAAGAGGTGGCCAGGAGGGATGTCCTTTATGGGCAGTGACCCATGAGTGTTAAGGTCATACTGCATGCTGTGAGGAAACTAGATCTGAAGTGATCGAGGGGACATGGCAGCTGAGAAGATGAAGAGAGTGGTTGCTGACTTCCAGTGGACAGGAGTACAGGGGGTCTGCACACAGTCAGATCTGAGACTGTCTCAAAGGTGGAGCCAAGGGCAACTGTCAGTCACCCAGATGGGGTGGGACAGGGGGCACTGGGCAGAACGCAGTATCACTTCCACAGCAGGGGAGGAGGAGGTAGGAGCCAGCTCAGAGGAGAAGCCAAGGGCTGGCTTAGAGAGGCGCAACCTGTGATGCATGCTTAAGCTGGGCAGACAGAGGGGGCATCTGATAGCTGGATGTAGGCTGGCATGCAGGGGTAGCTAAAGCCTAACATGGGATTGGGGGTCTCTGGGGCTGTGCTGTTCCCTACGGGAGCCATCTAATACATGGGCTACAGAGCACTTGGGGTGCAGTCACTCTAGAACTCAATGTAAGCTGTACAACATCATTCTCAGGCTTGTGACCCCGAAACGCAAAATGCCTCATCTTAAAATACTGGTTGGAGGTTGAAAGCAGTCCTTTGGATGTGTCAAGTTCAATGGAATAGATTGGAAAGTTCCACCTGAGCCCAGCCCTAGAAGAAGCCTGTGTGGGGACATCCCCTGTGCTTTCGGATAGCTCGGGGCAGTCAGATCCAGAGAGGGAGGTGTGGTTGCCAGGGTCACGGAACCGGGACAGGCAGAGGAGAGGGAGAGACGATGGGAGGTCCTGAGAAAGTGGAGGATTACTTCCGTGGGGATGTTGGAAGACAGAGAGGCTCAGAGGGGAAAGCCCGAGGTCAGACTGCAGAGGCGGATGGGCCTGGAAGGATGAGCTCTAGGGAGGAGGGTCAGAAGCTGGAATGAGGGCCAGGGAGATGGTTCAGTGGTAAAAGCACTTGCTTGCAAAGTCTGCAGGCCTGGGTTCGGTTCCCCGTACCCATGTAAAGCCAGATCTACAAAGAACTGGAATAGAAGGGAGGCCAGTGAATAGGGGATGGCATGTGAAGCAGAGGTCAACACCACAGGCCATGCTGGGAGCAGTGATCGGTGCAGAGAGATGGAAGGAACTTGTAAAAAAAAAAAATGGAAGCCGGGCGTGGTGGTATACACCTTTAATCCCAGTATTTGGGAGGCAGAGGTAGGAGGATCGCCACAAGTTCAAGGCCACCCTGAGACTATGTAGTGAATTCCAGGTCAGCCTGGGCTAGAGTGAGACCCTACCTCGAAAAAACAAAACAAAAAAAAATTGTTCCCCCAGTATCTGGTGAGGTCTATTGTGTTGTGTCATGGTGGAAGGACAAGATGGGGGGGGGGAGTGAGCCCACAGCTAACCTTGACCTCGCCACCACACATCAGAGCCCACTGCCAACAGTGCTGCACTGCTGGTGGTTTCTAATGCGAGCTTTGTCAGGCAGCGAGGTGGGCTGAAACAGAAACAGAGCAGAGAGGAAAGCGGGCTGAGGAGGGGAGGAGAGAGCTCCGTCTGAGAAGGCTGCCATGCCTGGAAAGGGCCAGGAAGCCAAGCTGAGGGTGTTCGTGGAATACATACTGGGAGGGAGGGGCGATGGGTCTGGTCGAGGTGACCCAGACTGTATTGTATGGTGTATGTCCTCTACCTTCGGTCGAGGTGACCCTGTGCAGACCAGGTTCCTCGGCTCACATACGAGGGGAGGTACCTGTTCTGCTGTGTGCGCTGTGGGAAGCAGGAAGCCATGGAGCTTGGCTAACCAGTGTCCAGCTCGGTCCTCCTCCAGTCTTCCTTCCCAGTGGGCAGGTCAGCCTGCAGTGATGTCCCCATGGGTCTGGCTAGAGCCTACTTTATGTCTGGTCTGTTCCTTCCCATCCTTGGCTCATGATTAGGTTAGAGGCATGGATGCCCTCATGTCACAATGATTGGGCTTTAAGGCTGTAGTAAATGCTTTCTGGGAGAGCACGGGGCAGCCTTTCTTTCTCATTCTTCGGATTTCAAGTAAGCTTAGGCTGACCCTGGGCCCATGGATCTCAACCATTCCTATCCCTGGGGCCATCTGGCCATGTCTGGTTGTGAAAAAGTCAAGCTGGAGAGATGGCTCAGTGCTCGCTGTACAGGCATGAGGATCTGAGTTCAGATCTCCAGTACCCAGATAAATAGCCGGGCATGGCTGTGCGTGTCTCAGATTCCAGCACTGGTGAGGTGAAGATGGGTTCTCACATATACATCCACATGCCAAAAAAAAAAAAAAAAAATAGGTGCTCCTGGATGCAGAGGGTAGAGGCCAGGGATGTGACTTAGCACCTTTCAATGTAAGGACACCTGTGCCTTAGAGTCGCCAGCCCCAAATGTC
Source organism: Orientallactaga sibirica (assembly GCA_036365145.1). NCBI lineage: Eukaryota > Metazoa > Chordata > Mammalia > Rodentia > Dipodidae > Orientallactaga > Orientallactaga sibirica. The sequence goes on from JAEOAD010000008.1 coordinate 37,603,366, forward strand.
AACAGAGCCAAGGCTGAGGAGCACTAGCTTGGCCTGCTGACCGGGGCTCCATGACCTGTTCTTTCTCCAGTCCATGGTGAGACCTTGGAGATGCTCTCTGATATCTGTAATTATATGTATGGCCGACTTAAAACAGGGGTCTGGAGAGTTGGCTTAGCAGTTAAGGTGCTTACAAACCTAAGGACCCAGGTTCAATTCCCCAGTATGCCAGATGCACTAGGTAGTACATGTGTCTGGAGGTCCTGGCATGCCCATTCTATCTCATAAATGTTTTAAATTTTGTCTGTTGGCCCTACTTAGAATCAAAGTATTGCCTGCCCACTAATTACTTGTTTCTGACATCAGTGAACATGAATTCTCATGGAGTTGTTTAAAAAAAATAAAAAGCCTCTGTGAGGACATGCATATAGTTAACCTACACCCTATTGTTGGGAAAGAAAGATAAAACACACATGGAACACCTAATTTAGAAAATGTCACCGTTTTTATCTTTGCCACTGTAAAGAGGTTTATCTCAAACAGATTGTAACAAAATTACCACAGGTTATTCCAAAAAAAATTTAATACAAGAGATTTTAGAAAATTAAACATATTTGTTTAAAAATTCTATCCTGTAAACCTTAACATAAGAGAGGGTCAGGATATGGCACACTCGGGTGCCTCTGCAGACTTCAGGGCTTGACACTTCCCCAGGCACGGGCTGCAGACGTCACAGGGACCTTTCTGGGGATAAGGAGATGAGACAGGGCTCACGAGGTCCCCTTCCTTCCTTGCATATCCTGGCCCTTAGATTCCCTTCCTGGGTACTCCACAGCTCTGCTGGCCCAGGTACGACCCACTGTTGTGTGTCCCATGTCCTCTGTCCTCATTCTTGATGGGGCTTCCTTGTCCGGCCTCTTGATGATAAGGGGCTGTCCTTGACAGACAGCTGATCATGCTGGAGAGGAAGGTAGTGACCAGTGCTGGTCAGTGAGTGGGTTTTCCACCTAGGCATAGGGAGACCCAATGCACCAGTCACTCCAGCACCTCCTACAAGTAGAGCAGCTGGTCTGTGGGGCAGCTCCCCCTTCCCCAAAGGAGTGCTTGTTCTGTCATTGTTTGTGTTTTTACTTCTTTGGGGGCGAGGGCTCTGTGACAGCATCTGGAGCAACTGCAGTCGGGCTGTAGCGACTCACAGCTCCATGGGGACAGGCAGAGGCCTGCTGGCCAGGGGTCTGGTTTGCCCAGAGGAGAGCCCAAAGCTAAGTTCTCCCTTCCTGCAGTCCCGTAGCTGGGCCTTTTCTTCAGAAACAAAATCAAGACCACATGTGACAGGAACAGTGAAATGTTAAAATATACAGTGCTACAGTTGTGCAGAAACCAACCTGAAAAGTATTTAACACTTAGCTTTAGTGACGTAATCCTCAATATTCTGAAGAACATCCATTGTAACAGACCTCATGAGGAGGTGCCTGCTTTCTGCAAACAGCATGTGACTGTCCAGCCAAGGCCTCCACGCCCGAAGGTAGGGTGGATGCATTGTCCCAAGTGGAATGTACAGCAGTCAGAACCATTATTGCCTTGGGGGACTGGAACTTGTAACAGGCTGGAGCACCTCTGGCAAAATGATTTATGGGCAGATTCTGGGCCTCTCTCTCTGGCCTCAGCTGGATGAGGTTGGAAGGGGTGTGCAGATGTGTGGGGCTGATGGTAAAGGATTCAGAAAATGGAGAACGGCCTCTTCCTGAGAGGCTATGCAAGCAAGTGGAGCTTGGCCCCCGTGGGGCAGGAGCCAAGGCCTGAAACGCGGTGACCTGGTCCTCAGGGTGTGTAGGAATCAAAAGCTTGATCAAGCACAAGGCCAGAGAACCAGGCTCCAGTGGCAGGACAGTTTCCTGAAGAGCTGGGGCTTTCAGACCCAGTGGGTAGTGCTCTGCGTCCTGACCCGTTTCTGGACTCGGGGCCTCAGGTCCAGGGAGGAAGTAAGGGGTCTTGCGTGCCAGCTGGCTCTGTTATCAAATGGACACGTGGGAATAGCTTTCCATGGCTGGTTTTGTAGGAGTGACAAAGTAGGTTCTAAAAGTCCTCTGAGGCTCATGCATGCTGATAAGGTGCTGTGGGAGGGGCTGAAGATGATTCCAACACTTCTGTGGGGACAGCACTAGGGGTGTAGCTCAGTGGTAGTGTACCAGCTTAGACTGCAAATATATGCAAGGCTCTGATTGTCATTCCCAGGAGGTGGCGGGGGCAGGCTAAAAGCAGCCAAGGATTCCCACACGGCCCCTGAACTGTGCTCTCGTAATCCACGCTGTGCAGGTTTCTGTAAATAATTAAACTTTAAAACTTGAGGGCGCAGAGCCAGTGCTAACTCTGGGCACCTTGCAGATTCATTCTCTCTTGGAGTGAGCTAGCCCAGGTGCCCCAAATGGCCTTCTGCTCAGGACCCTGGGCCTTAGGTAGTGATAGGGTCCTTTCTATATGGAATCCAACAAGAAAGAGCCTCAGTGCCCCCGGCCCCGCCCCAGCTCAGGAGAGATGTCTAGAGCCATCTGTAGCCCACAGGGCTCTGTGTTCAGTGACCAGGTCCAGCAGTCCAGTACAAAATCGGGGTCTGGGGACAGAGGAGAGAGGCAATGCTGGCTTTCAAGGGCCAGAGGACTTTCGAGTCCTTTTCCTCATAAGCTGACAGAGCAGCTGCTCAGCACCCTCTGCCTTGCTATCAGACCAGCAGGTGTCCTCAGCCTCACCTGGCCTGAGGTACCTGCCAATATGGAAGCTGTTGAGACTCATGTTTCTCCGCAGTCAGGTCCTTGCTCTGTGCCCTGAAGAATTCCCTATGGCTTCCAGCCCCAGCACCAGCCTTCCCAGAGATTTCCTAAGGCAAGGAAATGCCCCCCCCCCCAGGCCATTCATCAACACCTCACTTGGCTCTGTGACATGCTGGCCCAAGAGCAGGCCACCTTCCACAATCACCACCTACAAGTAGACATGCTTGACCTTCCTGGCATCTGCACCAGTCTCGCTCAGAGAAGCACTCACTGATTTTTGCAGGGTCCCTTTTGCAAGCTCCTCTACTTTCACTCAGCCACCAAGGGGGCTTTGGCTGGGGAGATGGCTCTGTAATTCTGGAGATTAATCCTTTGACAGCATTGGTCCTATAAAGTGGAGGGACCCAAGCTGGGTGGAGAAGCTTGGGGACTGTCAGGCCACTAGTCTTCACCCCACTTGGTGCCTGCTGAGCCCTGGACGCTAGGACCGTGCCCTGAGATGGGCCCAGTTGGCGAACAGTCTTGGAGAGGCTTCTGCCACTCTGAGGGCATGTCCTGAACGTATCTTTAGGGAACAGTCATGATCTGTTCAGAGATGGCACTTGGTCCAAGAATCTGGGGCCAGGTCTTTCTCCCCACCACTAAGTTCCCAGGCAGTTGCTGGAGGCTGGGATGGATGGCAAAGCCCACCAGGCTGGCCTCGAGTTTCCTATGTGGTCAGTGGTCAAAGAACTGAAATAAGTGTCACTGATGGCTCCAGCCCAAAGGAGTGTCGTCTCTGTGAGCCACATGATAATGCTGTTAGGGGTCTAACCACGGGGAGAGGAAGCAGGAGGCAGCAGGTGGTTACGTTAGGAGGAAAGCGTTGTTCTACTTCCCGCGCACCCGGGAATGTGTCGTGGAGGGTATCTGAAGGACCCGTGTCATGTGGAGCTGTGCGCCTCAACCGGGGTCCCAGCCCGGCACCCACCCTGCCACTAGCTGAGAGAATGGCTAGCCTTGGCCACCTCGGGGAGTAGTGACAGTGTGCCCATCTGTCCAGTGGGCAGTGCCTTGCTCTAAGGACAGGGACCGGGCAGCTGAGACTGACCAGTTTAATAGGGGTGGCCTGTGGCAGTAGGGAAGGTGCGCTCCCAGAGGGATGTAGTTGTCATGCCAAAGCATCAGGGACCAGGTGCTGTGGCTGAGTTGGGCACAGAGTGGCTGGGAAGTTCACTGAGGTCAGAGGTCTCCACTCTGGGGCTCCACGTTGCGTGTCTCCCTGGGCTGACCACGGGACAGTTTTGGGAAGCGGGAAGCCACTTTGGGTCGGCTGTTCTTGTTCAGTGGTTCTCCAGGTGGGGTGATGTCACTGTAAGACAAGAGGAGACATGATTAAGTTGGGGATCAAATGATACAGGCAGGAACCAAGCATGAAATCAGCAGTGATAGCCACAAAGAGAATAGTTAGTTGCTGGCCAGCTCCGACTCAGAAATGGGAAATTTATGTCCTGTGTGAGTTTCATGCCTTCTGAAAGCTCTAGAATGGCAACTAGGTCCTGTGTCTGAGCTAGCTTGGGATCCCTTTAGGACCCCATTTTTGAGGCTGTGAAAGGCAGCACAAGCCCAGTTCTCCTTCCCGCAGCAAAGTCACATCTCAGAGTGAAGGAGAGCGCACGGCAAGCTCTGCACTAAGGCTGTAAAGTGTGCAGCCAGGTTCTCGGGTTCCGTTCATCCTAAAAGGACAGGGGGGCCTGGGCCAGCGACTGCGGGTCAGGACACTCCTTCCAGCACTTGTTATTAGACACTGAGCCACGGCTCGAGCTGTCGCTGGAGCTCTTTGGGGGAAAATCATAGTCATTGGTTAAGCATCTACCCACCAGGACAGCTTGCAACCATCACAGTACACTTAAGTAATTCAGACCAGCTTCACTGACGTGTAAAATGGAGGGCTACTAAATAGATGGGGGAGGGGAAGACCCTGTGCACACAGCAAAAGACGGGAAGGATGCGTTCCTTCACTTGTTGCATGGGTGTTTCTAGACCCTTCCATGGCAAGCTGGAGCAAGAGTCCTCCCCATCAAGTTGTGGAAAGAACAAAGAACTGGAGGCCATGGATGTTTTCCCAAGCTAGGGGGAGGAGTGCTTAGATCAGGGCCAGGTCAAGGGATATGGTGACTCCCAATTCAGATAAGGGAGGGAGGGCTTGGCAAGACCCCAGCTGGGCATCAGAGAAGGGCCCCAGGCAGAGCTGATTGTGCCCTGCTTTGTCTTCACCTGTGCGTCCACAGTGGCCCATCTACAAATAGTAATAGTTCCTTTCTTTCTTTGTGTATATATGTATCGTGGGGAGGGGGCACAAGCTTGCCACTCCTTCCACTTTGGAGGTGGTTTCTCTTGCCACCAGCTGCTGGTGAGCTTCTGGATTTGCCTGGCTCCACCTCCCGTAGCTATAGGCATGTTTTGATCCAGGATGCATGTGCCACTTTGTATCTGGCTTTATGTGGGCACTGAGGAAGATTAAAATTGGAGCCGCTTTAACCACTGAGCCATCTCCCAGCACCTACCTGTCACCCCCATGCTCAGGAGGCAGTGGGATCATGACGTTGAGGCCAACCTTGTCTCTAAGAAAGCCCTTGAATTGCCGGGCGTTGGTGGCGCACACCTTTAATCCCAGCACTCGGGAGGCAGAGGTAGGAGGATTGCTGAGAGTTCGAGGCCACCCTGAGACTACATAGTTAATTCCAGGTCAGCCTGGACCAGAGTGAGACCCTACCTCGCAAAACCAAAAAAAAAAAAAAAAAAAAAGCCCTTGACTACTGTGTAGAAGGCACACAGAGGAAAGGAGGTGTGGAGAGCATCAAAGAGGATAAGGTGGAGCCTGTAAAATGCTACCTGTGCCAGCCCAGCCTTAAGTGACGCTGTGTGATGTCATTGTCTCACAATGACAGCAGTGCTGAGAATCCCACATTGAGATTGCCCCCCTCCCACCACATACTCTAAGGCTTCAAGACCACCTCAGCCCATGGCCCTGAAAGTCTTAAGAGTAATCCATCCAGCAAGTACCACGTCTGGGTTTACAAATGCATCCTGGGCTCCAGGCATACTCTTTGGGCCCATCCACTCCACACAGCAGGCAGAGGCCATGAGCTCTTGCATATACCCTTTATGCCACAAGCATACCCAGGACCTCCAGCCCCCACACCCTTCCCTGGGCCCTGGGGTGGTTCAAATGGCACCTCTGGCTTCTCAGGACGCCCAGGCTCTCTGTAACTTCCTCCACACTTTGAGCTCCAGGGGGCCTGGAGGATTTCCTCTTTGTTACTATAGTTACAGCTTCACTGAGGTTTGCTACCTGTAAGGGAACACGGCCCCTGATTCCAACTCAGAGACTTGGCTAGGCCTTTCCCTAAAGTGCCTCACAGGAAGCAGCAGGGTTGGCTCTCGTGCTTGGATCTGACCCCAGCACCAGAGTGTGTTCGATGCTCATGGGAACAGGCGTTCTCAGCCCCAGACGTGCTACACCTGGAATGTAGCACACACTGCTCAGGCCCAAGCGGCCATGATTCAGGGAGGCTGGGTTCTGTTTCTTTGGAGCATGCTGGGCACGGTCTAGATGCACAAAGGCCAGTGAACAATGTGAGAATAATTCCAGTCACTGCTGAGGTTCAAGGTGGCCTTTTGGTGGTCTGGCAAATTGGATGAACATCTAAACTGGGAGAAGTGGTGTTAATGGTCCCCAGTCACTTTTAAAGGCTCCAGCACTTTCCAGTTGTGTGCCACTGTTTCTGTACTCCTGAGGAGGCTGAGCGCCCCGGACCCCTCAGCTGGGAGAAAGATACACGTAGAGCCAATACATGTCATCGCTCTCTCTTTAGAGCCCCCCTGAAAGTTCACTGCCACTTTAAGTGGAAATGCACAGCTTCCTCTCAGAGACTACTAAGGCCAGGCCATTCACATAGAGAAAGCTCCCTTCTCCAATAAACAGACTCTTCCTTCTCCCTTAGAAAAGAGAAGAAAGCACGGCCATAGATTTCTTCCTCTGCCCTCCTTGTCACACACAGCTCTCAGGCTCAAAGTACTTTCTGAAACATGCTCTTTTATTTCACTGCTTCCGGGACTAGGGAGCACTGAACATGGAGCCAAATAAAAGAGCACGCAGAGATAAATGTATAACATGTGCATCCCCTGGCCCTGGCAGCCACCTAATATTATCATCTTGGGATGTATCTTTCTCCGCTATCTGCTGCATATAGACACGTCTACGCACACACAGCTGGGCGTGGATATATATAGTGCTTACATGCATACTGTTCTGCTCACTAGTTCTAAAAATGGATGATATTCACCGTGTTGCCTCCTGTGTCATTTCCACTCTGCTGCATGCAAACTGGTTCCATCATTCTGGTACAAGAGTTGGCAAGCTTTCCTTATAAAGGGTCAGGGTGTAAAGATTTTAGGCTCCGGGGGCCATGTGGGCTTCGCTCTAACGGGACAGAAGCTGTGGACAGTGTGCAGAAGAGTGAGACAGTTCAGTAGAACATCCGGTACAGAAGGCAGAAGGTGGGTTTGGCCCTGGCATAGTTTCCTGGCCTCTGCTCTAAACTGTTTTTGTTTTGTAGTTCTGGCAATGGAACCCAGGGCCTTGTGCATGCTAGGCAAGTGGCTTACCTTTGAACCACAACCCAGTTCTCGGCCACTAACCCTAATTGTACCACATGGTAAGAAGGAAGGCATGCCTGCTGCCCTGAGCACAGGGCCATGAACTGGCCTTCCTCCTTAAAGAGCAATCACCTTCATGGAGAGTCACAAAAGGAGAAAGACAACTTCCTGCACTGTCCCAGGGTGTGTGGACTTGGAAGGTGGAAGCCTTTCAGGAGGAGGGAACCAAGAGGTGGTTACTCACATTCTAGTTACCACAAACTAAATCAACGCCAGGGCGTCCTCTTAGGATTTCAGAAGTTCCACATCCAACATAGGTCTCCCAGTGCTGACACCATGCATGGGGGAGAAAGGCTTCTTCCTTCCCAGAACAGTGAGCTCAGGCTGCTGGTAGTATCAAATGGCTCAGTGGTTAAAGGCACTTTAACCTGACGGCCTGGCTTCAAGTCCCCAGTACCCTCAGCCAGATGCACAAAGTGGTGCATGTGTCTGAAGTTCATTTGCTGCAGCAGCAGGAGGCACTGGTGTGTCCACTGTCTCGCTCTCTCAAATAAATGAATTTTCTTTTCAAAATGGTGACTCTGTCCAAACCTCCAAAGGAGGGCGCTAACCCCTGCCCTTCATCTTGTGAGCTCACTGGGAATTCCCAAGCCCCAGGCCCCAGAACAGACACTTGGAACTTGCTTCTGCTAAGGAGGCTTCCTCTCCACCCAGGATAAAGACTGGCCCCTCTGCCTGCACTGCACATCTGTCCACAAACCAGTGAGCCTACCTTTGCCAGCCTCTTTCAAGGCCAAGGACAAAGATGAGAGCGAATGAGGTTTCTTCTGGTCACCTCTTAAAACATCCTATTCCAGGCCTCTGAGGAGGGGTCTGAAACTTGCAACCACATCCCCCAAGCAGAAGCAACCTTCTCGTGGGAAGTGCACTGGCCCCATTTCCTCCTCTGTTCGAAACTAAAGCTTAAAGCTCATGTCCGCACCCTGACAATGGCCGCCCCAAGTGGTCATTTTGATCCTTTTTTGCCTTTTGCTTCCTTTGCAGTTACTTGTCTGACCTAGTACGTTGGAACCCCCTCTCCCAAGGCTGCTGGGCCTCTGGAGTCACAAGTTACTTTCTTAAGGAAAGTGGGACAGGAGGGCTGCCCACATCAACTTCTGAGCTTGGCTAGCCTCCTGCTGCCCCTCAGTTCTGCTCCCTTGTGTAACGCTATTCAGGTGGTGGCTTCTCTGCCTGTTGAGTTTACCTGAGACAACAGTGCTGCTGCTACGTGTGACCTTTGGCAATGGATTCCTCTCCTTTAATGGAGACTCTGCTTCTCCAGGTCAGGAGGATTACTGCAAGCATCTCCAGTTGGGATCTGAGGGGTCAGCCACCCTGAACAGATGTGCTAAAAAGATGTCAGTCGTGCTGGGATGCAGTTCAGTGATCTAACACTTGCCCAGCATGGGCAATGCCCTGGGCTCCATCCCCAGCACTGTAAAAAGCCAAACACGAATACTACCAAGAATGGTAACAAGTTCTTCCACGTGCCCAGCTGGAGAGTGACCCCAGCCATCAAATGGGAAGGGCAAGCAATGAGAACCCTCTCGCTTCCTGCCAAGATCCGGGAAGCACGGCAGTGTCCATGGCCAATGAAGGGGAGGCCACCTGGCTCTTAAGCTCTGCAAAGAGGTGAACCCAGGCTTGGTCTCCCTACTCTGCACTGGGCCAGGAGCAGGAGCTTTGTCAGCCAGGCAGAATGGCTGTCCCCTATCTATGGAGGCCTGTGGCCTGGTGGTGCAGAGGAACCCAGCAGAGCAAGCAGGATTAGCTCCAGACCCTGCTTTATGGCACTTGGGGAGAACAGAGAACGTGCCTGGGGGTTTCTCCGAGGTCTCTGAGGGGTGAGCCTAATAAGTAGGGTCCTCCCTTTTGTCGTTGGGACTAAGCTTAAGCCTTTGATTTCCCTGTATTTTCAGAGCAACACTGATCATTTATATGTAAAACTTCCTTTAATAAATGCTCTTGCGTGGAAGGTAGCTGCTTAAACATCTCTAATTTTCTCATCATGTTTTCTTCACTTTCTAGTCAAAACAACAGCTTTAATCACAGCAGTCCCGTGCAGATCAGGAAATAAAGATTTCCCCTCGTGTTCACAGTAATTGTTTATAATTACCAATCGATCAATCTAGTGTTTGCACTCCACTCACATAATTCTTCTTGAGTTGAATTGGGGACAGAATGGGGACATTGTCTTCCCAACGTGAGTGCCTACTAGGTGCCTGTTCAGCAGTAACTGCACCAAACCCATCCCGCTGAAAGGCTGTGCTAGAACCTGCATTTTGTGGATGTATAAACATAGGGAAGGGGGGGACAGAGTCACATAGCTCAGTGATGGACTGAGGACTCAAGCCCAGGAGAGCCCCACTTTTTTTCATCTCATGCGTCGAGGCCCTTTACTTAGGTCCCTGTCAGAAGTGACTCACATCAGCAAAGGCTCCTCCCCCACGGGGGTCTGGCAGCAAACACAGCTGGAGGAGTCCTAGCTGGGCACCTACACCTGTGGGTTCTCTCCCTGCCCACTGAAGTGCGCAGGTAGGGTGCTCAGGGCCAGAGCCATCTGAGGTCATGTCCTTCAGGCCTCCCAGAAACTCTCCCTGGACTATTGATAGGATCTCCCAGGAGCGCAGCCCTTAGCTTCGCTCAGACAGCCCCCTCTCCACAGACAACATGCCACCTCCAGGCAGCGCACAGGTTTATAAGGGCGCTCTGGGGAGCCCTGCAGGAGGCTGCTCTCCACACTCATGCAAGGCCGGCAGGTCACAAGCTCCACAACTGAGCCCCATTCCCCAGGCCCTACTGCGTGGATCTCTCTCTCTCTCTGCTGGTGACAGCCAGGTGAGTTGGCATGGACTAAGTGGCATACCCCTTTCCCCAGGATATGACCTAATGGGCTTCCTTCCACTTTTCAGGCCTGGATCACTGGCTCCCATGAGCCAATCCTGGATGGGCTGGAATCTCCCAGGACTCCCACTACAGTGACAGATATGACGAGACCACCCTGGGACTTGCTGAGCTCATGAAAGATGCTTATTCTTTGGCGTCCAGAGCCCTATTGATGCGATGTGAGCGCTTGGATGCAGCCAGCCCTGCTCGTCACAGCCTCACACACTGGCTTTTGTTTTTCAGCTAATTTTCAAGAGGACTCTAATTTTGTAAAGAGATGGCCGAGACTGAAGGATTTTGAGTTCAAGAACAGACTGGGCTACAAAATAAGTCACTATTAGGGGGGAAGGGAAGAAGGTGGGCAGTAAAGGAAGGGCGATAGACAGAAAAGGAAAGAGGCCTCACGTCTGCAGTGAGGTAGGTGGCCGAGGTGAAAGGCAGCCGGCCTCACTTTCTGCCTCGTTTCTGTTCTCATATGCAGCCTGCTGCTGGGAGGGATGGTATAACCACCATGTTTGAGAAGAGACACAGGAGCACTCAGAAATCAATACAGCAGAAAACCTTCCATGGGAAGAAGTGTGGTATCCACAGGGGAGGGAGCAAACAGCTAAAGCCTTTTCTTTCTGCTGTCCTGTGCCGTACACCAAAATTAACTCAGATAAGTTGCAGACCTAGATGCAAAGGTATAAGCAATGAAGAACCTGAGGAGGGACAATGATCTGGGCTCAGGTTTGGAGCTCTTCGATACGGTACCAAGGTGTGTTCTAGGACGCAAAAAGCTGACAAATTCAACAATACCAGAAAGTGTTTTGGTACAATAGAAATACTGCCAGTAAAACAGAAAGACGAGCGAAAAACTGCAAGAATACAAGTCCTTCATCGGGTAGACAAAGAATCTTCTGAACTGAAATGTAAAACTACTGACACCATTGTTGTTAAAATTGGGCAGAAGACTTTAAGAGCCATATTCAAGGAAGATGTTCAAAGAAAGGAGATGGCAGGCGAATGATGACAATATGGGAGACCGCTGGGGATGGAAGAGTTAAAGCAGTGCAGGGTGGGAAGGGTCAAGCAAACCTAAGTACAGGTATCAATGAAGAATTAAAAATCGATAATAAATTATGATGATGCCAGGTAGAAGAGATGTCGCACTACTCTGGAGAGGGTACACTGGTGCTCACGCTAGACCACATCTTGACAGTGTTATGTTTAGTGTGTGGCCAAGCACCCTCTTAGGTATCTATCTACAGAAATGACTTTTTTTTGAGGGGGGTCAAGGTAGGGTCTTGCCAGAGTCCAGGCTGACCTGGAATTCACTATGTAGTCTCAGGGTGGCCTTGAACTCACAGTGATCCTCCTACCTCTGCTTCCTGAGTGCTGGGATTAAAGGTGTGCACCACCATGCCCAGCTACAGAATTGACCATTTTTATAAATACATCTATTGTCTTTATAAGAAATTTATAACTGGAATCACACACATGTCTTTGTGAATGGACAGACTGTGGTGCATCCATATAAGGAATGCTACTCAGCCAGGAAAGGGAGCTAAGTGCTGATATTCCCAAGAGCTTAAATGACTATCCAAGAAATCTTGCTGAGTAGGATATGTGAGCCACCAAGGAGTGGCTTACTGTGCAACTCCACCTGGATGCCATTCCTGAAAAGACGAGACCACAGGATGGAGAGGAAGCTCTGGGCATGGGCAGGGTATGAGAAAAGGGTAAAGAAAGCCCAGGGGAATCTTGTGGGTGGATAGAGCTGTTCTATATACTGGTGTCCATGGCAATCAACAGCTATGTGTGTGTTCACATCATGGAACTGAATAAGAAGGACAAGCCAGGGTTGGGGAAATGGCTTAGTGGTTAAGGCATTTGCCTGCGAAGCCTAAGGACCCTGGTTTGATTCCCCAGGATCCACAAAAGCCAGATGCACAAGGGGGCACATGCATCTGGAGTTTGTTTGCAGTGGGTAGAGGCTCTGACATGCCCATTCTATCTGCCTCTTCCTCAAATAAATGAATTAATTTTAAACAAACAAATGACCAGCCAGCCAATTTTCTGTAGGTTAAATTTTCAAAGACAGTCAAGGTAAGGGGCTGGCCAGTGTACTATGTCAGCCAGGCTCCCTGGTCTAGGCTGCCTCACTGCCGTCCACGGCCATTAGAACTCCATGGTCATGCTCATGCAAAAGCACCCTTCTCCTCCTACCTAGAAAAGGCTGCTGCTCTGGGGGCTGCACGGACAGCCCCCCTCATTCACAAGCACCCTTGTGTCATTTGTTTTCATGTGGCTTCTTGGTACCTACCCTCTCACTCTGACTGGTTTCTCCCTTGTAACTCGCTTTGGTGATGACACGTGAACTAAAGTGACAAAATCCGAACTGCAAAAGGGACATGGAGACCAGGCTTCCCTGCTCCCATGTGATGAGGGCTCTATAGGAGGAGGAGAGAGAAGTGAAGGCAGGGCCAGAGGCCTCACTAGTCATGGTCAAGGCCAGCCAGGACTGTAGCACATGGCAGTAGAGAATTAGAGGCTCAGGGATATAACCTCTCAGCAGGCGCTCTTGACAGTGTTTGAAGAGAGCAAGGGAAAACCCAGAAGGCTGTGCGGTTGCCTGACCCACGAAGAGGAAGGCTGTCCCGGAGATGAATGACACTGTGGAGGGACACGACAAGGTGGTCGGTGGGCACCTCTAATACCAGAGGGATGGCCTCAGCACATAAAGTATTTTATTACATTTTTAATAACCCCAAATTGGATGGAGGTTGTGCCAAAAATAACCTAATCTGCTTCCCTTTCTCCAAACTGATTTTTCTCGGGCTCCAATGTTTAAAAATAAAAGCCATGAAGTAGGGCAGGGAGCTGTAATAATACCTAAGCTGTCAACTCATATCATCCTGGGAAAAGAGAGACTTTGAACAAAGAAGTAAAAATGTGACTGCAGTAAAAATAGTCCCCTTTGAGAGGCCCCTTCAAGGTGGCATCTCCCTCGATCCTCCCAACAAACCCGTGTGGGCTTTGCAAAGAGGCCCATTTTACAGATGCAGACACTGAGGCAGTGAGCAACCGAGTAACAGGGCTGGCGTCTGAGCTCAGGTCCATCTGGCTCAGCCTTGCTCTATGGAAATGCTACTGGAAGTCAACCACAGAGCTTCAGCTTATCTGCCACACTGACCGAGGAGGGGGAAGGTACTGGGCTCAGCAGTGAGGGCACAGTTATGGGACAGTGTCATGCAGACACAGTCACACTGCCTCTGCCTCCCAAAATAAATGGATCACTGGGAAGAAAGGGAGTGACAGACAACACACAGAGAGATGTTACAGGTACCTCAGTGAGTGTGCTTGCTATGGGTGGCTCACACCTCAGATCACATGCTTTGCCCTGTTCTTGTGGAGCCCAGAAATTAGCTGTGCACACTCTTGCTGGTGTCACTAGCATTACTGCAAGTGCCTCAATCAATCAAATAGCAGCCCCATTTTACAGAAGAGAAAACTGAGGCCCAAGGCTATTTAAAGGAGTTCAAGATCACCAGCCCTCTCGTGTCACACATGGGCTCATCCCAAGCAGTGACAGCAAGGCTCGCTTCTTGTCATTTTAGGAACTTCTCAACCTGCCTTCCTAGAAGCTGGTGAGAAAACCATCCACAACCCGTCACAGCAAGTCCTCATGTGTGAACAAGTAAACAAACGGGAGCCTCGCTCTTCTCCCTCCACAGTCAGTCGGGGACCTGTCAGCTCCCAGCGGTGCTTGCTGGGCGGACGGCCCTGGGGCTGGAGCTGGGCTTTGCTCACCTTTCAGAACCAGGGAAATCACCCTCAGCACGTTACATAAACACGGGACAGGAAGGAGCTGTGGCTCCCAAGCAAGCCAGCTAGGAGCCGCTGGTCAGGTGCTACGAAGGAGAAGCATCCAAGGACACTGTCCACAGTGGCGGCAAAGCCCCAAGAAGTTCACCCCTTTCTGAAACTTGTACTTCAATAGCGGAACCCAAAGTGAGGGCTGTGGGTGGGACCTCGGGCAGTGCCGGCCAGCATGGGTGGAGATCACCACGGGCAGCCTGGCAGCAGCGGGCTGGAAGGCAGCACAGCAAGTCACCAGCTGCGTGCGCAGGCAGTGTCCAGAGTCCACCCTCCCCGGGCTTCCTTCCAGCTGGGCCCAGAGGACCCACAACGGAAAGCCAGAGCTTGGTGATGGCCGGTCAGCTCAGCTTATGCTCCTACTCGCCCACCTCCTCACTGTGACCCTGGATTGGCCACATCGGCCAGAGGCTTGGTTCTGTCACTCAGAAGAGAAACAGTAATGGCAACCGCAGAGGGACAGGCCCTGGCTCAGCGTGTGACTCCTGGGGAAGAACACACGCACGATGTCAACCCCATGCGTCCTCTTGAGCCTGGAGCCCAGGGCGCACCACAGGCTTCCCAAGCTGCAGGGACCAGCTCCTTGGTGTCTCTCAACATGATGCCATGGACAGAATAAACTGCTCACTGTGCAGAACAAGGGTCTCAGAGAGCTTCCGCTTCTAGAATCCAATCCGCTGGGAGAGGCTCTGCCCAACAGTAGGCTGGACGGTCCCCTCTGGAGCTCCCATTTCCCTCTGCTGCCCATACTGGCTTCTTATGGTACTCGCGCATCGACAAGAGTGGCAGGGATGCCATCGCAGTTGTGTCGTGCCAGCTGCTCCATGGGTCCTCTGCCGACTTGGCAGCCCAGGAGTTAGACAGCTTGCTATTCCTAATGCTCTGGGGCTAGGTGCTAATTTCGCAGCTCATTCACACAGAGGCGGCTTCTCAGAAAAGCACTCCTCCCCTCCAACTCTGACATACTTTCTTCCTGCCTTTCCTTCTGCCTGGATGGCTCCGTACTCTGCCTGTGTCCCCAGCCCTCAATTTCCAATGCTTTGGTGATTCACAGAAGTTGGCCATTCCCCATACAGACACTAGGATCACATAGCCCAAAAAGGGCTCTAAATTCCTGAATGAGGGGACTCTTTGGGATCGGAGATACCAAAGTCAGGTTTGGGAATTCCCTGTATCAGATGCTGGTCTTAAAGTCTTTTCAATACACGTAACTCCAGAAACCTAAGAAGACTGACGAAGAATGGAGTCTAGAGCAAACACCCCCGCCATGAAAAACCCAGGCAAACGCCATCAGGTGCTGCTGAAATAAGCACGTGCTACGGGCAAGGTTTCACAAGGGCTGGGAGGAGAGGGCGATGTGGGTTCTGAAGCCCGCAGAGAGGGGCAGACAGGCACATGTGTGCCTTAGAGCCACCCTCCGTCAGCCTGGCAGCAAGGTCATACAATCACGTTTCTAGAACTTACTTCTTGCGGTACCTCTCCTGTAACGCATCCTATGCACATGAGCCAAAGGTCTGCAGCAGACAGAGCCGCGAGGTGACTTTGATCCCGGCCCCATGCGGACTAGGAACAGCAGGGCCACTGCCCCACACACCCCGCTGATGCCCACAGACCTCAGCTTTTATCTCTTGTCGTGCTGGGCAGCACTTCTGGCAGAATTCCTCAAGCCAGAAAGGCAGCCTGCTACCTCACAGCTTTTGCAGAATTATAGCATTTCCCCAACTCCTTAGCTGATTTGTCTGGAGATCTGAGAAATGCTGGGAAGGTACTGCCACCTGATGCCAGCTCAGATGACTGGTCCTAGGCACGGACACCCCCCACCCCACTCATCTAGACCCAAGGCCTACCCTTCGGACCACATAGAGGCCAGTTTCTAAACACAGTGTCTCATGTCCATCTCCTGCTCCCTGACCACTTGACCTTCATCAACCAGACAGCCTCAGACATTTGGCCCATCTTCTGGCTGGAGCCTTCTTTACCATCAATGGGTGGGCCACCTTGTCACCTCCTCATTTGTCACCTATTCCTTGTCCCCAAATGGCAGTGATGCTGACAAAGTGTGTTGTATACCCGGCCCTAAGGTGTGCGGCATGCACATGAGTTTCCCTCTCCAGAGGTCTTTGAAACTCATGTCCCTCTTTCCTCCTGGCCCCTATGGTCCAGGCTGTGTCCCCACTTGTTAGAGTTACCTTCTCATTGCTGGGACAAATACCTGACCAGAAGCAACTTATGAGAGGAAAGTGGTTAGGCTTACAGAGCCCAGGGGAAGGGGGCTCAGCCCCTCGTCCATCCACAGCAGAGACGAAACCAACCCCGGCAAGCAGGAACAGCCAAAGCTCAAGCTGCCAACCCCAGTGACACACCTCTTTCTGCAGGGCGCTGCCTGCTGGAGACTTGAGTAGCAAGCTCAGTCCTAACCAGAAATACTTCAGACACGTCCATTTACATTCAAAGCACCTCCCCAGTCATCCATGCTCCACCCACTACCAGCACGTTCTAGGCTCAGAGGCCTGTAAATGTTCCTGTACGCAAAAAGGGGGGCACTCTCTCAAGACCCCATATCCTGATTGCAGAGGTATGGACCTGTTCTTCAGCCATACAAACATGGGAATCCCTGCCTTTTGTCGCTATTCTGCATCTCTGGAAAGCACAGATGTCCCCATCTGTCTGTCAAAGACCAGTGCTCAGTGGAGGAGGCACAGGTTCTCTGAGTCAGAATGGCTTCTGGAGACACACCCACTGAGCTGTCCCAGGCAACACTGTTCAAGGGAGAATGGCCTGGAAACTTCCTGTGTTCAGGGAGGACAATGGGAGAGAAATGCAAAAGCCACTGCAGAGGCGAGCGTGCGGCTTTCCGAATTAATGGACCAACTTCAACTATGTAGACGGGTAATGCAGAAGAGCGCAGAGCTTGGGTCTGACGCGAGACCTCAGTTACACATGAGTCTCCAGGGACAACATGCGGTGGAGGGGGTTCAGACCTCCTTGTCCCTAGCTTTCCACAGGCCTTCAGGTTTTCTCCATTCCATGAGCTCATCACTTTCCCCAGGATGTCTGCTCCCCAGACCCTCTCCTTCAACAAGCTGTAGTTCTCAGAGCTTGACTTCTGTTGCTCATGTTACCCTCATGGCCACTCTGTGACATATGTGCTGTTGTCAACTGTGTTGTACAGATGGAGGCACTGGGGCCTGGAGAGGGTAAGTGACTTGCTCACAACCACACATCTAGCCATGACACAGCTGGTACACAACTACAGGCAAACATGAATGAAGGGAGGAAGTAGGCAGATGGTGGTGCTGGAGGGCTGGCCATGGCTTACAACTACCTGCTTCGCCCAGCACCTCTCTAGCAGACTTGAGTAAACAGAGACTCCAGGATGGAGACCGCCTTCTGCCTCAGGCCAAGTGGGAGCTGCTTGGGTAGCCGATGGGGGTCAGCTACACCTCCAGAGGACAAACGGTGCTCAGCCAGTGCCTCGCTGCTTCCCTCCCCATCCCTCATGTTTACGTTTTTTTTTCCCAGCCCTCTCTACTTCTGGCCACTTGGCCTATACTGTAGGGACAGCATGAACAGATTCTTCCTCCTTTCCAGCACGATGCTGAAGATTGTGGTATCTAGAAAGTTCTCATTAGTCCATAGAAGGGATTTAAGTTAGGAACTGCATCACTCCTCTCATTGCTTTACAATGCAAGGAGTCTCCACTAGGGCTCAAGGGAGCTTTGGCAAGGCATGGTTTGAACCCCCTGGGCTAAACTCCACTGCCCTGTGATACATACCACACCTCACTTCAGCTGTAATTATATTTCATGATGTTGACAGGAAGTGTGGCAGCAGGGAAAGGTGGGAAAGAGGAAACCTGGGGTGCGTCTCTGCTGAGCTTGGGGGGGGCCTGTTCTGTGGCCTACATGACTCTTCCTCCCTCTCTCTTCCAGGGGCCTGGCAATCTCCTAGGGATGATTTCCTCAGCGGCAGACGAGCATTTTAATAACATGCTTGGTGACAGATAGCACAACAAATTATGGAAACCACCTGATGTGCAGGCCAGTTCCACAGAACAGTCTTGGAGCCCAGGCTGCCCTTCATTAGTGGGACCTGAATTTTCCCTTGGGACCTGCAGTGAGTCACATTTCTCAGAGTTCGGCTTTTCTACAAGTGCCAGGACAGCACAAACAAGGCAAGGGTCCCCAGGCAGGAGGGTGTTGTTGGGGGGCGGGGTGGAGGGTCACCATCCATCTACTCCCGGTCCTAGGGGCAGACTTCAGTACAGACACATAGAGTCCAATATGGAAAAGAAATGCCCCACTTCCACCTTAGCACTGCTACTGGCACCAGCGAGGAAGGGAATGCAAGCTGAGAGGTGGGGAGGAAACTTTTGACCTGCTGATTCTTCCCTCTCAGAGCTGGGCAGGTTGCTCAGGAACTAAGGTGACTTTGCAGAGCACATAGCAATACCAACAACTGCAAGACACGGTACCAGCAGACCCTGCCCAAGCCAGAAAGCTTTAAGGAAGACTCACAAGAAACCCACCAGGCAATTCTTCCACTGACTCTGATCTACTTGCTCCCCTTGGTACTGCATCATGGGACCAGTACCATTGGCACACAGGTTAACAGGGACTGGCTCAGAGAGGAGTCAGGTGCTGAGAAGAAGTGACGGATGAGTGCTCAGCACTGAGACATCTCTATCACAATATCCAAGGCTCAGAGTCCATTGCAGAAGAGGTGACAGAAAGAATGTAAGAGCCAAATGAAGGGTAGGACTGCTTACAGCATGCTCTTCCAGACACAAAATGGCCTGGATATCCATGACCTCACAGTGCCTGACACTACCTGCACAAGACCCTCATAAGAGGAGGAAAAGGTGAAAATATCAAAATAAAAGAGAAACTCATTGGAAAGAAGGGTTTCAATGGATGTTGGATTGAGGGGGAGCATGCTGGTATGGGGTGGAAATTATCATGTTTACTCTCTATACTTATTAATGCTATCAATAAAAAGTCTTTTTGAAAGATGGGATGAGAGGTTGCTTAGTGGATAAAGGCAAAAACCTGATGGCCCATGTTCAGTTCCCCAGCATCCACATAAAGCCAGATACACAAAGTGACACATGCATCTGGAGTTCATTTGCAGAGGCTAGAGGCCATGCTGCATCCATTCCTTCTTTTTCTTTCTCCGATTGCTATTGCCAAGGCCCTTGGTTTCCCTTGAGAAACAGATGATAAGACTCTAGTGCTGAAGACATCTCTTGCCTGAAAGGCAAGGTCACTGAGAAAGCAAGCTGGTGCTGAGCAGAAAAACCTTCTCCCTGTAGACCACCCAACTGAAAGCTGCACTGCATGCAGCCCTATGGGAGACAGAAGTCATCAGCAGTGAAAACAGTGGATACTGAAAATTCAAGTTTGGCCAGACAGGCCCAGTGACCGAACGGGTGCAATAGTGGAATGTCTGCTCTTGGGGAAACCAACTGCTCCCTAATTGGACTGAAGGCCCTCTCTATGGGAGGAAATACATGCCTGGTACTGAAAAAACTAATCAAAAGTCTATGGCAGGGGAGGTCATGAGCCTTAGGGGTATAAAGCCTGCTTCTGTCTGGCTAAATGTATATATTATTACCACCAAGCTGCCCTGAAAGTACTACACTTAATGTTCATATTTACCTATTAATACTACTCTCACTTCTGGTTAGAGAAGCTTCTCTTTTTTCAGATGGTGATGACCACTGGGATGACCCAAAAGGCAACATAGTGCTGAGGAGAAGGGACAGAGGAGTGCCCAGCACTGAAACACCTCTGTCACACCCTCCACAGCTCAAGGTCCATTGCAGAAGAGGGGACGGATAGAATGGAAGAGCCAAAGGAAGGGTACAACTCCTTACAATGCAACTGTCCAGACAGAAATTGGCCTCAATATCCATGACCTTGCAGTGCCTAGCAATACCTTTGCAAGACCCTCATAATAGCAGAAAAAGATGACATCAAATTAAAAGAGAGACTAATGGAGAGAGGGAGGGGATATGACGAAGAGTGGAGTTTTTAAGGGGAATGGGAGGATGGGAGGGAAATATCATGGGTTTTTTTTTTTTTTTGTCTGTAATTATAGAAGTTGTCAATAAAAAATAAGAAAAAAGGAAAGAAAACCTTGTCTGAATCACAGGGAATCAGGCTCAGTACACACGACGCAGGCTCCCAGGTGCTGGGAGGTTGCCCCGGGATCCGCCAGATGATCTCTCTGGGCTTCACTTTCCTCATTCATATTATAAAATGCTTCATGTTACAATCATATAATTATATTCTGTTATAATTTTGAGCAGTTACGGACTTTTCATTTTTTTTATTTGCACACACATGTATGTGTGCGCACGTGTGTGCTTGTGTGTGCATGCCAGGGTTTCTTGCTACTGCAAATGAATGCCTGTCAAGCTTTATGTGCCTGGCTAGGGAATTGAACCCTGGCTGACAAGCTTTCCAAGTAAGTGCCTATAACCTCTGAGCCATCTTTCCAGTCCTGGAATTGTCGTTTAATGACCACTTTATAAGATTTCACCTAATAGGCTTTCCCAAGATCAGTTGACATAAAGCAGGTGAAATGTAAGGCTGGAGCCCATCGAATCGAGGCTCTGTCAGAGAACGTGCTTCCACGGATGTGCAGTAACTGAAGGGACCTTTCAGACCCTGAGTCAGCACTGGCAAAAACCAGGGAAAATCCAAGATTGATGATAGCAGTGTTTCCAGGGGCTTGTTTAGTCACGTTATTACACATATTTTATCTATCTACCTGCTTTGTTTGTTTACCTAGAAATCTCTGGCTGAAATGCCAGTCTCACAGTTTCCCATGAGCCACACAGACAGAAGGTGACAGGGAGCTTTGCCAGCCAGCGAAAAGCACAGCTGCAGGCAGGCTCCTGAACCCTCGCCCTGTCCCCGTGGGGCTCACAAAAGGAGGGCGGCACTACTTGCAAAGGCAAGGACGGGCAAAGGGATAAGGCCACGTGTCAACGGAGGTCTAGACCGACATCGAGTCAAAATTCCCACAGTCTCCTACTGAAATTCCTTTTGTTTTAATGCCCGTGATACTGGAGGCTACATTCTACATGCTACCAGACACAAAAAGGTTCCTCTGAGCACTGATAAATCAAACAGCACAGCTGAACCTGCACATCGCGTTGAATGCAGCATTAGCATACGGCTGTCACTGCTGTCCACAGTGCCTGGACTGTCTGGGCCAGGTGGGGGGACACCAATGTCCTATAGGGGCAGTGCCTTCTCTCAGACTCATTCTTGTCAATGGGGAATTCAGCCCAAATGACCGGCTCGGGAAGAGGCTCGTTCCCAGCACACAGCGCGGGCTAGGGCGACCTGTGAGAGATGCGTGAGCCCTTGCACACTAACGAGTGTGGCCTTCCCAGAACACTGAAATCCAGGCCTGGCATCACAGCTAACTGCACAGCATGAAAAGACAGCATTCCACAGAGTGTCCTTCCGAGAGGAGAAAAGGCAGCTTTTATCACACACGTAAGACACGGAAGTGTGTCTTCTCACAAAACCTCAAGACCATCGGAAGCTGCTGAGCAGCTCTTCCGGTGACAGTGAGAGGACCTACGCAACAGAGAGGCTGGCCCCGCACCATCTGGTCAGGTCTAGCTGCGGTGCTGCATGCGCCCCACAGACAGAAGCGAAATAAGCCCCCAACGTGAGTTACAGCATCACCAACCTCTGACGCTCTCCTCATACTATCTTAAAGAGCGACAGCGAAAGGAAGTTACTCGTGCACAGCTGTGTCATATGAACATGGAAACAGTCAGCAGGGGCATCACCAAAGCTTGAGGAAATGCAACACCAGGGAGCTGAACACTACCACACCTTT
This sequence comes from Orientallactaga sibirica, assembly GCA_036365145.1. Taxonomy (NCBI): domain Eukaryota; kingdom Metazoa; phylum Chordata; class Mammalia; order Rodentia; family Dipodidae; genus Orientallactaga; species Orientallactaga sibirica. The sequence goes on from JAEOAD010000008.1 coordinate 37,625,403, forward strand.
TCTCTGGTCCTACCAAGCGTAAACCACAGAGCCCAGCAGACTTGTAAACCTCAGGTCAAGGGTGCTCACTTGCACATTCTAGGGCTCCAAGTGCACTGAGTAGGGCTTTTATTTATGTACCATCAACGGCTCCCAAAGCCTGAGTACAAGGTGCCATGGACAGATACTTTAGAGAGACACGGGTGCCCTAACTCCCAAAGGCAAAAAGGAAGCAATGGACAGAGCCTGGGCACATGCCCGCAGGCCAGGTACTCACATGAAGAAGGGCATCAGCTGCACCAGAGTCTCCTTCTTGGGGCTGGCAGCAAACTCGGGCACCATCTGGATGACTTTGTTCATGACGCTGCGCAGGTAACTCTGGAGCTGCTTTCTTCGCTCCTCCACGAACTTGGCATCCTGAGAACACAGACGGAATGCATGTTTCATAAGCTGGTCTCACCTCTTAGGAAGGAGCCCACAATGTGCAGCCAACAGTCAAGAGTGGCTGGGGCCAAGGTCGGTGGTACGACACTTGCACTGCCCAAGGGGGGCGGGGAGACTCAAAGCACCAGCCAGAGGGCACTGCCATGCTTGGCTGGTCCCCATGGCTTTACGCGTGCTAACACATCTACCAATGGGAAAGAGGTTCACGATACTATTGGGGCTCTTTTATTTTTGTCCTTCTGGGCATGTATGGTGTGTCCAGATGTGTGCATCCCATGTGCACACATGTGGAGGCCAGAGGACCGCATCGGGTGCCTTCTTCTATTGCTCTTTGCAATATTGTTTCCTTGAGACAGAGTCTCTCACGGAACTAGCAGATGACATGGTGGTTAGAATGGCTGACCAGTGAGCCCCAGCGAATCTCCTGTCTCTGACCCCCCGCATGACTGTGGTGACGAGACAGGCATGTGTAACCCCACCTAGCTGCTTATGTGGGTTCTAGGGAATGGAACTCGTGCCAGGTCAGGCCCTCCTGCTTGTGGGGCAAGAGCTCTTGCCCACTCAGCCATCACTCCAGCAGAGGAATACATGTTCCCACGAATGAATGAGTAGCTGGATGTATGAATGAATGCGTCACCAGGAGTTGACAAATGGATGAGCACATGAATGAATGTATCAGCAGGAGTGGCCGCTGCTTCTCAGGCACCACAGTGTGGCACAAGCATGGCATCAGAGACAAGGACAAAGCAGTGAGCCCAGGTCGTTGGTATAGCTCTCAGGAGTCCACAGGCCAGTGAGTGAGATGTAAGCACATCCAGAAACCACCCAAGTAAGCAAACCATCATTAGCACAGTGCCCGGGTCAGGCAATCACACACCAAAGTTCATGGCTCTGCACTCCTCACTCAGCCCATGTCTGCCTGGCCTTCATGGGCAGGACCAGTTTCCCAGACCTGCCACCACTGCCATCGCAGAGGCCTGCACTTTGACCTGAGTGACAGTCTGCTGCCTGACATTCTGAACCCACAGATCCGCCCCACACCCATGCCTGCATGTCTCTTCCCAGGTGGGTGCTGGCTCAGGACCATGACCAATGTGGGTGCCAGCAAAGGTTTCCTCTCACTGCACCTTCTGGACCACAGACCAAGTAAGCTTAGTGTAGGGAGGGGAGGCGGCAGTGCAGGACATCACAGCCTCACAAGAACGCAGCGGAACATGATGAACTGTATGCAACAACCAAGGAAACGGTGGCAAGAACAGAGCTCCATCCCTCACCCAGGAGGGTAAGCAGGTGGGCACTCTTCTCTGCACCCAGAGTTAGCACAGAGCCCATCATCCAGGCAGGAACTATGTGATAATCTGTCCAGAGAGGCCACAACCTCAGGTGACATTAAAAAAAAAACCACCATGGCCTGGAGAGATGGCTTAGCAGTTAAGCGCTTGCCTGTAAAGCCTAAGGACCCCGGCTCCAGGCTCGATTCCCCAGGACCCACATGCACAAGGTGGTGCATGCATCTGGAGTTCCTTTGCAGTGGCTAGAGGCCCTGGCATGCCTGTTCTCTCTCTCCCTCACTCCCTTTCTCTGTCTCTAATAAAAGAAATAAACAAATATTTTAAAAAAAGGTTTGACCTCATCAGGTCTTGACCTTTAACAAAAAAAAAAAAAAAAAACCATGACTTCTTACAACACTCCACCTTGACCTGGGCATGATGGGACACCTTTCCTGAGAGCTGGCCTTAGCAAGAGAGGATGTTAGGTGCTTGGTGACATTCTCTGCAAAAGAACACCCCACAGTAGAAAACCTAGCCATGCAGTGCTGGGTCATGCTTAGGCTGAGAAATTACTATTTGTCTGAAATTCCACTTTCACTGCCCCCTGCGTGTTCTTTGGCAAGCCTCCTGTACACACCAGGTAGGGGAAGAAAGCAGAATTATCTACCAGCAGGGACCCCTTGTGGCCACTCCTAAGTCACCCCAAGTGACCTTCCTCCAGTGTCATGGGCCACTCTGTCACTACTAGCACAGTCCCAGGACTGTGGCTAAAATATGCAGCGTGGTGTGAGGTTGGCCAAGAGGCAACAAGACAGGAAGGGTCCTCCAGCTCAAGCTGGAGCCACCTGGACTTAGCTCACTGGGTCTGAATACTGAATCCTTCTCCTTGGTCTTCAAGCTCAGACCATTGTTAAACAATTAGAGGGTCTTTCTTTGGAAGGGGCTATGTGCCAGGTGAGAGCTGAATGGAGCTAATCAAACCTGGTTTTTAATCTGCACAAGTAACTTTTAAAGGTATCTTGAGGGGTTCTGCAGCAGGAAAATGAGAATGGAGCAAACCAGCCCTGGAAAGAAGTGGGGAGAGTGCTCTGGGCTTGGGAGGGGATGTTCAGAGTACTACAAGCCACCATCAGAGGTGGAGATGGTCCGCTGTGGTGCAAGTGGGGCTGGGCTGAGCCACGGAGCCCAAGGATGGCATGCAGGTTCAGTGGAGGCCAGTGGAGTCCGCCATGAATCTGACCAGCGCCCCCTCTCACCACGATCAAACAGACGGCAGTGACTTGGCAGATGGAGGTTCTACTCAGAGGAACCCCAAATCCTTTCCTAGCACCCATTCTTCATAAGAGCCAATACCTGGAAACCTATACCATGTTCCCGCTCCAGGAAAATCCAACATGGTATCAAACCTTAGTTTGACCACTGAGTCACTTGTGCCCAAGCTTTTCAGAGGAAGCAGTGGCACTTGTCACACGGTCATCACGCTCTGTGCTCCGTGCTTCCTATCTGCTGTGCCTTTAGGGCACATCCGACAGACTCAGATGGGAAGAGCTTGCCTGAGGTTCTAAAGCAGGTGGCGGCTAAGCAGGGACTCAGGCCTTCAACTCAGAGGACAACCTCCAACCTTCAGCTTCCTCACACCAGCATTCGGCTTGGAAATCCCGCCTCATGGGCTTTAGCAGAAGCCACCTACTGTGTGAACAGATGTACACATCTGTCACCTCAGCGCCCAGGCAGGCAAGGCCTCCTGACCTCCAACCTTGGCTCTGGACACAGCTTCCAACAGCTCTCATCCTGGGCCCAGACCTGAATCGCCACACACAGTGTAGTAGGATGTGACTGAGTGACTGAGGGGCATGGAAGACAAATTCATGGAGCAACTCGTGAATGGCATTTTCTATGATGATGACATTTTTACTTTATTACAAAGAGATTTAACATGTCAGAAGAGAAGAAATTCTTTTTATTTATTTGCAAGCAGAGAGAGAGAGAGAGAGAGAGAGAGAGAGAGACAGAGGGAGAATGGGCACACCAGGGCCTCTAGCCACTGCAAAAGAACTCCAGACACATGTGTCCTTTGTGCATCTGGCTTACATGGGTCCTGGGGAATCAAACCTAGGTCCTTTGGCTTCACAGGCAAACACTTTAACCACTAAGCCATCTCTCCAGCCCTCAAATAGGAAATTCTAATGCACCTTTGTAATCCCTTTTCCAGACCCTTCCTTGCTTGCTTCCTTGCTTCGACCTTCTCATTAAGTGGCTGCGAGTGTGTGTACACACACATGCGTTGGGTTTGAACTATGGCCTCATGCGTGCTAGGCCACCAAGCATGAGCACTACCACCGAGCTATGAAGATGCTAACGTGGTTTTTTTATTTGAAGCAAGCCCAGTAGATTGGCCCTTTTTAAATTTTTTTATTTTTTATTTATTTTTGGAGAGAGACACAGAGAGAGAGACAGACAGAGAGAGAGAGGGAGAGAGATAGAGATGGGCGCACCAGCAGTCTCTCAGCTGCCGTGAACGAAATCCAGATGTTTGCGCCCCCTTGAGGGCAAGTGTGGCATTGCGCCTTTGCATCACTTTGCATCTGGCTAAACGTGGGACCTGGAGATTGGAACTGGCGTTCTTAGGCTTAGCAGGCAGGTGCCTTAACCGCTAAGCCATCTCTCCAGCCCTAGATTGGCCTTTTTTATGAGAGGGTGGAATATGAATGAATTAGCACACCGGGGCCTCCAGCCACTGCAATCAAACTCCAGATGCATGCACACTTGCATCACTTTGTGTGTCTGACTTATGTGGATTCTGCAGAGTCGAACCTGGGTCCTTATGCTTTGCAGGCAAGTGCCTTAACTGCTAAGCCATCTCTCTGAGTGTGTCGAGTGTGGTGGTGCACACCTGTAATCCCAGCATTTGGGAGGAGGAGAAGGTGGAGGCAGGAGGATGAAGAGGTCAAGGTCAGGATCAACTACATAGTAAGTATAGGCCAGACTATGCTACATGAGACTCAAAAAAAAAATTAAAAAGCCTAAATAAAGCCACCGTGACATTTCATTCTTAGTTACCACATGAACGCTTTCCTACATAGCCAAATACCATTAATACCTCTAAGAAAATGAATGCTAATTGTTCCATCAGTGTTGGTAAACATTTGAATTTTTAACAGCTCCACTGACTTTTCTTGTTTTCTGTGGTTTTTGCTTCAGAAACAGGATCTCACTTTGTAACCTAGGCTGGCCTTGTACTTAAAGTAATTCTCCGGTCTTAGCTCCCTCTGTACTAGGATTGTCCAAGGCCCAGCTTCTTTACAAGGTGGGGGATTTGGGGAAGGTGAAGCAGGGTTTATCTATTTAGCCCAGGCTGGCCTTGAACTTGTGATGCTCCTGCCTCAGCCTGTAATCCTAGGGCCACCATGTCAACTGCTTCTGGAATGTGTAGGGGGTTGGTGGGGCACCCAGAAGGAACTCAAGCAATGCTCTAGCAGGCGGACAAAGGACACCCCCATGTGGATGGGTGGTTTGATGGTCTCATGAAGACAGGCTTGACATTTTAGCACAAGTCTGAAAAGGGCCCGAGGATTAAGTGTGACTCACAGGTATGTTTGAAGTGGACTGAGCAGTATTTGAAAATATTAAAACCTGGAGATATCTTACAAGCCCTGGATGCAAGGCTTCCCTTTAAATCAGAGCATCCCCTTCCTCCTGTCTTCACAGCCCTCCAGCACTCCCTGGACCGCTCCCCATCCCTCCATTGGTACTTCTCCTCTGCCCCTCCCCCTCACTGCAAACCTTACAAGGGCCCAGCCTCCTCAGCCTCCTTCTCTCCTTTCCTACGGGAGCCTGACATGGCTCCTGAGGATCATGAGAAGCTTTAAAAAACAAACACTGGTTAAAAGAACAAATAAATGTGGGAGACATATCAGGAAAGCAAGGCCAGTGGCCAGGGAGAGCAGCCTGGAGGCCACTGTACACAGCCAGGCACCAGGAGGGAGAGAACACAGGCCTCTGAGGAGGGTGGGGATGGAGAAGCCAGACTGGCCTACAAAGCAGCTCTTTCATTCCAAGGGGCTCTGGGCAGCAGGGAGCAGAGGACACACATCAGTCCATGGGGGGAACTTCAAAGCCTGTCTGTCAGGTGGGGCACCAGGGAGTTGGCATGCATGTAGGGCCAGCCCTTACAGGGCTCAAAGAACTAGTGAGTTTTCTTGTTTTGCTCCTGGGGTCGCGGCCAACACACGGATTAGAAGCAATGGGGCTGGATGGAAGCCCAGTGTATAGAATCTGCCAGAAGCTCCTAGTGACCACTTAATCAGCTGGTGCTGCTCATAGCCCTGCTGCCACTTTACGTGTCGCCTCTATGCTAATACTACTGTCAATTACAGTTAGAGCTGTTCGTGGAGAGCCTGGGAGTCAGGCCCTGCTGTAAGTAAGGGCACTCAGACTATTTTAATGGGATTATTTGTTCCCTTCAAAAAAGGTTAATTGTATTTTGGGCTTTAAGAAAATAAGGATTTCATCAGATTAAGAATAGCTGCTTAAAAGAGAGTGGCATATGGAAAGCAAGAAGATGAGGCGTGGCTCTCAGAACAAGACCGCATGCCCGGGTCCAGCCCTGTCCCGGCTTGTTCTGGCCATGCCCCTTCGCCAGTCTCCAAAGGTGCTGCTCTCCAGTATGGCTTCTCTAGGGCTGTCCTGCCTGGAAGCTTCCTGGCAGAGGTGACCACATTCCAGAGATCCCTTGTGTGCTGTCCTCATCTAAAGACAACATGGCATCTTACAAAAGTGTGCAGACAGTCCTGCCTGCCAGGAGCAGCAGACAGCTGGTTCTCAGAGATGGCTGTGTTGAGGCCAATTAATGCAACAACATGTCACTGACTAGAGAATTCCAGAACCCAAAAGACTCCTGAAGACCCTAGCCTTAAGATTATCTGGCCTTGAGACAAGCTGCCCTATGACAACACTGGTTCTCCCTCTTGAACACAAAGGAAGCCAAAGGTCCCCATCAGGCTTTGCATTAGCTGGGAGCCACAGGATCTGGTCAGAGCAAGGTGACATGACTCCAAGGCCTACTGTGTGCAGGCCAAGCTGCACAAAGTAAACTCCCCTGCCACCCTCGCTCCCTCTCCTCCTGGGGTGTGGTATGGAGGCCACCTGGGCAGATGACAGAACCAGAGGAAGAAAGGAAAGTCACCAGAGGCACCTGTTGCATGCGAAGGTGACATGAATAAGAAACCAGCCAGCAACATGAGTCACTGCGCTTCTGATTTCGGCCACATGCTGGTTACTGACATTGGCATCCACTATGCCGGGTCCCACCTGGCTCCCTAAATAACCACCTGCTATGGCCCAGCCACTGTCACTTTGAAGGAACATGCCCTGGCAAACGGATGTGTCCCCACACAACAGGTGCCCAGGACCCGCAGAGCTGATGGCTCTCGCAGAGATGAGCCTGGCCTGAGTGACAAGGAAAGGACCGAGTCCAGGAGGAGGTGACGTGGGAGGGAGTTCTGAAGAAAGAGAGGGAGGAAGTCAGAAGCAGGGAGACCCTTAAGGATGGGGTCCGGCTCTCCTGGGGAAAAGGGCTGGGGAGGGAGATCAAGGACATGGTCCTCTTTAGACCTGACAGCCAGGTGAGACTTGCCGGTGGGGGGAGTCTTTCCTCTGCTGATCACTCAACAGTGATGTATCAGCTCATTCATTCACCTGTCACACAGGCAATGTGAGCCAAGCATTGTGAATAAGGGGACAAATGAGAGGGAGGAGAGGGAAAACGGGGTATGGGAGAATATTCTCACCAACCAATACACAGCTGAATGAAAAGTTTTTAGTTAACACATAATAATAATGGTAAAGGCAGCTAAGAACAAAATCCTGCCTTCCAGGAGCCCTCCGTCAGCCGGGAAAGACAGATACAGAGATGGCGACCAGGCAGTGACAGAGACATGATACACACTTGTTAGAGGTACACTCCAGACTGCTGCTGCGCAGGCCTGTGGGGCTATGCCATGACACACACACACTGGTAACAGCAGTAGGAGGAGCAGCTGCTCTGGGGAACACTTAGCAAGCCCCTATTCCGCCAGGCAGGGGTTCAGGCACAGGACACATGGTTTTATTTCACTCTCTGCAAGCCCCTGGGTGAGGCGGGGGCTGTACAGTGTTCCCTTTGCAGCGGAGTGAGGCACCCAGTACTCAGATCTACACCTGCTTAGAGGAGTGGTTGGTGACACAAGGGGGCCAGAAGCCTGCTGCTGGAGCCCTCACCCACTATGCTCTAAGGCAAGGCAGGAAAGACGCACCAAAGACTGCAGCTGTGGGGACACAGGACACAGGGGTAGGCAGCTCTGGGCATTGGGGCTAGTGGCGGAACACTGGACCAGCCCAAAAGGCCATCTTAGAGAAACCAGGTCCATCCTCAGGGCAACACTGCCCTTCGGTGACACTGCACATGGTGTGGTGACTGCTTCATTCTGGCTGGTTCCTGAAGATCTGAAAAATCTGTCTTTCTTCCTTCCTCCCTTCCTTTCTTCTTCCCTCCCTCCCTTCCTTCCTTCAGATGCCAGCCAGCTGGGAGGTGGGCCTGTAGCTAATTTAATCTGCCCAATTCCACCCACCTGGGCAGCTAGGCCATCACCTGCAGACCTGTGTGCTCAGCTTTATTGCCAGTGCATTGCCTGTGCCACGGCCTGAGCAGCCATTTCTAGGGAGACCATTATTCCCCTGCAAATGGGGAAACTGAGAACAATCAGGGTTACTGCTGCTCTCAGAGCGCTCCATGGAGACATGACAGTAACCAATAGCTGGCGTGATAAACCTCACATATGGACTTCACAGCTGCTTCCCAAACCTCCGAGCCCCTTTCATGAGTTTCTGATGGGGTGTTTTGAGCAGAGCTACTTCCTAAGCCTCACCTTAGGAAGGCAGACAGAACTGCAAGTACAGAAATAGAGAAAGCCCTGACGTTTGCCGGGGGCCTGCGTGGAAGATGCTCACACCTGGACAGCCAGCTGGGTGAGCGCAGGGTGGAGAAGTCTACATAGTCCTCTGACTGGCCTAGTGAGGGCTTTTCCTCGGCGGTCACCAGCTGCATGGAGAAGGGAGACCAAGAACTCCACTCCAGGTTCTGCTGAGCACAGGAGAGTGGCCCAGCGAGCTGGCTTTCATAAAGACCCACTAACTTAGGAGGTCAGAGTCACTGTTCTGAAAGGGCCGTGAGGCTGGAATGAACACCCTACTTTACAGCTGAGGACACTGACACACATGGGGATGAGGTGAACTGCCCGTGAGGAAAGTGGAAGCAGCAGGATTCAAACCTGGGCAGTCAGGCCTCTGAGCTCTTGCCGGTCAGGCCGTGCTGCCTCCCATGAGTACTGGCTATGAATCCTGCAGGCTGAGAAGTGGCCAGCCACATGACCATGACGTGTGAGGGGGACCCCACATTGGGCCTCCCAGGATGAGTGCAAACAGCCACATCAGCAGACTCCTCAGGGCCTGGGAGTGGAGCCCACGCAAGAGCAACCCTACTTCCTCCCTTCCATGGCGCCCCTGGGCCCTCACGATCAGCCTCCGCTCCCAGGCCTCTGCTTAGTCGTGCTGCTTCTCTCTTGGGCAAAGGGATGCTCTGTCTTCCCACTCCACCTCCAGGGTTCAAAAGAGATGAGACGGCCGCTCACCGCATCGTGGAGCCCAGCACCAACGGCCACATTCTGGCCTTGTCTCTCTCACATACCTCATCCTCACAGTTCCTGCAACCATCTGCCACACCTGGCACCAGGCTGCGACTTGCAGACACACTGGGAATGGTTCGTTAGGCCATTCCCCTGCCAGCCACCCCAGTGCCTTCCTGAGGCTTCCTACAGCAGAAGCCCATGATCAACTCATTCCAGCTGTGACTCCACATCCTCCCCTCTCCTCCTCACTTACATGCTTCTCGAACTATTCAGGCTCCTTTGAAAATGCTAAGCATAGAGTTCATGCTAGCTGGAATGTCCCGCAACAGCTGCTGTCTCATATCTGCTCCCTTGCTCCGCTTCTCTGCTCAAATGTCCCTTCTCAGGGAGGCCTTCCTGCTTGCTCTGACAGACCACAGCCATTGGGCCTAGCTTTTCGATTTTTCGGCATGGGCATGTCACTGGTGATACGGCCTGGCACCCAGGACGTGCTAACAAGGATTTTAAGCAGGTTCTATGGACCTGATCTTCTCTGCCCAGGTCAGGATTCTTTCATCAGGATGCCCTGCTCACATATGACAGGCTAACTGAGGCGCAAAGACACAGGGAGTTTTGCCCAAGCTCACACAGCTAGTGAGCAAACGATCTGGAAGCTGGACCCGGGCCTGCCTCACTTCTCTCTCTAGAGGGCACCTACCCATTCTTCAGGGTGCTGAAGTCAGTGATACTGCAGAGTCCCCGAAAATCCCACACCACTAGCTCTGCTCTTGGTTCTAATGAGAGTCATGGGTCACCTAAAAAGCAGAAGCCTACACCCTGGAGCAGTCAGTGGAGGAGGGCCAGGGCCAGGGCCACACGCAAATCTGACCCACTTAGCTCTTGTCTTAGAGCTCTCCCTCGGGGAGGGTGGGATCTCCTCTTTGGTAGATCTTGGTCCACCTTTTCTCCAGCCTACTTTTTTTTTTTTTTTTTTCCAAAAGGATGTTTTGCAAACTTGCTCTGATCTGGAAGGAGATTCTCCGCATCCCCACTGCTGTCCCCCAAACCCCAGAGGTGCAGAGTTGGCATGAGCCCCACAGGAAGGCCTGTGGCCAGCCCTGTAAGCTAATGGCTGTGGAACCTGGTCTACAGCCATTTGTAGTGACAGGCAAGCCCACTTCCTTCACTGGAACTGCAGAAGGACAGGGATCTCAGATGGTTTTATTTTCTGCCCACCTTTGCTCCCCAATTCCCTGTGAAGTCAAAACTGCTGAAGGAACCCTGGAGCTCACAGAAAGGGGCAGGGGCTCCCCGCTTAATCCTCATGGATCCTGCCAAGAGGACACATGATCTCCGTCCTTACGCTGCACAGCACGCCCAAAGTCAATACCTACAGAGAGATGGGGCTGGGTTTTGAGCCCAGCTGTCCAAGGCTTTTGCTGCTGGCAACATCTGCAAAGACATTTACTTAAAGGAGAAAGAAAATCAACATTGCTTAAAGGCAGTGAACTGAACACATTCCCAGGAAGGGAGGCAGACATGCAGAAACCCCTCAAAACCACACAGCTAGCCCTTGTGGAGCTGGGGTTTAAACCCAGGTCCTCGACTCCTCTAAGAAGAGGTCAAAGGGGATGACTAAGACTCAGCAGCCTTCGGTCACATCCTGAAGTGTGGCTTTGCACACCACACACACGGAGCCCTGAGGCTGAGTTCGGACAGCCCCTGGGTGAAAAGCTGCCTGGGATGGGAGAAAAGGCAGACTCAAGAGGCCATCATGGCCCCCCAAAATCCCCTCTACACTTTCTTTTTGGAAAAAGCTTGGGGCCCCAGGCCAAGGTTTCTCTTCCCTCCTCCTCTCAGTCCCACTTGAGGTTGGAGAGCCCAAGCTCAATCTGGACACATGCTCTTCCTCTCAAACAAGGAGATGACAGATCACAGCCCTGGGCAGAATGGCCAGGAAAGAGCCTGGGCTGGATAGGGCAGGAAAATGTGCTGTTGGAATGGAAAATAAATCCTGTCTTCTTCTCTCCCTACCCCCACCAGCAGCAAACGGGGGAAAAGCATGTTTCAGGGCAGTAACTACAGATCCCAAAGGCTGAAGACCCACTCACGCCCCCCCCACACCATGTGCTTCTCACAAGGCCCATAGTAACTAATGCAACAGCTGTCACTGTGAGCTTCCTCTGTCCCCGACATCAACTCAGCACAGCCCCACCATAGCTTTCTGAAGCACATATGACTATCCCCATTGGGCAGAACACATAGGGCTCCAAAGGAGTATCTCCAGCCGGGCGTAATGGCCAGTCCTCTGTCTGAGCTCGGCAGCCACCATGCTGCCCTGCCTCTCAGGACCGACGCACTCACAACCACAGAAGACCTGAAGCTTTGTGACCAGATATAAGAAGCCAACTGGCCCTGATTCCACATGGGGTAAACCAAATGCCATAGTTTTAGAACTTTTCTCTTGGCATAGCTGTAATATTTGTGCTGGGTGAGTGCTCGCCTTTATAATCACAGTAGCCCCAGCCTCTGGGAGGGGTGGGCGTGGGGGCTCGTGGTGGTCTCCTTTGCTCAGGGTGGGTTGAATGCAGTGGTCTGTGTCCCCATGGGCAGGAACCAGCTTGCAGTGACTCTTTCACATCCCCCCTCAGTGCTTGACACAGGCTGGACCCTTGGAGGGACACATGGAATGACCCCCATGGCAGGAAAGCAGTGGGTTCCAGCTTTTCTGTGCTATTGTCTTTGTAGTCAAGGGTGACAGTGGCTGGACCACAGGAGGATAAGGAGGTGGAGGTGGGGAGACGAAGCATGTATTTAATTAGAAGGAAAGATCAGCGGTGTCCATGCGCAAACATGTCTCTTCCAGGACTGGGAAATGCCCCGTGGCAGCAGGGCCAGGGGAAAACTGGCAAAGGAAGGGGTCCGTGAGGACAAGGCCACTCTATAAAGGGGCAGCCTCCACTTGACTGTCAACAACTGTGGCCTTGTGGGAAGGTGGGATGGTAACTGCCAGATCACTGAGATTTTCATGTGAAATCTTAAAATTCTACATGTTGAAAATTAATTTTGAAAACAGTTCAAAGGCAAGCCAGGTATAGCAGCACACCCCTGGAAGCCTAGTGCTCAGGTGGTGAAGGGATGATAATTATGAGTTTGAGGCCGGTTTGGGCTACATAGTAAATTAGGCCAATCTCAGCAACATAGCAAGACTCAGTCTCAAAAAAAGAAAAAGAAAACTGGAACTGGAACTGGGGAGAAGGCTCAGCAATTGAGAGCTCTTACTGTATAACAATGAGGAACTAGAGGGCCCAAGACCACCTGAGTTTGATTCCCCAGCACCTACATAAACAGCTGGGGTCACTGCACATCCGCAACCCAGTGCTGAAGGAGGGAAACCAGAGAATCACCGGGGCCAGCTCAGGGCAAACAAACCATGAAAATGGCCGTTCTGGGTTGGGTGAGAGACCCGGTCTCAAGGAAACAGGCACACAGGGTGCACACACATACACTGCATGCACACATGCACATATATCCCTGCCCCCCCAATCAGGTGATCCTAAACATAAACACTTCCCATGATGCACAGCAGCCAGAGCTAGTTGAAGAAGAAATGGTACAAGGCCCTGCACCTCTCTGAACCTCAGAATCTCCTCTAATGTGAAGATGTTAATATTGTCTATGTAGAAGGTCACTGTGTGATCAAGTGAGACCATGCCTATAAAGCAAAACCCTCAATATGTGATGAATTTCCTTTTTAGAAGAAAACACAATTCCAGATCTGTATACTTTACAACAATTACATTTCTGAGCAGTTAGGCAGTATTTGGACTAGCTGAATGCAGTAGACATGGCCCAGCCTTTCCATGCAGGGTGTCTAGTATACCAATTTTCACATGGGACCCCAAGTCATATAAAGGGAGATTCACTGCAGGTTTTTTTGTTTGTTTGTTTTGTTTTTTTGAGGTAGGGTCTCACTGTAGCCCAAGCTGACCTGGAATTCACTCTGTAGTCTCAGGGTGGCCTTGAACTATGGTGATCCTCCTACCTCTGCCACCCGAGTGCTGGGATTAAAGGCATGTGCCACCATGCTCAGCTGTAGTTTTATACGGGATGGTGGGAGGTAGGGACCATTTGGTGGCACCTTTGAGGGGGAAGGATGAGTGACATGTGGTGATAAAGCCCCCCTCCACCCCAGAATATAACAAATGGTCACAGAAGCAAAGTATAGGTCCCTAGACAGCCTGTGACCAAGCTGTTGGGTGAAAAGTAAAAGAATGAGGACAACAGTTCAAGTGAATACACAGCAAAGCAACCATTGGGAAGCAATGTCCCATGAATTGAAACATTCCCTCCTGGAGAGAGGGAGGCAGGCTCAGGAAACTCAGGGCCTAGTAAAGCTGAAAAGGTCCAAAGTCCCCTCCCCAAGAAACAGTAAACAGCAGTGGAGGTGGGGGAAACTGAATAGACCAGAGGAGTTGCCTGCAAGTCCTTCAGTGAGCTCCAGAGACAATGGGACACTCCTAGCAAGTCCCATGGTCAGGGGGGACACGGAGACCCAGAGATTGAACCCCAAATCCGTGTACAATCTGCAAGAGCAGACACACAACAGAGGAATACTTCCGAGGAATCCGCAGGGTCAGCATGGCGCTGACTTGTCCCAGCAGATGACACAATACTGAGAGTAGCAGAACTTGCAGGTCCCTAAGTGTCACTTCTACAGAGCCACTACTGACCTTCAAAATACAATATTTAGTTAAATTTTGGCTACCTAAATGTTCTTAAACCCCCAGGAAGAGAGTATAACCAAAGACTATTATACTGTAAACAAAGATTCAGGCTCCCCTGTTTGATGCTAACTATAAATAACCACTTCTCTTAGTTGTACGCTAAGGTTTATAATCTTAAACTCTTACATTGACTTAAGCCTCTGTGGTACTTTGAATATATGGCCCCCAATATATTCAGTGTTTTATTAGTTTATAGTTTGCATCTGCAGCCACCTTGCTAGAGGCAATGTCACTGGGTGGATCTTAAGGTGTGGTGATGGTTTGAGATTCCATTGTAAAGATATGCAAATGTGCCTAGTAGGAGTTCCTGAAATGTGCTGAGGCTTTCGGACTGTAGCTTTGCTCTGTGTGCTGTGTGGCTGGGGGCTTTGCTCTCTTGCCTGGTCCTGTGAAGACAGGCCAGCTTCTTCTGCCATTATGGAACTTCCCCTGGATCTGTAAGCTTCAATAATATCCCTTCCTCCATAACTGTGCCTGGTCTGGAAGTTCATCTCAGCGAACCTGAAGCTGTCTGCTACAGCCTCCTTCTAACATGACTGTCTTTATGATAAATCACAATGTCCTTACTGTGTATAAACGGTGCCTCAGGTTCAAAAAGCAGACCTGAGTAAAGTACCTACATGCAGGTGGTGGCAAGACAGCAGACTGGGTCACAAGAAATTAAGAGTCTTTTCACTGTGGGCCTTGAGATAAACTCTCTCCTGGTGAGCTCTAACTGCCATGCTCTTGACCCTATTCAGCCTGAAGAAGCCAGAGCCATCATCGCCCCAGTTCCTGAAAAGAAGTTAGCGTTTCTTCTCAACAGGGGGAATGATACAGAATAGGAACAAGGTGACTTTTCATTCGAGGTAGCCAGCCAGGGGTAGAGGCCCAAGGAGTTGCCACCTTGCTTGCCTTGGCAGAACTAGAACCCACATCTGATCCAGACTTAGCCAAGATCCGCTACAAGCATCCGCTCCAGTGACAACTTCCATCTTCCCCTTCGCAGTGGAAAACATCTGAGAATTCTGGTGTCTAAACACTGGGAGACCCAGAGGAAATGATGGGCTTTACCCAGTGGTGACTGGAAAGTTGATGAATGATACCCTGAATATGTAATTTATTATTATGATCCATTCACCTAGGCAAAATAGGGGCTTGGGGGTTAATGTACTCCCATCTATATGTTAAAACCATATCGTCAGGCTATAGGCTGTTGTTGAAATTATAACCAACAAGACTACACGGGCTCATAACCCATTAGCCAATAGCAAACTCAAATGTACAATGCATTGATTTAGCTTTGAGACTACTTGCTTGCTTCTAAGGAGAAAATTTATGTATCTTTATCTGAGCAACTGCTACACAAATAGATGAAATGAACAAAAAGGTCATAGAAAAAATCAGAGACTAAATGAAAAAGGTTGCTCATGTCCCAGTCCAGATCTGAAAAGGTTAGAACCCCAGAGGGTTGTTTGGTAGATGGCTTTCAGCTTTCAGGGATTCAAGGCCCTCATAAGTGTTTCCTGCTGGTTATGGGGGCTTGCCTTATCTTACCTTGCCTAGTTCCCTCTGTTATAAGGTCAGGCTCCCACCTCACTGGAGCTATGGTCAAAAGGAAGAAGACACTGGGTGTGGTGGTGCATGCTTTTAATCCCAGCACTCGGGAGGCAGAGGTAGAAGGATCGCCACGAGTTCAAGGCCACCCTGAGACTACATAGTGAATTCCAGGTCAGCCTGGACCAGAGTGAAACCCTACTTGGAAAAAAAAAAAAAAGGAAGATGACTCCACATAGCCTGGTGGCCTAGAATGGTATGTTAATGTATGGCGAGAGGGGAGGGGAGGGGAGGGAAGGGGAGGGGAGGGGAGGGGAGGGGAGGGGAGGGGAGGGCACTGGTGAGAAAGGGGCCCTGGGGAGCTAAAGAAAAGAAAATCAAGAAACTTCCACTGCAGGCTGGTCAGCATCCTTGAGCCTACCTCCTCCCGCCACCTCCCTTGTAAGCAATTGTGATAAATACTGATTTTTTTTTTAAAGTAAATTCTGCTTTACAAGTTGAAAGTAACTATTCAGAATGTGAGTACTAAAGTGTCTATCAGGCAATGCTTTGCTGTACTCAGGGCTCAGCCTGTGCATATGAATCTGCCAGCCCATGCCTGCATGTGCAAACGCACACTGCTTCCTGTGGGTCCCCAAGTCCTGCTCTCTCTGTCCAGACTCCTGCATCACCACGACCAGGGGGAGCTCACTGCAGACATCACGAGGGCAAATAGCAACCCAGACAAAGTAGGAAACACCTGCCAAATGTGCTGGGAACTGTGCAGAGACACTTGTGGATGTCACATGCGGGAGGCTCAGAAGTTAAGTGCGTGGCCAGAGTCACACGGCTGAGGGCCAGCAGAGTCAGTATCGGAAGTGAACCAGGAACCGTCATCCCATGAGTGCTCCAAGCCCCCACCTCACACCGAGGCTTCTTCAGGGTTGGACAGAGCTGGGGAGGAAAAGGTGGTCTTCAAAGCCACCCGACAAAAGGTGAAGAGGCATCTGCACCCACCCCACACGCAATGCAGACACAAAAGGTCCCAAAGCCACCCCGTATTGTAATGGCTTGGCTCTGCCAGCGGTCAGAGGGCAGAGTGAGGTGTCTCTAAGACAGATAACAATGGCAGTGCTGGCCTCACAGCTCAGTAGGTCATTGACACGTGAGAAAAGCAACCCACGGTGGCAGCTCGTGTGGCTTTTTAAAGGAAGTTGCAAGTCCTGTGAGACCTCTGAACACCTATGTCCGAGGGGCCATGCTGTGCAGAGAACTTTCATTTCCAGGCAGCAAGTGGGCGTGATACATATAAACTTATGACAATCCAAACCATTTTGTGAAAAGGGGCAAGCCACATCTTACAAAGACACCCCAATACTCCTGTGTACCCAACTCCAGCACAGGGACACAGAGACCCCTCCCAGGGTGACCCACAGACTTTATATCCCTAGCACTTTTGCATCGAGGTGAGGCTGGAGCAGAGCTGTCACTCAAATGCACAGACACATGACACTGGGGACGAGTGGCCATGGCTTCTTCACATGCTCGTGCTGTCCTTGCCGCAAAGGTCAGAGGAGCCAGCAAAGCACAAACCACAGGCAGGATCCAGATTGCCTCTTGCTTTCCCAGTCAAGTTTCCATCACAAGCAGCTGTCCCTGTTCACATCTCTGTTGCTCATTGCTGCTTCGGTGCTGTGATGAAATTCAGCAGCCTTGACACCACAGGGCTGGTGACACTGTGCTACTCACGGCCTATGACCCTCAACAGGAAAAGCTCACTGACCCTGCCCAAGGCTGGTGAAGCTCACAGAAGAGAGACCCCCAGCCCTGCGCAAGCCACTGCTGCCCACAGGCGGCTGCATGAACGTCCTCAAGAAATGAACCTGGGCCTCCGATTCACACGTGGAGAACAGGAGCCACAGAGGCCCCTCCACGTCTACCGTGAGGGCTGCTGTGCAGGTGGAGGCTCAGGAGTTTCAGACCAGCTCATGTAACGAACACAAAAGTCCTAACCCTGAAGGTGATCATATTAGATGAAGTCTTTACTTTTTTCCCAGAATTCAATATATTCATATATTTGCAAGGAGAGAGAGAGTGGGAGCCTCTTGCTGCTGTCAACAAGCTCCAGATGCAGGTACCACTTTGTGCATCTGGCTTTGTGAGGACACTGGGAATTGAATCTGAGCAAGCAAGCACCTTTAACTGCTGAGCCATCTCCCTAGCCCCATATTAGGTGAAGTCTGAAGTCAGGAAGGCTTCTAAGTCAGTCAGCCCGCCCTCTTGAACGGAATTAGCACTCGTGAAGAAGGGGCCCCGGCTGTAGTTCGGAGGCACTACTTAGGGACCAGGAAACAGACCCTCACCAGACCCTGTCTCTAACTGTGACTTCATCTTGGACTTCCCACTTCTAGAAGTGTGAGAAAGAAATATCTGTCACCAAGTTTATGGTACTTGAATGGACTAGGACACCATGTGACCCAGCAATTCTCTCCTAGATGGAAGGGGATGAAATGAAAGAAGTAATGAAAAAGGAATGCATACATTCACCAAGAAATGTTTGTAACTGTCAAAAAAATCGGGCTGGAGAGATGGCTTAGCAGTTAAGGCGCCTGCCTCCTAAGCCTAAGAATGCCAGTTCCAATCTCCAGTGGTTCCAATCTCCAGATCCCACGTTTAGCCAGATGCAAAGGGCGCAATGCCACACTTGACCACAAGGGGGCACACACATCTGGATTTCATGCGCAGCAGCTGAGAGGCTGCTGGCGCGCCCATCTCTATCTGTCTTCTCTCTTCTCTCTCTGTCTCTCTTTTTGTCTCTCCAAAAAAAAAAAAAAAAAAAAAGGAAACAACACAAGTACGTATCAACTAGTGAACGACTGGGCAAACTACAGTGTTATCCAGACAATGGAATGCTAATTGGCAATAAAAGAAAACACTGAGGCATGCCACGACACAGAGGAACCTTGCAAGTAGTGTCCCTCTGTGTGTCATGAAAGGCCACATAGCTCTATGAATGGAATTATCAGAAACTTTCAGAATAGGTAAACATGAACAACAGATAGGAGAGGCGAGGCTGCCTCACTCAAGCTAGGGGTGAGGAGGAAGGAGGAGTGATTCTTAATGGGTACAGAATTCTTTCTGGGGGTGATGAACATGTTCTAAAAGAGGCTGCATAATCCCGGTTATACTGGTATAGCACACAGCTTCACATCGCTGGAATGAACCTTTGAACCAGGCACAGGCTATGGGAGGAAGGGAATCTATTTGAAGCTTACAGATTCCCAGGGGAATTTCCATAATGGCAGAAGAAGCTGGGCCCCCTTTCACAAGCCCATGCCAGAGAAAAGCTAACACCAGAAGCAAGCACAGGCCACACTTCAGAAACTCCAGACAAAGCTTAACACTTCGCATATCTTTAGACTGGAATTACGAAACCACCCCCAACATCTTAGGGCTGCACCCTAGGATCTGCCCACAGTGATTCCTCGCCAGCCAGATGACTGGAGATCTAAATTACAAGCGTTAGTAAACTCCTGAATCTACTGGGGACATCCACTCAAACCACTACAACTAGGAACCACTGGTGTGTATGTGAGCCGTGTCCCACAGAGCTGTGAAGGAAAAAAAATGGAACAAGTAGAAGTGGGCATGTGACCAGTGACGTCTTTCACACCCCAGGGTTTTACTGAACTGCTGAGAAAGAGAAGTTCCCCTTTCCTGTACCTCCGTTCCTCCTGGGAATGATGCTGGGGAGAGGAAGGAGGCAGGAAGGAGGGAGGGAAGGGGGCGATCAAGTGCTGAGGGGTGTTCAGCCCTGGAGCCAGCTGTGCTGCTGCTGAAGGGCACCTGCTCTGCACCCACTGCTTCACACACTCAGCCTCAGGCCTCTGCCAACCTGGGGACTGTCCGCTCAGTGCCTCACTGCTATCCACCCACCGTGCAGGTCACAGAGCCCCCTTTCCTGGGCTGCCTACCCTGACCTCCCACTCAGCAGCCCCCCCTCCCCTCCACACACACCAAGCTGCTGTCCCACCACCTGGACTGCACCTCAGGCAGGGCTCTGAAACAGCTGCTTAAAAATAAATATAAGCAGGAGCTGGGGGTGGTGGTGCACACCTTTAATCCCAGCACTCTGGAGTTAGAGGTAGGAGGATCACCATGAGTTCGAGGCCACCCTGAGACTACATAGTTAATTCCAGGTCAGCCTGGGCTAGAGTGAGACCCTACCTCGAAAAACCAAAAAAAAATTTAAAAAAATGTAAGCAGGGCATTTCCAACAAGTTCCTTTCACCCTGTTATTTACCCACACCTGCTTCACAAAAGTAACTCAGTGGAGGCAAATGGGAGGAAGGGAGGAGGGAGGAGGAGAAAGAGAGGGAGAGGAAGGGAGGGAGGGAGGAGGGAGGAAGAAGAGAGAGAGAGAGGAGGGAGGAGGGAGGGAGAAAGAAAAGAAAGAAAGAAAGAAAGAGAGAAAGAGGGAGGGAAAGAAAGAAAGAAAGAAAGAGAGAGAGAGAGGAGAGAGAGGGAGGAAGGAGAGGAGGGAGGAGGAAGAAGAAAAAAAGGGAAGGAGGAGAGAGAGAGGAGGGAGGGAGGAGGGAGGGAAGAAGGAAGGAAGGAGGGAGGAGGAAGGAAGGAAGGAGGAGGAGGGGAGGGAAGGAAGGAAGGGGAAGGAAGGAGGGAGGAAAGAAGGAAGGAAGGGAGGGAGGGAGGAAGAAGGAAGGAAGGAAGGGAGGGAGGAAGAAGGGAGGAAGGGAAGGATGAAGGAAAGGGATGGGAAAGGGAAGGAAGAAGAAAGGGAGGGAGGGAGGGAGGAAGGGAAGGGGAAAAGAAGAAGATTCAGACATAAAGGAACCACCTTGTTCCCTCCAGGATGCCCGCCCTGAACTCTCCACCCCAGCAGGTTCTGCACGCGAAGAAGCCACCTAGAGAACTCTCGCCCTCCGCGCCTGCCTGCGTGTGACATAAAGAGGAAACCGTGCTTTCTGGCTGCCACTGTGGGTTTCCTCCACCGCTGTAGCCGGTGGGCCACCAGGTGACACCTCCTGCCAGGACACACTGCAGTCCTCACAGTGAGAGCTCAACCCTCACACAGCTCTGGCTTTGCTACAGCCGTCTTTGCCAGGTGGCTCCCTGCTTCCCAGTCCCCTCTCAACCCTCAAAGGCTCTCCCCAGCTCACTCTGCCATGTCTTCATGGCTCTCAGCGCACACCACGCCATCCACCATCCCCCAGCAAGCGGTGACATCTCTAAAGTGCAAAGTGAACTGTTGCCGTCAGGTTCACATTACTGGCAGAAATCACCTGACCAAGGGCAGCTTGTGGGGGAAAAGAAAGGTTTGTTTTGACTTACAGACTCGAGGGGAAGCTCCATGATGGCAGGAAAAACAGGGTGGCCATCACCCCCTGTCCAACATCAGGTGGACAAGAGCAACAGGAGAGTGTGCCAAACACTGGCAAGGGACACTGGCTATAGAACCCATAAGCCCACCCCCAACAATACACTACCTCCAGGAGGCATTAAACCCCAAATCTCTATCAGCTGGGAACCTAGCATTCAGAACACATAAGTTTATGGGGGACCCCTGAATCAAACCACCACATGAACCCTATTACCTTTCAATATCTCAGGAGCTTTCTCCCAGCATCCACATTTAAACAGAGGAATGGCTCCATATGCAAGGTGTACGAAAACCACAGGGGAGAAGCAAGGGGCAAAGAAAACCGTCCTGGAGGGAGACAACTTATTCTGGGAAAGGGTTCTCCGAGAAGGAAGAACTCAAGCAGAAAGGCCTGACAGAGGAGAAAGGCCTGCCATAGGAGGGGTGGGACAAAATGCGCCGCTAGAAACTGCATGTGCAAAGGTCCTGAGGAGAGAAAGAGCTCAAGGTTTAAGAGAGAGACCCAGTGTCCCCTGAGGTATGGCAGGAGAAGGGTGCTGTCCTGACCAGAGCTGAAGGATTAGATGAGATCGGGCAGGCAAAGCCCTCGGCACTGGGCCCTGCATGTAGTTAGCATTCAAGGAAGAGCCACCATTTTTATTAAGATGGTGCTGCGGTGTGAACAAGGGCCCGTTTCTTTCCTGCTAATGGGAATAAGGCTGCCTGTTCATGGGGGAGAGCTCAGAGCCACATCAAAGGTTCCTCTGTGACACACAAAGTTCCATTTTCAGAGGCTTATGAGGATCAGGCACTTGGCTCAAAAAAGCTTCAAAACTCATTACCAAAAAAAGAGCTGCACCTTCCCTCAAAAGCAGAAGCACCGAGAAAATAAATGATGAGAACGTTCAAGGGGCTGGCTGAGCCCCACGCGCCCCGCCATGACCTGACCCGCGAGCAAAGAGCAGGTTGCCAGGAGATGCCCGCTCTCTGGGACACAGAGCACCCACAGACGCCATTCTGGACACAGGAGCTGGGGAGCTGACCCTCAAAACCAGTACAAACATGCCTAAATAACTAAATAACTAACAGGACATCTGAGTGGTCAAAGATCATCCACGGGTGTTCAGCCATGATGAGCGTGCTAACAATAAATAAACCAGCCTGCTGAGAGCGGAAGGTCAGTAGTGTCCGCCTGCTTGGAAGTGACACCCATCAGGCCAGAGCATCAACGGCCTCACTCCTAGGCACCCTGAGGAAACCGAGTCACAACTATGCATGAGGAGGTGGGCACGATTATTTTCACTGTGGCTGGAGAATCGTGAGTCCAAGGCCAACTTAGGTTACACAGAGATCCAGTCTCAAAAAGAGAAGGAGAGCCGGGAGTGGTGGCGCATGCCTTTAATCCCAGCACTCAAGAGGCAGAGGTAGGAGGATGCCCTGAGTTCAAGACCACCCTCAGACTACATAATGAATTCCAGGTCAGCCTGAGCTACAGTGACACCCTACCTTGAAAAACAAAAAAAACAAAAACAAAAAGAGAAGAAGAAGAAAAAAAAGAACACCATATGTTCAAATGACCAAGTCTCAAACAGTGTATCATTCAAGTTGGGGAAAACTATATGCATCGAGGATGGTGTCACTTACATGAAGTCATAGGGAGAAGTGCTCTCCTAATGCTGGTAATGAAAGCGTGGATGGCAGCGAGACAGAACAGCCCCGTGCTTGCCTCTGGGAACAGGGGTGCAATGAGAACTCAGCTGTATTTATGACGTTTAATTTCTACACATTAACACTTAATCCATCAGGGTGGTGATATGTGCTTATTCGTTACAGTTTTCTTGGTACTCTGGGGCATATCAGAAACTTTCATAATAATTTTTTGAGAGCTCAGAAGCAAATACTAAAATGTGAGCAGCTGTTAATTCTAGCTGGCAGGAAGATGAGTGTTCTGATGTTCGTCGGGGACTTCTTTTTCTACAAGCAACCTTGTTAGCTGGGCATGGTGGCTCATGCCTGGAATCCCAGCATGCAGGAAACTGAGGCATGAGGACTGCCACAAAGAGTTCAAGGCTGGCCTAGGCTACACAGTGAGATCCTATTTCAAAAAGAAAAAAAGAAGAAGAAGGAAAGGGGGAAGGGAGAGAGGGAAGAAGGGAAGGAGGGAGGGAAACATCACTGTGTCACATTGGGAGGGTCTACTAAGTGGTCCATCTGAGCCAGGCATGTGACACACGCCACCATTAAGGAGGCTGGGCTACACAGGGAGACCCTGTCTCAAAACAATGAAACAAAAACATCCATCCATGTACTACGTAACCAACAGTTCCATGTCTAAGTACAGATCCCAGGGATCAGGCCAGCAAAAGACACACATGAGAATGTTAAATACAGCATAGTTTTTAACTGAGCCAATCCAAATGGCACTCAAACATCTATTCCCAGGAAAAGAAACTAAACTGTGGTTTCTCCATACCGTGGGATACTACACAGCAATGAAACAGAACCGACAGCTGCCCACTGCAACAGTGCAGAGGAGTCTCACGGCTGCAAAGTTGATAGAAAGAGCATGGAGCAGATGCACACACACTAGGACTCCCTCCATCGAGATGGTCAAACCGACAGACACTCTACAGCACTGGAGACCAGGGCCAGGACCCCACACTGGGGCACAGTGGCAGGAAGAGGTCTCTGATGCAGTGTTGTATGTCCTGTGTCGGATGGTTTGAAGGAGTGCTGGGATTTATTCACTGTGCCCCAAACAGTATCTAAAGAACAGAGACACGCTGTACCTCAATTTAAAACACAACAGTCAGGGGTTACGGTGCACGCCTACAATCCCACTACTCGGAAGGCTAAGGAAAGAGGATGACGAATTTGAGACCAGCCTGTGCAACACAGGCAGACCTCATCACAACAAACAAAACAGAACAACAGGGGCTGGAGAGATGGCTTGGTGGTTAAGGCACTTGTCTACAAAGCCTAAGGACCCAGGTTCGATTCCCCAGGGCCCACATAAGCCAGACACACAAGATGACACATGTGTCTAGAGTTCATTTGCAGTGGTTGGAGGCCCTTGTGTGCTCATTGTCTCTCCCCCCTTCTCTTAAATAAACAAAATATTGTTTTTTAAAAAGAACAAAAACAAAAGCTACCCTCCCTATACAGCAGGGTGAGAAACGAGGGGATGAAAAGGAGAGGGAAGAGACAGGACCAAGCATAGTCTGTGGTCACAAATGACCCGGCAGTGGAAACCAAACCAGTGTGGCTTCCCTGGGGACCTGTCTTCAAGGCTAATGTTTGAGGAGGTGAGATGTGCCATGTGCTGTGTGAAACAGGCAGACTGCATTATTGATCATATCCACACCCACCTCCATGCCTCCAACCACACACACAACGAGCTTCAGAGAGGCTGGGTGACTCACCCAAGAACACACAGCCAGTGTTTGCTGGCAGGGTAGCAGGACCTAAAGAGAGGGCAGTGAGGTGCCCATGGCTGAGGAAAAGCGCCAGTAATTCAGGACCCCAGGAAGGTGGCGCTGGGGAAATAACTGAAACACCAGCAATCAGAGAGACAGAAAATATTTTTTCCTGCATGCTAAAGAGGAATAAAGATGGCTACATCCAGCCTCAAATACTAACAGGAGCACTGGAGGGGAAGGTGGCAATTATTCTCAATTACTCAAGAAGAGATAAGAGCTGAGAAGGACCCTTCTCGGTTGCCATTTTAATCAGCCGTCCAAAAATGAGAGGAAAAGTGGCAGACGGAACACAGGTTAAGTATAATCCAAAGGCCTTGAGGGAAGATTAAATAATGATATACAAGTAATTTAACAGTCCCAGAAATATTGTGGACAACACTGGTTGCCCAGCAGAGAGTCAAGTGTCTTCTAATTCATGCCAATTACAAAAGCAACAGGCTGGGCACACAAGGCTTTCCACCTCAGCCTGAGAAGAGTGAAATGGGGGAACCAGCCAGTTGTGGTGGATTCATTGGGAAAGCTAGTCCCCAAGTGTCAGACAGCTTTTCTTGGTCACCAGGCCTGTATGGGGTGGTTGTGTGAGATGGCAGGGTTTTATTATGCAAAGTAAGGATGGCCTGGAACTCACTATGTTGCCAAGGTTGACCTTGAACTCATGACCACCACTCCCAACCTTTACCACCTGAGTGCTGGGATTACAGGCATGAATCACTACACTGGGTTTCCCTTGAGAAACAGATGGTAAGACCCTATTGCTGAAGACCTCACTTGCCTGAGCAGCAAGGTCACTGAGAAAGCAAGCTGGTGCTGAGCAGAAAACCTTCTCCCTGTAGACCAGCCAACTGAAAGCTGGAAAAAGCTGCACTGCATGCAGCCGTATGGGAGACAGAAATCATCAGCAGTGAAAATAGTGGACACTGGAAACCTCAAGTTTGGCCAGACAGGCCCAATGACCAAAAGGATGCAATAGTGGCATGTCTACTCTTGGGGAAACCAACTGCTCCCTAATTGGACTGAAGGCCCTCTCTATGGGAGGGAATACATATCTGGTACTGAAAAATCTAATCAAAAGTCTATGGTAGGGGGCTGGAGAGATGGCTTAGCGGTTATGGCGTTTGCCAGTGAAGCCAAAGGATCCCGGTTCGACTCTCCAGGACCCATATAAGCCAGATGCACAAGGGCACATGCATCTGAAGTTCGTTTGCAGTGGCTAGAGGCCCTGTCATGCCCATTCTCTCTCTCTCTCTCTCTGTCTGCCTCTCTTCTGTCTCTCTGCTTGCAAATAAATAAATAAAAATTAAAAAAAAAAAGTCTATGGTAGGTGAGGTCATGAGCCTTAGGGGTATAAAGCCTGCTCTTGTCTGGCTAAATGTATATATTATTCCCACCAAACTGCCCTGAAAGCACTACACTTAATGTTCATATTCACATATTAATGCTACTTTCACTTCTGGTTAGAGAAGCTTCTCTTTTCAGATGGCAATGACCACTGGGATGACCCAAAAGGCAACATAGTGCTGAGAAGAAGGGATGGAGGAATGCCCAGCACTGAAACACCTCTGTCACACCCTCCAAGGCTCAGGGACCATTGAGGAAGAGGGGGCAGATAGAATGTAAGAGCCAAAGGAAGGGTATGACTCCTTACAATGCAACTGCCCAGACAGAAATTGGCCTCAATATCCATGACCTTGCAGTGCCTAGCAATACCTTTGCAAGACCCTCATAATAGAAGAAAAAGATAATGACATCAAATTAAAAGAGACTAATGAAGAGAGGGAGGGGATATGATGGAGAGTGGAGTTCTGAAGGGGAATGGGGGAGGGGAGGGAAATATCATGGTTTATTGTCTTTAAGTATAGAAGTTGTCAATAAAAAAGTTTTAAAAAAAGATTCATTGCCTTTTAAGACTATACAAGCTTTGTTGTTTTTCTTTTATTTTTGCATGCATGTAGTGTGCATGTATGTGTGTGCACACATGCTTGTATGCATTGGGGGCATATGTCTGCAGGTTCACATGTGTGCATGTTGAGTGTGTAGGCCAGATGTTGATGTTGGAGGCCTTCCGCAATCATGCTCTGCCTTATTCTTTGAGAGGGGGTCTCTTATTGAACCTAGAGCTTACCAACTGGGCCAGGTTAGCTGACCAGTAAGTCTGAGGGTGCCCTGTCTCCATCCAGTGTGAGAGTACAACACTGTGTGCCGTATTCTGTGTGGGCTCCTGGGATGTGAACTCAGGTCCTCCTGCTTGCACAGCAAGTACTTTATCCAGGGAGTCATCTCCCTAGCCCTGGTTTTTATTTCTCTGAGGGACAGTCATGCTATGTAGCCCAGGCTGGCTTTGAACTCTCGGTCCCCTGCCTTTGCCTCCCAAGCACTGCAAGTACAGGAACATGTCTCAGCGCCAGGCCAATGCTGAAACTTCAACCTAGCGAGCTCCACGGGCAACTTCTGACTCAAATAGAAAGAAAAAGAGCGCATGGTCTCAGGCTCCTGGCGTGTCTGCCATCTTTTGCTTTGGCAGTCATGGCAACCTAATTCCTGATGGATTCTGTCCTGCTGCTGGCCCTGTCTTGTGAGACTTGTCACCGCAGGAGAGTCCTGCTGGCTGGTGCAATATTTGCTTCCTGCAGGCAGCCAGCTGTGCCCACACCCCTGCTCAGTCCCCTCCTGAGCACTGACTGCTGTCCACTCTGAGAAACTGCAGCTCCCAGCAGATGGATCTGCACCCCCTTTCCTCCTCGGCTCCCCGAGCTCCTCAGGACACCACAGAGCTTGGGCCACACAGGCTACATGGAAGGAAGTGTTAATCAGCCTCAGAGTCTCTGAGAGGGCCACCAGCTCTCATTTGCGCACTTCCCTCTTGGGGGTACGTGAATGTGGAGGCTGTTTCATAGCCAGGAGCCGCAGAGAAATTTCCACACCGGCTCAGTGAGTGCTGCTCGCTTCCTGAGCCTCTCACTGGTGTATGTGTCTTTAATGAGGATCTTAATGCATAATTTCTTCAACAAGTTGAATTATCTGTGGCTCCCGGGAAAGTGATTTGCCTGGCCTTACTACCAAATGAACTTTCCGAGACCAGACCTGTTATTCCAGGAAGGGCGATGGTCTCTCTGTTCTCTTTTGCTGAGCAGCCACGGAGCAGTTAGCGCCAGCGTTAGCAAGGAGTGCTTCCCTGTGCCACCTTCCTGTCATCACATGCCACCTGGCTCATCTTGCTAAAACCATGTAGCCACAAGAAGAGGGACAGCCACTTCCTGCGTCACCCTGCAAGTTTTCTACTCACTTCTGGAACTTAGTTTTTTGGACTTGGCGCTGAGACCCTATGAAGAAGGAAAGGCAAGGGAGTCCTCCTTGGTTCACGTCTGCTCACTGGTTTATGAGATTGTGCGGGTGTGAGATCCTATCCCAGAAGTGGGGGGGAGGCAATGAGCAGTCAGATCCAGACCTGTTCCTGAAGCCCTCACTGGGGCAGATGGGCAGCTAGCACTGGTACACAGAGAAGTTATTTCCACAAATGAGACATGCAGGGAAGAAAATGAAGGCAGGGGTATGAGTGACAGTGACAGGGCAGCCAGGGTGGCAGGGCAGCAAGGGCCTCTTTGTGAGATTTCAGAAAGACAAAGACCGCCAGGCATGGTGGCACATGCCTTTAATCCCAGCATTCAGGAGGCAAAGATAGGAGGATTGCCATGAGTTTGAGGCCAGCCTGAGACTACACAGTGAATTCCAGGTCAGCCTGGGCTAGAGTGAGACACTACCTCGATAAACCAGAAAAGACAGACAGACAGACAGAAACCACAGAGATTTTAAATTGGAAGAGCCTTCCGTGCACAGGTCAGGGAAAAGCCATTCCAGGAAGAGAGGAGAGCAAGTGTGCAAAGGACCTGAGATGGGAGGGCCGGGGATGTCTTTAGAGGGCAGTGTGGCTGGCATAGAGGGAAGGGCTGAGGCATTAGGTGAGGTCAGTGGGAAGATAGACATACTGGGGGCACTTCATAGGCCATTGTAAAAAGTCCCTTTTGGAAATGCCATGGATGCCACTGGTAGATGTTAATCTAAGACAGTGACATTGTCTGACTTAGAGTGTACAACCCTCACTCTGACTCTGAGGTGGAAAACAGACTCCAGGAAGTCAGGAGAGGGAAAGGCCCACGTAGGGCGCACACCACAGAAGACAGTGGTGTGGGTTGGAAGAACCCACACGGGGATGCGGGAAGCAGAGCACGGGTCTGTCCATGGAGAAGAGCCCGCGGGACATGGTGTGCAGTTGGGCTGGTGGTTCTGCTTTTTGCTCCCCTCAGTGCTGCTCAGTGGCACAGCCATGGGTCAAAAGAGCTGACGGCCAAGACTCTGCCTATTCTGTGGGGCATGTGGCAGGTGTGTTCCTCCACCCCTGCGGTGTTACTCATTACTCACGGCCCTGGGGCTGGCTTTGGACTCACCATATAGCATTCCCAGAGCAGCTGGAAGGCCTGTTACCTGGTGATTCTTTTCTCTCCCTTGCTGCCACCAGGATGGCGACGGCGACATGCATGGAGACAGAGTCTTCCCCAGCCCACCACGATAAGCAGAGTGCCCAGCAGCCAGAGCACAACACATGCCAGAGAGAACTCTGTCCGCTTAGGCCACCCAGGTCTTAGAGCTGTAAGCTGTTTGTTACCTCAGTCCCCCAAGTGTGACTGACAGTTAATTTCTGGTTGTCAACTTGACGGGCTCTAGAGTCACAATGGAAACAGTTTCTGTGAATGTCTGTGAGGGATTTTCTAGCTCGGATTAACTGAGGGGGGAAAGACCCATCCAACTGTGTGCCAGAGTCTCCAGCTGAACTCAAAGGAAAAAGCTGGCTGGGCACTAATACTCGTCACTCTCTGCTTCCTGGTTGTGGACACAACGTGACAGCTCTGCTTCCAGCTCCTGCCACCATGCCTTCCCCACCATGAGGAACTGTAACCTTGAACAGTAAGCTGAAAAAAAATCTTTTCCTTACCTAAGTTTCTTATGATAGGTCACACTAACAAGAAAGCAAGACACCAAATGTATCTTGACTGAAAGAAAAGCCCCATTATATCTGGAGCATTTAAAGGTTAGTGAATAATTACCATAAGGTATTGCTGTGGCTGAGTCAGTGTCATGGGCGGCTGGCTGACGCTCAGGGCAGCGGCCTTAGAGTAACACAGGCGCCGTGTACCTGACGGCAAAAAGCCCTCCGAGAGGTGCTCCACTCAGGAGCTCACAGCTTCATGCAGAAACTCTTTGGTCAAGACAAATGCAGGGTCCACACACCACATAGGACATTCACCTTACCAGTTAAAAGGGGGTTTGGATTGAGGCTAAGGTCACCCCTTAGTCTTAGAACTGGCAGACACTGGAGATGGCACCATGGAGGAACTACACAGAACGGCTCAGGCTAGAAAGACAGGCATCTAACATAGTGAATTCCAGGTCAGCCTAGGCTAGAGGGAGACCCTACCTCGGAAAACAAAACAAAAACGGCAAAACGCAGGCCTGTGGAGATGGCTCGGTAGACAAAGTGCTTATCACGCAAGGGTAAGGACTGGAGTTGAGAATGCTAGCACCCATGCAAACGCCAGGCAGATGTGGCAGACAGAAGAGCCTTGGGGTAAACTGGCAAGGCTAGATATATAGCCATATGGGCGAGCCTTGGTTTCAAGGGCGAAGCCTTGCCTCAGTAATGGGGAGCGTGATGAAAGAAGACATCCAGCATCAACCTGTCCCTCCACAGGCACAGGTACACACATGTGCATCCACATGCATACGAACACTCATACCAGACATGTACACACACACAGACACACACACACACTCAAAAGGCAAAACTGTTGCTTCTATCCTTGAATGATGTCATGCCTTCAGTTCTGGGGCAAATCCATGAACAGCTCAAGGCTCACGGTAATGAGGTGTTCAAGATTCCATCACCACAAAGACAGCTTGTGTAGATGGTCAGGGCAAACAACCGAGTCACCCTTGAAGAAAAGATCCCGACATGGTGACTCTTCTGGGCCAATTTAGATCCAAAGCACTCTAAGTTTGCCCTCAGAGCACCCAAGCAGATTTGGAGCTTCCAGGCATAGGTGGGGCCTTTGCAAATGTGGCCTTGAACTGAGCTCATCTCTGTCCTGGGCTGCAGCGTGGTGGACTGAAGGGAAGCAGGTGTGTCTCAGACACTTGTGGAGGACTATCACTGACAATAAAATAAGCCTCTCAAAATGAGGGTGACAGGTCAGAGA
Organism: Orientallactaga sibirica; assembly: GCA_036365145.1. Taxonomy (NCBI): domain Eukaryota; kingdom Metazoa; phylum Chordata; class Mammalia; order Rodentia; family Dipodidae; genus Orientallactaga; species Orientallactaga sibirica. Next base: position 37,656,146 of record JAEOAD010000008.1, read on the forward strand.
CAAGTCCGTGGCCCGCGACTCTCAGGAGCTGTCAGGTCTACCCAGGACCAGGGCAGAAATCAGGTTACCACCCAGCTCATCAATCCTGGCCAGGCCCAGCAGGATGGCACCCTTCACCCTCGCTTGTCTATTTACAAATAAGGTGGGGAAAACACTGCTCTACAGACACGGACACCACAAGCCAAAGTCTTCTAGGCTGTTGGGGGTAGGGGAGAGCATGGCAGAGAGCAAAAAGCAGGCATGGGTGACCCACAGCAAAGGGAAACTCCACTCACAATCCCCAACCCACACAGGATGGTCTTTGGAAGCTAGACCTGTAGGACACCCTTCCACTGCTCAGGCCAAGCGCCAGCTCGTCAACATGGCCCTCATTCTTGTGTTCCCAGGATTGATGCTCTTGGTAGATTTATCTTTTTGTTTGTTTGCTTCTCTTTTTGGACGTGCAGGTGTGTAAGAATATGTGGCACATGTGTAGGCATATGTGCACTGAGTGCATAGAGACCAGAGGAGAATCTCCATCATCATCTGCTTATTTCCTGGAGACAGAGTCTCTCCCTCAACTTGTGGTTTGGTCAGGGAGCCCTAGAAATTCTCTGGTCTCCATGCCAGGTACCACTAGGGTTACAGGTGTGCACGGCCATGTGGGTGCTGGGGAATCAAACTGGGGCAGTGTCAGGCCCTCTTGCAGAAGCGACAAGGGCTCTTACCGGCTAAGCCATCTTCTCGGCTGGGTGGATTTATCTTAGCAGAGGTATGTACAATGGTAGGGCCTGGGGGGGATGAGTGCTTCCAACCACACAGAAAGCAAAGCCTGATGACATGGGAGGCTAAGCAGTGCCTCCCAAAGGTGCTCACAGCCTAGCCTCCAGAACTTCACATGGAGAAGGAGGTGCCCACTGTGGTCACAAGGAGTAGTGGGTCTGGATCAGAAGACATGATGACAGTGTCAGACACAGAGGTCAAAACCAAGGGGTTGTTGTCTTTAAAGGCAGACCAGGACCATGAACCAGGGAGGCAGGATGGCGAGGAGCGGGTCTCCCTTCCCCCACTAAAGGAACTTGCCCTCTGACACGTTGGTCTTAGCCCTATCAAACTTGACTGGCATCTGTACTGATTCAAGCCCTGCATTTGTGGTGATTGGTAGGAAACTAATGAATAATGCCAACCAGGTTTCCATCTGAACCCTTTGGAAGAACCTCCCCTCGGCAAGATGACAGGCCAAATTCATGGCAGAAGGTGAGGCCTTCTGCAGAGGAGGGTGGCTTACAATGGCAATACACTGCTAGGCAGAATTTAAGTTTAGGACATTTTAAAAGTGGTCTGGGTGGATCTCAAGATTTTGCATGAGTCTGCGAGCCATTAAATTAAGTCAGTATGCAATTTCCCTTCCTCTTTTTGTATGTGCACACACACATGTACTGGTGTGCATGCATGTGTACGTGTGTGTGTGTGTGTGTGTGTGTTGTGTGTCTAGGCTCAAGGACAACCTCTAGTATTGTTCCTCTAATACAACATTTACCTCTTTTTAATTTTTTTTTATTTGAGAGAGGGAAAGAAGCTGAGAGAGAGAGAGACAGAAAGAAAGAAAGAAAGAAAGAAAGAAAGAAAGAAAGAAAGAAAGAAAGAAAGGGTGCACCAGGGCTTCCAGCCACTGTAAACAAACTCCAGACGCGTATGCCACCTTACGTATCTGGCTTATGTGGGTCCTGGGGAATTGAACTGAGGTCCTTTGGCTTTGCAGGCAAGTGCCTTAACTACTAAGCCATTTCTCCAGCCCCAGCTACCTCTTGTCTGAGGCAAGGTCTCTCATTGGCCTTGTGCTCAGCAATTGGGCTGGACTGGCTCGCCAGAGAGCCCCAGGGATCTGTTTCTGCCGCCTAGTGCTGGGATTACAGTCACTTGCAGCCACACTTCATTCCATAGGGATCAAACTCTGGTCCTCACGCTTGCACAGCAAGCGTCTTACTAACCGAGCTGTCTAGCCAGCCCCTCTCTTCCCTTCTTCTAAGAATACTTGTACTTTCTACGAACCGGTGTAGAATTTCCATGTCTTCTAAGCACACAGGTTCAACTCCACTGCTCTTCCATAGAAAAACAAAGGACAGATTTATGCTGGGCCTGAGATAAACCTGCTTTAAAACTATTCCAATTAAAGGCACCTGGCAGGGAGGTGATCACATTTCTAATGGGTTAGCACAGATATCTACGCACACCCAATCTCAGGTCAGCAATGGTGGGCTCCCTGTGGAGTTCCTGAGGCTGCAGTGGCTATGAAAACTCTGACCCTGCTTGTCTATGACAAACATCCAAGAAACCCTGGCAAGGAGCATCCTGCAGACAGAAGTCAGGAAATAGACTCTCTTTAGAATGTGTGTCAGGGTGAAGGGACAGTGGTTCCCATGCTGCCTGCTGCCTCAGCATCCCTGGCAGGCTAGTGAACCCAGACTGCTGGCTCTTTGGCCCAGAGCTTGCTCGTTCATCGGTGGGTCTGGGGCAGGACCCAAGGCTGTGTATTTCCAGCTGGAAGTGGCTACCATGCCAAACCTTGGCTTCCATCCCTAGCACTGCAAAACAACAACAGCAACAACCAAATAGGCTGTGTATTTCGCCTAAGTGTTCCTCACTGAGAACAGTGTGGCAGGGCAGTCACTGCCAACAATAGTCCCCGTTTCTTTCATGTCCTGAGGACGGTCCTAACCCTATCTCATCTGACCAGGTGTTCCAGCCAGACTGTTTAATACACTGAAGTCACTGAATTATCTTCTACTTGGTCTGGAACCATCTAGCATGCTATTAACCCCTCAGGGATCACCATGGATGGATTAAACCAGAGCAAGATGGGAGGCAGGGGATAGGCAGTACCCCAATGTTTCAAGCTCCCCCACGGGATCTAAAGTGCAGACAAGTTGGGGGCCTGTTTCCTCACATGAACAGGTGTGGAGTGAGACTGGCTGCTGGAGCAGAAACCTGAGCAGGCCCCCGGTCAGGCTCAGACCAGGGTTGGCTTTCTTGAGTCCCACCCTGATCTTTGCACAGCAACAGATAACAGGCGTTCAACAACTGCTTGCTGGGCAGATGAACACCAGCCAGCAGAACCATGGAGCCCCAGCACCTCCTTTCTCAGGGAACCTGAACAAACACCAGGAACAAACAGGCCTTCATGACGGGAGTGGCTTTTAGTAAAAGGAATTCTGCTGAGAAAGCTCTGTCCTCCATCATGCAAGTAGAGTATCATGAGCACGATGACTGAGAACTAGGAAAGGCGTGTTGTCCCCCCTGATAGTTCTCATTCTACAACAGGGGAAACAACCATGGCTGTCAGAATGGCTCTTTTCAAGTCCCCTGGGCCCTACTTCCCACACAGGCTCCTTCTCCACAGGACACGAGCTCTGTGTACTCTCTTTTCTGCCCTCCCCACGGTTTTTCCAGGCCCACCGTGCGGACTCTCGAGCCATTCTCCTCTCCTTGGTTCTGCTCTTCCCTCAATAAATACAATGCTGCTGCTGCTGATGTAACATTGCGCATAGCAGTCAGCAAACTGTGACTGGTAAGCCAAACCCAGCTGCCAACTCTTCTCAAATGAAATAAAGGTTTAAGGTCACAGCCAAGTCCTCTTGTGCCCAGGTTGTCTCCAGATGTGCTCACCCAACAGGTCAGGGTTGTGTATTCACACTGAGAGGGTATGGTCCTGCATGAACTCACACAGCGCTTGCTCTCCACAGGCAAGGCATGCCCTACAGACTAAAGGCAGAGTCCACCAACATTCGACCTGGCAAACCAATGAGTTTTTTGGGCATCCTGACAGAACACGGGCAAGGGGTTCCTTACGGGAGTGTGGAGACCCCCTAGAACAGCAACAGCATGGAACTGTCTTATCCCAGGAAGGGTGACAACCTCCCACAGCTGCAGAGATGGAGCCCCCATCCCTTGATCTTCCGCCCTTGCTCTACTCTGTCTCCCCCAGATGAGAAGACTTGCTGTGTCACTGCACACAGCTGCCGGGGGGGGGTGACATCTCAACTCATGGCCTTCCCCGACCCCTCCTTCTATGGGGAGTATCAACAGGCCAGCTCTCAGGCAATGGCTGTTTTTCTTGAAGGACAGAGTCTACAGGGCCAAGCGAACTGGCTTTCTGACCCTGCACAGAAAGGAAGCGTGCCAGCTCTGCCCTGAAGAAGCAAGAGGAAGCCCACTGACAAGAAGCACGTGGTTATCTCCGCTGGTGCTTCGTGGGGGGCCGTGTCCTCTTCTCTCTCCTTTCCTATCGACACATTTCGAAACCACAGACCACAGAGGCAGCAGTGAGTGCAGGTGGGCTGCAGGGGCCCTGCAGAGGCCATACCTTGTTTCCGATGGCTTTTTTGGGCGGGAAGTTATAAGCCCTCACTTGTGGAAATTTGTTCTGTAACCTGTGGTGCAGGCTCCGGAACTCAGTATACCGCCGATACACATTCCACTCATCGTCTTTTATCCGTATGTAGACCTGCCAGATAAATGCAAAAGGAAGAAGATGTCAAATTCTCTTAGCACCCTGCTCATAAAGGGTCAGAGTTGGCAATGCTCCACTCACAGAAACCTACCTGCTGGCCTAGGGGCCACCTCAGCCTTGCACGCTGCTGGACACCAAGCACTTGGCACAGAGTGAGGACTCAGTGGTACTGATGGGATCAAAGACCCCACTGGGAAAAGTGACTCAAGTGTCCCACTACATCATTTCCCCAATGTCAGCAGAGCTCAGTGGCCCAAGTGGCAGCTGAGACCCACCTTTGTGTTGTCACAGCGTGCTGTCCTTACAGAGGGGTAGGAATTGTTGCAATGCTTCTACTATGGGAACCAGACCTGGGACTATGTAGACCAGCCAGCAGAACACGTGCAATGTGATTTGGGGAGCCAGGGGCAGGAGGTGGGGGGATGAGGTCAAGATCTGGACTGTCCATGAGCCCAGCTGAGCAGATAAGCACGTTTAGGGCATACAGTTTCATTTTAACCACACTAGGGCTGAAGCACACACTGGAGAGGCTGTTCCAAAAAAGTGCAACTAGGGGCTGGAGAGATGGCTTAGCAGTTAAGCGCTTGCCTGTGAAGCCTAAGGACCCCGGTTTGAGGCTCGATTCCCCAGTACCCATGTCAGCCAGATGGCTGGGGGCCTTGGTGGACCCATTCTCTCCTTCTCTCTCTCTCTTTGCCTCTTTGTCTGTCTGTTGCTCTCAAATAAATAAAAATAAACAAAAAAGTGCAACTATCTGGCAAAGAAACAAGAGGAGGGAATGCTATGGTTTCAAACACCAGCTAGTTAAGAGCAGCAGGGAGGCTCATGCCTCCAGGTTAGGTTATTGCAATTGGGATGGTCAGCGTATGTTCAAGGCTCTGACGGAAACAGCATCTCTAACGTGATACGCATTTGCAAGCCACGTTCTCAGCAGAAGCAAAGCGAGCACACTTCCTGGGCCTTCCTCCAGGCCCCTCTGCTTGTGATCTCATCCTTCCCTTCCCTACACCCTCCCCCTCCCAGTTTTGCAGGCCTCAGATATGGGCCATTGGCTACCTGGTCTGTATCTTCAGTCCAGTCCTTTCACATAAACTATAGGCCCCAATGGGTATCCCATAGTCCCCCAAAACCAATCATGTCTAGATCTAAAGCCAGGCTCTACCCTATAAATCCACTCACCCCTCCTTCTCCTAGACTTAGTTCTCCCAGGGAAGGGAGGGTTTACATGCTGAAGCCAGAAATCTGGTTGTCAACTTGGACCAGTCCTGCTCTTTGTCCCCCACATCCACTGACTGAACACCAGGGCCTGCATTTTCACCCCCAGAGCACTCTGGAACCTCCACCCTCCAGGCTCTCTCCTGGCCCTTCATGTGGCACCTCTAGTTCATCTTCACCACCCCCACCCATGAAGGCACACTCATGTCTGCTCACACCCACAGAGGGTCATCACTGCCCTCTCACTTCAGGCATTGCCCCAGGCTTGTGCAGACCACAATAGTGTGAATTTGTTTGCATTTTCTATGACATTCTTGAGGACACTATTTAAAAAAAAAAAGGTTCAGGAGCTGGAGAGATGGCTTAGCAGTTAAGTGCTTGCTTGTGAAGCCTAAGGACTCCAGTTCAAGGCTTGATTCCCCAGGACCCACATAAGCCAGATGCACAAGGTGGTGCATGTATCTGGAGTTCATTTGCAGTGGCTGGAGGCCCTGGTGCACCTATTCTCTCTCTCTCTCTCTCTCTCTCTCTCTCTCTGTCACTCTCAAATAAATAATGAAAAATAAATAAATAAATGAAAAATGTTCAGAAAGGAGCAGAAATCCTAGTGATGACATCCCTTGGTCTTCCTACTTCCTCCTAGCTGTATCTCTTTGGTGAGGGACAACAGACACTCAGAACTCAGGACATCAACTAGGTGGGTTTAGAGGCTTCTGAAACCAGGTCTTCAACCCCTCCTGTTGGTTACAAGTCAAGTCAAATATCTCTACCCTGCGCTATCCCCACGGTGGGACCTGACAGCGAGATGGCCTGGGGGGAGCCCGGACAGAGGATCGTGGCAGGCATAACCAGCAGGGCAAGGAGGGGAGAGGTGACCTTGTGATGGAGAGAGGGACCTGGCACCCCAGCAATGTGATCTGAAAGGAGACACTACATATGAAAGCAGATCTGGGCCCAAACGGCCACCAGACAGCTGTGTGCCCTGAGAAAGTCTCTGGCCTGCTCTGGGCCTCCCTTTTGTCCCCTGTGAAATCAACAGCGGTGACTGGGTGAGCATAAATGGCTTCACAGGCCTAATCAAGAACATAGAAGATACCGTGCAAGCCTCTTACAAACAACAGGAATGGAAACCACCTCACTGCTTCCATCGCTTCTCAGCGTCTGATCTTGGCGATGGTGTGTAAGCATGAATCTCCAGCAAGACACGGAGATGCAGGTATGTGCTCACGAATGCAGTGGCATCCCAGAAGACAGCACTGCCATGTACATAATGTGAGGCAGCTTGTGTGTCTGAGACCCACTCCGCTTACATTTCCATAAAATGGGTGTAATTAAAATTTTAAAAAAAGACTACTGGGCAGGAGTGGTTAAGGAACTTGCCCGTAAAGCCTAATGACTAGAGTTCCATTCCCCAGTATCCACATAAAGCCAGATATACAAAGTGGCACATGCATCTGGAGTTGTTTTGCAATGGCCAGAGGCCATGGCACACCCATTCATTCTCTCTCTCTCTCTCTCCCTCTCTCTCTCTCTTTCTCTGCTGGGTGTGGTGGCGCACACCTTTAATACCAGCACTGGAGAGGCCAAGATAGGAGGATCTCTGTGAGTTCAAGGCCAGCCTGAGACTACATAGTGAATTCCAGGTCAGCCTGTGTTCAAGCATTTGCCTAAATGCTGCTCCTTCCCCAGTGTTAGCTCCTGCTCCTGTTGATGCAGCTGTTGTTCCCAACTTCCTCACTGTCATCTCACCAAAACCTTGACCACATGTTCTGCAAACTTTAAGGAACACATATGCAGATTTCTATTCATGAAGACTGCAGGCTCAGAACAATGTCCACTGAAAGTCACTGAATATTTCTGCACCTGGCTTACGTGGGTGGCTTGGGCACTGAACCCAGGCCAACAGGCTTTGCAAGCAAGAACCTTTCACTGCTGAGCCATATTTCCCTAATACTGAATTTTTTTTTTGGAGAGAGACACAGAGAGAGACAGAGAGAGAGGGGGAGAGGAAGACAGGTAGAGATGGGCGCATCAGCAGCCTCTCAGCTGCTGAGAACAAAATCCAGATGCGTGTGGCCCCTTGTGGCAAGTGTGGCATTGTGCCCTTGCATCACTTTGCATCTGGCTAAACGTGGGACCTGGAGATTGGAACCGCTGGAGATTGGAACCAGTGTTCTTAGGCTTAGGAGGCAGGTGCCTTAACCGCTAAGCCATCTCTCCAGCCCTGAATATTTTTAATTAAAATATAGGCGGAACATGATGGCACACACCTGTAAGCCCAGTGCTCAGGAGGCTGAGGCAGAAGGATTGTGGGTTCCTACATAGCACATTCAAGGCCACTTTGAATGACATAGCAAAACACTGTATCAAAAAAAAAGAAATCAGACTGGTGACGTGGCTCAGTGGTAGGGAGCTTGCCTAGCATGCCCGAGGCTCTGGGTTCCATCTTCAGCACTAAGGGAGAAATATAAACTGCAATGTCCCGCCTCTGAAAAGCTCTACAGATATGAATCCAACAACACAGTGGTTCTCAGGAGAATTAAACAGAGGGACTGGGTGATGTCATTCTTCCAGGGATGGAGAACACTCTGGCTTCTTTGGGGCCAATTTCTTCCTGCACACGTGGCTCTGGATCCTTGAGCAGTCCTCAGGCCATCTGAGTCCCTGGTCATCCACAGACTCATACCCCTTCCTGGGCCCGAGTGCCCCTCCAAACCCCCCGCTCCCCCACCCCTGGCAGATCAGAAATAAATGGAATCGGGCAGGGCCCGACTTGCTTATGTTAGGGAAATTCCATCTTCAAGGACAAAGAAGACAGGAAAAGCAAACCTCTGTCTGGGGGCTGTGTTGCCTGACCGGGGTTGGGAAGAGCCTCCTGGGAGCACAGCATGACGAGAGCTGAGGGCAGAGGGGATCTAGGCACTGCCATGGGTGCAGCATGTCTACACTTGTGTTTGCTGTTATCTGGCGTTCCAGGCCTTTTCAGAGGTGAAAAATGACCAGAGGGCATTTATGGCACCTTGTTATTCATGGGCAGCCAGGGGGAGCAGGGAGCTTTCTCAGGGTTCCACAGAGTGCCCATGACAGGTTCAGCTAATCACTCAGCTGAATGGACAACATCCCCAAATGATGCCCCTTGACCTCAGCAAGTGGGAGGCCATGGCCAGCTGGCAATGAGCAGGTTCCAACGAAACACAAAGTTGATTAATGCTCAACTGCCCCTGGTGAAGGGCCTGCGATGCACTGAGTGCCGTCTCCTCATCCCCAGGCTGAGCTGCAGGACAGATGGTAGGGACCCCCCTGCCCCCACCTGCTGATAAAGACATGGGCTCAGTGAGGTCCTGTCGGCTGCACAGACAGGCAGGGAGATAAAAGACTGGCCCCAGTGCTGCTGCCTCCCAGTGAGTAGTGCTCTTGACGCTAGCGCTGTGCTGCACTGACCAGGGCTCTCAAGGGCCCCCAGAATCCCAGTGCAGCAATGTGGGCAGCAGGGAAAAGGAGCCCTTCTGGATTCACTGCAGCCACGGGCCCCTTTCCTGGGAATTTCAAATGACCTCCGAGTTCTCCGCTTGCTGCACAGCCTCCAATCTCACCAAAGCACTACACCTTAGATCTTTGGATCTAAGTATCTAATCTAATCTAAAGCCATTAAAATTGCCCCAAATTACTTAACAGCGGACATCCTCAACAACCCATCTTTCTGGCATCCACAATTGGGAAGTTTGCTTTGCAAATTGAGTTGTCCTTGAATTGTACTTCACCAAATTGTGGCCTTATTTCACAAAAGAATTGAAAGAGCTTATACTTAAAGTTGTTATTTATTTATTTATTTTATTTAAAGGGCACCCCTGCCAAATTAAGTTTACCTGACCCCAATTCCCTCAGCGTGAGCCATAAAGATTAATTCCTCATAGGGATAAAACAGCTAACCTCTTCCACACAACCAAGTTCCTTTTTAAAGCGAGCAATAAAAAGCCACTTTGAATCTCATCTCCTGGACTCAGCAAAAAGAAAAGGAAACTAGGAGGGTGCTGTATGCAGGAGGCAGGGCCAACTCACTCTGCACAATCTGAAGGGATAGTGTAGAACTTGATTCCTTTCCCATGGGGAGGACTCACCCCAGTAACGCCCGCTAAACATGGGGGTACTAAGGGGGAAGCCAAGCCTCGGTCTGCACTGAAAAGAACCCACAAGATTTGGACAGGAAGGGCCTGAGGGAGCAGCTTCCGCTGAAGAGATTAAGCACACCTTTGGCTAGCATCAAGAGGTAAACCACAAATACTGGCAAGGACTAGGTGGGACTGAAGCCCTGAAACACTCTGTTAACTGGCACAAGCCACTGTGGAAGTCAGTTTGGAGGTTCCTCAAGAAAACAAAAAGCCAGAGGCTACAGCAATTCCTTGGTAGTTTAAGAGGCGGCACTTCCAACACAAGCCTGAGGGCCTGAGTGGGCCAGGATATAGACAGGGCCCGAGAGGTATGCAATCTGTGAGGTGGGCATCCGCATACCCCATGTCTAGTCGGACCGGCGCTGAGTCAGAGCTCAGAGACTGAATGACTGAATGAAGGCCAGCACTACCTCTAAGTCAAGTGCCCTCTCTGGCACTGGCTCTCCATCTGGAAAATGAGGGTGGTGCCAGTGGCTACACCCTGGGGTAGGAGGGCTGGTTGACTGCAGGGCAATGTCCAGTGTTGGATGTGTCAGAATGAAATTGACCACATGGATAGTGGGGGAGGGAAAGGGGGGGCAGAGAGGAAAAGAATGGAAATCTATATACTTGCTTCCAGCAAGAGATGCCCCAGATCTGTGCTCAGATGGGCCAAGCAGGCACAGGCCTCTCCAGCCTAAAGCATGTGGATGCCAGGCGGAATGGCAGAGGGACAGTGTACAGACTGTGCGTGGCACAGGTCTGCACTTGCATCCCAGCTCTCCCCACTCTAGCTGACACCCTGGAAACTCAGCTGCTCCACCCGCAGCACGGGGATGAGGCCAGTGTTGCTGGGTGGTCATGACATGTCAGGCCTCGTGGGTAGAGTAAGTAATGGCAGCTGGTAACATAGCCACCTCTGTCACCTCTGTCATCCGCTTGCCTTTGTGTACATGAACTTCCCTATTACAGAATTAGGGGTAATTATAGGATGTGCAATCATGAAATTAAAGCAGGTAATTACCATGCCTAATTAATTGTCAAATGCTAGGCAGGCGAGGGAACAGAAACATAAAGAAAAGCCGTGGATCGGGCAACAATGCGTCCTCTCCCCCTCTGCTCGCTGGAAGCTCAACAGGATAGGAGAGTCCACTTGTGACCGTCCCAGGTGAGTCTTCAAGTTCCAACCCAAACCCAGGATGAGCTTTGGGCCTGTGACTCAGAAAGGGCGAGGCACCCTCTGTGTGGGCTGCAGGCAGGCCGGAGGGGTATTTATGTAGCCCTGTCACATTCGTACCCAGGCTCGCGGACCAGAGAGCTATTTTAGGAAGAGGGCCCAGTAGGAAATACTCAGACACTATAAAACCTCTGCAAGGATCGAGCCCCACAGAGACGCCGACATGTACATGGCAAGATCTCGCAAATAAGCAATCACTTATAAACTGCTGGTTTGGGGCACACTGGTGCCCGCTGGGCATGAGTCAGACATCTCCCTTTGCACTTCCAACTTCTGCAGCGTTACCCAGAGTCGTGGTCCACACTATGCATGGTATAATCTCTATCTCTCATCCTCCCTCCCTTCCTTCCTTTCCCCCATCCTTTCTTCCTTCTTGCCTCCTCTGTCCCTTTCCCTCCCTCCTATCTTCCTTCTTGCCTCCTCTCTCCCTTTCCCTTCCTTCCTTCTTTCCCTCCCTCCTTTACCTTTGTCTTTGCAGTACTGGGGATGGGCCTTGTGCATGCCAGGCAAGCATGCAACCACCAATCTACGTCCCCAGACTCCTTTCCCTTTTTACTCTTGGAGACAGGGTTGCACAAAACTGCCCAGGCTGACCTTGAAGTCACTCTGTAACTCCGACAAGCCTAAGCTTGCAATCTTCCTGCTTCAGCCTCCTGAGAAGCTAAATGACAGCCCTGAACCACCAGGCCGAGCACATGGGGCAATATTTAAGAGTTGAAGGTGGGCTGGAGGGATGGCTTAGTGGTTAAGGCACATGCCTGCAAAGCCTAAGGACCCCAGTTCGATTCTCCAGGTCCCACTTTTAGCCAGATACACAAGGGGGCACACGTGTCTGGATTTTTGTTTGCAGTGGCTAGAGGCCCTGGAGTGCCCATGCTCACTCTCCCTCTCCCTCTGTCTCTAGTAAAAATAACATAAATAAAAATGAATAAATAAATAAAAAGAGTAGAAGGGACTCACAGACAATGACCAACCATTTAGCCTTTTGTGTCTCAGAAGTACTCTGTATGAAAAGCTCTCCAAGCCCTGTGATTTTAGAGGCCCAAAGAGACAGGCACAGAGCACGTAAGATACCTGTGCAACAAGACGTGGAGAGCAGCAGAGACCGAGAACAGAGCCTCCAGTTGAAGCCGGGCCCAAAGCCACATCTTCACCACAGAGAAAAGGGGCATCATGGACGCAGCAGGAGGCTGACGCCCCCCACGAGGCCTCGTGAGTGCAGACAGTCCAGTGACACCACGGCAGCGAGGATGCTCTTACGAATGGCTTTAGGTTCCTAATTCATTCTGCTTCCTTAATAGCCAACGAGTGAAATGATTTGTGTTTTGGTTCGTGGCCCATGTTAATGTGTCGACGCTAAACTTTCCTTTTAATGAAATGGCTTCATGTGTTATTAACTATAAGTGTCTTCAGTGCTAGAAGAAAATGCCCGAATTACTGTATGGCGGGGCTGATGGAGTGATATCGCGGCCAAATGCCGAGAAGAAGAAGATGAACAACTTAGCCAAAGAAAAACGACTTTTCAGTTCACTGGGTTATGGAAATGAGGCAGACAAGTAAAAGAGGAAACACGTTATTTACTAAGCACTGCCAGCAACACCCCACGGGCCTTGGGAATTAGGAACAGACTGGGACAAGGGTGTGGGAAGGGAATGGGCAGAGCAGTCTCAGCGCCAGACTGAAGTGTGATGCTGACCAGCCAAGTGCAGCCCAGCTCTGCTGCCCGGGACACTCAGCACCCGTCCACGTGCTTCTCTCAGTGGCATCCCCAAAGGCCACTTCCCTGCTGCTTGTTGGTACACTATGGCCTTTGTAGGTGGCCAGATCTGGACACTGAGTTCCAGGTACACGCTCCTCCTTTTAGGCCCTTATCTAGTTATGGTCTCCTTCCCTGGCCAGAGTTGGGTGGTGCCTGCTTAGGGCCACCACCAGGTAGCCTGTCCTGTCCCAAGCTCAGGGGCAGGCCCTGAGGGATACTGAAAAGAACCAAGCCATTCTGAACCCTGCCCTCCCGGAATGTACTAGGCCTGCCTGGGAAGATGCAGACAATCCTGCTGAATTCCACGTGGAAAAGAACTCTAGGCAAAGGACAGGGCTCCTGAAGCTGAGCTAGCCTATGCATGGGAAATGTGAGCTGAACAGATAGGTTTGATCTAGAACAAAAAGAAGATGAAAAATAAGAGTCTGAGTGTGGTGACGTAGGCTTGTAATCCCAGGAACAAGGAGGCGGCTGAGGCTGAAGGATCCCAGGTTCAAGGCCAACAAGGGTTACATGGGGAAAGTCTCAAAAAAAAAAGTGTGTGTGTGTGTGTGTGTGTGTGTGTGTATGGGACATAAATGCAATGCAATATTACTCAGTCATAAGGAAATCCTGCTACTAGTGACAAGACATCAGCAGCAGGGCACAGAGGGGAACCCCTGGAGTGGAATGAGGTAAAGGGGGCTGGTTAAATACTACAAGCTCAGCTCTAACTTTTGAGGTTTACTATATGGACAGTGACTACAGTCAACAGTCAAGTCTATTGTCTTCTAGAATTTTGATGAGAATGGATTTTAATCATCCTCACTGTCCCTACCATCTACACTAAATATGAGAGGTGAGGGTTGTCAATTTCACCATGGTGGTCATTATATACACATATTACATATACACACATGCACATACAATACACAAATGCACAAGTGTATACATGACAAATTGTCATATTGTGCACTTTTGAATATATGCAATTTTTGTCAATCACATTTTTAAATGCAAATCTTTTCTAAAAAGTTAAAGGGATGGGTCGGAGATTTAGCTCAGTGAGAAAGCACTTGCCTAGCAAGTACAAAGCCCACAGCTTGGTCCTCAACATTGGGGAAAAAAAGTCATTTAAAAGGTTAAAGGGGGCTGGAGAGATGGCTTAGCAGTTAAGGCATCTGCCTACTAAGCCTAAGAACCTGGTTCCAATCTCCAGATCCCACGTTTAGCCAGATGCAGTGACGCAAGGGCGCAATGCCACACTTGACCACAAGGGGGCGCACACATCTGGATTTTGTTCACAGTAGCTGAGAGGCTGCTGGCACGCCCATCTCTATCTGTCTCCCTCTCCCTCTCTGTCTGTCTCTGTGTCTCTCTCCAAAAATAAAAAATAAAAATAAATAAATAAATAAATAAAAGATTAAAGGGATGAAAGGCTGGGTGTGGTGGCTCATGCCTATAAACTTAGCACATGGGAGACTGAGGCAAGAAGATAGCCAGTTTGAGGCCAACCTGGACTACATAGTGCATTCCAGGCCAGCCTGGGCTACAGAGTAAGACTCTCCCTCCCATCTTCCCCTGAGCAAAAAAAAAAAAAAAGCAAAGAAGAGAAAAAATACCACACCCTTACCCTGTCTTAGTCAATCACACCCAGTAGGCAACTGTGCCCAGGGGCCTGGAGTCCTAATAAGGGCTTCACCTTGAGTGGCAGCAGCAGAGGCCTTAGAGAGAAAATCACACAGGGCAGGTCCTCAAGGACACGTGATATGGCCCCTAGGGAACTCAGAAAGAGTTGGAGCTGTTCAAATGGAAGGGGGTGTCTGGTAATCTGCCTGCTGATTCCCAGGCCTCTCTCTATGGCTTCAGGTGCAGCCAGTCTCTCCTGGAGTTAAAATTAAGTCTTAAACACAAAAACCTGTGTGTCTTGGTGTCTCTATCTCAAACTGGCAGAACCTGGCAAAACATTAAGTGCTGCTCCTGAGGGCTGGTAGCTTCTGTTTTGTTTTGTGTTTTTTGTTGTTGTTGTTGTTTGTGTTTTTAGAGTTCCTTCTCTGTTGAACAATGATGTTGGTAACTGGGAAACAAGGTGGTAAATGTCAGGCAAGTGGGACCGCTTGCTGGTTAGCACCCAGAAGCCAATGAGTTTCCCCACATACAATTGGAAGAATGCTAAAAGACAGAGACTTTGAGTAATGTCTCCAAGTGAAGACTATCTTCCTTAAGGAAGAAAGATCCAGCAAATGGGGGGATGCACAGTTGACCATGGTCATAGGGCTGGGGACTGGAGAACGGGCGGCCTACAGGCAGCAGGTGAAGCTGGGAACCCAGGTGAAGCCTGAGGGAACCCATGGGACACCTGTCTGTCACACTGACCTCTACACTCGTCCTGATGTTTCCCACCTGTGAATATTCAGTGGGAAGTTCCTCAGGAGAGTGGATGCTCTCAGCTGTTCTCAGCCCCAAAGAGAAGCGCTGTGACCAACAGGAAGTGACTGTCCCCTGAGCCCCAGAGCCAAAAGCATGGACGCAGCTTCGGGTGGGAGGAAGCTTCAAAGGAGGAATGTGTCTCTCTTGGCCCTGGAGAGGAGGAGAGCGGAGGGCACGGCCGGCCCTGTGAGGAGCCACCCACTCTGGGTCTGCGAAAGCAGGAGGCCAGCCTATCTCTAGCCTTCATCCCCCGTGTGAGAGGAAGCCAAACCACCCTGGCTCTGTCCTTCCAAGCCAGCTCCTGTAGCTCCACCAACCTCCAGCTCACTCCATGCTGACTGAGCACCCGAGAGGTGCCAAGACTTATGTTGGCCTCATGGACACACAGCGCAGGTCTGGGGACTTTGACTGCCTGGGGCAAATGTCACTTTCATATTCTTAGTAGATCTGATGATTCTTATTAATCACATGACCTTCAGTAAGTACCTAGCAGAGCTCTCCATGTGATACAATGAAGATATCTGCCTGTTTGGGTTGTGCTGAAAGCCAGCCATTCCATTCGCTGTGTAAGTACTTAAAGAAAAGTTAGCCATTAGGGCTGGAGAGATGGCTTAGCGGTTAAGGCACCTGCCTCCTAAGCCTAAGAACGCCGGTTCCAATCTCCAGTGGATCCAATCTCCAGGTCCCACGTTTAGCAAGATGCAAAGTGATGCAAGGGCGCAATGCCGCACTTGACCACAAGGGGGCGCATGCATCTGGATTTCGCTCGCAGCAGCTGAGAGACTGCTGGTGCGCCCATCTCTATCTGTCTTCCTCTCCTTCTCTCTCTTTCCAAAAAAAAAAAAAAAAAAAAGCCATTAAAGCCAGGTGTGGTGGTGCACTGTGGATCACTGTGAGTTCAAGGCCAGCCTGGGGCTACAAGAGTAAGTTCCAGGTCAGCCTAGGTGAAAGTGAGGTCCTGGCTCAAAACAGAAAACCAAAACAAAAGTTAGCCATTATTAGCAAATCTATGTACCCACTCTACAGTCACCCACACATCCCTGAAGCAGACAGACAAAACTGTATAGCAGAGACAGTGTTAGCAAGTCAAGCAGCAAAGGTGGCCGGCATCCAGAAGATGCCATATGCAATTCAGCGAAGGGAAGGGGTGCATTAGGGAAGGATTCCTGAGGGAAGTGATGTCTGAGTCAGGCCTTGAAGGATGAAGAGGAGCTGGCCAGAGCTACAGGAGACACTGTGTTCTAGATTATACTGATCTTCCTAAGTCAGACATGTTGGAGCTGGGAAATTAGTAAGACCGTCATGGCCATGAAAGAATCTGGAATCTAAGCAAGTGACACACCCAACTCTGAAGATACTAAAGTCAAGGCATCCCGAAGATAGTTCCAGGGGACCACGGTTCTGCACCTGGTCGCCAGCAGACTGGCTAAGGGTATCAGGAACCAAGCAGCTCACTGGGCCGGGGAGGTGGTGACTCAGCAAGGAGGGCATTGAGGCGAGTCATCCCGTGTGATGACAATAACTGACTCTCTACTTTCTTCCACTTCTCATTGTCCTTTAAGGAACTGGACTGTCTCACTGTGTGGAATTCCAGCTGTGGCAGCTCTGTTCTGTCTCGCCACACATCTGGGCAGGACTTTCATTTCCCACTGAGCCAGGTGCACGCTTCTCCTCAGGAGAGAAACAGGTGGAACCAATCTAACAGTGTCAGGGACCCCGATTCTGCTCTTCTCAGCTTCACATAGACTACCGTGAGGGAGAGGGTGGAGCCCAGAATGGGAGTGCTGCTGGGCATCCTGACAGACTGAATGGGAAGCACAAGCCACCTAGAGCCACAGCAGCTGGCTGGGAGTGTCCACGCTCTGCTGACTCTGCACCTACGCATGTTGCAGGTCCTCAGAAGCCCAGCTTTCTCTCTCTAACTGTGGAGCCCATGATGCAAACATGTCCTCTTGACCTAGAGCCATAGACATTCAGAGAGCCAGTCCCCACAGGTCAGTCCCACCTGTTTGATTCTGGGCCCCTCTCTGAGTCTGGGCCTCTGTGGATCCCATTCCAGCTCCGAGCAGGAGATCAAGGTCTGCCAGTCACAGTAACTACAGCCTGTCCCATTAGAAATGATCCACAGTCAGACTCTGAAGAAGCCAGACATTTTGAAGCCTGGCATTTTGATGGGCTTGTCAGAATCAGGTATGGCTTGTCCCACGGCATCTGTATTAGTTATTTTCCCGTTGCTGGGACAACATACTGGACCGGAAGTAAGTTCTGGAGCAGTCTGTTTCAGGTTACAGTTCATCATGGAGGGGAAGGCAAGGCTGCAGGAGCTTCGGGCAGCTGGCCACATTGAGTCCAGGTCAGGAGGCAGAGAGAGATGAACGCTGGGGCTCGGCTCACTTTCTCCTCCTCATACAGCTCAGAGCCCCAGCCCACAGAATGGTGCCATCCATGGTTAAGGCGGTCTTCCCTCCCCAATAACCTAATCCGGACCACCCTTCACAGGCATGTCAGAGGCTCATTTCCCAGGGGAGCCTTGCTCCTGTCATGCTGACTGTCAGCATAAACCATCAGCATTCCAGAGACCTGTCCTCACCAACGTGCATTTAGGAGGTGTCAGTTAAATCATGCCAAGAGGACCGGGTCGACCGCGGGCAGCGAGGCTACAAAATGCAGCTCGAGTCTGCCCAGACTTGAGGATAGACCTGCATCCTGCTCACGTGCAACACGGAGTCCACCACAAAGCTGCTACCACTCTGTGCCCAAAGCAGCCCAGAGAAACAGATGTGTACTCCTCTTCACACAGCTGCAAGGCTGTGCTTACGGTCTTTAATCTTCCTCTTTCAAAAGCACCCAATTTAAGAATTTTTGCAGTAATCATTTCCAAGTAATGAAAAACAAACAGAACAATGGAACGCTGTGACGTGAGGCACACTGCATGCACCTCCCTCTGATGCATGTTTAAAGAGACAGATTAGTCATCATAAAGCTCTTCCCTTCATCCCCCCACATGATCAAATTTTGCCATTTGCATGCCACAAACATCAGAGCACAGCTAGGGGATCATGGACCCTCGTCTCTCCCTCGTGAGACAGCAGAACATGCCGTTTGAAGTTCCTATTAGGATGGGCTGGGCAGAACATTCTCCCACCCCTCAGGCTTGCAAAGCACCATAGCAGGTTCTTATCTGGTATAGTTTGTCTTTTCTGCATCTTTAAACAGTGGGCAAATGAGGCATGAACAGGTTTGCCCAAGGGCCTAGAATCAGTAGGCAATCAAGATGTGATTTGAACTTTTGTCTTCTCCAGCCCCCAATCTGTGGTGTTTTTCTTCCATGTTACCCGGGCCACAAGCAGCAAGGGAGCACAGGCCCTAGCAGGCCATCCTTCAGACTCTCCATAGCCTTGTCAAAGCCAGGCTGCTGACTGGGCACCCACAAGAGAGGGAGGGCCGGACCTGGAGAACAAAGGTTAAAGTGCCAGCGGCTTCACTTAAGTCCCAGCTCCACCACCAGCCTGCTGGAAGCTGTAGAGTGTTGACATGAGCTTGTCCTAAGTGCTGAGGCGGCTCACGGCCTGCGTTTAGCTTATTTATTTTCCCCTGGGTGAGCCAAGTGTGTCAGTCAGCTACTGACATTGCAGTGTGGTAAAACAAACATCCCCACTTGGTGGCTGACAAGATAATGTGAGCCTTACCCAGGCATTGGCTGATACACGTTGGGCTTGTCTTCAGGCTGTAGCTGGTCAGAGTCTTCCAGATTCTCACCCATTTTGTCTTGCACTAGTAGTCTACTGGGACCTGTGCTGTTGGTGATGGCAGAGGTGCAGTAAGGCAAGCCCAGACCTGGGGGGGGGGCTCTCCAGAACCACCACCCCACAAGAATGGCACAGATGTGGGCACTAAGGCTCAGAGGGGTCACGGGACTTGATAAACAACACAGATGCAGAGCGAGGACCCTGACCAGGTCTCTGAGGCCCTGGAGCCTGAGCTCTTTGATCTGCTCCTTAGCCTGTGCTGTCTCCAGGGCTCCCCGGCTCAGAGAAGAGAAATGACAGCTCGGACTTCCCGAGTGCTAACTGTGCTGAGCACTGGAGAAGAAAAGCTAACACGGCTGCACAAGTGCTGGCTGCAGCCCCCACCCCAACACTTGCTGAGGACCACCCATGACAGTCACAGGTACCCCATGAAGCATGTGTAATACTTAGAAAAGTCTGCTCCAAGGACTGACCGTGCTTTGCAGGCAGACAGACAGACTGAGGCTCAGATCCAGAGAGCCAGATCCGACAGCAGACTTCCTGTGCTGAACGCTGCCATCAGCTTTGGAGCTTCCAATGCACCACCTGACATCCTTTCTGCAACCAACTCCTTGTCGGAGCCCAGATGCAGTGTGGACGTCTGACACGTGTCACGGAGGATGGCCAGAGCCACTCCTGCTAAAGCACAGAGTGCACAGAGCCCTGCCCGGCCCTGGGCCCTAGAGTGGATCACTGGAGTGCCAGGTCACCGCCAACCTGTTCCCCCCTGGCCTGCCTCAGCACCCTCACCCCACCACACCCCTCAAAGCTTGGGTCCTGTCTGTGCCCATACTGAGCTGCCCATCGAGGCCCCTGGTTCTCTCTCCCCTGTTGGGCACTCCTCCCCACATGGCCTTTCCCTCCTCTGCAGGCCTGGAAACCCTACATAGTCCCCAAACTCAGCTCCTGGGGCCCTGCCCAGTCCACTCCCCAGCAAAGCTCCCCTTTGTTCCCCACTGAGCACCCCCCCAGGGTAGGTCTTACCACATCTCCACCTAGCATCACCTCCCACCAGGGCACTTGGTGTCTCCCTATGACACATCAGCATGCTTGGACCGCCCTGTCTTCTCTCCCCTAGAAGCTTCATGTGCTGTGCCCCAGGACCCCCCACACCAGTGCCTGGCAAATCAGAGATCCAATGGACACCAGAATAAATGAACTCCACATCGGCCTGCACCACGCGCTCTCTCTCTCCTCAGGTGATGAATTCTTAGAGAACAAGAACCTGTGGTTGATGCTCCTGGGACCCCTCAGTCCCTGGGGGTGCTCAGCAGGAGCTAGGCGGTTGGGGTGGGGAGAACAAGGAAGGCAAGGAGGCAGAGAGGGGGTATGCATGGTCCTGGCTGGTTCTCTACATCAGATACCTGCCCACATGAGACACGCCAACCCTCACAGATGGTGTCGGGCAGTGAGCAATGAAACTGATGCTTTTGACAGTCAAAACCAAGGCCTCCCAGCACAGACTTTACAGAACACACTGGAACAATGACAAAGGGAAGTCAGAAAGATATCCCACGAGACGAGCCGCAGGGAAGAATACATGGGTACCAGCATCTAAATTCAGGGAGCGGATTACTGAGCAGGAGGGGAGGGGAAGTTCCCTGGGATGAGCTGGGAGCTGTCTGTGGGAGCAGGCAGCCACCGCCACCTAGAGATCACTAACAGCTACAACGTATGCTGGCCCTGCCTGTGCCCGGTGCTGCTGCTGGTAAGAGTCAAAGGAGTGGGGTTGGCCTTCTGGGGCAGGCCTGGGTCTAGGAGACCCACCTCACGAGGCCAAGGGTGGTAGGGGCTTTAGAAAATACCACATGGGGACTAGGATCTGACTGACCATCAGGGTAAGGCTCAGCTCAGATGTGCAGAAGGAGGGGGCCTCCAAGCTAGATGTTGGGTCCTTGTGTGGGGAAGGGGGCTCAGAGCTGGGTAATGGGTACTTGTGTATGTGTGGAGGGACTCCAAGCTGGCTGGTGGGGCGGGGCGTGGTGTTGGGGAGGTGCTCCAAGCTGGCTGGCAGAGTCAGCTCTCCCAAAAGGCAGAGATGTCAGGAGGGATGACATCAGCTCCCAGCTCTCGTCCTAGCTATGGCTGCCTTCAGCATGGCAATGGTATGTGGGGACACGGTGACCCTTGTGTAACAGTCCTGGCTTAGAGGCTTTCCAGGACCAGCTTGTCTGTGGAAACTCCATGTGTGCTCTGGGATCTGCACCCGAATGAGGAGCACAAGCTGCCTCTGAGGGGAGGGCCCAGGTCTCGTTTCTGAGGGTCCATTCTACATCTAGGGCTCCTGAGCCATGGGCAGGGAGCAGCTTAGCCACTTGTGAAAAACGCCTCCAAGGTCAATCCTCTGATTAATAAATGGCCTCAAAAGCACCAAAAGAAGCGGCGGCCACTGTCAGAACATGGTGCCGTCTTATTTTAAAACAACTTTAAAGACCAGACCTGTGGCCTCCCATGGGAGCAGAGGTTTGCTGTAGAGCACCATGTTGACCGCACCCCAGCCCATGCCCCGCTGCATCCTGGGGGGCATCTAGGATTCATGGGGCAGCACCTGTCTACACCAGTCCCCAGGGCAGGTGGCCCTCCTCTCACATCCAGACGGGGGTAGGGTGGGACCTCACAGACTGGCCCAAGGGCTCTGTCATCTAGAGCCCCCCTTAACCCTCACCCACCCGCCTCCAGGGCTGGATGTAAGACACTCAGCTGAGCTCCCAGGGTCTCTGAGGGTCCCTTCATCACTCCCAGTGGGCATCTGTCTGTGGTCTCTGCCTTTCTAAGTTTGACTCTACCTGGCACACACATCTCCAGTTTCACACTTGTCCTCGATGGAGGGCACGCACAGCAGGAAACCTCATGGTCTGTCAGTGCCCTGGGGCTTCTCCAGCCCGGCAGTGTTGACACTATAGGGCAGGATAGTCCCTCAGGGTGGGAACATCCTGTGCATTGTGGGGTATTTAGAGCATCCCTGGTCAGTAGCACCAATCCCTACGTGTAACACCCCAAAATGTTTTTAGGTATTGCTAGACCGTCCCATTGGAAGTGAAGTCATCGCTGGTTGAGACTCACCAGAAGAAATTATCGCAAAGAGGTCCCATGATACTGTGCTAAGCGCCTCACAGCGGCTGTATCTCACCTAAGCTTCTCAATACTCCATACATACCCCAGATGATGAAAGTGAGGATCCAAGAGGCCCGGTGACCGGACCAAAGACCAACACCTGGGGGCCGGCCCTTTCTAGAAGGGAACCCAGAAGGACAATGTGGCTAGCACACTGGGTCCACGGACGGCACATCATGCCCCTGTTCGAGGACAGGTAGGGCGGGAGGCTGCCAGCAAGGCCGGTTTGGAAGGAAGCATCTGCCGGCTATAGTGACGCCAGCATCGCATGGTGGCCTTCCGTGCTCATTTCAGTGCTCAAAGGTGGTGGGGTGGGGGGTATCCACAGTGCTGAATAAAACAGAGTGGATCGCCTCCACTTCCCATAGAAGAAGCAGTTTGTCTCTATTCATGCATGGATTTCATTAGTCCTGACCCATCAATGTGTCTTGTTTGTTAGTTTTGGATTCGTTTTGGAATTGCTATTTCCCTTGATCAGTGAGTAAGTAAGTAAGTAAGTAAGGTCTTCAGCACATTTTTTTTTTACATCTGCTTGAGACATGATTAAACTTATTTCTTTTTTCTTTTACAATGAATAGTACTTTCCTATTAGATCAACATTAATAAAATGTTTATTTATTTTTTTTTTTTTTTTTTTTTTTTGAAGCAGAGCCTCACTCTAGCCCAGGCTGACCCAACTCACAGTGATCTTTCTACCTCAGCCCCCTGAGTGCTGGATCATAGGTATGAGCCACCATGACCAGCCATAAATGAAATTGTTGGGCAATAATATTTATTCAAATTTATAAAAAACGATCCTTTGGAAAAGTAAGATCTGATTAATATTTGGTAATTTTATTTTATTTTGGTTTGGGTTTTTTGAGGCGGGTCTCATTCTAGCCCAGGCTGACCTGAAACTCACTCTGTAGTTCCAGGCTGGCTTCGAACTCACAGCAACCCTCCTACCTGCACCTCCCAAGTGCTGGGATTAAAGGTGTGCATACCACACCCAGCTTATGATTTTATTTCACTTTAAAAAATTTTTTATTATTGACAACTTCCATAATTACAGACAATAAACCATGATAACCCCCCCTTGTGATTTTATTTTATTCTATAAAACTTCCAATAAATTTCTTTTTTTTTTTTCTGGTTTATCAAGGTAGGGTCTCTCTCTAGTCCAGGCTGACCTGGAATTCACTCTGTAGTCTCAGGGTGGCCTTGAACTCATGGCGATCCTCCTACCTCTGCCTCCCGAGTGCTGGGATTAAAGGCGTGCACCACCACGCCCGGCTAAATTTGTTTCTTTTTTTTTAAAACAAAAACAACAGAGCAGGTCACGGTCCTCCTGCACACTGGTCGATGATCAACGGATCAGTTAGAGGAGGTGACCACCAACTGTCACAAAGACTCCTCTTCCTCCTTGCAATGATTTTCCCTCTCCCTCCAAAAGTGCTACCATCCAGGGAAATGGGTGGCCTTGGACTTCTTTGACCTGGAACTTATGTTTATGAGCCGAGCGTGTACTTTAGTGGGATGCGGTGGAAAGTGATAAGGGCAGAAGTGAGAGGATGAGGCAGATAAACTAGTGGTCAGTTCTTAGATAATGACCAAAGTGCCCATGGTGGAGGCAGGTGGCCTACTTCCTCCCTCCTCTGTACAACGTGAGCTTCCCGTCCCATTGAAGATCCCAGCCAGAACCTTGTCATTCCCAGACTTGGTCTGGACGTGGCCACCCAGTACTGCTCTGGCTGGCTCCTGGCTGGGCCCTGCACATTAGCTGAGTTCCTTGCCTTGGCTACTCCTGAGCTTGGCCCTCCAAGTGCAGATGCCAAATACAAGCTCAGTGCCTACTTCTCACTGCATGACCCACCTGGCCCCTCACTTCAGGCCTCATGTGCCACATCCTTGTCCGTGTCCTACCTTGTCTAAGCCTGTCTTTCTGCCTGTCCCCTGATTGTCTTCTCTGCCTGGCTAAGGCCAGAAGGCCTATCTCAGCATCTCCTTGGAGCACCCTTCTCTGTTCCCTCCTCTTACTCCCGATGGTTCTTGACTTGTGTGTTCCACAGTGCCCGGGACCCACATTTATTCTATGCTTCCCACCCCACCTGCTGTGGTACCTGTTTCTCTGTCTCTCCACCTTAACTAAACACCAGTCAAGCATGAGCAACAGGGTTTCCTCATCTCATCTCTCTACCCCCTTTGGGACACATACCTGGCAGGAAATGTTTACCGAAACTGAACCGAATCCTACCCACGGTGGAGCTGCCCCAGAACCTTGGAGCACCACACCTGAGTGTCAGACCCTACAGCAAAGCACTGATACGGCAAAGGAAAAGGAAGATGCTTAATGAGAAGTGGGGAGCTGGGTGGCTTTGAAGGCAGAGTTAGCCTCCACGGCCCCTCAGTGGGACAGGGTGCTGTGCTGGAGACAGTCAGACAGCGTGGAAGTCTCAGGTGTGTGTCTGGGTGAGACAGCCATCTACAGCTGCCAGCATGCACAGTGAGCTCTCAGGAACTGTGCAGAGGGGCCAATGGTGATGGGCTGGGCATCCTCCTGGCAGCCAGGGCAGGAGGCTTACTCCATCTGCTGCTTTCATCCTGCCCACTGCTCAGAACACCAAGCACCTACCACCTATCGGGATGCACATAAATAAAAGGTGTCACAGTACAAAACAAGTCAAGTGACGTCACTGGCCAGCGGCCTTAAAAAGAAGTCCCTTGGGACTGGAGACATTGCTTAGTGGTTAAGGCACTTGCCTGAAAAGTCTTAATGACCTGGGTTTGATTGCCCAGTACCCACATAAAGTCAGATACACAAAGTGGCATGTGCATCCAAAGTTTGTTTACAGTGGCTGGAGGTCTTGGCACACCCATTCTCTCTATCTGCCTCTCTCTCTCTAAAATAAATAAATAATATATTTTTTAAATTAAAAATATACTTGGCTGACGTCTGCCAGCGTGGCCATCATGTCAGCCCATGTCTGTCACTGTAGCCACTGTGTAGGCCCAAGTCAGGGATATCAGCAGTAGAAATCAGCACAATGGGCCAGAGCTGGGGAGAGGGACAGGGATGCAAACCACGTGCAACGGGCCTGCTTTACATCTCTGAGTCTCCTGTACGTACATTGGGGGATAATGACATCATGACTGCCACTACCCCTGCAGGGCTGTGGGCACACCGCATGCTCGCCATGAACAGCACGCTCTCAGGACAAAGTCTCCCTTCCTCACTTCTGAGCCCCAATCCTCAGCTTTCCAGGAGCTCAGTGTGTGTGTGGGGGGGGGGGGTCTTCTCAGAAACTATTACTTGATTTGGGGAGGTTTTTATTTTAGGTCCCCATCTGAAAGCCCCTCCCGCTCTCTTCCTTGACCTTGGGACAAGGACAGCAGGGCTCCCTTAGCCATGGGGCTATTGTTTCAGCTTCTGTTCAGACAGGTGAGTCACATCACCAAAATAACCTTGGGGGAGAGCTTGGAAAGACAGAGTATGAGCTAAAGATCTTGTCCACTAACCTGCGCGCTAACCTGCATCTGGCTACAGCCGGGGAGTTGTCAAAATGCCTCCAATTAGAGCCCTGGGCCCTCCGATCCCTGTGATCCTGCTCTAACGAGAGGAAATTGATTTTGGTTTAAGAACCAGGGACGCAGGCTGCTGGTATAGTCCATCTCCTTCCCACTTGTGAAATCCCTGCTCTGGCCAATTGGTTTCTCTGGGCTTCCATTTCCATGGCTAAAAAATGACAATTGAGCACTGGTGAAAATCGGTCCGTAAAGCATCGATCGAGAGGCTTTGGGGTCTCTGGCTGCATGCCAGCAGAGTTTGTATTTTCGATTTTTAAAATTCAACAAACAACAAACCCCCCACAAGTACACACTTGTGTTTATCACAAAAGAAAGCAAGGTAGAAAGGAACTGAGGATAAGGCTGCCACCCCTGTGGGCCGGATTCGTTACCCGAATGCTTTCATAAATATTTTACTTGAAGGCACGGTGCTGGTTGGTAGCATTCATCTTAAACATTTATACCCTGCTCTATTAAAATAAAGACCCAAGACAGCTGCAGGGACCTGTGCAGTAAAGAATGAATGACAGCCCTTTCATTGAGAACTTAGGACATACCAGGGTGGGCTCTAAAGGTTTCCCCTACGTAACCTGGTTTAATCTTTACCACCAAGGCACAGGGAGGGAGGTTATTTGCCCAAAGTTACACGGCCAGCACGCAGCCTGGGCAGTAAAGCCCCAGAGCCCACACAGCATATGCCCAATCAGAGCCACCCATTATGTTCTGTAGATACCATGACAAAACAGTTGCAAATTGCACCATGAGGACAGGGAAGAGGAGGCAGTCAACCAGACCAGAAGACCTGGTTGTGTT
Source organism: Orientallactaga sibirica (assembly GCA_036365145.1). Lineage (NCBI taxonomy): Eukaryota > Metazoa > Chordata > Mammalia > Rodentia > Dipodidae > Orientallactaga > Orientallactaga sibirica. The sequence continues at coordinate 37,682,661 of JAEOAD010000008.1, forward strand.
TCAGTGGCTGTTGTGGAGCAGAGAGGGAGGAAGAGAGAATTCTGGCAGAATAAACATCCGAATTCTAATGAGCCCACAGGAACATGATGAAGCCACACGTGTGGCTCAAACAAAGAGCAAGCTGTGGGCTGGAGAGATGGCTTAGTGCTTAAGGAGCTTGCCTGTGATGCCTAAGGACCCAGGTTCCATTCCCCAGGACCCACATGAGCCAGATGCACTAGGTGGTGCATGTGTCTGGAGTTTGTTTGCAGGGGCTGGAAGCCCTGGCATGCCCACTCTCTGTCTGTTTCTTTCTATCTGTCAAATAAATAAATATTAAAAAAAAAAAAAAAAAAAAAAAGAGCAAGCTGTGATGTGACGGAGATTCGGGGCAGGCGTCTGTGCCCTGCTCACATTAACATGTAGGTCTGCCCAACACCGGGCCATGCTCAAGTATCAACTAGGTTGGCACTGAATTTTGGAAGTTGGGAAAAGAGACTGTGCTCAAGAATTTCAAGAGTACAAACCACACTAGGTTTGTGTGGGCTGAACATAGCAAGCCCCACTCAACACAGGGAGGCAAAGAAGGCGCTGATCCCATGCAGGACGGGAGTGCACAAGTTCAGCTGGGACACAGGAAACTGCCACATGTGACTAATTTTGTCCTATAAAAAAATAAATAAACTTGGAGCTGGAGAGATGGCTTAGTGGTTAAGGTGTTTGCCTGCAAAGCCAAAGGATCCTGGTTCGATTCTCCAGGACCCACGTAAGCCAGATGCACAAGAGGGCACATGCATCTGGAGTCCGTTTGCACTGGCTAGAGGTCCTGGTGTGTCCATTCTCTCTCTCTCTCTCTCTCTCTCTCTCAAATAAATAAATAAAGAAGGGACTGTCACTGGTTTAACCTAGTAAAGATTATGCTGGACTCATTGGGCTGGCACTTGCTCAGGCAGATAGCTTCTTCAGATAGAGCCTCCTGGCTCTGGTGAGAAGAATCACCCACATTCATGTGACTACTTCATCCTTACCAACTGTCCTCCTGCTTGGGACCCCGTGACTCAAGTGGGAATGCTCCTTAGTGTACACTCAGCACCTACCCTGGGGATTAGCAAGCTGATGATCATATGGATAAATGAGCACCAGTTGAGTGTGTGTGTGTGTGTGTGTGTGTATTGTGTGTGTTGTGTGTGTGTGTGCGTTGTGTGTTGTGTGCGTGTGCGTGTTGTGTGTTGTGTGCGTGCACCTTCCACACAATAGTAGTTCAGCTCCTGAGGCAGTGAGGGCAGGAGTCATTTTTCTTGTTTGGCTTTGTGCTTTATCTTTCTTCCCAGAATGTCCCACTCCCTAGTCATCTGGCCACAGCTCCCTGACTTAGGTGTTCTGTGCCTTAACCTAACTTCAAGCCTAATGCCACCACCTGCAGAAAGAGAAAGCTACAAAAGCCACCAGAAGCTGTGCTGCTGCCACCCAAGCCTGGAGGAGTCCCTTCCTCACCAAAACAGTTACCCACCCGCCCCCATCCAGCGCCGTGGGGGCAGTGCGCTCGCTCGACGAGCTCCTTCCACTGTCTGTTCAGTGAGCACACAACGGTGCCTCTCGGCGTGCTGAATCAATCCAGAATTACCCATTCAATTAAAAGAGGTTAATACGTTAAATGCACCACCTGATGATAAGGAACAATTACTGGCTGCACTGTGCTTACAAGGTGTGAGCCAGAGAAGCAGAAAGGAGCTTCCTTGTATCAAACTCAGCACGAGAAGGAGCTGGGGTGTGGCTCAGTAGTAGAGGAGTCGTTCCCAGCACTGAGAATGATGAATGAATGAATGAATGAATGAATGAATGAATGAATGAATGAATGAATGGTATATGATTTCAAGTGGGACAAGCCACCATTTCAATTGCACATCCAGATGCTGTCGCTGGCAGGGCGTATCATGGAGGAGCAGAGCTGCCAATCCACCTGGCTCGTATGCAGACCCCTCCCTCATACTCACTCCCAAGCCACTTCAGCACTCCAGGCTCCACCCATTGTACAGAATGGAAGCAGCAGTGTCACCCCTCAGGGTGGCCTGGGCTTGAGGCACTCAGTGCCAGGCCTGGCACCCAGGGAGCACCATGCTGAGTATTAGCTAGTTTTGTGGGTGACCCCACCAGTGAGGGTTAGGTAGGAAGCTGAGAGCTGCAGAAGGAAAGTTCTAGAAGGACTATGCACTACACGTGAAAAAACTTGCCTAGATTCACCAAAAAGAGCTCCATCGGAATCTGTCAGTTAAGGTTTCTTTCTTTCTTTTTCTTTCTTTCTTTCTTTCTTTCTTTCTTATCTAAGTCAGTCAACCATGTGCCCATCTCAGAGACACTTAGCAGCCCTTCTGTGTCTTCTGGGAAGAGACCACAGCTGCCAGCCCCTGCCCGGTGCCACACTCTAGCACAGACCCTTTTGGCCACCAGATCATTGGTGAAGTAGTCACTGATGCCCCCTTTCACACAGGAGGCTGTGAGGGGAGAGGCTGGCATAGGGCCATCCAGTTTAAGAGGAAGGTCACAATGCCCTCATCCTTCTACCCACATGCCAGCTGATGCTCAGGCAGGGTGTGGCCCTGCCAGGTACTGCGGGAAAGAGGCCAGCACCCCATATGCACTATTGCCCTCACCCCCACTGCACCAGTGCCCTTGAGGAAAAGAGGGAAACCTGTTTGGTGAGATTACAGTTAGAAGACTAGGGTCACTAGACTAGTGAGTGGCTCAGTCAGATGGCCAGCACCAAGTGCCCACTGGCAAACCAGAGCCCATGGCTCCCTGAAGAAGCCTTGCCGTGTCTCCTTAGGGCTCCCAGGGACTGTCACCAGCTCACCTGATCTCATAGACTCCCTGGCTGCCTCTGCCACCCCACAGCTATCTCCAGCTCTCTTCCCTGCCAGGAAAGGCCATCCTCCTGCTTGCAAATGACAATGCACCTAGGGCAAGAGCCAGAGGGCTCAGGGGAAAGTGCCTTGCTGAAGAGGGGTGGGGGAGAAGTCCTGCTCCCCTGTGTTGCAGACTGCCAGGGCGCAAAGACAAGGGGAAAAGAGAACTGATCACACACACACCTTCCTCTCTACCCTTGCCACTCCCTGGGACTCCTCCCTCCAGCCATACCAGCCTCCTTGTTGCAGTTTCTCCATTGTGATGGGCTCCTCCCACCTCCACCTCGTTTAGCTCTAGCTCAGCTGTCAGAGCTAGCTGGACTCTTGTGATCTTCACGTGCCTGCGCTGAGAACTGAGGGCCTCATTCTCAAGCCCCCCGCAGTCTGCACTGTCTCCTCACCAGTGACATTAGCTGCTCAACAGCTGGCTCTGGGGGAGAACGATGGCTGGCACCCGCCCTTCCCTCCCCACACACCCATTGTCCACCAACACCCAGATACTATGGATTCTGTGCACACACTTGTGAGTCAGTGCTGAGTGCACACCAGGCTGAGAGGTTGCCTTGTCCCACTTGGGCACAGACTGCCATCAAGCAATCCCCGGAAAGCTAGGGCCTGCTAGACCCTGGCTTGGAGAGAAAGAGAGCAAGCAGAGCAGCCAACGGGAGGGAGGGAAAGAAACAAGGGGGCAGAGCATGCTGAGTCAGCTCCTGAATTAGGTGAACATTCTGGAGGAGACAGCGGGGCGGGTGGGTCGGCTCAGGCCTTCCATGAGCAGTGGCTACCCTAATGTTGCTTGATGTGAGGCGAAGGAAAGAATGAATTCAAATAAATAAATAAATACATAAATAAATATAAATAAATAAATAAATAAATAAATAGAATGAATTCAGCCCAGAGGCTTCATGAGACAGGCCAAGATCTGAGGCCCCCAGGCCCCTGGAAAGGCCAACAGTAATCTACTATCTCAGCTTTGCAGGCACAGGGAACATCTCGTGTACTTTAATCCCAGGCTCTGCGGTTATATGCCATCCCCTAGAGAGTGAGGAACCAGCCTGGCAGAGGGGACCCTGGCAGTGGATGGATTGCCTTTAGGGGCCCTGGGCTTATGTGCAACAAAAAAGCCCAGTGGGAATGTGCGAGGCAGTGGCCCTGAGCCAGGGAGGTTATGCGCATGCTCTAAGCAAGTGCTGTTCGCTGGTGGGTTTCTAGGTTTCCTCCCATCAGGGAAGAGTGGAAACAGACTTGATCAGTATGCTGGTGAGCCTCTGATCCCTCTCAGAGCCTTTGAGTAGAGGCTGGGAGTGGGGGACAGCCAGGCTGGAGGAGGCACCAAGGTCAGACAGGGAAAGGAATGGATCAGCTGACCAGCAATGATGGGAACAGAGCCCATGACTGGATGCCAGCCCTACCTGTGCCTAACTTTCTTTGTGTAGGTCAGATGTGCGGCCAGAAGGTCAGCTTGGGGACACCTGTCTCCTGCCCCAGGCCAGGCTCTGTTGCCTGGCACAGCAGCTGCCTCTGTGTCTCCCAGCCTTGAGTGTCCTGCCCATCACTGACATCCTGCTCGTGATGGCCGCAGTACCAGTCATATCCCCAAGAGACTGGGTGAGCAGAGACTCGGGCCTCCCTCCATCCCAGCAGGAGCACAGCATGTGCACCCTGTAGACAGTGGGACATTAGAGAGAAAGGATAAACGAGTGAATGAGTACAGACATCCGAGGAAAGAAAAGAGCAAGAACAAAAAATGGTAAGAGGAGGAGAAAGAAATACATGCTTTGGTTTCCAGTAACTTGGGGCTCAGGAGATTGCTCAGTGGTTAAGGGTACTTGCTTGCAAAGCCATATTGGCCATGGTTTGATTCCCCAGTACCCACATGAAGCCAGATGCATGTAACTGGAGTTCATTTGCAAGTGGCAAGAGGCCCTGACATGAGCTCGCTAGTGCTCTCTCTCTCTCCTCTCTCTGCTTCCAAATGTGCATGTGTGTGTATATATGTATAACATTTTATTTATTTGAGAGAGAGAATAAGAATGGGTGTACCAGGGCCTCCAGCCATTGCAAACAAACTCCAGATGCAGTGCATCTGGTTTACATGAGTACTGGGGAATCAAACCTGGGACCTTAAGCTTTGCAGGAAAGTGCCTTAACTGCTAAGCCATCTCTCCAGTGCCAACAAACATATATATATATGTGGATCTACTGTCTGCCAAGCTCATACTCTAGGCTGGACACAGCTATCTTGCAGATTCTCAGGGCTGCCACCTTCCTTGCATGCACTCACAGATGTCAGGCCTGGGTTGCACCACAGAAATACTTTAGCCTCAAGTTCAAAAACAGGGAAAATGAGTCCCAGAGACATGAGGGCTCAACCAAGGTCAGTAGGAGGATGGCCACATCCCAGCAGACAAGGGACAAAGCCCCTTTACAGTCCTTCCAAGGACAGCATGGGCTCAGAGAAGGCCCCGCAGTGATGTGTCCTGAGCCAGGCTGGCATCTGAACAGCAGAGGCGACTTCCTGAACTGGCATCTGCTGAGGAAAGCAAACAGGTGCTTGCTCCACACTCCAGCAGGCAGCAGCACACCTTACACACGGAAATGTCACGCTGCATTGCACTCATGCCAAGCTGTTGCCGTCTCCTTGTACTAAAAATGGTGCCATGTTCCCTTATTTGTTTCTTTTCCTCTCTCAAAATAGAAATGCCTGTCTGTGATATGCCTTAACCCACTGCCTCCTCGCGCTGAGTGACATCTGTATCATTAATATAAAACTTCTGGGACCATACGGGGACCCAATTAAGCACCACAGAACCTCCTCACCCATGTCCTGCCTGAACCTAGCAGCTGCCCCACGAGCAAAGCAGAGCTAAACCCCAACCAAGAGACTAGCCGGGGGCAGCAGAAATAAGCACAGTTCAACTTTCCAACTGAACCCAGGCCCAGAGGGGTCTGGGGAACTGACAAGGGGCTTTCTCTCTTCATATGGGCAGCTCCAAACAGCTATGCCCCAGGATCATGGAAGAGACCAGAAGGCTGAGAAGCACCATCATTCCAGCTAGGAACCTGAGGCTGTGAGGCCAGAGGCACCCAGCATTGAGAACTCAGATCGTGCTCCTGGGTGTGACTGTGGGGGATGACCTTGCCAATCACGGAAAAAATGAGTATGATGACTGGTGTTCTCGACATGGGTTCTTTCTGAGCCAGCGAGCTTCAGGACATAGCTATGGTATTGGTGTCAACAGCAGTGATCACAGTCAGGCCCAGGGTCCCTCTGGCAGGCCCTTGCAGCATCTACACTCACCCTCCTGGTTCAGGAAGCTCCCAGAGATGACACAAGAAGAGTGAGTCCCTACTGTAGCTAGGCAAGCAAGCCACCTGACCATCTCCTTGCCACCCATCAGTTTCACAGATGGGGTCGGGTCACTTTCTAAGCTGGAAAGACAATAGTTAGGGATTTTAAGAGTCAGATGTCTGGCAGAAAGAAGTGTGTCCTTGGGCTGGAGAGATGGCTTAGCAGTTAAGGCACTTGCCTGCAAAGCCAAAGGACCTCGGTTCAATTCCCCAGTACCCATGTAAGCCAGATGCACTAGGGGGCACATGCATCTGGAGTGCATTTGCAGTGGCTGGAGGCCCTGGTGCACCCATTCACTCTCTGCCTCTTTCCCTCTCCCAAATGCATAAATAAAAATAAAATACATTTTTAAAAAAAGAAGTATGTTCTTGCCAAGTGCCTTTCTTCTCCACCTTGAACAGCATTCCGTAAGTCCTGTGAGCTGCTACCTGTGCTGATGCCCCATTGGGGGTGGGGGGGGGGGAAGGAGACGAGAAGGGAGAAGGGACTACATGCAATTTCTTTAACTGCGGAATACACACAAAGAGCAACATGGAGCTGTTTCCTCTTGTCCTAGCTGGGACCTGCGAAGGACAGTCTTGGGAGAGGTCACCCTGCTGTGAAGGAGAGGGGACTATCTATCATCGCCCCTCCCCCCAGGATATCCTTATAAATGACATTGCCAACAAAGATGGAGACCCAGTGATGAGCCTCAGTTCTGGGATCTGGGAGCGTGAGGCTGGCTTGACTCGACCGGCCGCAGATGTAGCCAGATGAGGAGCACCAGGGGGCTGGGTTCCACTGGGATGCTGCGGAAAGTCAGGCCCAGAGCTCGCCCCCATTCTAGCCCATCCACGCAGGCTCATGCAACATGCTGAGGATGCTGCCCAGAAGGAAGCCTGCCTGTTCCCTGCTCTCCTGGGGTGGGTCAGCAAGGCCATGGAGCCAGATGCAGGCAGTGAACAAAGCCCAGCTGCTCGCCTGGGCTGTTTCAGGAGGAGCTGCCTTTGGTTGGGGTGGGGTGGGGTGGGGGGTCATCGCAAGGTCCTACAGGGTGTGGGGACATGTTTGGACATACCATTATGGCCCTGGGAAAGGATGAGAGGAAGGGAGCATCTCTCTCCTCTCCTACACTGGGTCACCCCAGCCCCATAGCGAGCACCCTGCTCTGAAGTTCTCAGTGAACAAGGCTGGCCTCAGTTCTTAGAGCTCTCCGCATCTGCCACGGACGGCTCATTGTGCTGCACACACTGTGGTCAGCAGCGCCTATTACCTCACAAATTTATTCTGATGATTGCCACCATTTAGCACAAAAGGAAAGTGAGGCCCAGGGAGGCCCAAAACATTGCCCAAGGCCAAAGCGAAGTCAGTAGGAAACCAGAGCACTGATTCCAGAGTCCAAACTCCAGTTGCCGAACGTGTCAAAGGACATGACACACACGCCATCTGGTAAACTTTCTCAGCAACCCTGGTCGGGGGCTGAGCACAGCGACGGGCACAGGAGGCGGTCACAACGACACCCAAAGTGCGGACCTCAAAGAGGGGCAGGGGATGCAGAGTTGGCCTGGCTGGCAAGCCAAGCAGAAAGAGTGACCCTTCAGGCAAGCACAGTTCAGCGAACATATCACATCAGAGATGAACAAGTTGGAGTAAGCATTCAAAACCATTGGGGGGGCCGACTGAGAACTAACTCGCTCTTGTTTCCTTAGCAGTCCTGGGTTCAGGACCGTTTGCATAAAACGCAAGAATGTTGAACAGGGTCTTTGTTCTCATGATTCTGTTTCCTCTTTGAAGACTTTCTAAGGGTCATGTATTCCAAAAAGTAGACATTACATCCGGGTCAGTGAGCTCATTGTGGGGGCCAGCATTTCCCCTCCTGTATATTTCCTTTCTTGCTATTTTAAATTGTTGAGAACTCCCTAGAACAATGGCTAACCCAGAGTCAGCAAGTGCAATTTCTCTTCACGTGAGCAGACCTCTGTGGTGGTCCAGGTCCAGCAGAAGCAGGGACAAACACAACTTTCCCAAAGAACATGGGGGGTTTCATCCACTTGGTGTGCGCTCTAGGTCTACTGTAGAATGCCCCCCCCCAGAAGGTCATGTGGTGAAGGCATGCTCTCCAGTGTGGTGCTGTTGGGAGGCAGTGGAACTTGTAAGGGGGTTTGGCTAGTGGGAAGTTTTAGATCACTGAGAGAATGCCCTCAAAAGGCTTTCTCTTTCACACTGCTTTCCCACCAGTCCGAGAGCAACAGAGGGGTAGAGAGATGGCTTAGTGGTTAAGGCGCTTGCCTGCAAAGCCCCAGAACCCATGTTCAACTCTCCAGATCCCATATAAGCCAGATGCACAATGTGATGCAAGCCTGAAAGGTCGCACGTGCAAACAAAGAGGTGCACGTGTCTGGAGTTGGACTGCAGTGGCTAGAGGCTCTGGCACACCACTTAATTCTCTCTCTTTCTCTCTCTCTCATAAAAAAATTAAAACAAATAAAGGAACAGAGCCAAGTGAAACCTCCAAACCCATATGTCAAAATCTCCTCACTGCCTAGGGAGTTCATTTACAGTGATGGAAAGCTGACTAATTTGGTGTCCCTTCCAGCCAGGAACACCTCCCTCATTCCAAGAGATCCTGGAAGGCAAGGCCGAGGGGATGGCGCTTCGCCATGCACTGTCTCTAGGAAGACCCTGGCCATACAAAAGGAGTCTACCACTTCTCTTCCACAAGGCAACACACAAACCCCATGAGAAAGAAGCATGAGCAGAAACGGGGATGGGGGTGGGCAGCCCTGGTCCCTCTCAGCATGGTGTGTATGATGAGGCTGAGCACACAAAGGCAGCACCTGTTTGCCTATAAGCTGCTAAGACACCCAGGGGATGATGGCCAAGTCTTAGCACATGCAGAAGCATCAACTATTCAGTTAATTTTGCCAGATATGTGACAAATTGGACTAGATGTTTTTGCCCATTTTGCCTGCTGGTATGGGATAAAACAGACTGACCCATTCAGTCCTGATGCCATTAAGCCCAAAGACTTATTCCTGCCCCAACCAGTGAAGAGAGACCACCCCACCTAAAGCAGCTCCACCACTATCCCCTGTCCCACTGCACCCCAACATGAGTCACTTTCAATCGGCACCGAGAGCTGCAGAGCCCAGCCCGGTCACCTGGCCCAGGTTGCTTGCTCATTTGGCCTTTGCACACCTCTTGGGAGCAGGTATCTTATCTGCTGAGCCTGGCCTCATTAGCATATCTTCCGAACATGCTAATGAGACCTCACTGGTTGGCTAGAAAATGGAATAAATAGAAGAAAAAAACCAAACTGGAATTTCCAGGAAGGAGCCCATGAGCTCTCCCTGTGCTGTGCTATGACCTTGTGGTGCCAGCCAAGGGTTTGGGCAACAGCTCAGGAGACACTGGGGACAGGAGCAGCGCCCTTGAATTGTGACATTCTGAAGAAGAAATGTTTGTACCTTATGATTTCTTGACCTGGTTCAATTCAAAGGAGAAAACGTGCATAACATATGGAGGGACCCGCTTTCTGAAACTTTTGCGTACAGTCAAGCTTTTTTTTTAGGGGGAAGTAGGCCCATTTCAGTTTTTTTATGGGTTCCATCAAAGTTGCATTTTTTTAAATTGTATTGCAGAACCGGGAATGTCATCCACGCATTGTGGATCAATAACTTCAACATTAAAAAAGATGCTTGAGCCCCCGAGGAAAAGCACAGAGAACTCACAATCTAATGACTCGCCACTCTCTCCCTCATGGCCCTGAGTTCAGTAGCGAGGGGGGTTCTCAGGTCTGCATTGGCTTCTAGATCCCAGCTATCCCTCCACCCCACTTCATTGGGGCCCAGGTAGCCCAGCCTTGCACTCCTCTCAGGACACTGGCTCCTCAACCTCACCTCCCCAGCTGGCCAGTCCCAAACCAGCATGAGAGAGCAGTGCGGGCCCTGCGTGCTCCAGGACCCCTTCTAAAACCCACCGGCTCTGTTCCCAAATGGAGTGAGATGCCTGTCACTCTCTCGTAACGGCTTCTATGTGGTTCCCTTACAGCACTGATAAAAATAAGTGGCAGAGTGACAGACAGGAATAGTCACAACAGTAATGGCTGCTGTATATGGAGTATGGGACATGTTACAAGAACCAAAAGTAAGTGTATTATATATGATATCATTTTGTTAATTTCATTCAATCCAATGGCCATAATCCTCTGAGTTTTGTGCCATGATCCCTGTTTTAATAGGAACAAACTAAGGCTCAGGGATGTTAACACATTTTCTTTCTCTTTCTCTCTCTCTCTCTCATATACACACACACACAGAGATGTGAATCCAGGAAGTCTGATTCCAACCAAAACAGGGGTGTGTGATGCCAGGGTCAATACTGCTCAGGCCTTCTGGTCGAGGACATACCAATTGAGTATCTCCTAGAGGCGGGGACATCGGTTACTGCTGTCATCATCACAATTATTATTATTATTACTGGTATGCTTCTAGAAGAGTCTCACTAAGTATTACTAGCTGGACTACAGCTATATAAATCCCTGGCTTGTCTGAACTCACAACCATCCTGCCACAGCCACCTGAGTGCTGAGATTTCAGCTCACAGTTACTATTCCACACCACAAGTGCGTGACACTTCTCCCACTGTACAGATGAAGAAAGTGGGCTGCTTAATAAACTGCCCGTGTGCTGGAATTAGAATTGGTCTTTCTACTCTACGAAGTCTCTGTGCTTCTCAGAATACTACATCACCAGCCCTGTCCTACAACCACAAATCTATTTAAAAGAAAAAAACTCTAAAATACAGACCAAGGCTGAAGAACAATGTGCCTCCTATAACTGTGTATGATAGTGAGAAAACAAAGGGGAAAAAAACAAGGCTTAAGTGCTACGTAGAAAGAACAATCAAAGATTGTGCGGTGGAGTACTATACAGACACTGCAAACAGTGATCTTGACATGGCGTGCAGAGTAAGCTGGCAAAAATCTTATGTTAAGAAGCAAGAAGTGAAGGAGTGCTTTGGAATGCTGTCCTCCAGACAGTAAGTGGCCCTGGCATTCATGAACTCACAATGGCCGACACCATCTACATCAGACCTGCATAATATGAGGGGGGAAATATGACATCAAATTAGAAGAGGGACTGGTTGGAAAGAAGGAGAGATTCAGTGGATGGAGGATAAAGGAAGAGGACAAAAGAGGGTGGTGGGGAGGGATTATGATCAAGGTCCATGGTGTATCTAAATGGAGGTGGTCAATAGTTAAAGCAGGATGCAAATGTTCAGAGATGACATTGTCTGGAGAAAAATGTGAAAGGAAACTAGAAAGTATTAACTGCAATTGCATTTTTATGGTAGAATTGGTTTCCTTCTTTCTAGCCTTCCTTTATTTTCCAATGTTTTAGGAAGTTTTGTACTATTTTTAGTATTTTTAAAAGTTTTTTTTTCTTTTTTCTTTTCTTTTTTCTTTTTTTAAAGAAACTGGCTTTTACCAGCAAGGGCTAAGTCCTAGCTGTTCTCAGTCCTGGGGATGGATGCCACTCTGAGTTCTGATTAAGGCTAATCTAAGCCTTTCAACTACCAAATTATCCTGGTTGATTTTTTATTGGGGGGGTGAGTAATTTCATTTTATACCAAATTTATTTGCAGTTCAAACACAGCTCAAAACTTTGTTTTGATTACTTATTTAGTAAAGAAGGAAGGTCAGAAAATGTCTAAGAATGACATTTGCATGATGGGAGATGAAGAGATTTTGAGAGGAAAAATACCCCTAAATGTTCAATAGCATAGGTTAAGTAAAGCCTACCCCTGTATTCACACAAATACCCAGCAAAGGTCCTCCCACATGCCACCCAGCCTGCATTTTCACATGGTCAGTGCTGCAAGGGACCACTATGGGCTTGACTGAAGTCAACACGCACCCCTGATCTTTGTATTTTGGGGGGCAGAGAGTGTGTGTGTGTGTGTGTGTGTGTGTGTGTGTATAGAGGTCAGAAGGCAACTTCTGAGTGTGCGTCCTCACCTTTCCACCTTGTTGAGGCAGGGGCACTCATTTTCTGCTCATCGGTCCCTAGGCTTCCAGTGATTTTTCCCATCTCCACCTCCATTCTTGCCATCGGGGCGGGATTACAGCTGCCCACTATAGCATCCAGCTTTACTTGGGAGCTGACAATCCAAACTCAGGTATCATGCTTGTACAGAAAGCTCTTCATCCACTGAGCCCTCTCCTTAACCTTGCATACCACCTGATTTTACTAAGCAGGGATTATAATCTCCCACGCAGTCAGTTCCTTCAAGGCCTCCCCAAGTATGGGGTCATTTGCAGGAAAACACATGGGGCTCTGTGTCAGCAGAAGCCAGCACACAGAATCCTGATGCTGAGAGCCAGCAAGACCTCAAGGATCCTCCCCCTGCCTTTCTTTGGTGGGACTGACTGGTCCAGCCTGCCCTGGCCCTGGCCCTGGTCTTTGCATTTCACTCAGGATCAAGTAGTTGCAGGAATGGCCAAGGCTTTGATTAACTACCACAGTTAAGGAAGCAGAGAATTACCAATTAAAGAGCAATCACTATAACACAGTTATTCTTGTCCGTTTGTTTTATTATTGGTGGTGGTGTTATTGTCATTATTTTGAGATAGGTCTGTAGCTCAGACTGGTTTTGAATTCATGAAAATCCCCCTTCCTTGGCCTTCCGAGTGCAAGATTTCTAGGTACAAGCCAACATACCTGGATTCTTTTTTTTTTTTTTTTTTTTTTTTTTTTGGTTTTTCAAGGTAGGGTCTCACTCTGGTCCAGGCTGACCTGGAATTCACTCTGTATTCTCAGGGTGGCCTTGAACTCATGGCATCCTCCTACCTCTGCCTCCCGAGTGCTGAGATTAAAGGCGTGCGCCACCACACCCGGCTCATACCTGGATTCTTAGTTATTTTCTTCCTTTTCCCATTATTATTTGTCAAAAAGAAGTTCCTGGTTTGAGTGTGAAGTAAGAAAGTGTGGATAAATAAAAAAGAAACACATATATAATCTCACCAACTAGAGAAAGTCTCTGGCTCTTATCAGAACTTATATGCCATCTAGGACTAAAAACAATCTAATTAAATTCCAACTTTTAACAAGAGAGGTTTTAACATCTAAGTCCATACTTTCATAAAATGAACCTGGAGGGGCTGGAGAGATGGTACAGCACTTAAAAGCATGTTTGCAAAGCCGAACAGCTTGGATTTGATTCACCAGTACCTGGAAAGCACACTCTTTCTCTTTCTCTCTCCAAATGTATAATTTACAATATTTTTTAAATTAAAATAAACCAATTGGTGGCCCTGAGAAGCAGCTGGACTGATTCACTTCCTGCCTGGACTTTTGTAGACATCTGGGCTTGGTCTAGATCTTTCCATTTCATTTCCTCTACTGCTATAAGCATTTTTTTTTCATTTTTTTAAAAAAAGTACGTAAGAGTAAACTATCAATTCTCTTTAGCTATCTGTTTTTTGTTTGTTTTCATTCTAGCATATGTAATCAATAACTTCTCAAGTAGGTGTGTAAGATCTTAATCATCCTGTCAAACAGCAACATAATGCTTATCTGTTTTCCATGACTTTTCAATGAGGGATCATTGCTTGTCAACCTAGATCAGGCTCGATCCCATCAGACAGCACATATCTGCTCCAGCAGGGTCCTCCTTATATAGAAGGACCAAGCCTCCTGGCTTATTACTACCTCATAGGAGTTATGGAGGGATACATGTCACACTGTCACTTCTGAGCAGAATTTTTCAATTCCACAGCCTGGCTTGCCAACGTTTCCTCCTCTCCCTCCAAATGAGAGCAGCACACTCAAGCTGAGGATTGCCTCTTTGGTCTACAGTCTAGAAGCTGGAGACAGATTATGTGGAGTGTAACCACTGATGCCCCACTGGTATATAGCAAGAAAGGGAAATAGACATGCAACAAACCTATTATAAATCAGGGGTATTTGAGGAGTTCTTATCACAAAGGGAATGCAGACTATACTAACTGCTACACTAAAGTCTTAAAATACTAGCTAACTAATAAATAAATAATTTTATCAGGTCTCTGGCCAGTCCAGGGCTAGGCCCTGGAGATCTTGGCAAAATGTGGCTAAGGCAATACTTGTACATGCCTACTTATCTCCTTATGTCAGGGGCCAGATTGGCCTTGCAGAAAACACACCAAGATTCATGGTGAAAAGAAGTGGTTGAGTCAATAGTGCCCAAAGGAGAAAGAAAGCAACACACACACAGTGTTAAGCAGTGATACACACACACACACACACACACACACACACAACGTTAAGCAGTAATATATGCTCACAATAGCAAAGATACTCAGAACCAAAACCAGCTGAGGAAAGAGCTGATCGCTATGCCTGCATGGTTTGTACACACTTGCTCCAGGGCAGATGCCGTAGGCCTGTAGCTGGCCCAGCCACACCAGAAACTAAACTGAACCAGGCATATGAGGCACACTGCTACTCTCCCTCTCCAGCACTGTCTCCCCTCCACTCCCTTCTCCTCTCTATCCCTTCTACTCTCCTTTCATTTTTGTGTTTAACTGTTTGGCCACTCCAATAGAGGGGACTTCCTGACTGAGTCAGTGTATGACACAGTGACCTGTACAACCACTCTGGTACAGTGCATTTCCTGAATAAGTCAGTGTGCAACACAGTGATCTGTACAGCCACTAGGGTACAGTGGACTTCCTGACAGAATCAGTGTGTGACCAGCGACCTGACCCAGGTACAGTGGACTTCCTGATAGAATCAGTGTGCAACACAGCAACCTGTACAACCACGGCTCCTGGGGTTCAAAGCCAAAAGAATCTGTTGCTCTTTTCACTAAATACCCCAATAGATAGGTAATGATCCAGTGACCTCAAGAGATGTGTCCATAGCTGCAGTTTACATATTCTCTATGGAACCTGCTACACTTGACTTTGATCCTGGTTTCTGAGCAGGTGCTTTCTTCTTCTCTCCTCACCTGAGCCCCCAAATCACAGCAGCCCCTGTGCACCACGTCCACAGGAACCACAATGGCACCTCCAAGAGGGCTCCTGAGGCTTTTCCACTAGAAACCCCTTTACACCCAAGAAATGTGTACATGACCCCAGTTAGATGTGCATATAAAATAATTATGCAAATAAAGCATTTAATGATAATAAATCACAATGGATTTTATTTTAAAACAGTTCTTTGGCATACATCTTTGTTTGATTGTTTTGTTTTGTTTTTCAATATAGAGTCTTGCTCTAGCCCAAGCTGACCTGGAATTCACTCTGTTGTCTCAGACAGGCCTTGAACTCATGGTGATCCTCCTACCTCTGCCTTCTGAGTGCTGTAATTATAAGGGTGTGGCCACCATATCCGGCTCATACATCTGATTTTACTATGAATTAAAAGTCTTTGTTTTCTATAAACCATTATGTTTCTATGAGAGCAAAAAGCTTCCTTTGTACAGTGAAAACACTGCAACTTCTACAGCAATCTTGCATCTGAGCTGAGGTATTTCAGGTGGTACATGGTGTGATGACATGCATGGTGTAAGGCGTCCGTGTCACGTGCAGCCGAGGCTGCAGTGAGGCAGCATGATGCAGTGTGGGTGAGCACTGCTGGAAACAAAGCAGAGTCTATGTATTTGGTTTTGAGTAAACTTTTGGTCACTGGGCCAAATTGTTCACTTCCCTCACATTCAGTCATGTGACCCCCATGTGAGGCTGTGAGACACAGTGTGAGAAGCTGGGGTTTAGGGGTGTGAAAGCAGCTGGGAGGGTTTTGGTCGACTGTCTTTGTCTCTGACTTCTTTCAATCAACACGGTATGACGGTCACCCACATGGCGACATGTAGGTCCAGCTCCTCACCCTGTTCACCCCCTAGCCTTACACTGTATGAACATTCTACAAGGTAGCTATTTGTTCGTCCATGGGTGGCTTGTCACGGCTGCTAGCTTGCACTTATTGATAATTAGTTTTCCCTTCACTGACTGTACCTCTCTAGTAATAAGGGCCTAGTCTACTCTTTGCTTCAATACGGCCCCTTAACACAGTGCCTGATTCGTAACAGAAGAGAGGGGGAGACATTGTTATGTGTCTTCCCAAAAGTGCAACCTACTCCCAATTACAAGGTCTGTTTCAACACTAAAGTAAACATTTCCCCAGTCCCTGCTGATTATAAACTATAATTCTACATTTCATATTTAATTTAGCCCCTAGGCTCTTAAATGAATCCTGCTTCTTAATGCCAATGAAGATATTTAGATAGTTTTAGTAATATTTTGCAGGTACCTGAAGCTGGAGGCCCTCCATAGCAGGCTGCTTACTAAGATTCTAGGTTCCTGGGGAGCCTCCCCCCAAGACAGAACATTATCTTCATGTTACCAGCATATTCCGGAGATAAAACCTCTCTAATTATATTATCCTTTCCATTTTCTTTATAAATCATAAACTTGAGGGTAAGAGAAACAACAAAAACCAGTATTGTGCACAATGAGAAGAAAAACTGATCCCAGGAGTCCTGTCAGTGCAGTGATACCACAGACTAGCCCCACACCCCTCCTTGAAGGCTGATAGCAGACTTCTGAAGGAAGTGGGCAACAGGATCCCACTCGTTGCCAAATGAGAACATAAACTGGCTTCGGGGAGCTGGGAAGTACAATATCCTCCATTCAAATCTTTCCCATCATACCCCTGAAGCTATAACTTGGATACATGCACACTCAGTTTTCCCCTGTACATATGTGCCTGCTTGCCTATTCATTCAGTTAGTACATGTTGATTGACAGGTACACTGGCCAAGGCTTTAGAACACATACAGCAGAAGAAAGGGAGTGTTCATAGTGGTGTCAGAGACAACAGAGTGTCAGTGGACAGCAGAGAACCTCATCAGTAAACTGAAAAGCTCAGAAAGTGATGAATACTATGAAGAGGATTCAGCAGGAGAGCAGGGTAGAGCAAGAGGTGACTTCAGGTGGGGTGAGGCCCCTGATACTAAGAACGCGTCACCCGGTAATTACCTGAGAATGCAACAATCCAAGGAGAGGAGCTGGAAGTCAAGTCAGGAAGAAAGTCAACACTAAGACCTCACAGGAGGTTTGAGAACTAAATGGGACTTTTAGTGCGCCAGGCTCTGCCAGACCCTTGACCTCGAATACTTGACAAACAGCTGTGATGCATACTAAATGTTCTATAAATTCCTTAACACAGACTAGGTTTGTGGCTTCTTATTCCTGAAGCTACAACTAGAACGTTCCCATTTGTGTTGTCAGAATTCCAGAGAGTAAAGAATGGAAATGACCTGGCAGGATGTGTGGCACATGGACAGCACTTAGGAAGCAGTACAGCTGCAACCACTGCCACTGCCATCTTCCTGTCGTCAGCCACCATCACCAACTATCATCACGATTAACCTTCATCACTATCAACCACAACCACCATCTTCAGCTATCATTGTGATTACCCTCATCACCATCATCCATTGACGCCATCAACCACTATCATCAGCTATTAGCCACCACCATCATCTGCCGCTGTCATTAACCATCATGATCAATTGTCATCACCATCCACCATCAACTGCCATCAACCACCATTATCAGCGACCGTCAGTCAACCGTCAGTCAACCTCCATCACCCGTCAACCTCCATCATGAACCATCAAGCAGCATCACCACCACCACCCATCCTCAACCATCACCATCCACTGTCAAAAATGATCATCAGGGCTGGAGAGATGGTTTAGCAGTTAAGGCACCTGCCTGCTAAGCCTAAGAACCCAGTTCCAATCTCCAGGTTCCATGTTTAGCCAGATGCAAAGTTATGCAAGGGCGCAATGCCGCACTTGCCCACAAGGGGGCACACGCATCTGGATTTCGTTCACAGCAGCTGAGAGACTGCTGGCGTGCCCATCCATCTCTGTCTCCTTCTCCCTCTCTGTCTGTCTCTCTCCAAAACATAAAAATAATAATAAAAAATTTTTTAAATGATCATCATCACCCATCATTAACCATCAACCAGTGTCACCCTTTACCAACCATCATAATTATCTACCACTATCATCATCATCATCCATTATCAATGCACACACCACCACCAACAACCAGCAACCACACTCAATTGTCATCACTGACCATCACCATCATCATAACTAAAACTCCATTAGCAGCAGCAGCCATCAACCGCCATCATTGTCAGCCATCATCATCCTCCTCAAGCACCGTTACTGCCACGGGCTCCCATCCTCTCGTTTCTTAGGGATTTCTTAAGGAAGAGGGGCATTTTCTCTGAGACATCACAGAACTAGAGAGCTCTGAGGCCCACATCTGCAGTTCAGCCCTGCTACTCTAGCTGTGGTACCTTAGGCGCTTTTCTGACCCCAATCGAACCATCAGTAAGCAGACATGAAAACACTTGCCCTTCTGAGGTGGTGGTGAGGCACTGGCACGTGAAAGGCTTCATTGTGCTTCTCCTTTCCTTCACTCACAGGCTACTGTGAATGTGGGCAGGGAAGACGTGGACTTGGTGACCTGAGTGCTACTGTGGCCGTCCACAAGGTGACCCTCAAGCTGAGTGTGTTGCTGAAAACAGCTTGTTGTCCTTTTGCTTTCGTTTTTGAGATATTCAAAGCGTGTTTCCCTCCACACCTTCTTGGGGCTCCCTGCTCTGCACCCGCCTCCTGTCACCTAGACCAGCAGCAGCACTCTAACCCCAGAGCTGGGATCCACGGTCTATGCTCCTATGGTCATACCGTCCCTTGAGACCCTAATCATCACAGGACACCTGTCCCACACCTTCTCTCTTGGACCCTGGAAAGTGGCCTGGTCCACACAGCTGCCAAGTTGAGTTACTCCTCCAAGCTCGAGACAGCCAAGGAGTCTGACAGATCACACGCCACCACGAAGCCTGGCACAGAGCTGGGCTTCGCAGTCTCTCAGGAGGGAGGAGGCTGCCAGCAGCACAAGGAGATAACCTTTCAAGGTGGGGCTGGAAATGCATGTCTGTATCTGAGAGAGGGAGCAAGGAGGATCCAAAGCTTAGAGCAACAGTCCCACCTTGTCCACCTCATCAGGGGACCCAGGTTCCTCAAAGCCCAGCCCTCCTGGTATAATGCAGTGGCTCCAATGAGATTAACAGGATGCAAAGGCCTCACAAGGCTAGAAGATTCCGGGTGCAAAGGTGGGCCACAGAGAAGCCCCTCCAAGCCAGGAGAGGCATTTCCTCACCAACACAGACTGCTGCTTCTTTCAACCCAGAAATAAAACAGTGATTATTCCCATGCCGCAGGCTTGGGGAAGCATCTATCACATATACACACAAACCCTGGGAGCTTTCATCTGAACAGCTGCAGGCTGGCTCTAAATGGTTCCTACGGGCCACCTCCTGCAGCCGTCGGCTCAGCACTGGCTGGACAGCAGGGACAGCAGCAGATGAGAAGCTGCAGCAGGCGGCAGCTAGTCCTGAAGCTTCGGGCTCCAGCTCAAATCTCCCAGTTTTTACAGGCAGGTACTTGTGTCCAAATGCTAACACACCTAGACTGAGGCTGGGGCAGGCCCGCTTCCTGCTTCCCTGCTGTGGAAGAAGAGACTTCGAAGCCCGTCGGGCTCCAGTATGTCCACATAGATGTATTTATAGGTATACAGTGACCCACATACCACTATGTCTACACCTTTATGGGCGTCTGAGGAGGGACATGCTTGTGGCAGCTCTACTGGCTGAGTCTTCTCCACTCATTAAACAGAAGCAGGTACTGTGCTAGGCAACCCCCAATAAATCCATGAAGAAATTAGCATGTTTTAAAGAGACAGCATTGTGATTCCCACAGGATAACAGACATTCTATTCTTCAGTGTCACCCAACTATGAACTAAGTGGCATGCCCAGAATTTAAATACAAATTGATAAGTCTACGTATGAACCATGACGTCATGTACTCAGAAATGCTGGCAAGCTTACATCTGAAGGCTTATATATAAAACTTGTGCCCATCTGTGGCATGCTACCTCCTCCCCTTCCCACGTGAGGTTTGAATAAAGCCCCATGGGCACCTGCAATTGAGACTGGGTAGGTGAGTGGGAGAGTGGGTCAACAGACAGACATAGACAGATAGAGAGACGGACTGACTGCTACAAGGCCTTGAAAGATCCAACTGGCTGCAGAGGCCCACCTCCTGTCCCTCAGTCACCAGCCCCTGAGATCACCATGAGTTCAAGGCCACCCTGCAACTACATAGTGAATTCCAGGTCAGCCTGAGCTAGAGTGAAAACCTACCTTGAAAACCAAAACCAAAACAAAAACGAAAACAAAATTTAAAATGCTGGGCTAGAGAAATAGCTTAGTGCTTAAGATACTTGCCTGCAAAACCAAAGGACCCAGGTTCAGTTCCCCAGGCCCCACATAAGCCAGGTGCACAAAGTAGCACATGCATCTGGAGTTCATTTGCAATGGCTAGAAGCCCTGGCATGCCCATTATCTCTCTCTCTCTTTCTCTCTCTGCCTCTATCTCAAATAAATAAATAAAAATAAAATATTTTTTAAAAGAACAATGCTTATACTCTGCCTCTTGGCATATCCACTTCTGGCTGTTTGGCCTAGGGAAGGATCTATGACGTGTACCAAGACGTATGTACAAGAACAAGTCGTGTAAGGTCCCTCTGCACACTTCTTACAGAAGGGATGGTTCTTTCCTGTAGAAACACTCAGTAGACACTTAGGAGGAATAGAGAGAGAAGTCTATATATTGAGGGGGTGAAGACCTGTGCCACACCATCCAACTTACATCCAGTAGAACAAAACAAAACTAACAGCATTCGGTGAACTATGGAGAATGGCAGTTTCTGCCCAAGCAGCTTAGCTTTCCAGAGACATTTGGCAATGCCTGGAGGCATCTAAGGTGAGGGTGTGAGTTGACAGGGCAGAAGCCAGGAGCTGCTCCACACCCTACTGTGGACAGGAGTTCCCCCCACCCCCTCCCCAAGAATGATCTCACCCCAGATGTCAGCTGAGCTGTAGCTGAGAAACCCTGGAGTCCAAATACACGAATACCACCAAACAGGTTCCCAGCCATTCCTGAGCTGGGACCAGCCTGCAGCATGGACGTGTGCTGTTATAGCCAGCCTAACACTACCCTCTCCTTCTCTCACTGAGCTGACTACAGGATGCGCGTGTCTCGAGAGCATCACGCCTGTTAGACACACCAAGGAGCGTGGCACGTCAATGAGGCTGGATTCCAGGCTGTGGGCAGCCATGGGAGGAGGGTCCTTACTGGGGCAGCAGAGGTAAGGGGTTATCTATCACCGCAGCCAGGTTGTACACACAAGTGAGGGACAGAAGCAACTCTATAAAAAGAGGGAAACTGAGTCCTGAGTGCAGTGAATCCCCGAAAGTTACACCGGCCCTCAGTCTTTTCCACAGGCAAAGTGTGCATGTCAGGTTTAGGGTGGGTTTCCTGCTCTCGCCTCCAAAGCCCCCAGACAAACCCCTGCCCCCACATAAACACAAGGACCCCACAAGGGAACGAGCACAAGGACCAAGAACCAAAGGATGCCCACACCGCTCACTCTAAGCTGGGGCTTCCAGAATGCAGCGTGTGAATTCTAGCTCAAGTTGCTTGGGGAGAACAGTCCTTTATGCACAGGGCTTTGAGCAGTGTCCTCTGGCCCTGCTCTCAATGCCAGGAGCATCCATCCCCCAGCCTCCACCCAAGTCAGACAGGCTTTGGCAGGTTTCTAAGTCCTGCTCCTGGGGAAGGGACTTCTGAGCTAATGACACTGAAGGCCCCAAGGCTCAGAATCAGAACTGATAGCGAGTATGCGCAGAAAATTCCAGAATCTCAAAGGACAGAGCTATGCAGATGACTGCACCCAGACACTCCAAGGCCTCCCCCATAGAGAACAGCTCCTTCCTCTACCCCTGCACCCCTGCTTACCCACTCTACGCCCAAAACAATAATCAAAAACCCTAGTGGCAATAAACCCACTCCCTGTGCTGCATATTGTGCCCTGAGAGCCATTTCCTAACCTGATCGGGGTAGTCCAGGGACCTTGGCATATGATCCTACAGCACCTAATGAGAGCGTTTGCTTTAAGAAGAGAAATATACGTAATCAATTCATACTGCTTTAAATCTCTACCAGGACAATGACAGGTCACTTAGAAAGTGGCAGGAGAGCATGAATGAGGAGTGCCTGATAACCAACCAGGGGCCGTTTTCCACCACCAGGGATCTGCTCGTTCAAACCAACCCCCACAGGCAGGCAGGCAGGCTTGGTGCTGTCATGTTAGCATGTGGCTCAGGCATTAGGGGAAAGAAGTGTCTGCAAGCTGTACCGAAGCCCTGCCCGGTCCACAGTCTGCAGCCACACAGAGGTGAAGGAGCCACACATTAGTGAAGGGAGACAGGGCTCACCACCCAAGCCCTGATGGCTTCCCTGTCTGTGCATGTGGGAATTTAGGTGTTTTCTCTATGCCAAGAACTAAGGATGACTAATGGAGGGAGGGAAAAATAGTAGAAAAAAGGTGGGAAGCTAAGATGTTGAGGAAGAGGAGAGTGGAGAAACAAAACAGAACAAGGGGGAAGAAAAGTAGAGAAAGAGGAGTAACAGGCAAGAGAAAAGGAAGGAAGGAAGGAAAAAGAGGGAAGCTGAAGTAGGAAAGAAAATACTAGAAGAAGAGGGAAGAGAGCTGAGGAAGGGCAGGAAGGAGCCTGGGCTAAAGTAAGTATGGCAGACATGGAGCAAATGCAAAATTTCATGAATTAGAAAACACCCAGGGGACACGGGACACGATGCAAACCTGCCCGTAACTGTCAGTCACAGAGCAAGGCACTCTGAGTAACCCTGTGCTCAAAGTGGGCTTCCCGCCAGCCAGCCAGGACCACATGCCACGCCTGTCACTTCCACCTCCTCTCCTAGGCACAGCATGAAGTAGGGACTCAGTAAAGGCTTGCTTAGTGAGTGACTGGGCTGTGATCCCAAGTTCTTGGCCCTCACTAGCTCTGTGCTCAGTGAACTCAAGTTTAAGGAAAGCCCGGGGGGGGGGGGCAGGCTTCTTAGAAAGGAGGGAGCCCCTGGGAACCATGGGAAGAGAGTGCCTGCTGCACTCTGCCTTCCGCCTTCCACAGACAGACTGCTTTCATCTGATAGAGCAAAGGGCAAAACAGCCAAAGCTCTGAGCCCTAACACTGCCTCTCCCAGGTGGCCACCTGGCCAGCGTGTCCAACTGGCAACAAGCATGAGGGACAGGGAAACAGGCTCCAACCTCATTCCCAAGCAAGCCCCAGGTTCCCGAGATGAGCTGTTTAGAGACTGTCTGCTGCATCCTGAAGCCCAAGATGTCCTGGTGGGAAGAAAAATCTATCTGCCTCTCAGTGCTAACCAAATCTACCCACCAGCCTTATTTCACCCATGGATGAGCAAGGAATGGCCCGGGAGACGATTCCTTCTTCTGTCTGCTCACTTGGGCAAAATGGAGGGTCTGCTGGCAGCTGGGGTAAGAATATGCCATGGTATAGCAGCCTAGATTTAGTGCCAGTGTTCGTGCCAGGGAGCCTCTATGGCTAAGGTAACTCCTCTCGGAAAATCTGACCGTTCTTACTGTCTGTTTGAGCAAGGACTAGGAGAGACGGGCCAACGTGCCTCTGTGTGTGAGGACACTCCATGGGTCAGAAACTTGGTGCACTGAAAATGACTACTGACTATATTTTCATCACTGCAATGGTGTTGAAGCTCAGAGCTCCCAAGACCATTTCCTCTAGCTAGAGGAGACAGAGGCCGGAGGGCAAACGGGCTGCACAGACTCAAGACAGGAACCCCAGGCAGAACTCAAGCCATATGCTCAGATTGGTTTAACACTTGGTCACCAGCTGGGGGTGCTGTCTTGGGAAGTTGTAGAACCTTTGCAGCTGCAGCATAGCTGGTGGCGGTGGGCCTCTGAGTGGTACTGACCCAGCTGGAGCTTTCTGCTTCCTGTCTGCCACCGCTATGTGACTACATATGTGACCTCTGCAAGCTCCCACCACACACCGTAAGGCTCTGTAATGTCCGCCACCATGCCTTCCCCACCGAGATGGACTACCATCCCAACCGTGAGTCAACAACTCTTTTCCTCCCTTAAGTTCTTCTGGCAGGTGCTTAATCACCGATGGGAAATGATACACAGCTGCCCTCGCCCGTTCCTCCCTTGCCCCTGTGCCTCTGTGTCTTGGCTTCTTTCTCCTCAACAAACAATGCTTGTAGCCTTCCATGTCACTACCAACCCCTCTGCACCACCCGGTCTCATCTCAGGACTGCCGCTCCCTGGATGTACCGATGGAGACAGGCGCCTGCTGCCCACTCCCACCACTTCACATATACCACTCTGTGCCCCTCGTCTGCCCTGTCACTGTCACTTCCAAATGCGATGGCCACTGCCTACAAGGTAACTGTCTGCGAAGACAGATACTCATGTGGCTCTACCACTGTGTCAGCAAGAGTGGTTGGCCTTGTCCTTCGTTTATGTCCATCCCTCTTGAAGCTGTTCCCTGTGCTACTATTATTAAACACCTTAGAACTCACTCATCTTGTACGCAGATGGGCTGTGCGTTAGACCTAACCCCCCAGCTTGCCAACCCAAGCCAGATACTCAGCAAATGACCATAGCATTTGTGACCACCCAAGTGACAAAGAACAGGACAGGTGGGAGATTCTCATGGTGAGCGGCTGGACAGCACTCGAGCCTGTGTGGTCACCAGCTTGACACCTGGACCCTCAGATCTGGAGAAGAAATATGGTCATGTGTGGGCACACAGGGCAGGAGAGGGCTCAGGCAGCCTGAGGCATGTCACAAAAGCCAGTTGCCATGCTAAGGGATGTGTGTCCTCACATTTTTGTGGTACTGGCAGTATGATCTTTGGATTCCTTAAATAAAAGTATCAAAAAGAAACTAAACCTGATATCCCACCCATGAGGGTGTGCGTCCACCTCTACCTGTAGAATGCTTGTTTACACAGCTGCATCCCTCTGTTAGTCACTTTTCAAAACATAAAATTACAATACTGAGTACACCTTTCCAAACACTCCAACACGTGTATGCACTGAGGCCAGCTCCCTGGGTTCTTCAAACTCACCCACTGAGACTTTATACCTTTAAAGGCTGAAAAAGTCCCACCTAGAGGGGCTGGAAAGATGGCTTAGCAGTTAAGGCACCTGCCTGCAAAGTCTAAGAACGCCCGTTCGAACCTCCAGTTCCCACGTTTAGCCAGACGCAAAAGTGATGCAAGTGTGCAATGCTGCCCATGTGCACAAGGGGGCGCACACGTCTGGAGTTCATTCACAGTGGCTGAGAAGCCACTGGTGCACACATTCTGTCTCCCTGTCTCTCAAAAAAAAGTCCCACCTTAATGAATTTCCCACATTCCTAGGAGCCCGTCAAGTCCACACTCCCTGGTCTTGCTGCTCTCTCTGCTATAAGCACATTGTCTTGTCATCAAAATCAGCTGCCTGTGGCGGACAAAAAGCGATGATGAGTCAATGAAACAGCAGAGGCAAGATCCCCTGGAGGACTGCGGGCACAGACTCACTGCAGGGAAACTGAGGTGTGCGATGTGGAGAGTGTCAAGGGAGGGACAGTGAGAGAAACAAAGCCAGATCTTGAGGCTGACCCAGAGAAGTCCCTCAGCCTTGAGTCCCAGCTTCCTTACCAGCAACCTGGGATGCAGACAGCAGTGCCCAGCTCATGAGTGCAGAAAGGATGGGATGACAGTGGGTGCCAGGGAGCCCACAAGGCCAGAAAACTCCTGGGACCTCTCCCAGATGCTGCCTTCACCCACCAGGTGTCTGAATATGGAGGTCCTGTCTCCTTGTCCAACCCCAGGCACCTCAAGGACAAAGGCACCTTGTCCCCTGCAGCCCCCATGGCAGGTGACAGAGAGCCCTTGTGCAAACACACAAACCTACCCAACAAGCAGTCAATTCAATGGGGGAACTTGTTTTTATATCTAGTTCTCTTTTTTGCATGTGTATGCATGTTTACATATGTGTGGGCATACATGTGGAGGCCAAGGGACAACCTTGGGTGCTGTTCCTCAGGAAAACCACCCATCTTCTTTGAGACAAGGTCCCTCAATGGCTTGGAGCTCACCTATTAGGCTAGCTGGCAAGCCCGATGGATCTGCAAGTCTCTGGGATCACAGGTATACGCCATCACGCTTGGCATTTTACCTGAGTACCAGGAATTGAACGCAGGTCCTCATGCTTGCAAGGCAAGTACTTTGCTGGCTGAGCGAGCTACCCAGCCCCTTCACATTCGTGTTGATGTCTAAGTTCTTTTGTTTATTACAGGTCCCATGGCTACTGGCTCCCTGAAAGATACTGGCATTCACCCAGAAGTCATATGCGTGGCTTAGACAAGTCACCCTAGGTGGCCACATGCATACTGCATGGTGGCTTTGTGTCATCCCTCCCTTGTCTCTCCCCTGTAGAGCAATGCTAGTTCACTCCTGGCTCCTGAGGGTAAGCTCAATGTCAAGTCTGTCTCACCAACAGCTCTGCAGACTTGAGCAGGGCCTGGCATATAGCAGACCCTCAGTTATCCGCTTAGGGACAAACCAATTCTAAAAGAAAAGCTCCTCCTAGAAAGACAGACAAAGCCAGGGGAAAGAGTATAACAGGGACAGCTGAGTCCTAATGACACTTGAGTGCCTTCTGCCTTTTGCTGTCCCCCACATCAGCCTGTCCCAGAACCCTGGAGTATGCCACAAACAGCGGGGGGCCGCAGGGGCTGCAATCCTCAGGTGCTCGGCTTTGAGGGACAAAATGCTCTGGAGGAGAACAAAACAGGGTGTTCCTGGCATGCAGCACGTGAGCCAGCACTGGCTGGAGAAAAGCAGTCACTGGACAGCAAAGCCATAGATGGCCTTCCCGTCTCCCACGTGCCCAGCGGCTATGACCGGAGGGACCAGACATGAAGCAGCAGCATTCACGTCTTCAGCATTAGAGCCAGTCTCCTGTCCCAAGCCAAGACTGTCCCATGCTAGGCCGAGGCTTCTCACAGCCGCAGAAACCACAGCTCCCGTTTCTGCACGTGGCGTATCCATTTCAGCTTCCTCCACTTGGTGGACGCCTTCCCTCTGCAGAGCTAGCTGCACACTAGGCAAGCAAAAGGCCGAGCCTGGGATAAAAGATGCTCGAGGCCCAAGAGTGAACCGTCTTAAGAAAGAGGATGAAAGGAGAACTGAGAAACCCAAGGCTTCATGTCTAAAATCACTGCCGCCTCCAAACCACCTGGTGCCCCATGAAGCCTACTGAGTGCCTATGATCTATTATTGATAGGAAAAAGAATGGATTTTTCCCAGCATCCCCCACGCACACATGCTCAGCAAGATAAGCCTTTAAAATAACTGCTCAGGCTACGTACATCCCTTTTGCTGGATTGGAGCAGTAGGGGGTGGCTCAAATACTGAGCCAGTGTTCCTAGGGTACCACCTCTCCTCTCAGCCCAGACAACACTCCGTGGCCTCTCAGAACAAGAGCTTATTCTAGAACAAAAAGGCTTTGTTAAAACAAAGCAGACCTCTTTACAAAGGAGACCTAATTAGTTCTCTGTATGAACGGGATATTGTACAATGGATGCCGGCTATACTTGCACTAAAGGTACTTTTCAAAGAGAAAGGCCCAAGAGCTCAGGAAATAAGTGCAGTGAGCTGTCAGTTTATGCCAGGTTAGCAGCTGTACATTGCTGAAGAACTTAGAAAAAAAGTGGTGGGTTGTCCTAAGGTCTGAGATCCTTCTCTAAACACTTTACTTGGCCAGGAACACAGATCCCAAACATATCTGCAAATTGGGGTGTTTAGGGAATAAGATCAAACTTTTGCAGAGGTAATATAGCTGGAAATTTAATGATCAACAGCAAACTTAATTATACCATGTGAAAGTGATGGGGAAAAAAAATCACACAACGCACACAACTGTATTAAAAGAGAGCAAGAGAGAGAGACCTGAGCAAGACAAAGTAGCCAGCTGAGCTGTTTTTGTTCCCACTGGCTGCTCCATGGTTCTGCCTGTGGTTGTGCTGAGCATCAGTGGCCCTCAAGCATAACAAATAGTCATGGTTGGAAAACTTGAAATTGGAAGTTTCCGGAAACCATGTTCCTTTGCTCTGAAACTCTGTTCAAATGCAGCCACTTCCTGCTTTGGGCCCCTGGGGACACAGGAGAACAGCTTTTTAAATGACTTGCGTTCACTCCAGTCAATGGACAGTAGCACTTCTTGCTAGAACCCTTTTTACAAACGCAACTTCAGACCTCTTTCCACAGCACTAGCGCCTAGATATGCAGCAGGTGGATCAGCGTAATGTCTCTGGCACTGGAGAAGACAGTTTCGAAGCCATCCTCCAGGCAAGCTTTTGGGACTTTGACATTCCACCAACAGCATGTCCCTGAGGCGCATTCCTTGAAACCCTTCTAAGGCTGGGGTAGTCAGTGGGAGCCAGCATCTGCTTCCACAGCGTTCCAAGGCTACTGTGTCTCTGTCTGGCTTTTGCATCAGGAGAACTGGAGGGAGGGAGAGAAGGAGGGGGAGGGAGGGAGCGCATGTACATGTGCTGCTGTCCTGGAAGCCCAGACCTTTACCACCATTTCAGGATGCAGGTGGCTCCCCCTGTGGCAAAGAGATGCCAGATAGGACCCTTCCCTTCAGAATGAGAGCATGCTTCTACCCACAGTCACCAATACAGAATGTCTGCAAATTGGTCAGTGATTGCAGTGTGCGGACTGGTTAAGACGGATCAATGGATCAAAAGTTTGCTGTACAAGCGAGTTTGGATCCCCAGAACCCACATAGAAAGCCGAGTGCTATAACACTAGCATCTACTATGGCTAGAAGGGAGGTGGAGATATGAGAATCACTCGGAGCCAGCCTGGCATTCAGGGTGATGAATAAGGGACCCTGTATTGAACAAGGAGGAAGGCGAGGACCAACTTCTACTTGTGCATTAGGGCGTGTGCACATCAGCATATGCACACATAAGCCCATACAACTCACCAGAAACCTTCCCTGCAGTTTGAGCTAACAACAGAGTTCTTCTCTATATCTTTGCTTCCTCGTCCATAAAACAGAGATGAGAGTTTTTCACCTCACAAGGTTGCTGGGAGCACTGAAGGAGCTCTTTTACACAACATGCAAAACAGTGGGGAGCTGACGTTTGTGATGATTATTTCGACTATTAATTTAGTCTGCTCGTGCCTATATGTCAGCACGCCCCACCTAGTACCACCCTTGAATCATGCTGCCTCCACCACTGTGTGCTTAGTGCTGGTCTTCAAGCTGACTCATTTCCAATGTACTTAAAATCCATTTTTGAAGAGAATTGTTCCTCACCATGGAGAACAGAAGACAGAATTGTGTCAGAACTAGGAGGCAAATATGAAAACAAACACCTGTTGCTGGCCAGGGGTGCCGATGCTTGCCTCCCACATTCCATGAGGAGGCAGACAGAAGGGTATGAGACAGGGTGTTCTCCAGGGACCAAGGGTAATCGAAAGGGAGGAGCTCTTCCAGAATCTTCCACTTGATCTTGTTGCAGT
Organism: Orientallactaga sibirica; assembly: GCA_036365145.1. Lineage (NCBI taxonomy): Eukaryota > Metazoa > Chordata > Mammalia > Rodentia > Dipodidae > Orientallactaga > Orientallactaga sibirica. The sequence continues at coordinate 37,712,431 of JAEOAD010000008.1, forward strand.
CAGGTTTGCACTGCTGGCAGAAAACATGCTACCAAGAGCAGCTTGTGGGGTGAAAAAGGGTTTATTTTGCCTTACAGACTTGAGGGGAAGCTCCATGATGGCAGGGGTAAACAATGGCATGAGCAGAGGGTGGACATCACCTCCTGACCAATACCAGATGGACAACAAGACAGTATGCCCAACACTGGCAAGAGGAAGCTGGCTGAAACACCCATAAGCCCACCCCCAACAATACACTACTCCAGGAGGGTTTAATTCCCAAATTGCCATCAGCTGGGACCCTAGCATTCTGAACACCTAAGTTTATGGGGACACCTGAATCAAACCCCCACAGATCTCTAGTCACTCTCTTGGAAATTTTTACTCAGTGAAACGAGAACACGCCGGCCGCACAGGAACCCCTCATTCTCATGGAACAATCACATGGCCACCAGCACTGTGGCTAGAAAGCACCTGAAATATGGCTAGTGTGACCGAGAACCTGACTTGCTCATTCACTCACATCTCAACAGCTATGAGTGGCGAGCGGCTAGCGGCTGTGGTAGGACCCAGCACAGTTCTCCTGAGAAAGTTGTGTGTCCAGGTTCTCTTCAGACACGTGTTCTTGTGTGGTTATGCCCTCAGCAGCCTTCCAAGGTGCTCTTACAAAATTAAAAATTAGATGGTGATTTGTCACAGGGGGATGCGACTGAAGAATGTCTGTAACAGCCTCCATCCCTGGCTAACCTAAGACCCAGCATGAAGATTTCCTGTAGACTTCTTTGGAAGAATTAATATCTTTTCTTGTCATTAACAGTGGGATTATCCAGAACAATCACATTTCCATTTCACACTGGCTGCCAGAAAGCCCTTAGGAAATTCTAACTACTGAGGAAGACTACATTGAACCTCCCAACAAATACGTAAGGGTTAGACCTTTTCCTTTGGAATGCTCTTAGTTTACAATTTTCTGTTGCTGGTATATTTCCCTTCTTTTCTTTTCTTTTCTTTTTTTTTTTTTTTTACCATTAATTTCTGTATGCTTTTCCAGAAATTATCTCAAATCTTGTGGAATCAGACAGCAATTCATTTAAAAAAAAATCTTACAAAATAAAGCCTGGTGGTACCAGTGTTTAATTGTCATGTATCCAATACTAGTGATATAAAGACATTGTAACAAAGTTTAGTAAGATGCTTCCAAACATAAGCTCTGAATCTGTTCTTATGGAACCAATGAGAAACATAGTCAGATGGGAGATTAAATGTCTAAACTATAAGAGAGGCTAATATCTAGAATATATAAGGAACTGTGAATATTGAACATCAAAAAGTCCCAAATTGGGCTGGAGAGATGGCTCAGCAGTTAAGGCACTTGCCTGCAAAGCCTGAGAACCTGAGTTCAATTTCCCATGTAAAAGCCAGATGGACAAAGTGGCACATGTGTCTTGAATTTGTTCGCAGAGGCTAGAGGTCCTGGCATGCCCATTCTTTCTCTCTCAAATAAATAAAGTATTTTAAAGGAAAAAAAAGCCCCAAGTCTTCCAATTAATAATAGTTTTGAAAAGAAAAAACACAAATGCCCAATAAACATTTTAAAAAGTATTCAATGACTGGGAGTAAAGTTTAGTAGTAGAATGATTACTTAGCATGCATGAGGGCCTGAATTCAGTCCCTAGTACTACCAAAAAAAAAAAAAGTGGTCAATATCCTTAGCCATCAGGGAAATGCAAATTAAACCTACTTTGAGATTCCATTTTACCCTAACCAGAATGGTTATCATCAAAGAAACAAATGAGGGCTGGAGAGATTGCTCAGTGGTTAAGGCACTTTCCTGCAAAGCCTAAGGACTTGGGTTTGATTCCCCAGAACCCACATAAAAGCCAGATGCACAAGGTGGTGTATGCATCTGGAGTTGTTTGTAGTGGCTAGAAGCCCTGGTGTGCCCATTCTCAATCTCTCCTCCTCTCTCTCTTTCTCCCTCTCCCTCCTATCTATCTGCCTCTTTCTTTCTCTCACATGAATAAACAAAAAAAATTTAAAAAGAAAGAAAACAAGCCAGGCATGGTGGCACACGCCTTTAATCCCAGCATTTGGGAGACAGAGGTAGGAGGATTGCCTGAGACTACAGAGTTAATTACAGGACAGCCTGGAGGCCACTCTGAGACAGAAAGAAAGAAAGAAAGAAAGAAAGAAAGAAAGAAAGAAAGAAAGAAAGAAAGAAAGAGAGAGAGAGAGAGAGAGAGAGAGAGACAGAGTTAATTACAGGACAGCCTGGACCAGAGTGAAACCCTACCTAGAAAAATCAAAAAAAGAAAGAAAGAAAGAAAGAAAGAAAGAAAGAAAGAAAGAAAGAAAAACAAATGATAGTTAATGCTGGTAAGGGTGTGGGAAAGAGGAATCTGTATAGCCACTATGGAAATCAGTATGGAGGTTCCTCAAAAATGAAAAACGGAAATATGGAAATACCACATGACCTAACTACCATTCCTGAGTGTCTGCCCAGTGGTTGTGAATCCCACCACAGAGAATACCTGTGCTTACTGCCACATTATTCACATTAGCCAAAAAATGAAGCCACCCTAGATGCCTACCAACATATAACTAGATAAGGACAATATGGTGCATATACACAATGGAATTTTATTCAGCCATAAGCAAAAATGAAATCATGGCCTTTGCATGAAAATGGAAAGAATCAGTCACTGCTACCTTAAGCAAAGTATCCCAGATTCAGAAAGACAAATACTGCATGCTTTTTCTCAAATACAGATCCAAGATTTTTGTGTTTATGTATCACCTGTCAGTAAACATCACATGCTGTGCTGATAGCCGAGACCAAGCCGGGTGATCACCTGAGGAGGCAGGAAGTGAACAGAGTGTCCGCTGTGGCGGTGTGCTTGCTCTCACAGCAGCATGACATGTAATTGTTGCTTTGGCTTCACAGATGAAGAAACTGATTTAAACACAGTCTGGGGTTTAAACCGGACTCTGTCTTCCATGTCACTACCCTGGTCTCCAGTCACAGCGGGTCTTGCCTGCTATGAAAAATGTCAACAAAACTGGGTTTTTCATGGACTTCAGGGGTGGGAGTGAAAGTTTCAACAAAACAATGAAAGTTGCTGTGGTTCAAGAATGCAGGAGAAGATAGGCGTGGTGGCACATGCCTTTAATCCCAGCACTTGGGAGGCAGAGGTAGGAGGATGTCTGTGAGTTCGAGGCCAGCCTGAAACTACATAGTGAATTCCAGGTCAGCCTGGGCCAGAGTGAAAAAGAAAATGCAGTAGAGGTAGCCACATCACTAGAAATCACAATCCATGGAAAAAAGATGGAGGCCAGAGGAAGAGAGAAACCAGGAGTGACAGAGATCAGGAGTAAAAGGGATGAAAAGAGCATGCGATTAGAGAAAAAGGAAAATGGATGTCCCTTGGTTATAACTTCCAAAGTGTACCAAAATCTTGTAGGCCTGGAAACCAAAGTCCATTCCATGTGCAAAGAGAAGGCAGCCACCTCTGTGGCAAAGACAACGTCTACATTCTGATAATCAAATATATGTGACCCTGTCTTGTGAAAAATGTAACTTTGGGCATGGTGACACACACCTGTACATCCCAACACTCAGGAGGCTCTGCCACCTGCAACTCCAAGGCCAGCCTGGGCTGCATAGTGAAAATCACACCTCAAAACAACAACAGAAACCACAGTCTACTCTTGGGTTAAGAACCGTGTCTCTTTCCCCACTCTCAGATGCACATTTGAGTGAGATCCATGACAATCCCAGCACCAGCAACGGCCACGTGAACCTAACTGAACGGGCCACAGAAAAAACCTTCACTCAACCCTAAGGTTCAGGGACAGATGAGATCCAAGACGGCCCAGTGAGATGTGGTCCAGGACCTGATGGAAATGATGCCGACGGGTTGAGCACCTGGACCTGCTGGGAACCACCCATCAACCCACAGAAAGCTGGCGAAGTCCCTGAGCAGCAGAAACACAACGTAACAATGGGTTCTGACCTGACCTGGGCACAGGGCCAGTGTGCCAGAGCCACTCCTTACCCCTGGGCTTTTCAACAAGAGCCCAAGCCCATGCGTGTCCACTGCCACTCAGGCAGTCTAAGCAGAGCTTCCTTGGTGGCCACACCACAAGCCTGACCGGCACAGTGGAATGCCGTGCACCTACTCCTCTGTGATCACAGGCCTCAGGGCAGCTGGGCAGCTCCTGCATACGTGCGCACGAATGGTGCCATGTGGTCAACAGGAAAAGCATCATGACTAAGCGTGCGACGTCTGCATGGGAAACGGGTGCTCACCTGGTACACGTGGAATGCATTTGCTGCTTTTCCGCGGAGAAACACAGATGGGATCCAGACGTTGATCAGTGCCCGGTTTGATCTGATCAAAAGAAAGAGATCATAAATGATCCTTTTTACCTACAAAAGGGGGTAAACTATTTTCTCCTCTAAGCAGAACCCAGAACAAGCCACTTCTGCAACATAGGTCACACTCTACAGCAAGATAAGGACAAGTTTAATTAAGTCTTATCACTCAACCTCCTGAGATGATCTTGAAGGGACTTAATTTAAAAGAGAGGTGGTCTTTTAAATAATATACACAGCCTGTACTCTGAAATGGGAAGGAACTGTTCTGTTTCGTCAGTTCAGTGACCTTGGCCTAGAATGCGTCCAAAGAAATAGTAATGTGAAGCAGTGGGGCTGGGGAAATGGCTCAGTAGGTGAGCGCAAGCTGCATGATCAGGAGGACCCAAGTTCAAATCCTTAGCACCCATGTAAAAACCATGCCCAGCAATCCTAGCACTGGAGAGGCTGAGATAGGAGGATACCCCATCTTGCTTGCTAACTAGGTAGTCTATCCAAATTAGGGCGCTCCGGGTTCATCCGCGAGCTGCGGGTGCCTTGGTGAGCTCTAGGTTCAATGACAAACTTTATCTCAAAAAGTAAGGTCAAGCCGGGTGTGGTGGCGCATGCCTTTAATCCCAGCACTCGGGAGGCAGAGGTAGGAGGATCGCTGAGAGTTTGAGGCCATCCTGAGACTACATAGTTAATTCCAGGTCAGCCTGGACCAGAGTGAGACCCTACCTCGCAAAACCAAAAAAAAAAGTAAGGTCAAGGGCAACATGCGGCTACCTGGCATCAACCTCTGGCCTCTATACATACATGTGCACACACACCCCTTACACACATGTACCTATACCATACACAAGCAAAAGAATGCAAAGAAAAACTAGGGAGCTGGGGAAGGCTGTGTACAGTCACACCAAGTGTTGGGAGTCAAAGGATCCCAGTTTGATTCTCCAGGACCCACGTAAGCCAGATGCATGAGGGGCACATGCACCTGGAGTTCGTTTGCAGTGGCCAGCGGCCCTGGCATACCCATTCTCTCTCTCTCTGTCTGCATCTCTTCTCTCTCTCTCTCTGCTTGCAAATAAATAAGTAAAAATTTAAAAAAATTAAGGCAGAAAGAGATAGAAGGAGATAACCAATGTCAATTTTTGGCCTCTGCATGCATGAACACACACACATGCATAGGCACCCTCATACATATATCCCCCGCACACATACAAACATGCATACATACATGCATGCACACCACATACACATACATATCCACACACACATGCACACACACAAAAATCAGAGCAATGCACTGGCTACAGGAGCTCCCACTAACCCCAGAGATGGAAATTCATTTGTCCACAGGAGCTACAAAGATAAGGGCATGGATGAAGTGGGACAGTAAGCCAACAGGAAACATGGGGACTGGAACAGACTGAGGGCACAGGTCCTGGACAAAAGGGGCCACTGCTCCTGCCCCAGCTGACAGTGGCCTTGTAGGGCAGACAGCTCAAAGCTTTTAAAGAAAACATTTAAAACTAAAAATATCAGGCTCGAGAGATGGCTTGGCAATTAAGGCACCTGCCTGCCAAGCCTAAGAACGTGGCTTGCAATCTCCAGGTCCCACGTTTAGCCAGATGCAAAAGGTGAGGCAAGGGTACAATGCCACACTTGCTCGCAGGGGGGCACATGCACCTGGTGTTCGTTCACAGCGGCTGGGAGGCCGCTGGTGTTACCATTCTCTCTCTCGCTCTCTCAAATTAAAAAAATAAAAATAAAAACATCATGTGATACCTTTCAAATTATAAATAGTGGCCCCAAACCAAAATGTTTTTAAATGCCCAAGGAGAGACAAAACACATCAGATGTCCTGAACCACAGACATCCCCACGTACAACCATCAACCTTGTGTGGACATCACAGGAAGGATTTCTACCTCCTACTGTAGCCTGCAGAACCTAGACCAGGAACAGGGGTCTGCACCTAAGGATACACAGATGGAGCCCCTGTGAGCACACATATGGACTTACATTTCAAAGTCGGACAGACTCTGGTCTTCAGATGTTTGGCTCAAGTCTCCAGGCACCTGCCATTGGGAGAGGGAAGGACGGAGAGAAAAAGAGAATGGTGGTTATGGCAATTTGCATTTTCAATAAAGATTTCTGCCTTTCCATGAGCCTGAACATCTCCCTCTCAGAATGAAGTGGAAAGCAGTTACTGGGAAACAACAAGGATTTCATGGAGGGATGGCTAGAGATGATGCTGCAGTAATAAAGATACACCACCTCAAGCGAAATCAATTATCTTTACAGAAAGGGCACTGGTAATCCTACTGAGATAATCACAGACATATAAAAGCATGCAATTTTGGAGCTATAAAGGGATAATTAAGACATCAGATGTACATTGGGAAAAGTCCATTGTCACTGTGATGGACATCATTCACAGACACACACACCCATCTGTGAACACCAAAGCTGATGTCTCCCCAAAATGACTCTGAACTTTCATCCATATTGCATGAGTGGTTTTAGACAATACCAATACCGTGTGAGAACAAGGTCTGGAGAGAGAAACTAAACAGTGTCACAAGGGTTCCCCACTAGTACTGCTTGGGGTCCCGAGCATATCCCCCAGAGGCAAGTGTGAGAGCCAGGAAGCATTCAACTGCATGCATGACCTCACGTGGCCCCCACCCTCCAGCCGCAGCTTCAGGGCTGCCGGAAACTAAAATACCAGGTAAAAAACTGGCAGAGATTCACTGAACAGGGACATTATCCTAACATCCAGGGAATGGGCTTCCTTTCTTGTAGTGCCTGCGACTAAGCTGACTAGAATTTAAGAATGTGGCTGAAGAAAAAGAAGCAACAAGTAGAATAGAGAAGAGAGCGGGGAAGGAAGGGAACAACGGTACACAATACCCATCCATTTTCATGACACCCTCAAGGAGGTGCTATGGTTCCCACTTAACAGATGAGGAAATGGAGGCTCAGGGAGAACCAAGTTCTCACATCTAAGAAGTGGATAAAAACCCAAGTCTAACTTCCCAGTCTTCTGTGTTATAAGCCCTCAACAAAGGAGAAAAGCCAGCTGAAAGGTATAAGAAGGTAAAGCTTGAAGCTCTCCTATGAAGAGGTCTGGAAGATGCTAGAAGGCACGTCTTAAAGAAACAAGGTCCCAGCTACACAGACCAGAGAATGCCGTGCTTAGCAGCCTGGACCCTGACCTACATGGCTTATGACCAAAGCCCAGGCCCATGTCTTCCAAGCCTGAGGCTGGGAGCAAATCCCTCGTCTGGGAGCTCACTCTGATACTAGACTGTCAGGATTGAGAATCATCTAACAGAGGTGTCCAGTGTCTTGACACTGCAACATGACACTGTGATCTACAAATGCAATGGGCAGCATTCATGGCTAACCTAGAATGCAGCCAGCCCACAGGCTGCAGGGCGGACACTCCTGACTAGGTTGGTGAGGCCTACCTCTGGGTATGTCTGTGAGATGGGAGAGGAAGACCCATCCCATGGTCCCATCCATGGGCTGAGAGTCTGATGGAACAAAAGGAGAAAACAAGCCAGGGCCAGCACCTCTCCTTGTTTCCCATCCTCCATGCCTTCCTTGCTGTGATAGACTGAACTTTCCAAAACCATGAGTCAAAATACATGACTCTTCCCCTACGCTTTTTCTGTCAATGACACAAGAGTAGCTAATACATACGGCCCTCAACTGCACCATAGGTATAATAGTGACACAGTGACAGGGGGCGTCTGAAGATAGCATGTCTTTGTGCCTATAGACACAGAGCAGTGTCTGGCCTGTGGAACAATCGGTCACAGACTGGGAGTTCTTCTGGGAACGTGGCAACTGTTGAGAAGTAAGAACTGTAGTTTGTGTCATCCTTGATGCCAGACGCAGTGCCCAGCTGGCCCAAGAGCATCTTTTCCCCATGCATAGCAGCCTGGAGGGAATGGACCCAGGTCGAGCTTTGGTTGGTACCTACAGCTAAGCATTAAGGCCAGGCTTCCCCATAAAGGTGCTGTTGAGAGATGCCAGGGGTTTGTAGCACCCTGCTGCTTGGGTGGGGAGAGATAAGGTATATTTGCAATGCATGAGGCTGTGTGTACCAAGAACTCTAAAACGCCTTCAGTCTTTGAAAGGGAGTCTGCTGCCAAAATTATCTGGAAGAGGCAATCAAGATGCCAATCAAATTTTTTATCAAAGCATCCCTCAGGCTTGGGATTTAGCTCAATGGTAGAGCACTTGCCTAGCATGTGCAACGCCCTGGGATTCATTCCCAGCATCACCCCAAAATTCCTTCATTTTATTGATTGGAAAATTAAAAGGGAGCCGGGCGTGGTGGTTCACGCCTTTAATCCCAGCACTCAGGAGGCAGAGGTAGGAGGATCACCCTGAGTTCAAGGCCACCCTGAGACTACATAGTAGGTTCCAGGTCAGCCTGAGCTGAAGTAAGACCCTTCCTTGTAAAACCAAAAACAAGAAAAAGAAAATTAAAATTAAAAGGGGACTAGAGAGATGCTTGGTGGTTAAGGTTCTTGACTGCAGAGCCAAAGGACCCAAGTCCGATGCCCCAGGACCCATGTAAGCCAGATATACAAGGTGGCACATGCATCTAGAGTTCATTTGCAGTGGCCAGAGGCCCTGGCGTGCCCTTTCTCCCTCTCTCTCTTTCTCTCTCTCTCAAAAAAATAAATAATTCAAAAGGATACAAGCTATTTTAAAGATATAACTATAGAGAATAGTCCAAGAAATGATGGCATGTTCATAGAAGATGGCCAAATTACGTTATGCACAGAGACTGGAGCCTACCCCCCAGAACTCTTGACTAACCTCACAATGCATGACCCACAGTCCCCATTGATGAGGGTCCCTTTGAAAGTGGGAGGACAGGGAGGAGGACAATGGAACCAATACTATGAATGTAAAATCAGAATAATATAAATAAAAATAAAAAAGGGGAAAAAAAAGAAGATGGCCAAATTAAAACAAATTTTAAGTGGGTTTTATGTGTGTGTGTGTGTGTGTGTGTGTGTGTGTGTGTGTGTGTGTGTACACATACATTTCTAAGGATACAGGCCTAAAAGCAATTCTGTATGCAATAAAGAATAACAAAAGTATGTAACAAACAAATAAAAGTGCCTATCACTGACAATGGATGAAGAGTCAGATTGTGGAGAAGCAGACTCATTTTTCACTTCCTATCTTTCTGTAAGATTAAAAACAACTATTCTTTAAATTGCTTTAAAAATTCACAGGTGCCTCTGAGTAACAAGTGGATCCTCTGCACTGATAGGCAGAGAAGTAAGGCAAAGCCTCTGAGCATGGGCAGGGCTAGGATATGACCTGGGCGCTGGGCACACACATGGAGAAGTCAAGCTGTCCCATTGTGCGTGTTTGGTTTGCAGCTAGAGCCAGCACAAGTGAAATTCAAAGAACCCGAAGACTGTGCCGAGTGGGGTCTGGGCTACTAGGGTTCAAGACAAGGAAAGAGGCGATCCATGAACACTCCTGAACAACAGTTGCATTTTAAGATAAATTAGTGTACTCCCAGTTAAGAATAGAAATAAAAATGTGTTGGCAACCCCCAAGAGTACTTTGGACAACAATGGCATACATAAAAGCGGTGAGAGGGCTGTGAGAGGGACGGGCAGTCAAGTGCTCGTGTTACAAGCATGAGGACCTGAATTTGATCAGCAGTGTCCACATCAAGATACTGGGCATACTGGGACGTGCCTGTAATCCCAGCACTGGGGAAGCAGGGACGGGAGGACCCTGGGGCTCGCTGGCTGGCCAGTGCAACTTAACCGATGAGCTCCAGGCCAATGAGAGACCCTGTCTCAAAGGAGGTTCATGGCATGTTTGAGGACGGCATTGGAGGGCGTCCTCCAGCCTCCACACACGTGTGCTTGCTCCCACAGAGAAAAGAAAAGCAGCGAGAATGCGATTCTTACTGTGGTTCCCCAAGTAGGACAGAGCGAGTCTGCATGTCACCATGATGAGAAGGAAGCATGCCCAGCAGAAGACAGTGAGCCAGCTCTGACAAAGAAGTCACGGAAGTCTAAATTACCTTTCTTGAACGTTTCTGCCCTTTCCCACAGTGGACAATGGTTTAGTTGAGTGACTACAGACGCACATCCTGTACAAATATTAGCAGGTAAAGCAAATACTCGGTCTACATCCCCTTCCTATCCCATGAATCTCATCAAGCTGCAGAAAGCCAGGTGCGAGCGATTTGTCTTTAGAGTCACTGATACGGGGAGGATGGGGAAGGCCAAAGCCAGGCTCTGAGCCACACGACCTTCCTCTGCATCCTCATGACGTCCAGGACACAGAGCCAGGACTCCAGCCCCTTCTCAATAGGGATGGAAGAGTAGCTCTGAGCCTCGGCCCTTCCCTCAGTCCCCTCGGCACCTGGGATGGGGACAGTTCTTCTGAGCTTGGTGTGAAGACCAAGTATCACACGGGAGGACGGACTGAGGGACTCACAGGCTGTTACAGCTCTATCTCGATGCACCATCACCACCACCTCCTTTGAGGGCAGCCCCTTTCCCATAGGAGTGAGCAGAGCTCATCCCCCCCAGCCCAGGAAGCCTCATTCAGAGCCAGCTCAAGATGCACATACCCCACAAGAGAGAAACCAAGGGCAACTCCAAGAAGGAAGGAGAAGGTAAGACGGGCATCACTTCACAATTAGAAGGAGCAAAGTGCTTCCTCACGAAGGGTGATTGGTGGCAGCCGGTGCTCAGCCTCTCTCATAGATGGCTGCTTTTCAGAGCTCACTTTAGACAGCTGACGTCACTACTCGGGAGTTGTTAAGGCCTGCTGGCTTAGAGGCTTTCCTTCTAATTCTGTGGCATTACTGGGATCAGCAGACCAGGAGATGTTTATGTGACTTCCTGAGTGCTGGGGCAGAGGGGAGGCGCTGAGAAAGATAGTCTGTGACAATGTGAACTCTAGAACCTGGCTGGCAACCAGGCCAGGCTCCGCACCAACTGCACAGGGACAAAGGGAGGCAGGGAAAGGTCACCGAACATCAAGAAACTTTGTCTTTTCCTTCTGTCTGTCTGCCCAGTGTGCTGCTGGTTCTCCCCTGGGGTTCAGAGGCAATGTCAGACAGTTGACATACATTCATTATTTAATACATATTAATATGTATGTGTATACACACACACACACACACATTGAACCTAGTCCCCACACATAAAAGGCAACCCCTCCATGGCTAAGCTATACCCTGAGCCTCTTTGCTCTTTGAAACAAGGTCTAAGTTCTCCAGGCTAGTCATGAACTCACTCTGTAGCCCAGGAAGGCCTTGGACTTGTGATCCTCCTGCCTCAGTCTCCCAAGTGGCTTGGGATAACAGTCCTGGACAGAATGCTGATTTCATGTCACATTCTAGTGATTAAAGAAATATGAGGCAGAGATTTTTGTAAGAAATCCAAACTTTCAGCCGGGCGTGGTGGCGCACACCTTTAATCCCAGCACTCGGGAGACAGAGGTAGGAGGATCACCGAGAGTTCGAGGCCACCCTGAGACTACATAGTTAATTCCAGGTCAGCCTGAAAAAAAGAAAAGAAAGAAATCCAAGCTTTCTCTTGTTAGTAGCCACAAACATCTCTTTGACCTCTCTGTATCTGAGGAATCTCTGTATCTGGAGGACTCAGCTCCGGGATGCAGCCTTCTCTTGGTTAGCCCTCCACAGAGGCATAACAAAGTGACCAGAAGTGTGACATTTTTATCTGTGTCTCAATGACCCCTCAAAAGGCCACTAGCCCATATGCCTGTGGTTTGGGAAGTGATATGGCAGCCTTGGGGTGCAAGGACAGGAAGAACCCATCACTAGATATTTTTTAAGCAATGAGCTAATCAAAGCATCAGTCCTTCTAGAGCAAACAACCCCACTGTGATGCTCACCTGAATGGGGAGAGATGAAGACCCCACAGCCCACTCCCAGGCTACATCAGCAAGGTTTCCACAGTCTTCCTGACACAGGACTCCCCAGGGGCTAAGAGGAGGGACAGGCCAAGGGCAGCAACTCTCATTGGTCATCATGTTCCAGCCCAACCCTGGCTTGCCTTGTCACCCTGGCTTGTCAATTCCTCAAACTTGGGAAAACAATGGAAGTTTGGCCAAAAAGAAAAACAGTCCATATGCTTTGACCAAATTCTTCTGACATTATAAGGGAAGGGAATGAAAATGAGGGACAGAGTGAAGGAAAGAAGGGGCCACTGGTTAACTTTTCCAAGCCATGAGAAAATGCACCTCTCTTCCCATGGGTGGAGAACCTGGGTGCAGGTTGCAAAGGTTGACAGGGACCAGAACCAGGTGGCACAGTTACTCAAGAAGCTGTAAACCCAACTGATGGGGAGACTAAAGCAGAAGGATCACAAATTTAAGGTCTGCTTGGACTACAGAATGAGTTCAAGACCAGCCTAGGCAAGTAAATGAGACACTCAAAATAAAAGTAATAGGAGAGCTGAGGATATAATTCAGTAGTAGAGTGTTTGCCTAGCATGTGCAAGGCCCTAGATTCAATTCCCAGCATACACACACAAAAAGACAGAGAACTTCTCCCCTTGGAGTTGCCTCACCTGCAGTTCCAAGGGGCAAATAAGAAGACACCACCACTAGCTGTTGCCAAAGGCTTCCTATTCTGTAAGTTTTAACATAACAGCTCACCCCACATGGTCCAACAAACAGCCTGTGGGCAAAGGATTCATTCTCACAGGGAAGACACAAGGACTCTGTGAGAATAAACACAGAGGAAGCAAAGATGGCAAGAGACCAACCAGGTCTCTCAGCTCACTCGGAAGCCTCAGCGACTTTAAGTGCTCAACATTCTCCAGATGGAAAGACAACACCTGAGTCTTTCTGGCCAGCAATTCCACCTGAGATGACAGCCGGAATCCAGCACCAAGTGCCAGAGGAATGAGAATGCTACATTTGGATGTCCAGCTCCATGAAGCCCAAGTTCACTGCAGTTCTGACAACATTAGACGGAACAGAAGAACTACCCAGCTGAGCCCAGCCAGAATCATGTGAGATATGAAAACGGTTGTTTTTTTTTTTTTTTTTTTTTTTTTTTTTTAATTTTGAGACAAGGTCTTACTCTGTAGCCCAGGCTAGCCCTGAACTTGTAATCATCCTGCCCTGGCCTCACTAGGGCTGAGGTAATAAGCCTTTGACACCATGCCCAGCTTGGTGGTGCTTTTTTAGGACATTAAGTTCTAGGATAGTTTGACATACAGTAATACAAAGCTCACAAAAGCTGTCCAAGGCCATCCAACTAGTACCAGAGGCAGGATGCAATCCTAGGTCTGGCTCCAGAGTCATCACCTTATACCACTGAGCTATGGTGCCTCCCACTACAGAGTCCTTACTCTCTGTGTTTCCTCAGGGAGGCCCCACTGATATTCACAGCCTGGACTATGGAACATCTCTGATAGAAAGCATGCCTGAGAGGACTCCCCACCCCTACCACCAGAACCACACAGACTTCCCACTGCCACCCTCTATCATACACACCAGTGCATCATCATTCCACGCTGATTTTCCATGGACTGGTCCCCTTTATGTGAGCTCAGAGTGCAGCCTCCACATTTCTTGGTTCACCATGTCTACTGGGTCATGTGATACCCAGCAGCCTGGTCTAGCATCTGGCACATGGTAGGTACTGTGACTGACTAACTTCATAAAACCTACATTTCCACAATGAAATGTCAATCAATTTTTAAGCTGCTTTGTAACAAATTCAAAATCATTGTGTATGGCCGGAGTAAGTCAGGTTGCTCATAAAAAGAACCAAGGAAAAGAATCATTTTTTATCTTCTAATTACGAGGCTCTCAGATTCACTGCTCAAAGGAAAAAGGGGAAAAGAGACATGGAAAGGATAGCAAATCTTCATCCCAGCTGAGAAACAGTACCCATAATTTGTACTTGCCAGAGTCATTCCTCACCCATCTGTTTTCAGATAGCCTCCCCTTAAGCAATTAGCTCTCATTTCTCACTGCCAAAATTTACAACTATTTTTTAGTCCCTTCAACATTTCTGCTTCCTCACTTCATTGTTTAATAAGAAACAAGGTATAAGGGCTGGAGAGATAGCTTACTGGTTAAGGCACTTGCCTGCAAAGCTCGAGGATCCACGTTGTATTCCACAGTACCCACATAAGCCAGATGCACAAGGTGGCACATGTATCTGGAGTTCATTTGCAGAGGCTAGTGGTCCTAGTACACCCATTCTTCCCCCCCCCATAAATACAAATAATAAAAAGAAACAAACAGGGTGTTAAAAGGCATGTTTGCTCTTGTCTTCTACCTGAGGTGCTGAGGATGCTCTCCTGACGTCCACCAGGAGGACAGCCCAAGGTCTGGACTACGTTCAAGGTCCTTTGCTTGTGTGTTTGTTCATTTGTTGGTCGTTTTACAGCTAGAGTCATCAGATCCATACGGCTTCAAGACACTCATGGTCAAGGGTTCTTTCCGAGAATAAACAACTTGCAAGACAAAGACTTAAAGAGTTTTGTTGGTTTTGGTTTTTCTATTTTTTTTCCTCTGAATAGTCAAAAAAAACTTTCATAGACTCATTTTTGATGTGTGTTTTTCCTCCCAAATTATGACGGTCTCAGCAGCAATATTCTCAGAGCCCAAGATGGGACCATGAGTGTGTGAGATTGCTCAATGAGTGCTCCCACTGAAGGAACAGATGGATGAATGGATGGCTGGAGGAGGGAAGGGAAGGAAGGAGCATGAGAGAATTATCTAATTTACTAAGAATGGACATGCAGTTTCCTTCCAAGTAATTAAGATGCTTAGACAACATATGTATGAAACCAAATATACAAGGACATTTACTGTGATGCCACTTACAGTAATAAAAGCCTAGAAACAAGACAAAATGGTTACATAAACTATGGCACAGCCTAAAAAGTAGAACAGCCCTTCTCTGCTAATAGGAAATGGCTTCTAAGACAGAATGCCAAAAGCTAGACAGACACAAAGCAGGATGGCAGGGGATGTGGAGGGGTAGCTCAGCAGTTAGAGTCATTTGCTCTGTAAGCCTGCTAATCAGATTCAACTTCTTGCACTCATATAAAGCTAGACCGAAAGGGGCACAAGCATCTGTAATCCCAACACATCTACAGAACTAGGAAGTGGAGCCAGGAGAATTCTAAAGCTCGGTGGCCAGCTAGTCTTGTCTTCTAACAGAGACCCTGTCTCCAAACGAGATAGAAGAAGAGAACCAACACACTGAGGTTGTTCTCTGACCAAAAGCATGCTGTGGCATGTGCACACCCACAGGGGCCCTGCCCCTTACAGCAGACAATAAAACCAGAATGGTAGGGAAGCTGCCAGTTTCACAAAGTGGGAGGGAGACGCATATGCTATGTGATTCGGGTGGATGCTTGGAAGAATGGGTAATAGGAAGCAAAGATCAGGAGAGGGAGATATATATGGGGGGGGGGGGAGCAGGGTCTGACTCTAGCCCAGGCTAACCTGGAACTCACTCTGTATCCCTAGACTAGCCTTGAACTCATGTCAATTCCCTTACCTTAGCCTCTCAAGTGCTAGGACTAAAGGCGTGTGCCACCACGCCCAGCAAGATTTTTTTTAACTTTGTACTTTATAATTTTTTAACCAGGTACACATTGTTAAGCTTGCTAAAATAAATTTAATAATCATGCAGATTTAAATTAGAAGAAAAACTGTCATGTCCGTGGTAGAAAATCCTAGAAGACTGGATCATCTCTGGGAGAGGAAGATGGAGAGCATCTGAAAGAGGCTATCAAGGGACATTTTGGGACAAGATCAAGTTCAACATGCATCCTCAAGTGTTTTAGAAGTACTGTGTACTGATGCCTGCAGTTTACTTTGACAGGAATACCAAAAGGCCAAGTGAAGGGTGTATATGGGGGGGGGGATGAGTGGATAAGTAATAGATTACAGAGAAACTGAAAAATGATAAAGCAAGATGTTAGTGGTTGAGTCTAAGTGGTGAATATACGGGTACTCACAGAAAAGGAAGTTTTGTTCAATACAGCTTAAACAGCTGAATTGTTTCCATTCTCTGTATCAGAGAATGTAGCTTTAAAAAAAAATCATGCACTGTAGAAGTGGGGCAGACAGTTAATCAATAGAGCTATTATGTTTTTCTGAATTCTGTAGTATTTATGGTATGCATTAGCTCTTTAATCATGATAATTTGTTGGGATTTTCTTTCCTCATATAAATAAATAGCTTTTTGTTTGGTTGGCCTGTGGCTGGGTTTATTTTTATTATTACTTTTTTAACGAGCTCTGACTCAGCTGTATGGCCTTGCCCTTGGGCAGGCCACCACCTTCTCTGGGCTTCTTATTCCTTCTGTGAGGTGGGCAACAGAAACTGCCAGCCTGGCCTGCTGGTATGGGGCTTCTTGAAGGGAACTGCCCACAAGGCACCTGGCAGAGAGACTGTCTCAGCAAGCAGGAAATGCTCTTCTTTACTCATGGCCACAGCTCAGGGGTGAACCATGGCCTGTGGCAGTGAGGCTCTCTGGAAATCCAGATGAGACTCCTATACTATGTAACTCAGCAGCCTTCAGTGAATGAAGGGCCCAACCATGCCTTACACAATTGTAACTGAGGGTGAGGAAGTAAATCGTGTTGCTTGAACCCAGTTATTAAAGTTGTAGGGCCTGGAAAACAGAGGAAACTCTGTCCACTGCTCCTCGGTGTCTAAGCTGGAATCCCTGTCACACTGGCTGACAGCAGTTTTCAAGAACAGCTTTGTCCTGCACTGTACGCAGCCATATGGGAGACAGATGTCATCAGTGGTGAAAACAGTGGACACTGGAAACCTCAAGTTTGGCCAGATAGGCCAAATGACCAAACAGGTGCAATAGTGGCATGTCTGCTCTTGGGGAAATCAACTCCTCTCTAATTGAACTGAAGACCCACTCTATGGGAGGGAATACATGCCTGGTACTGAAAAATCTAATCAAAAGTCTATGGCAGGGGAGGTCATGAGCCTTAGGGGTATAAAGCCTGCTCTTGTCTGGCTAAATGTATATATTATTCCCACCAAACTCCCCTGAAAGCATTACACTTAATGTTCATATTCATATATTAATGCTACTCTCATGTCTGGTTACCAAAAGGTAACATAGTGCTGAGAAGAAGGGATGGAGGAGTTTCCAGCACTGAAACATCTCTATCACACCCTCCAAAGCTCAGGGTCCATTGTGCAAGAGGGGACCAGGAAGAATGTAAGAGCCAAAGGAAGGGAACGACTCCTTACAATGCAACTGTCCAGACAGAAATTGGCCTCGATATCCATGACCTCACAGTGTCTAGCAATACCTCCGCAAGACCCTCATAACAGAAGAAAAAGATGATGACATCAAATTAAAAGAGAGACTAATGGAGAGAGGGAGGGGATATGATGGAGAGTGGAGTTCTGAAAGGGAAAGGGAGAAGGGAAGGGAGAGAAATATGATTTATTTTCTGTAAGTATAGAAGTTGTCAATTAAAAAAAAAAAAAAAAAAGAACAGCTTTATCCATACGCTCTTGAGGACAAAGTTGGGGGTAGGCAAGTCTCTGTTAGCCGGCCCTTGCTCTTCCACAAAAACATCTCCACTAATCTCTGGCTTGTTCTGAAGGTACATGTACAAGTTCTCCTGTGACTGATGGGTAATTTCATACCCAAATTGGAAACCCATTAAACATAGGACATCAGGAAAATCGGGGGGTGGTTGACATTGTACTTGGTATCACAGCTCCTTATAGTTGACAGGATGGAGAAAATTCACACAGCAATGTGGTCATCTTGGGACAAACCCACAGACCCCTGTTGTGTTCAGGAGCTGGCTTAGAGTACTAACTTTCAGTCAGATTCACTGAGTATTTTCTGGACAAAGCTGAGATGTGCAAATGAATATTCATTCATTCAATAAATACTTAATCCCCCACAGCAGGAACTGGGAGCTCAGCCAAGCACAGAGCAGACAAGTCGGGGAGGAGGGAAGCAAATAAACAACTCTCTGCCAAGGGATGACTACACACTACAAAGACAAGTGAAGCAAGCAAGAGAGTGCTCTGTGCGCAGTGCTGATGCTCAGTCCCACTGCTCAAGAGAGTGCTCTGTGTGCAGTGCTGATGCTCAGTCCCACCGCTCAAGAGAGTGCTCTGTGCACAGTGCTGATGCTCAGTCCCACCGCTCAAGAGAGTGCTCTGTGCGCAGTGCTGATGCTCAGTCCCACCGCTCAAGAGAGTGCTCTGTGCTCAGTGCTGATGCTCAGTCCCATTACTCAGGGCTATGAGGAAGTAGGATTCTACCTCACACTTTGGAAGACTGGGGCATTATCCGATCAATTTGGAACTCATAACTCTTTGCTGAACATTAGCAGTCCTATCTAAAGATGAGGTTAGGACAGCTATGGGAAAATGAGAGACCTATCAGCTCCCACATTTAACAGTTACAGCCTCCTATCTTTTTTAAAAAAATCTTATTTTTATTTATTTGAGAAAGAGGCAGAGAGAGAGAGACAATGGGTGCACCAGAGCCTCCAGCCACTGTAAAAGAACTATAGACACATGTGCCCCCTTGTACATCTGGCTTATGTGGGTCCTGGGGAATCAAACTGGGTCCTTTGGCTTTGCAGGCAAATGCCTTAACCACTAAGCCATCTCTCCAGACCACAGCCTCCTATTTTGCCAGGACCTTAGTTTTCTCTAAATGGACAGAAGGAAGCATCTACCCCCATTGGCTTGCTAATGCAGTTGAAATGGGGTACGATATATAGTAAGTTCTCAGCCAAGAGTGCCTGTCACTGCAGAGAGGAGTGGGGACACCATTCTCTCTCTGTAGGACTTGCTTATCTCACGGGGTAGCAAAGGGCACACCTCTGAGCCTCACACATGACGATGTGACAAGAAGCCACACTGGGAAAAAGCATCAGGACATGGTCGTGACAGGGCCACTGAGGACTTTCTCAAGAGCGGCAGGGAGACCTTGATGGAGGGAAGACGTGAGAGCACAGAAAGGAAGGCAACCAGCACAACGCATGAGTGGAAAAGGAGAAGCCTCAAACCAGGCCGGACACTACAAATAATCCACGTATGTCAGAACAGATACACATAAGCCTACATGTATGTAAAAAGTATCGGGGAGTAAGTGTACTAAACGGCCCCCCATGGGGTCTCTGAGAGAAGGGCGCGTGTTTTAGCCTATATGTAAGATTTTCATTATTTAAGTTCTTCCACATGTATATTACATTTTTTCATTGATAAAAATTCTGAAAGCATATGAGTTAAAAGAGAAAATGTAGGAAAGCAGAGCTTGGCACACAAAAGAAACAGTAAGAGCAACTGTGAGGGACAGGACCTGGTGACAGAGGAGCAGACAGTGACCCTGAGGGACAGGACCTGGTGACAGAGGAGCAGACAGTGACCCTGAGGGACAGGACCTGGTGATGGAGGAGCAGACAGTGACCCTGAGGACAGGACCTGGTGACAGAGGAGCAGACAGTGACCCTGAGGGACAGGACCTGGTGACGGAGGAGCAGACAGTGACCCTGAGGGACAGGACCTGGTGACAGAGGAGCAGACAGTGACCCTGAGGGACAGGACCTGGTGACAGAGGAGCAGACAGTGACCCTGAGGGACAGGACCTGTGTGACAGAGGAGAGAGAAAGTGACCGTGAGAGACAGGACCTGGTGACAGAGGAGGAGCAGACAGTGACCCTGAGGGAGGGACAGGACCTGGTGACAGAGGAGGGAGACAGTGACCCTGAGGGACAGGACCTGGGTGACAGAGGAGAGGACAGTGACCCTGACCGTGAGGGACCAGGACCTGGTGACAGAGGAGGAGACAGTGACCCTGAGGGACAGGACCTGGTGACAGAGGAGGAGAAAGTTACCGTGAGAGACAGGACCTGGTGACAGAGGAGCAGACGGTGACCCTGAGGGACAGGACCTGGTGACAGAGGAGCAGACAGTGACCCTGAGGGACAGGACCTGGTGACAGAGGAGCAGACAGTGACCCTGAGGGACAGGACCTGGTGACGGAGGAGCAGACAGTGACAGACAGTGACAGGACCTGAGAGACAGGACCTGGTGACAGAGGAGCAGACAGTGACCCTGAGGGACAGGACCTGGTGACAGAGGAGCAGACAGTGACCCTGAGGGAGAGGACCTGGTGACGGAAGAGCAGACAGTGACCCTGAGAGACAGGACCTGGTGACAGAGGAGCAGACAGTGACCATGAGGGACAGGACCTGGTGACGGAGGAGCAGACAGTGACCCTGAGGACAGGACCTGGTGACGGAGGAGCAGACAGTGACCATGAGAGACAGGACCTGGTGACGGAGGAGCAGACGGTGACCATGAGGGACAGGACCTGGTGATGGAGGAGCAGACAGTGACCGTGAGGGACAGGACCTGGTGACCTGGTGATGGAGGAGCAGACAGTGACCATGTGATGGAGGACAGGACCTGGTGACTGGTGATGGAGGAGCAGACAGCGGTGACAGGACCTGGTGTGACAGTGACCGTGAGGGACAGGACCTGGTGACAGAGGAGCAGACAGTGACCCTGAGGGACAGGACCTGGTGACAGAGGAGCAGACAGTGACCATGAGGGACAGGACCTGGTGACAGAGGAGCAGACGGTGACCGTGAGGGACAGGACCTGGTGACGGGGGAGCAGACAGTGACCATGAGGGACCTGGTGATGGAGGACCTGGTGAGACAGGAGGAGCGGAGAGCAGAGTGACCGTGAGGGACAGGACCTGGTGACAGAGGAGCAGACGGTGACTGTGAGGACAGGACCTGGTGGACGGAGGAGTGACCATGCAGACAGGAGTGACCGGTGTGAGGGACAGGACCTGGTGACAGAGGAGCAGACAGTGACCATGAGGGACAGGACCTGGTGACGGAGGAGCAGACAGTGACCGTGAGGGACAGGACCTGGTGACAGAGGAGCAGACGGTGACCGTGAGGGACAGGACCTGGTGACAGAGGAGCAGACAGTGACCGTGAGGGACAGGACCTGGTGACGGAGGAGCAGACAGTGACCGTGAGGGACAGGACCTGGTGACAGAGGAGCAGACAGTGACCATGAGGACAGGACCTGGTGACAGAGGAGCAGACAGTGACCCTGAGGGACAGGACCTGGTGACGGAGGAGCAGACAGTGCCCATGAGGGACAGGACCTGGTGACAGAGGAGCAGACGGTGACCGTGAGGGACAGGACCTGGTGATGGAGGAGCAGACAGTGACCATGAGGGACAGGACCTGGTGACAGAGGAGCAGACAGTGACAGTGACAGTGCCTGTGAGGGACAGGACCTGGTGATGGAGGAGCAGAAGGTGACCGTGAGAGACAGGACCTGGTGACGGAGGAGCAGACAGTGCCCGTGAGGGACAGGACCTGGTGACAGAGGAGCAGACAGTGACCGTGACAGTGCCCGTGAGAGACAGGACCTGGTGATGGAGGAGCAGGCAGCGACAGTGACAGTGCCTGTGAGGGACAGGACCTGGTGATGGAGGAGCAGGCAACGACAGTGACCGAAAGAAAGGCACTTTATCGGAAAAAGAGTCAAAAACCAGCAGGAGCTGAGGTCTTTGCAACCTCATCAGAGTGTGTGGCCAGGTATGTTCTCAAACCCTGGCCCCGGGCGTCCATGTGGACAAGAGCCTCAGTGGCCACCAACTGGGAATGCGCCACTAACTCCGCTCAACATCTCCGCAGATCTCATGGAGCAACGGATGCAGATCACCAGCGTGGAGGGTGGGTAATGCCAAGGTACCACCTATCTCTCAGGAGGAAGTCACTTCCAGAAAACAGATCAAGGGCTAGGGAGATGGCTCAGAGGTTAAAGGAACTTGCTTACAAAAAACAGGTCACAGGGAGCTGAGGGACACATCAGAGAACCTTTTAGGATGGAGACTCTATTCCCATCTGATCACATAGCCTTCTTGTCTCCCAGAAATGAGACAGCAACCTATCTGGATCCCACAGACTAGCCGCCTTGGGAATCCGACTGCATGAAACACGCAACGCCTCCAGCAAGTTATGCAAGTTCACTTCAAGGAGATGAGGCAGCCTCTCAGAACAACCTGGAACATTCCCATGACACTGGTCAGATGGATCACTTCTCAGCCCAGTTAAACCTAAGTGAAGAAGGTTCTAGAGAGAAGGAAATTGACAGAGGATTTTTTCAAGAAAGTTTGAAAAAAAAAAAAACAGAAAAACTATGTTAATGTTGTACAAAGCCACATTTAGCTGGCGGGAAGGCGTGACTACTCAGAAGAGAAGTCTATTAACATGAAGAAAGAAATGTATTAAATTAGAGGATAAGTACACATAATATATTTAGAGGGCATGTACAAGTGTAATTATGTGGTTATTGTGTATAATTAAGGATACTATGTGTGTTAATTTAGCAGAAATAGAAAAATTTACATTAGAACTTGGGTGAATATGTCCTGGTCAAGAAGGTTCACAAGACATGGCTGAGACAAAATGGACAAGTCAGGAGATGCCACACTGCAGGATGACAAGAACGAAATGACCAGGCTGGGGAGATGGCTAGTGATTAAGGCATTTGCCTGCAAAGCCAAAGGACCGAGGTTCAACTTCCCAGAACCCACGTAAGCCAGATGTACAAGGGGGCGCAAGCATCTGGAGTTCATTTCTAGTGGCTGGAGGCCCTGACATGCCCATTCTCTTTCTTTCTTTCTCTCTTATAAATAAATGAATATAAAATATTTTTTAAAAGAATGATATGACCAAGCCCCAGAGTCAGAGAAGACAGACTTTGTGAAGCAGCAAGGGGTGTGTCAGCTCAGGAATCTGAAGAAGCCAATCTGTGCCCCTGGGTCACGCAAAGCCGAGGTACAGCGAGTGAGTGGACTTCAGGCAGGGCTGGGGTGGCAAACCCAAGAGGACATAGGGTCTGCGCGTCCTCCGGAGCATCTCGGCCGCAGCTGCCTGCTGCTCTTGCTGGTAGGTGGGTGACGAGTGGCAAACTCAGCCGAAACACACACGACACTTGGCTGGAGCAGAGACGGGTAAAATGCGGTCACAAGTGGCCTCGTAACCTTTGCTGATCTTTCTTTAGATTCAGCAGCAAGAAAGCTCTCAGACTACCCTGGTCTGGCCCGTCTCCGTGCCAAACCCCAATGCAGTCAAACCAGAGAGAAGCCCATGAGAGAACTCATATTCTGGAGTTTGACCTTCCCAAGGGCACAGGCGGCATCTTCCAGGTCTGCATGCCTCCCACTCTGTAGGCAGCAGCCACACAAAACATGAGTGACTGACGGGGGCATAAGCCAGGGCAGAAAATTCCTCCCTCTGTTCCCAGCCGAAGCCGTCATGGAGCACAGAGTTATGACGCTCGGCGGCTCTGCGCCTGGCAGCACTCTCGGCTTGCACAGGGGCTGCGCCAGCTTTGCGAAGCTTGCACACATTTGTCAACCAGCATGTGACCTTGATCTCAATGGAAGTGTATTTCCAAGTCCCCACAAAAACCCATGACTCTTGGGCATTCAGCCTCCACGTACCCTGCATCCCAGGCCCTCAGACCACCCAACAGAAGCCAGCTGCTCATGGTGATGCATAAACACCAGGGACAGGAGTTTAAGGCAAGCCCGTTGGGAGAGAAAGAAGTGGGGCTGGAGAGATGGCTCCGTGGGTAAAGTGCTTGCTGTGTGAGCCTGAGGACCTGAGTTTGGCTTCCCAGCACCTGGCATGGGAACACACACCTGCTACCCCGGCACTGGGAAGGTGGAGACACGAGGATCCTTGCAGCTTGCCGGCCAGCTAGTTTAGCCTACAATAAAAGACCCCTTCTGAAAAAATGAGGTGGAGAGTGACTGAGGAAGACATCTGACGTTGACCTCTGGCCTCCACACATGCCCACACACATATGAATATGCATGGACAAGCACACTGCACGCACATATGCAAAAAAGAAAAAGCAAGGAAAGAAGTGAGACGGGATGGTCTCCTGGTCCACAGCACGTGCATGAACATCAAAGGTCACGTGGTCGCCCGGGGTGTTCATCTAAGCAACAGAAAACACAAGGATGGACTTTGGCCTCCTGGCACCGAGAGGGTTAATGTGGGTTCTGCAGTCTTCTTTCTACATGACCTTGTGTCAAAAACTAATACTTCTGATGTAAGCTTCTATGTGAGTTATATTTTTAGTAGCCGCTCTTAAATGGTACTTTTCAAAATAATCTCCTTCAAGACGGTAGACGATTAAAACATGGATGTCCAAGTGGCGAACTGGAAAGCCTCTTATAATTTGGAATGTGATGCTCAGAGCTGCTGGGGAACCGCAGACAATTGGATACTTGATCATTAGATATTCGGCAAGTGCCACCGGACTGAAAACTACATTTCTTACTAAGCTTCTGTACTTAACTAGCATCAGCCCCAAAATGAGATCACTCCCTCTGAAGGCTTTAAGGATACGGAAAAAGACCCAGGAGGTAGTTTATTACAAAACTCGGATGCTCCCCACCCCCAGTGACCCATCTCTCTCATCATCTTTTCCCACCAGCTCAGACATGTTAACAGTGGAGGGGTGGTGTCCCGTGGAAGCCCAGGCTGCCCACCGTGAAGCTCTTTGCCCAGCGGGACAGGAGGACACTTTTCTGGACGAGGTAAAGCCTTAGTTGGCAGAGTGTTTCCATGGATTGCGCAGATGTGCGGCAATCCATATAGCATACCCTAACCCTAACCGCAGAAGCTGGCCTAACCATATCCTGCCTCACTAGGACCTCACAGAGCATGGGAGACAGGATGATGATGAGGAAATGGGGTGGATATGCAGGTTTTCAGAGCTCTTACTTTATTATACAAGAGGCAGCGGAGGAAGGAAAGACATGAGTGATAGAGAGTGGGACAGCCACAAAGGAAGTGGTTAGGCTTGGGGGAGAGATGGACAGGCCGCCAGAGCCAAAGAGAGGTGGACAAGAACACATAGAAAGACAGAGAGAGATAGAGACACAGAAAGAAAGCAACAAAGTAAGGAGGAGAGAGAAAAAACAAAGGAGAAATGGATAAGAAAGAGGGATCAACATAGAAAAAGATAAAAAGAAGGAAGAAACCACAAAACTACAAAAGATGAGAGAGAGAGAGAGAGAGAGAGAGAGAGAGAGAGAAAGAACCAGACAGGCCAGAACAAGCTTCTCACTTACAGCTAAGAGAGCTGTGCTGTTTAGACCAAGCCCTTGGGTAGGCTGCAAAGGAGCTGGGAGGCCAGGAGAGCCTGAGACTGAATGCCTGGCCTACCACAGAATGTGGTCCCCTGTCCTCCAGGACCTGAAGGTCCCTGGCTAGAGCACGGCAGGCTCAGGGAGCTCCCTATGCGAATGCACACATTTGGCTAACACAACATGGAAGTCTGCCTTAGACCATTCCACTCGTGTTCCTAAGAAGACAGCTCTGTGAGCATCTTCTTAAGCATGGCCATGGAAAGAAATGTCAGGGACTGCTTCTCTCTCAGTGGAGAGGCAGGAGGCCCCCTCGTGTGTGACCTGCTGGGCAGTCCACAGTAAAGCTGACCATGGTGCCGCCCTCCTGCTTCCTCCATCACGCAGCACTCCCTTCCCCTCACCCCCACCCACGCCCACACACAGCCAAGGATGTAGAAAAGTGAGGACTGACACCTGAGTGTTGTCCTCTGACCTCCGCAAGCATGCCATGGTATGCACACTCACATGGACACACATAAGTGTACACACACCAAGCACACACACATACACCAAAAAAATTATGAGACAGAAACAGAAAAGACAAATTAAGGGCTAGAAAGATGGCTCCGTGGTTAAAGCTGCTTGTTTGCAAAGCCTGATAGCACAGGTTTGATTTCCCAGTGCCTACATAAAGACAGAGGCTCAGTGGCAGGTGGAGCTGATGAACCCATACTCACTCTTTTTAGCTGCCTCATTCTCTCCGTGTCTCTCAAATAAATAAATGAAAATATTTTATAAAAAAGAAAAGAGAAATTAACTAATTACAATGTGTGAACGTTATGTGGATCCTGAACTTAAAACATGAGACAATTAGGGCTGGAGAGATGGCTTAGCAGTTAAGGCACCTGCCTGCAAAGCCTAAGAACGCCCATTTGATTCTCCAGGTCCCACGTTTAGCCAGACGCAAAGTGACACAAGGGCGCAATGCTGCAATTGCCCACAAGGGGGTGCACGTGTCTGGAGTTTGATCATAGCAGCTGAGAGGCCACTGGTGTGCCCATTCTCTCTCTCTCTCTTCTCTGACTCTCAAAAAAAAAAAAAAAAAAAAAACAAGAGACCATTAGAAATGTTAACAATGATATTTGATGACATAAAGAAGTCTGCTGTCATTAAGGGTGATAATGATACAATACATATATTTGTTACCTATTAGTTACTGAAAGAATACAGAAGACAGAAGCAGGGAGAGGTAACTTGAAACAAGAGTGGCTGAGCCTAGTAAGAGTTCAACTTGACAAGGGAAACATGAAAATGCATGGTGTTTGCCTGCTTGCCATTGGGAAGGTGGCATTTTTCATGATAAACAGGCTTTAGAATGAAGACATAGTTATGACGTATGCTCATGAAAGGACAAGTGTCAGGATGCAGACAGCAGCTAGGTTTACAAAGATGAGATACCGGAAACACCTCAAATGCCCAAAACGCATGACTGATCACAAGACTGTGCAGTTCATTTGCTACACAGTGGCTGGATAAGGAGATGAATGAAGTCTATCTGGGGTCTTCAACCAGGGGGCTGCCCGCAGAGAATATCTGACAGTGTTAGAAGCCTTTCATGGTGACCAAAACTTGGGAAAGAGAAGTTACTAAACGCTAAGAAGGGAAAGTGGGGGTTCCAGAGTGTACAGGGAAGCCCCACAACCAAGAATTACATGACCTAACCTGTCAATGATGTGGTTTAAAATCTTGACAGTAGAGCCAGGCGTGGTGGTGCACGCCTTTAATCCCAGCACTCGGGAGACAGAGGTAGGGGGATCGCCATGAGTTCGAGGCCACCCTGAGAATACACAGTGAATTCCAGGTAAGCCTGGGCTAGTGTGAGACCCTACCTCAAACCCCCCTCCAAAAAAAAAAAGAAAAAGAAAATCTGTATACTAGGTCTACAGTACTCAACTAAAAATAAACAACAAAAGGGGCAAATAGCTTCATGCTAAAGGATCACGTGGGTCCCAATCTAAGACCATAAAACCAAGCCTGGCTATCCATGTGGCAATTCATCTGTGCAGGACAGCAGAGACATGGAGGGGGAAGGGAATGGATAAAGTGGAATTTGTGCTACTGTACATATCCTCCCTCGTCCTGTGAATGCCTCAGGGGTAACATCTGCACAGAAGGTAAATGGCTATGTCTTCGTTCACTTCCTGTGCTGTGCTAGATTCTCAACATTGCCAGTAATGACCAGATTGGGTATTGGGACCAGACAGTGGAGGCCTGATGGGCTGACAGAGCTGGAGAAGGAAAGGCAGGGCTGGGCCTGGTGTGGTGGCGCATACCTTTAATCCCAGCACTCGGGAGGCAGAGGTGGGAGGATCGCTGTGATTTTGAGGCCACCCTGAGACTACAGAGTGAATTCCAGGTCAGCCTGGCCTAGAGTGAGACCCTACCTCAAATAAATGAGGGAGGGAGAGAGAGAGGGAGGGAGGGAGGGAGAGAGGGAGGGAGGGAGGAGGGAGGGAGGGAGGGAGGGAGGGAGGGAAGGCAGACAGGGACAGGACCAAACACCAAACAGTGGGGAACGCTTACCGGGCCTCGGAGGTCGATCAGCTCCTGCCTCATCTGGGACACCAGGGCTTCCTTGGCCAAGAGGGCCCTGTGCAGGCGCTCGTTGAACTCGATCAGCTCTCCGTGCATCTCTGCCACCTGGAAGAGACAACCGAGGCTCAGCGCTCGTCCACAGGGCATCTCTGCTTCTCTGCACCATCTTCTTGCAATGAGGCACCAAGACCATACCGCTGCTCACCTATGAGTGTGCAGACCCACTCTGCCTTGTGTAGGTTTGACTTGCTTGATTTTAAACTGATGGGACCACCAGTCCACAGTATATGGTTAGGACATGACTGTATGGGATTGTTTCTGGACCTTGGGCTCTCATTCTTAATTAAAAGAACTTTTCTTATATAAAGCAAGTTTTGTAACCTGAATTATATTATGCCTGACAACAATGCTCTAGCTGGGGCTAGGGGTGTTACTCAGAGTTAGGGCACTTGCCTAGTATGTACGAGGCCTTAGGTTCAATCCACAGCATTGCAAAATGATGATAATTATGATAGTGATAATACAATAACAGAAGTAATGGGAGGTGATTATGATCAACATATACTGAGTATGCAACAAAAAAAAGTTAAAAGTAGCTGGGTGTGGTGGCTCATGCCTTTAATCCCAGCACTCGGGAGATAGAGGTAGGAGGATCACCATGAGTTCGAGGCTAGCCTGAGAACACATAGTGAGTTCCAGGTCAGCTTGGGTTAGAGAGAGACCCTACCTTGAAAAACCAAAAAATAAATTTAAAAAAGTTAAAAATAATAATGCCTTTGATGATTATCAGTTAATTCCAGGTCACCAGAGTGAGACCCTACCTCAAAAACCAAAAAAAAAAAAAAAAAAAGTTAAAAATAATAATGCCTTTGATGATTATCAACACAAAAACACAGCTCCCAGGGCTGGAAAAATGGCTTAGCAGTTAAGGCGTTTGCCTGCAAAGCCAAAGAATCCTGGTTCGATTCTCCAGCACCCACATAAGTCAGATGCACAAGGGAAACATGCATCTGGAGTTCATTTGCAGTGGCTAGAGGCCCTGGTGAGCCCATTCTCTCTCTGCCTCTCTTCTCTCTGCTTGCAAATAAATAAATAAAATTTTAAAAAAACCCAGCTTCCACCTCAACAGGAATCAGATAGCTTTTTATGGAGCCAAATCTGAGTGAACATGACCTGTGAATACAGATTCAAGTTACCCAAATATAAGTAAAACACCATGAACATGTTCCAACGTGATAACCGGTTAATGGAATATTTCCCAGTAGCAGAACAAAAAGCCCTAAGTCAATGTACTCTTCCACTGGTGGAAACATCAGGTCGACAGACTATAGCAAACTGGGAAGTCTCTGCTATAGGCCTCAGACATTATCTGGTGACTTGCTTGGCCTTTTGGTTGGGGGAAGCTGGAGTTCTGTTTGTACAATGCACATTGTGACCAGATAGTCACGAGAATGTTAGTTCAAATCTAGAGGCGGGTACAGAATGGCTAACAAGATAGCCCAAGATAACATGGCTCTAGACACGCAACACTCCCATTGTCCACAATCACAGAAGCTCCCCTTAGTCAACGGCCCTGTAGAATATCTTCTCACATAATGGTGAGTGGGAAGAAGTGCAAGCATTCTATTCATCAGGTCAACGGTTCTGGAAAACAAGGACACAGAACCACAGCCTTATTGAGGATTGGTACCAATGATGGTGACGCACACACCGCCACAGCTCCCATCAACACCGCGATCACTGCTGGCTCCCCGTGAGCAGCATGGCGCCGGCCCCGAGGGCCATGTGCTACCTCCCTTACCTCACACACAGAAGTAGGGTTCTGGAGCCCTAGAAGTCTGCTCCAGACCATGCAACTGCCAGAGGGCTGGGGACTACGGCTGTGCCACTGCAACAGGCCAGCTGCAGCTGGTCAGGCCTGCAGAAAGCCATGGAAGCTTTCAATATTCTTGTCTGGTCCCAGAAATAAAAACAGAGGTGCTACAAGGTGGCCTTAATTAATGCAGGTTGATTCAGCTCTAATTTATGTGAACCCTGAGAGAAAGGAGAGATGGACCCTGCAATACTATTCCAGAACTCTGCAGGGAGACCCCCACAAGCACATTAAGAATGCGAGGCCGGGGCTGGAGAAATGGTTCGGCAGTTAAGGCCCTTGCCTGCAAAGCCAAAGGACCCAGGTTCAATTCCCCAGGACCCACATAAGCGAGATACACAAGGTGGCGCATGTATCTGAAGTTTGTTTGCAGCGGCTGAAGGCCCTGGCATCTCCATTCTCTCCCTCTCCCTCTCTTTTTATCTCAAGTAAATAAAAAATAAATAAGAACGTGAAGCCAAACAAACCCTCACCCTGCCTAGCCACCTACCCCTGAACACAGACCACCCTTCCTGTACCCCAGATGCATGTAACATTTTATTTATTTATTCATTTATTTAAGAGAGAGAAGCAGAGAGAGAAGGAGAGAATGGGTGTTCCAGGACCTCCAGCCACTGCAAACGAACTCCAGACACATGTGCCACCTTGTGCATCTGGCTTATGTGGGTTCTGGGGAATTGAACCTGGGTCCTTAGGCTTTGCAGGCAAGCACTATAACCACTAAGCCATCTCTCCAGCCTGCATGTAACATTTTTAATTGTTAATTTATTTGTATGTGTGGCATATGTGTATGTGCATATTAGTGTATGTGCACATGTGTATGGAGGTGTGCTTGTTCACGTGCATGTGGAGTCCACAGATCAATGTTGTCTTCAAAAACAGCTCTCTGCCTTATTTTTTGAGACAGAGTCTGTCACTGTGGTGGTGTGAATCAGATATCCCTCATAAAAACATGGGCTCGGTCCCTAGCTGATGGCCATTTGGGAGGTGGGGCCTTGCTGGAGGGGATGAATGTGGTGGTAGGGCAGGCTGTGAGGTGGAAAAGCCAGGTCACCTTTGCCAGAAATTGACTCACGCTCTTGCTGCTGTTTTCAACCTGCTGTGGCAGAAGTGATATACAATCTCTGCCTGTGCCAAGTGTTTCCTTCATAAAGCTTCCCCCCCCCGAGACTGTGAGCCAAAATAAATAACTTTCCTCCCATCAGCTGCTTTTAGCTGGGTGCTTTATCCCAGCAACACAAAGGTATCTACAACACTCACTGCATCTGGAAAGTGACCCATTTGGCTAGACCAGCTATCCAGCAAGCCCCCAGGATCCTCTTGTCTCTACTCCGTAGTCCTGAGACTATGACTTTTTTATTCTTTAATAGATTCTGGAGGTCCAAACTCAGCTTTTCATGCTTGCCAGGCAAGCACTTAACCACTGAGCCATCTCCCCAGCTGCTTCATGCAGCATTCACTGTAAAACAGATATAGTAACACTGGGCCACGTGCCGTAAGAAAGGGGGATATCAGCAGAAGTCTGAGGAGGGGGTCATAACCAGGGTATCACCTCATAAAAAGGGGGGTCTCCATTTTGGGTTAGTGTTTTGTTATACAAAGAGGGAAATTTATAGAAGTAAGTACACCAATATTTTAACATCCAAGACTTTGTCCCCCCCACCACCAACTACCCTGCCAAATCTTTCTACTTCTCCTTCCTTAGTTTCCTAGTAATGAGCACTCTGTCCCTCATCCACGAGAGAAAGAATGGAAGTCCTTAAAGAGCTGAAATGCTAAGTAAAAGGGGAGGCAGTGTGCAATCAACATGAAATGTGATGCTGTCATCTTGATGCTTCCATTTGCTGGCTCTGTGCATTCTCATATGGCACCCCTGTGTCCCCATGGTGCCCACCTCTTCCAGCTGGTGTGAAGTATTAAGTGAAAAATGCACCAAAGAAGTTGCCAGAACAATGCAATTAAGAAAAGGGGAAGGAATAAGCCTCCGAGCCTTTTCAACTGCTTTTTTTTTTCTTTACAGAAATCTAAAGTTAATATTCTCCAGTAGCTTTATTCCTCTGTACAGAAGCTCAAGTCGACCTTCTTGTCATCATTGACAAACAAACACAGTGTCTCTGATGATGCCCATGTGAGTCTTCCACACGGAAGCCGCCTCGTCGCCCTCCAGGAGCTTCCTCGGGTGGAGAACCTCCTTTCCATCCAGCAGCAGGGATTCCACGGTTGTGGTGAGCTGATCGCTGCTGAATATCTGCTACAACGTGAGCTCGACTTCTTTTTGCAGTGGGTGGTGACTACCGTGGAGACTCAAAACTCAGAGTACTGAGAGTACGTGACTTTGAGGGCTCAGCACTAAATGAGGCATCTCTACCATGCGTGCCAAGGCTCAGGGAACGCCGCAGAAGAGAAGGCAGAGAGAACGTAAGAGCCAGCGGATGGGGAAACGCGGTGGGACACTGACTTCCAGACACGAAGCGGCCATTGCATTCATGACTACATAGTGACGGCCATGACCTGCACAGTATGAGACCCATCACCATCATCACCATTCCAGCATGGGTGGTGAGGAAGGGAAAAGAAGAGAGTGAGACACCAAAGTGCTAGTTGGAGAAAAGGGGAGGGGGGACAAGAGAAGGTCAACAGGAGGAATTCATGAAAAAAAATACATGATAAACATGGGTAAAAATGATCAATAAAAAGGTTCGTGTTTTTTTTTCTTTTAACAAAAAGCTAGGTGTGGTGCTGTACATCTTTAATCCCATGAGTTTGAGGTCAACCTATGCGACAGAGCACCAGGTCCGTCTGGGCTAGAGTGAGGCCCTGCCTCAAAAATAAGAAATAAGGGCTGGAGAGATGGCTTAGTGGTGAAGGTGCCTGCCTACCAAGCTAAGTATGCCCATTCGATTCTCCAGGTCCCACATTTAGCCAGACGTAAAGTGACACAAGCTGCACTTGCCCACAAGGGGGCGCACACATCTGGAATACATTCACAGCAGCTGAGAGACCGCTGATGTGCCCATTCCCTGTCTGTCTCTCTCTCTGTCTCTCAAAATAAGTAAATAAATAAATAAATAAATAAATAAATAAATAAATAAATAAATAAATAAATACAGTAAATACAATTAAAAAAAGAAAAGAAATTTAAATGAGAGTGGTGGTTTGACTGTGAGATGCCCCTCATAGACTCACGTGTCTGAACCCTTGGTCTCTAACTGGTGGTGCTGTTTGGGAAGACTGTGGAACCTGGTTAGAGGTTGTGAGGGCACTGGTAATGGGCCTTGAGATTTGAGTCTGGCTCTACTTCCTGTTTGCCCTCTGCCACATCTTCCTGTCGAGATGGGAGGGAGTGTATCCCCTCCTAATGGTAAGCCAGACAAAACCCTGTTCTTCCTCAGGCTGTTTCTGGTTGGGTATTTGGTCTCAGCAAGGAATAATGGTGCCAACACAAAGGCTGTTCAGCACCATGCGCCAAAATTTCATCACTGCTGTGTGGTTATCCTGTCCTTCCTGCATATGTGCTCAAGATACAAGTTCAGGTCCAAATGGCTGGAACTTAACCTAAATGCCCAGAACTTAACCTAAATGCCCATGCAAAAGGGTCTAGTGAAATAGCCAAGGATTCTCTACTCTCTCTCACCATCTCTTGGCAGACAGCATTAATTAATTGCTGCACAGCTTTCAGTGGACCTTTGAGCAGTCAGAACCAATTGATCAGGGTCTTGGCCTACAATATGACACCAGTTTGGTAACCCTGATTTAAATACAGGGGCAGCATCATTAACATATTTTTTTGAGACACAATCTCATGTATCCCAGGCTGACTTGAACTTCTGATCCTCCTGCCTTCATTTGCCTCCAAAGGGCAGCCACCATGCTCAGTGTATGCAGTGATGGGGATGGAACCCAGGGCCTCATTCGTGCGAGGTAAGCCCTCTACCAACTGAACCAGGCAGGGTGGTGAACTCCAGTCGTGCCAGGGAATTAGAAAGATTGCAAGATGATGGCCTGGGCAAGCCTTGGAGACCATCTCAAAAGTAACCAATCGTGTTAAAGTGATGACATTTCACTTGGGTGTGGAAGATGGCATTCTGGAGCTTCAGGAGGCTCACCAACTCCTCCCAGCTGCAACATCAAGGAGGATAATTTCCAGAAGTAACGTGGCTATGAATGAGCTTTGACATCTGTGAGAATCTCAGGCATTATCATAATTAACTGCCAAACCATGAAAGGATTATAAAGTGTTTAAAAGGCCTTTTGCATTTTCTTTCATATTAGAGTGTTCTCTATCTCATCACATTCGCATAAATCTTGCTTCATCCTCCTTCAGGTAACAAACCAAGCACTTGTTGGTTAAGATCAAGGCAAGCCCCCAATTTCACTACAACCTGAGGTTCTTTGAGTCATCCCCCAGCTCTCTGAGGACATGGACTTGGAAGCTTCAGGCTCTACCTACATAGTGAAACTTAAAAATTTTCAATGAGTGTCCCTAGTGGAGACAAATACTGTTCTGTATTAGGTAGCCTTAGAAATATTTCAAAATGGGGCTGGAGAGATGGCTTAGCAGTTAAGGCGCTTGCCTGCAAAGCCAAAGGACCCAGGTTCGACTCCCCAAGACCCATATAAACCAGATGCAGAAGGACGCACATACATCTGGAGTTGTTTGCAGTGGCTGGAGGCCTTGGCATGCCCATTCTCTCTCTCTCTCCCTGCCTATTTCTGTATCTCTCTCAAATTAAAATTTTTTTAAAAGAAATATTTCAAAACAATATTTTGCTGAGAGTTTTGAATTATCTAAAGAAGTAGATTCACAAAATTTATATCTAAAGTATGTTGGAAGATCTGAAAGTATTTTTTTTTCTTTTAAGAGCAACAATTTCTGAATTTATTTTAAGTCCATAATGTAATCTTTGAAAGTTTTTCTCAAAAGGTATGTTTTACTGTGATATGTCACCAATGTCAGTAGATTTTGGTAAACTAAGTGCTTTTACATTTGAAGTTGATTTCATAAAGCCTGTGAATAGTCCTCACTGTTATCGACTCTCAGGCAACTATTAGAACAGGTTGTGGCATCTAAAATTAGAGCACCTTGTGTTGACTGCTTTTAAAGTGCCCTGCAGTGTTAAACTTGAAACGTAAGTCACACATTATGTTGTCAATAGAAGGGACGTTCTCCGTCTGTCAGCGTGGGTAACTGGTCTATAGGACTATTCCAGTGTGAGCCTTCAAGTCAGTTCTATGCACAACCATCACCAAATACTGCTATTGTCGTTCACCACGTCACTCGGCTGTGCTCCGACGCATCCTCATGCTGACCAGATAGGCGGCAAGGACAGAACTACCTGCGCCCATAGGACCTCTGTAACCAGATGTAAACTGAAGGCAACTGCGCAAGGATCAGTGCTTGTTGTCAAACTGCTTAGTACTGCAAAGCTTCTGTGGTTGTGTGTTTAACTCTCAAACTCACAGAATACAGTAAAGTCAAAACAAATTTCAAAAAATTTCACGGCTGGAAAGATGGCTTAGTAGTTAAGGCACCTGCCTGTGAAGCCTAAGAATGCCCATTCGAATCTCCAGGTCCCACGTTTAGCCAGATGCAAAAAGTGATGCAAGCACACAATGCCATGCTTGCCCACAAGGGGGCACACGCATCTGGAGTTCATTCACAGTGTCTGAGGCCCTGGTGCACCCATTCTGTGCCCCTCCCTCTCAAATTAAAAAAAATTTTAGTGACTATGGGAGATGCCTGAGCTTTTTGCTGTGATGAGAAGTGCATCACACCTGCCTAGTTAAAATGAACCTGGCCAGTGCATCCCCAGCACACCTGTGAGCACCAGCCTTGTGCGTGGCATCTTATGGTCTTTGGGACCTGATGCCCCTGCCTGAAAGAGGTGCAAGCCTTCCTCATGGATGAGACCTCCACAGTGTAATAAGCCCCTGTGTTGGGGTCAGGTGGGGCAGAACAGGGATTCGAACCCATACCTTGACGGCTCTAGCAAAGCTCCTTGTTCAGGTATCTTGGGTATGGTAAGAAGCCAGCCACTTTCAGGAGGCTGAAGGTAAGGAAAGGTAAGGAAAATACACTTGTTCCAAAAAAGTAGAGTCAAGTAGGTGCCAGCTAACCTCTCCCCAAAAATGCAGATTTATTGACCTTGAATCAGACATTCCAATTCAAAGGAGGTACTTTCTAAAGGCCTCAATGACTCTCAAAACCAGACCTTCAGAAACCAAGGACAGACTTCTCAGGTTCCTCCTGGGAACACCAGGGCCACTCCCTGCCTACAGAGAACAGCGTTTTCAGGTCACCATTGACATGACAGGAGGTCACAAGCTCTCTAGGTATGGGCTCTCTGCCTCCAAACTCTTAGTAACATGAGCCACGAGAACTGCATGAGCCCTGCCAGCCTGCACCAGATGGCAGTGACGGTCACGTGTGCTGCGGTTACTCTCAGTAATGCAGTGAGTTAGTCTACACTAGTGCTGAGCAAAGTGTGGCCCAAGAACTACTGCAGGCATGTGTTCAGGAAAAAAAGAAAATACCTCAGTGAGAGAGTCAGCACTTAGGAATGCTTAGAGCAGTGTCATTGTGTCATGAAACCTGCTCATTCCTTTTCTTCTAGCATGCTCTCTCTCCCCAGGGCTGGGATTTTAAGCATGTATCACCATATCCCATCGTTTTTTAATCACAGAAAAGGGATTAGAAATTTAAAGTTTCAGAAGCATTCATCTATATGCTGTATATTAATAATTCTAAAAAAATCACGAGGGGTCATAATTTTTAAAACAGCCATCTTTGCTAAAATTTAAGACAGTTGAAAAGACAAAAATGACTCAGAGCCCAAACTATTAACAGCCATCATTCTTAGAATGGTATTATACATCACTTTGTCACCTCAGTCTTGAAAACAGAGAAATGACAATCAACGGGCACAGGAAGTGTCCCGCCCAGGCCAGGAGGGGAACATAAGGGAGTCACCAGTCGATCGCAGTTGTCCTGGGGCTGCGGCTCTCTGACCTAGTGCATGGAACCTTTCTCCATCCTCATGCCCACTCACCAGTCAGGAGGGAGACTCAGGGACTGAGCAGTGTGAGGTCAGGGCTTGGGAATGGCAGCTACATCCGACCTCTGTTATGATTCCAAAGCCTATCTCGTGGCTCTCTGGGTGACAAGAAACTCAGGCAGAGAAATAATGTCTGCAGGGATGGGGCGATGGTTCAGTGGGTAAAGTGCTGGCTGCACAAGCCTGAAGTCCTATGTTCAGATCCCTATCACCCATATATGTGCAGGCATGATAATACATGCCTGTCATGCCAGTGCCAGGGAGGCAGAGACAGAAGAATCCCAAGGGCTTGCTAGCTAGCTAGTCTAGCTCAATAGGTGAGCTCCAGGTTCAGTGAGAGAGCCTGTCTCAATAAATAATGTGGAAAGCAATTGGGTTGTTGGCAGGCACACAGCAATAGTAGAGCTTAGTTCTGCCCAGGACCTGCCAGTGAGTTAGAGGAAAGAAATAGCAGCATGTCCTGTGGAGCTGATGGGAGTCTCCTGCCCAGTGGAGGAGTGAGGAGATCCCAGTATGTCCTATGGGTCTGCAGTGAGCCCAGGCGCTTTACACCTCCACACACTGGATAGCTAGCCTGGTGGGGCGGGACGGGGTTGAGCCCCCCTTTCCAGGAGAGGAAAGCCAAGGTTCAGGAAGGTGAAAGAGAAGTGCAAAGTCCCAGGGTCCTCAGGGAAAGGTCAGCCTGAGGCCAGGGTGTGTGCAATCTCCCATCTGTTTGGTTTCTCTTACTCGTCTCACTCTGCCCTTTGCCTTGATTCTGCCCCATGAAGAGATGGCCCCAGGAGCTGTCCTTGTGAGGCAAACACCCAGGCACCTGGGTTAAGCCTTCTGCCAAGCGGCAGGTTAAGCGGTAACCCATGAGTACCGTATGTGGAGCTTGTACTGAGACCCTGGGGTGACTTTGCATTTGCACTCTGCCACTAATCATCTCATCCCTCACTGGATGCTGTGGTGGGAGAGCTAGCACACGGGATGTCTGAATGGGGAAGCCCCACACTGAGACACAAGTGTCAGGGAACTCTCACACCCTGCCTGAACTTCTGTGTCAAGGTCGCTGACATCGGCCCTCATTCCTCCTGACACAAAGCCTTGCAGAGAATCCCTAAGCTAGCCATGGAAAAGGTCATGAGGAGCAGTCACTATTTGGTGGCCCAGAGGACATTCATTCTTGCCAATAAGCAAAGACAGAGGATGTGGAAACAATATTAAAACAGCAACCAACACTGACACCTTCTTGGTGGTTTGCTTTTTGTTTTTTGTTTTTTTGTTGTTTTTTTGTTGGTTTTTTTTTTTTTTGGTTTTTCGAGGTAGGGTCTCACTCTGGTCCAGGCTGACCTGAAATTAGCTATGTAGTCTCAGGGTGGCCTTGAACTCATGGCGATCCTCCTACCTCTGCCTCCCGAGTGCTGGGATTAAAGGCGTGCGCCACCACGTCCAGCTCTTGCTGTTTTTTTGAGATAAATTATCAGGGGTAGGGGAAAGACAGCAATGAGCTGCAGCCCTGTGCCGAGTGGCACTCACCTGGGAAAAAGAACACAGGAGGTGTTGGCGTAGCTCCCTAGCCATCCTCCCTGACCTGCCAGGATGGCCCGTGGCCCTGGGAAAACCACACCAGCTATGCATGAAATCCACCAACCACCTCCCAGCTTACTTTTTCTTCTTTGGGGTTCACGGGTTCTGTCTCATGCATAAAGCAAGGGATATAACAATGCGAGCATCACATGGCTCCTGTGAGGACTAGAAAGGGACTGACCAGAGAGCTGTACTTGGGTCTTGGCATGTGTGATGGGTTCTGTCAATGTTGGCCATTGTTACCCATGAATGTGAACCATCAGTGCCAGGGTCATAAGAACCAGTCCATCAACACCTTCAGATCTGCCCCATCCCGGACTGTAGTTCAGAAGCCTTCCCCAACCTGGACAAGCACCACAGCCCCAATCCACACCCCTCACTGGATGCTCTAAGCCCCCCACCCACTCCCATACTGTACGCTCACATCTCTCTCCTGCTTATCGTCCTGGGACAATGTTAGCTGACACAATGCCATGACGCCTGCAGTGTGCTTCCGAATGACAGCAGCGTGGGGTGGGGGGACAGCATGGGCTAAGGTGGAGAGAGCTGCAGCTGGCAGACTGAGTATGGGGCTCATAAAGTTAGCGTGTATTGTTCTGTCAAAATTCAAAGTTCTCCATGGTGCAAAATTCTAAAGAAAATCAGTAGCTTCCCATTAATTTTCTTGGGCTGGTAGAGAAGGAACATGGAGAGGTAGGTGGAAGCAAACGCTGCGCGGGAAGGGCTGGCGCTGGCTGGATGAGAACACCTCTCGCAGCGCACGGCGGCCTCCATGCTCTGCACGCCTCCTCGGACCTCCTGGATCTTTAGAACTCCACTCAGACCACAGTTTTCTCCCTTCAACTCCCAACTCCTTCAAGCCGTCCTCCCATCCTCTCAATACTAATGCCACAGTTGCTGCCTCTGTCGCTCTTGCTATGCATCAGGCAAGCTCACAGAAAGGATCTCTTGTGCAAGTAAGAAATCTTTGTGCCCTCTGAGCAGCCACAGCCCCCCAGGACTAGGTTCCGAAACCTCAGACAGTATTATGCTAGGTGCCCATAGTCACACACAGACCCAAGATCTGCTTGTCATATGAAGCTCCCATATGAGGGCCCAGTACTGTGTGGCCAACCATCATACATGCCAGCCAAGAGGGTTATCGCCTGCTATTCACAGGCCTGGCATGGAACACAGATGTTAGCTGACCCTGTGGGTCGTGCCTGGGATTGCCACTGATGACCCCAGACACTTCTAAGGCTTAATTTTTCTGGCTCAGTTAGGGGAGGGCCAGTGGAGGGTAAGGGGGCCCCTTTCTGTCAACGCAGTATGTAGCAGTTTACCTGGCATCGCACGATGACAGTGATTACCACCCGTTACAAGCACAAAAGCATTCAGCCAGGCCTGTGAAAATGGGTCAAGAAGTACTTTCAAAGGCTTGTCTAGCCTCTCCTTTCAAAAGCCTTGCCATTCCAGGCTTGCTCACAAAGGGTGACCATTGATTTTCAAGAACCCCAGACTGGATGGCAGCTCTCTGTGACCTCATCCCCTCCTCAGCTCAGAAAGCCTTTTCCAGTCAGAGGGGAAGGCAGTGTGCAGGAGGAAGAGGACAAGGCAAGGCCGCCATAAAAGCAAATGTGACTCTGCCAGGCCCAGCACTACACAGTGGCCTTGAATTCATTCACCCAACCCACACCTGAAAAGCCCGCCCTGGGCATAATTCCTTCTGGCTCATTCATTCAGTAAGTGTGTACTGACCATCTAACATCCTCCAGGCTCTGTTTTAAGTGCCATGCGTATAGTAGGCATGCTATTTGCCCTTGTGGCATATACATTATAGCTCTCAACTCCATCCTACAGATAGGGGAGCACAGGTTTGCAGAGTCACAACAGTCAGAGTCCATAATCACACACCCAGAGCCTTTCCTTTTTCTTTTCTTTCTTTCTTTCTTTCTTTTTTTTTTTTTTTTTTTTTTTTTTGAGAAAGACACAGGGAGAAAGGGAGAGGAAGACAGAGAGAAATGGGCACGCCAGCAGCCTCTCAACTGCTGTGAAGGAAATCCAGATACGTGCGCCCCCTTGTGGTCAAGTGCGGCATTGCACCCTTGTGTCACTTTGCATCTGGCTAAATGTGGGACCTGGAGATTGGAACTGCTGGAGATTTGAACCAGAATTCTTAGGCTTAGGAGGCAGGCGCTGTAACTGCTAAGCCATCTCTCTAGCCCACCCAGAGTTTTTTCTTATCAACTCCTTCCTGATATAATGCCCAATGCAGTTCCCAGAACTATCTGCTCATTCACTTATTCAGCCACGTATGCGTATGTCTTCAGTCATTCAACTGACATCTACTGGGTAACTACATGCCACGCATGGTCCTGGGGGTTAGGTATTAGTGTGACCAGGAGCCAACATACCCCCAAGGAGCTGCCTGTCTTGTAGAGATACAAAATGTCAACATGTCAGGAGCTTTGAGGTCCCAAGGAGCATGGAAGACAAGAGCCCACCCAGTCTTGCATTGGGAGAAGGGTCCAGGTTTAAGGTGGGATAAGAAAACAGGCCTATCCCAGACCCGCTCCCGAGTCTGAGATTTCTCTAGAAGGTATTTCCTCCTCAAGTGCTGCTGGTACTTATTCTGCAGGGTGCTGGAAAGCTGGGGCTTTTATATAAAGATGCAAATTCTGAAACGGTGTGGCTCTCTATTTCAGTGTCTTCCAGAAATCAGGGGAGGCTGTCATGTGCTTTTAATCATCTTCCTTTGGAAGAGATACACAGAGAGCTCCTAAATATTTCAACCACGACTCAATAAATTATGTCCAATTTCAAAAGAAAGGCAGTAAATGAAAAACATTAACTTTCATAAGCATCAGAATTGTCTTTCTCCCCTGAGAGTCCCTTTCTCATACCAAACAGAGCTCAGGTAAGGTGGAGGAGAGCCCACTTTGGGTAAGGATGCCTTGTTCCCACTGGGGAGGGGACAGTCTCATTTATACAAGTCACCGTGTGTGAACACAAACACCTTCACACCAGGGTGTGGGCACACACCATGATCAAGTATAAGCAATCAGCGGGGCAGGGCTTCAAGAAGCTAAACTTGGAGCTGAATGGCTCAACTTGCCAATGACTTGCATGAGTGATCTCTTTGGGCCTCAGTTTCTATAGCCCTAAAATGGCACCCATAGGGCAGTAACATTAGAGTTGTTACAAAGATGAAATGAGTCAATATGTAACTGCGGGCTCCAGAATCACTAGCATGGACCTAACTCTTACAGCTCTCACACGGGGGATGCATGCATCCCTAGCATTTTGTCAAGTCCCATGACCATCACAATGGAAAGTCCGGAAGAGATGGTTTTGAAGAACAGGGGATGAGGCAATGAATGGGCAAAGTGCTTTCTGCACCACTATGAGGACCTTAGTTCAAATCCCCAGCTCCTGCATAAAAGCCAGGCGCAGCAGCGTCTGAGTATTAATCAGCACTGGGGAGATGTCCACAGGAGGACCCCTGGGACTGGCTGCTTAGCTAGTGTCACTGGATCAGTGAGCCCTGAGTCTAATGAGAGACCTTGGCTCAAAATTTTAAGGTGGCAAGTGACCGAGGAAGACACCTGACTTCGACCATTTGGCCTCCAAATGCACATGTATACACATGCACCTTGCACATGCATGTGCACCTACACATATGTACATACAGACAGACATGTGTGTATGCCACACACACATACATACAACAAACATGCAAAAAAGAAGCTGACATGGAACATCAAGGCAGCTGCCTGGGTTTGAACAGGGACTACATGTGCCGGCTGTGTCCTGCACACAGAAGCAGCTGGTATTTTCTGTCCTATTGTGGACCCTGAAGCTTCTGTTTCACCAGCAAAACTGAGTCCTATCCCCTTCCCTCCAAGGGGACTGTTGGCTGAGATCAAGCTGTCGAATCCCTTCAGCACCCAGCTTTGTGGAGGAAGATGGACTACACCACCCTTGGGCCCTCAGGTTTCTGAAGAGGTAAGAGTTTCGGAATGGGAACCACCACCCAGCTGGGATAGGCCTTACTTCCCAGCACAAAGCACCGAGCTGGAAGTGACCTGGCAGCTGTGAAGTCCTGAGTGGGAGTGGTGAAGACAGCAATACTCAAGGGCTCTCTCTGCTCCCCCAAGCTCCCAGGCCCTGTGCACAACTGCACACAAGCTCAGTGCCAGCCCACAGACCCCAGGCAGCAGGGGTATGTGCTGCTTCTGACACAGGGCACAGGACAACCGGTGGACAGCCCTGAGTCCCCCTCCCTGCTTCAGGAAGCCTTGTAAGTGGTGTGGGCTCAAATGGGGAGAGTCTCTGGTGGCCTAGTCACTTTCTTTTTGTTTTTAAGATTTATTTATTTATTATTTGCATGCAGACACACATAGAAGAGAGACAGAACAGGGCACACCAGGGCCTGCAGCCACTATAAACAAACTCCAGGTGCAGGTGCCACCTGTGCATCTGGCTTTACATGGGCATTGGGGAATCGATCTCAGGTTGTTAGGCTTTACAGGCAAGTGCCATAACCACTGAGCCATCTCTCCAGTCACTGTCTGGAGTCACTGCATGGACCACCTTGGTCCTTGGATGATGTGCACAGGGTGCATAGTGTGAATGGGAACTATGCTTTTATTTTGTTAAGGCACTGGGATCTGGAGATCACACAAAAAGAAGAACCAGCCCTATTCTGACTAACACAGCTTCCAACGGACATCTTCACCGATCTCTTACACTGGCCACCGTGTACAAGTGACTCGTTATCATCTCGCAACGCTTCTGGGTAGTTGCTGCACACCAGTGAATCAGCACCCTGCTTCTCTTCTCCAGCACTCAGTTAAAAGCTAGATCTGCCCATCTCTCAACTATGCTCTTCCTATACTGCCCCAACACTTGTCCATCCATCCATACCCCCATTCAGTAGGTTTTGCAGAGCATTGACCAAAGTGCCAAGCACTGTGCAGACCCTGGGATACACAGTAAGACAAAAGACAAAGACCCTCTGAATACATACCAGCACCAAAGATTATGTTGCTGATTAGCTACATGATAGTGTCTTTGGGCCCAGTTATACAGAAGAACACCTCAAGGAAAAGGCCAAGCAACCATGCAAATCCTGCCTCCTTTACAGAGAAGCCTGGTGCTGCAGAAATTAACTAGGACACCCACACTGCTAATTACTTAACCCATATATGGAGGTGAGGATGACGAAGATGACAATAATGAAAGTGCCAAGGAGCCAGTAAATATTTTTTGACCAAGAAACCAGGGCTGATAGGGTATGGTGGTATACTCAAGAAGCAGAGGCAGGAGGATCACAAATTCAAGTTAGCCCTTACTACATAATGAAGTCAAGACTATTCTGGGCTATGGATATAGTGAGATCCAGTCTCAAAAAAAAAAAAAAAAAAAAAAACACAAGAATATGACTCAGAAGGCACCATAGTGCTGAGAAAGAAGAAGTGACAGAGGAGTGCTCATCACTGAAACAGCTCTATCACACTGTGGCAGACAGTTTCAGGTTCACTGAGATGAACTTCCAGACCAGGCACAGTTATGGAGGAAGGGATTTATTGAAGCTTCCAGATCCAGGGGAAGTTCCATAATAGCAGAAGAAGCTGGCCTGCTTGCACAGGTCCAAGCAAAGAGAGAGAGGCCACAGGCCAAAAGCCACAGGGCACACTTTGCATATCTTTACATTGGAATTTCAAATCCACCACCACACCTTAAGACTGGATCCAGCCCAGTGACACTTCCTCCAGCCAGGTGGCTGTAGACCTAAACTACAAACTGTAATAAAACACTGAATATATTGGGGGCCATCTATTCAAACTGCCACACACACCTTTCAAGGCTCAGGGTCCATTGCAGAAGAGGTGGTGGAAAGAATGTAAGAGCCAAAGGAAGGTAGGACTCCTTACAATG
The DNA here is from genome assembly GCA_036365145.1 of Orientallactaga sibirica. Lineage (NCBI taxonomy): Eukaryota > Metazoa > Chordata > Mammalia > Rodentia > Dipodidae > Orientallactaga > Orientallactaga sibirica. Next base: position 37,756,973 of record JAEOAD010000008.1, read on the forward strand.
CAGTCTTCCATACACAAAATGGCCTGAATATCCATAACCTCACAGTGCCTGACACTACCTACACAAGACCATCCTAAAAGGAGGAAATGATGATGGCATCAAAAATAGAAGAGAGGGCTGGAGAGATGGCTTACTGGTTAAGGTGCTTGCCTGCAAAGCCTAAGGACCCAGGTTCTACTTTACAGATGCCATGTTAGCCAGAAACAAAGGTGAGGGAAGCACAAGGTCACACATGCCCACTAGGTGGTGCAAGTAGATGGAGTTCGATTGCAGTGGCTGAGGCCCTGGCACACCAATTCTCTCTCTCTCTCTAAAATAAATGAATAAATAAATAAATAAATAAAAAAAGAGAGAATGATTGAATGGGGAGGGGATATGATGGAGAGTGGAGTTGCAAAGGGGAACATAGGGGGGAGGGAATTACCATGGTTTATTGTCTATAATTATCGAAGTTGTCAATAATAAAAAATTTAAAAAAGAAACACTACAAAAATAAAAGCCAAGAAAGAAAAACCAGGGCTCAGCAGGATATCTTGTATTAACAAAACCTAAAGCATCGCATCCAACTCTCCATTTGATGCTTAAAGACCCTTTACCAAGTACCTTGTGGTGGCATCTCTGTTTCTCTCTGCCTAGAACCAATTCCCCTCATCATGACAAGACAGAGCCATGCTTTTTTCCCATCTCTCTCTCAGTGGCAGAGGAATAGGTGCCAGTGGGAAAGCAGCTAAGAATGATGCTCAAGGGGTCCCCCAGGACCTTCACAATGTGCGCATCCTCATGCCCTCTGGCCCCAAGTCTCAATGCGGACTCTGTGTTGGTGAAGGAAGTAGACTGTGCTCCAACACCTTCCTTCCAAGAACACCGAAGTCTAGTCTTTGCAACTTACAAAGGAAATGGCTGGCTCCCACCTGCCTGATGACTCAGCCTTGAAAACTCCAGTGAGCTCCACAGGTAGAACTCTGATGCCAGGAGAAAAACAAACTGCACACCTATTCCAGGAGCTGTGTGTCACACGCAGGCTCCTCCAGAACCAGTTGCTGAGATATGAAGACTCATTTACGGACATTTGAGCAGATGCGGCCCAGGTGGCCGTGGTGGCAGATCACTGGTTTAGGCAGAGGGCGGAGCTGTGCTCACCTCTGTGTCTTTGGGACAAGCTGTGGTGCCTGGCACCCAGACTCTGCTCATTTGCAGAGTGAGTCAAACGCCAGCATTGCAGGCAGTACAAAAGGACCAGATCATTGAGAACTGACTGAATCCATTCCTCCATCTTCTACAAGACACAGAGGCCATTGTGTGCTTTTTCTCTTTTGAATATGTGTGTGTCCACGTTCATGTGCAGGCACACATGTACACGGGGGGCATGAGGGTGGAGGCCAGAAGACAATCTTGAGTGTCACCCTAGGTATGACATCCACTTCCTTTGAGACAGGGGCTAATGAGCCTGGAGCTCACCAATCAGGCTAGATAGACTGGCTGGACAGAAGCTCCAGGGATTCTCTCTCTACCTTACCAGCGTTGGGATTACCGGCATGTGCCACAAAGCCCAGCTTTGTTTCTTATTAATGTGAGTTCTGGAAATCAAACCCAGGTTTGCATGCTTGTAAAGCACCTGACTGACTCAGCCATCTCTCCCACTTACCCCACTTGGACTTTTTCTACGGGCTCCTGGCAACTTCCTTTAGGGATTTCTAAGTGGACACCAGCAATACATTGTCTGGAGAGCTCTCCTGTATGAACATTATACACTGGTCATATAAAAAGCCATGTGTGAGGGCAGCAGAAAGGACACATGTTCTCGAGGCAAGCGGACCTCATTCACAGCTGGACTGGGGCACACAGGCTGAATCTCAGGTGTCACTATACAAAACGGGGGGTGGCACCACCACCCCACAGTAAGAAGGGCTTATAAAGAACAGATTAAGGAACTGTGTGCTTGAAATTCGAGAGACAGTACCCAGAGCACAGGGAGCATCGGGGGAGGGAGAAGTGGTGAGAAATGCAGCGTGGCCATGGAGGACAAGAGACGCGCGGTCCTGATGCGGTGCTCTCAGCTGTCCCAGCCAGGTGGGGTGGGTCAGCCCAGCCAGGTGGGGTGGGTCAGGTCAGCCCAGCCCAGCCCAGCCATCCCAGTCAGGTGGGGTGGGTCAGCCTAGCCAGGTGGGGTGGATCAGCCCAGCCCAGCCCAGCAGTCCCAGTCAGGAGGGGTGCATCAGCCCATCAATCCCAGTCACCAGCCCAGCAGTCCCAGTCAGGAGGGGTGGATCAGCCCAGCAGTGCCAGTCAGGTGGGGTGGATCAGCCCAGCAGTCCCAGTCAGGAGGGGTGGATCAGCCTAGCATCTCTCACTTGGAAGGTTGAGGCAAGTGGATCACAAGTTCCAGGCCTCCTTATCAGAGAAGCAGCACCTAGATTGTCCCCGTAATGCCACCTCCTGGTATGCTTGCCCTGAACAACCCTCCCACGTGTGGACTGGCCCCTCTGACCTATCTCCCACCCAAGGGAAAACATCAAAGGGTCAGGATGTCCATTCAGATTAGTTCAAGATGTGAACTTCCCTGTCTGCTCTCTCTTGGGTTCTGGTCATTCTCTTCTGATATAGGCAGCTGTCTCACTGTGAACTGAGTCTCTTGTGGCAGAGAACTGCAGGACAGCAGCCAGAGAACTGATGGAGACTGAACACTGACAGAGCAACCTGTACGTGAATCAACACCACTACAAAATTATGGCTGAGTAACATCAGGGTGACACATTTACAGTGCTTCTTCTGCTAGAATTTAAGCTCCACAAAGGCAGGACCAGGTCTGGTACACACGTGCATGCACACAAATGTACATACATGCATGCATACCATACCTTCCAGAGGTGTTCAGCATTTATATGTGAAATGAACACACAGAACTGTCCAAACCAACAGGTTGGGCCAGAAGGCCTGTGCCTCCCGCTTCACCCTAACAGTAGAATTCCGCAGTCAGCCATGCCTGGAAACCATTTCTAGAATAATCTCCCTTGGAGGCTCTTTGTGAAGTGTCAGATACCACAATGTGTCTTCAACTGCTGACATCGTTTACAGGCACAGCACTCTGGCTTTTCAGTTGTTTTTGCAGTGCTGGGGAATCAAACCTGAGACACACACACACACACACACACACACACACACACACACACGGCAAGTGCTCTACGGTAGAGCTGGATCCCCAGCCCATAGCCACAGATAGCACTGCGGACACACCCAATCTCATCGGAGCTCAGAAGCTAAGCAGGATCAGGCCTGGTTAGTACCCGGATGGGAGAACAAATGGCACATCCTGAACTATGCCAAGTACCATGTGTGTACTGCCCACCTCGTCCTCCCACAGCTAATCAGGTTGGTCTAACTCTTCCTCATCTTTCTTACAGGTGAGGAAATGAAGGCCCAGAGACCCAATGTGACAAGCCAGAGCCACTCAGCTAGTCAGAATGTAGATGCAACTATTTCCTAAATTAGGGTGCGTCCTCCCACCACCCAAACCAAGCTGGATATGCCCACCTGGGCACATACACTGCAGGAGTCAGGGACATTGTACAGATGTCCCTCCCCTGAGCAGTTTATTCTGGGACAGACCTGGCAGGTAAGTCAGTACTGACAGGCTAATATACACATATGCTACTTTGCAATTTTAGCTGCACAGCTCAATAAAACAGGTCTTTCCAGCAACCTGCTACCCCACCAGGGGCATGGACATGGAAACTTGCACTTTCATGAATTTAAGTTTCAGTTGTTCAAAAAAAAAAAAAAAAAAAAAAAAAGGACACAGGCATAGTGGCACACGCTTTTAATCCCAGCACTAGGGAGGCTGAGGAGGGAGGATCTATGAGTTCAAGATCAACCTGGACTACAAAGTTAGAACCGAGGGGGGAGCTCGGAAGACAGTTGCTCAGTGGGTAAGAGCACTTGCCATACAGACATGAGGACCTGAGAGAGCTTGAGACTCCCTGAGTTCAGTCCTCAGAACCCACATTAAAACACGGCATAAGGGCTGGAGAGATGGCTTAGCGGTTAAGGCACTTGCCTGCAAAGCCAAAGGATCCTGGTTCGATTCTCCAGGACCCACGTAAGCCAGATGCACAAGGGGGTGCATGTATCTGGACTTTGTTTGCAGCGGCTGGAGGCCCTGGTGGGCCCATTCTCCCCCTCTCTCAAATAAATAAAATATATTTTTTTAAAAACATGGCATAAGGGAGCTAGAGAGATAGCTTAGTGGTTAAGGCACCTGCCTGCCAAGCCTAAGAACGCCCATTCGATTCTCCAGGCCCCTCGTTTAGCCAGACACAAGTGATGCAAGCACACAATGCCACGCTGCCCACAAGGGGGCACACGCATCTGGGGTTCGTTAACAGCGGCTGAAATGGCCCTGGCACGCCCATTCTCTCTCTCTCTCTCTCTGCTTCTCTCTGTCTCTCTCATTAAAAAAGGCATAAGGGCTGGAGAGATGGCTCAGTGGTTAAAGCACTTGCCTGTGAAGCCTAAGGACCCAGGTTCAATTCCCTAGAAACCACATAAGCCAGATGCACATGGTGGCACATGCATCCGGAGTTCATTTGCAGTGGCTAAAGGCCCTAGTGCAGCCATTCACTCTCTCTCTCTCTCTCATAAATAAAATAAATAAAAATCATATATATATATATATATGCTGCACAAGGCCACACATGCCTATGATCCTAGTTCTACTGGGTGGGGGGGGGGCAGAAATTATCTAGTCTGACTGAAAAATAGCAGTTTTAAATTCAGTGAGAGACTCCATCTCAAGGAAATAAAGCAAAGGAGCGAAAGAGGACACCTGGCAGTCTCCTCTAGCTCTGCACGCATGTGTACATCTGTATACATGTATGCATACACCACACCACATACTACACACACACATGCATGCACATATTTAAACCTTAGTATGGAAAATAACTATAAACATGCTCAATGGTCCAGGGACGGTGACAATATCAAGGGCACATGAGCAGCCCAAGCCCGCAGGGTTCCATGCCCAGAACAGCAGGCCTTGCACTTGGGCTCAATGGTCTGTGCTCACCTTCTCCACACTCCCAGTTGACTTATCTTGCACATGGTACTCTTGGGAGAAGTATGACGGGCAACAGAGTACATGTGTGAGCAAAGGAAACAATGTTCAGCCTCCTTCCTGCCTCCCTGCCCTGCATCACCCTCTGCTCTTTTGTGTCACTCCATAGGACAGCGCCTCAGGCCTGTGAGGGCCACACAAGTGAGCGTTTCTGTGCTGACAGGGGGGTGTGTGTGAAAATGAAAAATCTTAACACACCATGACTGGTAAGAGAGTGAGGCAAGGCAGGGTATGTGTAGCAGACAGCCTCAGGTCGCTGAGATGAACTTCCAGACCAGGCACAGTTATGGAGGAAGGGAGATTTATTGAAGCTTACAGATCCAGGGGAAGGTCCATAATGGCAGAAGAAGCTGGCCTGTCTTCACAGTCCAAGCAGAGAGAGAGAAGCCACAAGCCCAAAAGCCATACAGCACACTTCAAGAACTCCAGATGGAAGTAGGCACACTTTGCGTATCTTTAGTTTGAAATTTCAAACCATCTCTACACCTTAGAGCTGGACTCTAAGATCCGCCTAGTGACACCTCCACCAGCCAGGTGGCTGCAGATCCAAACTACAAACTAGTAAAACACTGAATATACTGGGGGCCATCTATTCAAACGACCACAGCATGTAAGAAAGAAGTCTAATTTTTTTTCTTTTCAAGACAGAGTCTCATGTACTCCAGGGTGACTTAGAACAACGAGCTATGTAGCCAAGGGTGACCCTGAACTTCTGTTGGGATTGCTTGGATATACTGCTGTTTGGGGGATGTTAGGGATCAACCCCAGGAACTGTGCATGCTGGGCAGTCACTCTACCCACTAAGCCACATGGCTAATCTGAAACTGCGAAGTTCTGAACCATAATCAGCACCTTCATTTTGCGCTAGACCCTGCAAATTACATCGCCAGTCCTGTAACAGGCACACCTTCCACACAGCAATGATAAGAGCTGTTACAGGCAGCCAAGGGGTTAACAGGATGGATCTCACCCCTCACTCCAGTTCCCAGTCCAAACCTATCACCCCAAGCTGACAAACTGGTTCAGGGCAGGCATACCAGGCCCATCAAAGTGAGATGCTGGCTGGCCTCTAGAGGGAAAAATGGATTCTACCTCTCTTGGGCAGCACGGCCAGAGGCTATAAGCTTGGCATCTGCCAAGCTCCACAGAGGTGGACGTGCACACAGTAGAAGCGGGTCAGAGAGGAGGGAAGAGCCTGGGCTGCCTAGACTAGGTCTGAGCGCTGAATCATGTCTTAGCTGAAGTTGTTTCTTTAGACACATTTGGAAAAATGCTCCTCTGGGTTTAAGGATGAGGGCTGAACTGGTCTCTTAGTGTCATGGTTTAGACAGAGTTTGTCCTCCGCAAGTGGTTATGTGTTGGAAATTATTTCCCTAGGGGGCAGTATTTGGAGGGGACAGAACCTATGAGGGTGGGGTCTGAGGTCATTTGGAAGCAATGCTCATGAAACAGATTACCGTATCTCACACGGGACCTTGAGTCTCAAGAGAAATGCTATAAAAGCTCAAGATGGACCTCACACAATCTCTCCAACTTCTTACATCTAAGTATGGCCACTTGGTCTCACGATTGCCGTTCAGGTGAGAAAGCCCTCACCAGAACTGAGCCCTGGAACCTCGAGACTGCGAGCTACATCAACCTCTTTCATGTGCACCATCTCGAGGATCTCATGCTAGTAACGAAAAACTAACCAATACACTTGGGAAACATGAACTCTCAGTGGATGCAACAAATGAGTCACTTCCAGGGGCTGTGGGATGAAAGAAATGGAGCTGTGGTCAAAGGCCACGCAGTGTCCTTATGCAGGACAAGCCAACAATCAGCACAATGACTATAATTAATAACACTGTACTGCAAACCTGAAACACAGTAAGAGATCATAGATGTCAGAGAGAGAAAGGGGATGATGGATTATCATGTTATAGTACAAAAATGTATATCAAAACATCACACTGTGTGCCTTGAAGACATAATATTTTTATTTATCCTTTATCCCTCAGTAAAACTGAAAGTGATTTTTTAATGAGCTAGAGAAATGGCTCAGTGAGCAAGAGTACTTGCCATGCAAGCAAGAGGGTCTGAGAGGAGCTGAGATTGCCTGAGTTTTATCCCCATATAAAAATCTAGGTGTGACCACACACATCTGTAACCTCAGTCCTGGAGGAACAGAGACAGGAGAATGGCTGGGGCTTGCTGTTCAGCCAGTCTGACTAAAAGCAGCAATTCCAAACTCAGCGAGAGATTTTTGTCTCAAGGGAAACAAGCCAAAGAGCCATAGTGGAGGACTCGGATGTTCTCTGCATGTGTGCACACGGGGGCTCCACATCTGTACACACACGTGCATACATATGCCACATACATCACACCACACTACACCAAACATACTATTCATATACATGTAAAAACTATTTTTGAAGATCTATATCCAACACCCAGCTCCATCACCCACTGGTGGGGGGAGGACCCTGAAGAGGTGATACCATTTGTACACACGCACTTCCTTGTATGTTAAAGGATCACCCATCAGTGCTGCCTGGGATGGCCACAAAAGACAAAGTGGAACCTGTGTTCTGCAAGCAGCCTGTCGCCCCTCTGCCCTCTGAGACTTCCTCTGGCACCAGCCTCAAGGATGACAACAGGAAAATAGCACTGCTTTCTTATACTTCTGGCTTTCATCTCTAAAATGGGATGACAAATGATTTGCCTTTTGCCATCCCTTCAGAACATGCAAAGAAGCATAAATGGGACCAGCTTATATGCAAACCCTGGACAGAGATAAAACAGTATTCTAATGATTTTTCTGTGAGGGGACAGAAGTTTTAGGTAATAAGAGTTATGGCTAACACAAAAGGTCACCAGTGAGTGAAACATGCCAAACGTTCAGGCGAACCTAGCAATGTCGCGATGGAAGCAGAACAAGGTCCAAGGTTTTGTGTCACCTGCCACAAAGGCTTCTTTAACAACACCTGCCAAGAAGTGCACTGCAGTCAAGTTTATTTCTGGATCCTGAGCTGCCTCAGCAGGCTGAGCAAGGCTCTGTTTTCAACAGGCTGGGTTTGCTCTGTGCCACAGTGAGCTCCACACTGAAGCTTTGCCCCGGAGTGCAGAAGCAATTCTAGCCGCCTGTCCACTACTACGAGAAGAAGCCGTGCCTGTGGATCTCTGGAGATGGCCTAATGTGATTCTATCCACAGTGTAAATATTATGCTTTTCTGTCTGTTGAAATGACACTGTCTTTTTCAGCTCAATAATGGTTTCTTAAAGACATGAGGGCCAGGCCACTGCTGTACAGACACTACAGACTGTCTTTGTGCATGCCTGTTGCCAGCAGTATGGGGGAAAAGAGATGACAGCCCAAGTGCCTGGGTTCAAGTCCTGATCCTTCCAGTTCTGAGCTACATGGGCTTAAACAATGAGTGATCCTGTAGGGCCTTGGAGACCTCATTAGTCAGGGAGAGTTGGGCCACCCATGTTACCACCCTATTTTAAGAAATTAACTGCAGAAATGTGGATAAAGCTCTTATCAGAGAGAGAGAGAACACAAGCTCCTGTCACTGTTGTTATCATCAGACATCCCTGAAAAAGCCTTTTACTTCATACAGCAACAGTTCCATGCGAATTTAAAGATGTACCCTCCAAGTCTGGAAGATGCCAGGCCCCCCTCCTTTGAATCCAAGGTGTTCAAAGATCTATAATCCAGTCATCTGAGACAACAGCAAAATTATAGCTCAGCCTTCCTGGAGGCCTCCAAAGAAGCCAAGAGTTCACAGACTGAAATGCAGCGAGTGCTGCCGGGTGTCTGCTTGCCTGTCCCTGGCTGCGATCTAACTCATTTCTCACAAGAAAGTAATGAGTTGACACACACCCCCTCATCAACATCAGCTGGGGGGTTTTCCTTCTGGGTGAGCGCTAAGAGGATGGTATGCTCAAGTGTTTATATGCAAAACTGAATCTGAGAGCCTGTGCTTTAAACTGACTAGCGTGGTGGCAATATGAAGCAGAGGGGCCAGCAATGCTTACAAGACCTGAGCAGGTAAAGCAAGAGAGACAAGGCTCAGCCTCAAGGAAATGGAGCAGACATTCATAAATTTCAAGTGACCAACACCTATCTGTTAGAACATTCCATTTTCAAGAGAAATTATAAATGATAGACTAAGTGGGAAATATCCTGATTGCTCAGTGCTGTCAATAAATTTTTAGTATTAAAAATTGCATTCAAGGGCTGGAGAGATGGCTTAGTGGTTAAGGTGCTTGCCTGCAAAGCCAAAAGACCCGAGTTTGATTCCCCAGGACCCGTGTAGGCCAGATGCACAATGTGGTGCATGCATCTGGAGTTCATTTGCATTGGCTGAAGGCCCACACTTTAAAAAAAGAAAAATTGCATTTGGGGCTGGAGAGATGGCTAGACAGGGCACTTGCTTACAAAGACTAACAACCCAGGTTCGGGCCCCCAGTGCCAGATGCAGAGTGGTGCATGTATCTGAAGCAGCCAGAGGCCCTGGTGCATCCATTCACTCTCTTTCTCTCTTTTCTCTCTCTCTTCCCTTGCAAATAAATAAATTTAAATTAAACTGCATTTATGGGCTGGGGAAATGACTTAGTAAAGTTCTTGCCACACAGTGTGAGTACCTGAGTTCAAATCCCCAGAACCCACATAAAACCTGGGCACAGCAGCACACAACTAAAACCCAGCACTGAGGAGGCTGAGAGAGACGATCCACAGAGCGTGCAGACTCGCTAGTCTAGCCAAATCGATGAGCTCTGGGTTCACTGAGAGATCCTGTCTCACAATACAAAGTGAAAAGCAATTGAGGAAGACACCCAATGTTGACCTTTGTGCCTTTGTGCATGTACACCCACACACACGTGCCTATGCACACACACCACGTACACATGCCAATTTAAAACAACTCTGTCAGCCAAATGATGCAGATTTACAGGCTAGAAATGTCCCAGTTTGCCAGAGCCAAAGCTTGACTGAAAGCATCCAAAGAATGAATTCACCTTTCAGGGGAAGAGTATAGCCAAGCCAGAAACCCTCCCTTTACCAATGTGCCTTACAAATCAGGACCAAGACAATTCTTTCAAAGCAGCCCTCTTGGTACCTGTCCAATAAGAACATCCTGAGGCTCCTTGTGTAACTGGGTCCCACACACAGGTACACAGAGTGTCCCATCCCACGTCTCCACGTTTCTCCATCAGCAAGCAGATGCTATCAGCTGCCCCCAATTGAGACTGTGCGTCTGTATTTCACTCTATCCTAAAACACCCCATTCCACAGACCTGCAGATCGCTTAGCTTTCTGAGTCAGCATTTAATGGTCCAATGCAATTATCTTCAGAGCCTCAGAACCCTGCAGCTCGTGGCTTCAGAAGGGGCAGCCTTTGAAATGTGCTATTCCTTGTTTCCTCTGAGCTAAATGGATGAGCCATCTTTTCATTTCTCTACAAGGCCATCCCCAGTGTTTCATAAAGAGACCACCAGCTACTGCGGAAACAACAAAGATCCCCATGAGGTGCATTTGGTGCAGTGAAACGACAAAGGAAGCCAGCACAGATGCTGGATGTTTCCATCTGGCAGCTATACTTGCCCATTGTCACTATGTCTCTGAAAATGAGAAGGACTTAGCGGCTAAATTCCGCTCTCTCCTAAATTATCCAATCAGCCAGTCGGCATTGGGGAGCTGCTTTCACAGAGTCCCCAGGACACACCTTAAAAGGAACTGTGGACAGTGACCCAAGGATGACCTTATCTCCTGCTCAGGGAGGGAGCCTTTCCAAGCAACACGCTCCATGACAAGACTGCACAATTGAACCAGGAGCCCCAGAGAAGAGGAAGCCACAGCCATGGCCACCAGCCCAGCAGCACCAGGCCCATGGCACAGGCGTGCTGGAACACTGCTGGCGGAATGAACAACTCAGCGCTGCCATACCTTTGATCACTCTGATCAAATCCAACAATGGAATGGTTGGATCTTTCTGGGCTTCAGGTCCCTCTTATCTCAAGCAGGAAAACTCCACCTCCATCCTCAGAGCTGTAAAACTTCATAGACTTCAATAAAACATGGCACTTGGCCTCCTCCAGTTGCCCAAGCTACTTCCCCCCCCCCCTCCTCCTCTCCTCCCAGCAAGGCATCCTGTGGATTATGTCAATGTCCCCATCATCTCATGTGCTCGTGGTTAAACCTTAGACTCGATCCCCAGCTGGCAGAGCCTTGGGGGCCAATCTTGAGGGTTATGAGCCGAGCTCCAAGCCCAGTATTCAGATTACTTCTACCAAGACGTGTGACAGGATGTGAGCCCCCTTCTGGCGTGTGCTTGCTCTCTCCACCGTGATGAAACTTCCCCTCAAAACAGTAAGCCTGAAATAAACCCACTCCTCTTCAAAGATTAAAGGAGCTCAGTCATTTCAATGGCTACGTACACAGACAGGGGACAAGGGCAGTTGAGATGGTTGTTCTTTGTCTGAATGTTGCAAAATGGTGACCAAAGACCCAAGATGGCAGAGAGAACAGTTCAGTTCCGGGCTCTTCTCCCCTGAGAACAAAGGACACGTGGACACCGTCTCCTGCCAGGGGCTCACCTGGTGGGCTTGCCTGGAACATGCGCAGTGCTGACACATCATGGGCCAACCAGTGCCTCCATCTTTGCTTAAGCTAACCCATCATGGACTCCGGGTGAGAGCGCTTCCCTCGTTCAGTAAAGAGCCCAGCTCCCACAGGGACAGTGGGCGTCCTGCTCTGGAGTGCCCTCCTCACGGGAGGAGTCTATTTCTCTCTGCCTCTTTATTCTCACTTTTGATAAACTTTCTGCTTTATCTTTAAGTAAACCAAAAGTGGGAGCAATGTCCTTGAACCTGTAAGAGAATCAGGCCCTTCCCCACCTCTTTTCCCCAAAGGAGCACTGCCTTTCCTAGAAGCCTCACCTCGTGCCTGGACACCTGCTGTGAGGCTCTGCCTTCTTTCCTGTTTTTAAGTTCTATCTCTATACTCCACGATAAAAATCCATCTGAACATCACCTTGTACGGTCTGTGGACTTCATTCATCAAAATTCATAAGCTAAGAACCAAGAGGCCATTGACTCAGAGGAAGTTTAGTGCGGCCCATCCGAGCTGAGAAGAGCTCCTCTGATCTCAGAGACACGCCCATTCCCACATCACTCCCATGGGCGGCTTCTGGTTGGGTGTCCTAGGCCAGCAACAAGAAGGTAACTTCAACACTTCTGGAAACACATAGATTCTACCCACATGCACAGCAGAGTGAGGGGGAAGGTGAGGCCTGAAGGGCAGGGGTAGAATGAGGAGAAAGGAAGACAAAGGAAACCAAGGGGGCCAAGGGCTCCAGAAGAGTAAAAGGTGAGAATGGGGCAGTAGACAGCAGGCGCGGAGGATGAGAGAGAGTCCACGCTGGGGACAGCCAAGAGCTGGGGCCCAGGTGAACCTGACAGGTGGCCTCAGGATTGAGTTGTTAAAAGTCCAGCGCACCAGCCAAAGGACCCTAGGCAGCACCAAATCATCCACCATGCCTGAGGTCGTTCAAGCTTTCTGACCGTGGCCTTGATGAGGACAGCAGAGGACTGGAAAGCGGCACCTTAACAGGCAGGAAGGATCCGCGGGGAGCAACACACGTCTCAGATAAAAACGCTTCAACAAGACTTTCCTAATAGGCGCAACATGACTGCTAACTGAACAATCCCAGCTCGATGCAAATGTTAATTTGCTCAGAATCCATGGAAAACAATTGGGCTTCAAGCAGAGGCAAGCCAGACGCACACCTGCCAGTAAGCTGAGGACACACACACACACACACACACACACTCCCTGGCTGTCAGTCAAGCTGAAAATTCATCTTCCTTGACCTTCAATTTTCTTCTAAGGTGTGTAGAATAGTAATGATGATAATAACGGGACCCAGGCAAACAACAAAGGTAATCGATGCTTGTACTGTGAGCGAAGGCGCTCCCTTCTCTATGGGAGTGGAAGACTTTGTCCACAGGAGCTTGAAACAAAAGACAGCACTGAACCCTGTCTATACTCCATTTCCTCCCTATAAATATACAACTATGAGAGCATTTACTTTGTATGTAAGCATGATGAGAGATGGTCGGCAGTAATGTTAACACACTGTAATAAAAATTATTTAAAACTTGAAAGTTGCTGTTTTTTAAGATTTTTCCATGCCTGATCACAGGTGACTGAAACCAAAGAAAGGGAAGCCATGAATAAGAGAGTACTTCTCTAGTTACTTAGTTCGGTTTATTTATTTATTTATTTATTTATTTATTTATTGAGCTAAATCTTGTGATGTTGCCCAAGGCTGGCCTAGAACCTCTAGGCTCAAGTGATCTTCTTGCCTCAGCCTCCCAAGTGCCTGGGACTACAGTCATATACCACTGCATTCAGTCTATTTTGTATTTAATTCTTACAGCCACATTCTGCACCAGGGCTTATGTTGCCCCATTTCACAGAAAGGGAAACTGAGGCTCAGAGCTATTAAGCAAAGTGTGTCTGAGAGAAGCCAAGCTACTTTCTAGAAATAAGTCAGGGTACAATTAAAATGTGCCCCAAGTCTGGGGCAGTCTTTGCCTCCTTTCTGACAGAGAGCTGGGCCCAGACAGTTCGTGGCCAAAGCCCACCTGGAACATTGGGAAGATGTGGACTTTCCTTTGCCCTGTAGCCTCCCGGTCTCCTTGCCAAGATTCTGGGAGAGGCCAAGGAGCTGAGCCCAACAGCCAGGAGCCAGTGTGAGAAGCTCAGACAGAAACCTGCACATGAGTCTGGCAAGCCTGGGCATGTGGGTCCTGTCCTGCCAAGCACCTCCTAGCCTAGGGCTCGCTGTAGAAATGTGGGATGAGGTTGCAGCCACTGCCAAACACAGGTGCAGGTTTTGATGCAGGAAGCACCTGCACTGGGCACCAGACCCAGACTAGATTAAGAACGGAACTGCCAGGCTGGAGAGATGGCAAAGCCTAAGGACTCGGGTTCAATTCCCCAGTATCCACGTAAGCCAGATGCACACGGGGGCGCATGTGCCTGTCTGGAGTTTGCTTGCAGTGGCTAAAGGCCCTGGCGTGCCCAATTCATATTCTCTCTCTCTCAAATAAATAAATACATAAGTAAATAATTTTTTTTTCAAAGTTGGAACTGCTGCCAGCACAGGGATAAGGAAACCTCTAGAAGCACCTAAGTGGCTGGCATGCAGAGTATTCTACGGCTCAACACCAAGGACCTGAGGAAGCAAGGCCAGCTTCCCCTTCAAACACAAAGCTTCTCGAAATTCATTGCCAGACATACAGATGTCCACACTGATGCCCATGAGCGTGAACAGAACTCGCAGCTCATACAGCTCAGGACACTGACAGAGAGGCTGGCAGCCTGCAGCTTGCTGGACCACTCCCATTGTGTGTGGGCCAAGAACCAGAGCTCTGTGGTCGGCTGCCAGGATTTAAACCCTGGCCCTCAGTTTCCATGTTCTGGAAGTGGTGACTTGTCAACATGGCTCACACATGTGCTGCGTGCATGTGATGATCTGCAAGCATTGACCCATTTCACAGGTGAGGCAAGTGAGGGTCACACAGGTTAAGTTAGCATTCCAGGCCACAAGAAGTCCGCAGTTCCTGAGCACATCCAGAGACCAGCGACCAGGCCAGCCCACTTCATATCACCTTCCCAAACCTCCTGCAAGAATAAGGGTAACCGATACCTAGGCTATAAGTCAAGTTCTCAAAACACTGTGCAACAGGCCTGGGGTGGTATCCACTTAATGGTGAGGGGGGTTAAGGAGCATGCCCATGATGTCAGTGTGCCTGACACCATGCCCCGGTTCCCAGCACCCACATGCAACACATGGAGAACATGACAGAGTATAACAGGCCACCCAAACCCCTCAGAAAGAAAGTCCTTTTGTCCAAAAATAATGGTGTATGTGCTACTCAGGCATATGCCTGGAAAAGCAGTTAAGTTCTCAACACTGGCTGGCAAGCCAAGGGCCACCCTTTGTGTACTACACCTCTCTCCCACCTTTGGTGGCTAAAGCAGGAGGGCTAATTGCTGGAGAAGCAGGAACCAGCAAAAGCCAGACACAAATAAGACAGATGTGAGCCGGGCATGGTGGTGCACGCCTTTAATCCCAGCACTCGGGAGACTGAGGTAGGAAGATCTCTGTGAGTTTGAGGCCACCCTGAGAATACATAGTGAATTCCAGGTCAGCCTGGGCTACAGCAAGACTGTAACTCAAAAAATCAGAAAGAAAGAAAGAAAGAAAGAAAGAAAGAAAGAAAGAAAGAAAGAAAGAAAAGAAAAGAAAAGAAAAGAAAAGAAAAGAAAAGAAAAGGAAAAGGAAAGGAAAGGAAAGAAAGAGGGAGGTAGGGAGGGAGGAAGGAGGTAGGGAAGAGAAGGAAGGAAAAAAGAAAAGAAAGGAAAGGAAAGAAACAAAGAAAGGAAGGAGAGGAGATAGTTGTGTTCACTGTGGTGTGCATGGACACTAAAATTCGCCATGCTCCAGCTTGTGGCTTGCTTCACGGGGCACAAATTGCTCAACTCATTTATGCCACTCAAAGAGGCAATTGAAAAAGCCATTAGCAGGGCCAGGTCTAAACAGAGATCACCTTATCTTCAGCAAACAACTCTGCTCAATCCCAGGGTGTGCTAGCCACACACTGTACAAGAAGCTGGGACCGCAAAACCCACAAAGCCAGAGCAGCCACCCCAGCAGAGCTGAAGGGCATACCAGCCACTCACGGCAGCCCAGCACCTCATCGTTCAGCAGCACACAAAGACTTTGCTTGGGAACCATGATGGACCAGCCTCCAGCGTGCATAGCTCCTGGGATTAGTTGTCTGTGCTGGGGTCCAACCAGTCTGTCAGGAGCTCCTGCAGCCTCAGGGACATGCCCCCAGCCCATGAGCTCACTGAGGCTCACTACTGTTTGGTGTGCTTGGCCCCTGGTGGGAGTGTTGGAATATGTTGTGGAACCTTTAGGAGGCAGGGCCTACACAAAACCAGATGCACAAGGTGGCGCATGCATCTGGAGTCCATTTGCAGCCCATTCTCTTGACCTGCCTCTCTTTTCCTCGCTCTCTTTCATAAATAAATCAAACATTAAAAGAAGAGGTGGAGCCCCGTGGAAGGTTCTTAGGACACTGTAAAAGTGGCCTTCAGCTGGGATTAAAGAAGCTCCCACAAGGACAAGTTGTTACAAGAGTGAGTTTATGGAAGTTTCTTCCTTGCCCAGCAAGGTGCTATGCAAGCTGCTGGGGGAGAAAAGCCATCAACAGTCCTTCCCAGCGGTGGATTTTGCATATTTGCCAGGCCAGATATGTCCACTGGTGCAATAGTGGCATGAGTGCTGTGGGAGGAACCATCTGCCTTCAGGCCGGATTTGAGGCCCACTCTACAGGAAGGATTTCATACCTGGTACTGTAAACCTAGCCAAAAGCCTACACGGGCCCTAAGGGGGCTAATACTGTGGTTATGCTAAACAGACAGCACATAAAGCTGCCTCCTAAGTGTCTGGATTTGTTCCCGAAGATCAGCACTAGTACTGCTTGAAGCCTTAGTCACAGAAGGGTCTTACTACTGTGCGCAGTGGTTGATGTAGAGGCACAGCTGGCAGAGTGCCTATTGTGTGCCCAGCCTCAAACAGGATTTCTAACTGCCCCATCCCCCCCCCACCAAAGCTCAGGGAACCGCACGGATAAGGGTATGGAAAGAGCAGGAGGGTGGGGTGGGGAGGAAGACTGTGGAGTGCTGTCTTCTGTATACAACATGGCTGTACATTCATGACCTTACAGTAGCCGTGGTTTCCAGAACAAGACTGAGCCCACCAATACTTCACACTAATGGAAGACTGGACCCCACACCTCCCAGTGCAGCTGACGGTCAGCAGGAAAAGGGGCCAAGTTCATTAGTGGTGGAGCCACTGGTAAGTTGCTGTGCCCAGTAAATAACCTTTCACCCATGATTGTACAAGCAACACAAAAGAAGGCTTGAAAGTTAGATGGGGATTGATGGAAAGAGATTTTTTTAGAGAGAGAGACAGAGACAGATAGAGAATGGGTGCACCAGTGGCCTCTCAGCCACTGTGAATGAACTCCAGATGTGTACTCCCCCTCGTGGACAAGTGCGGCATTGCGCCCTTGCGTCACTTTTGCATCTGGCTAAACGTGGGACTTGGAGAATCAAACGGGCATTCTTAGCTTGTAGGCAGGCACCTTAACCGCTAAGCCATCTCTCCAGCCTGGAAAGAGATTTTTGAAAAGACTGACCTCAGCCCTGAAACGAGCTCTGGATTCCTGTGTCATGATGTGATCTCTCAGAGGTGCCCCCTGCCATTGCCAGCTACCATGCGCTAAAGCAGCCAAGAGACCCTTACCAGAAACTGCACCAGGCTGTCTGGTGTTTCAGTCCCCAAACTGTGAGACAAATAAGCCTTTCTTCTTTTGAAAGTTAACCTGCCTTGTGTGTTTTGTTACAGTAACAAAAGGGTAGTTAAATGCAGACTCAATCCCAGGCCCTTTAATAGGGTTGCTAAGCTGCGAGGAGGGAAGCCTGGAGCTGCTGGTGGTGATTTTGCCACCACGGTGAAGAACCTGCTGAGGCAGGAGCCAGTGCCTGGATCATGCATCATTAATTAGCACCACACCCAGCTATAACCTAAGCCAGCGCTCTCAGAACTGTGTACTGTGTGTGCCAACCAATTCTGTCTTTGCTTAAATCATTGTTTTGTGTGTATGTGTGTGTGTGTGTGTGTGTGTGTGTGTGTGTGTGGTATGTGCATGTATGCATGTTCATATATGTGGTGGGTGCATGAGTATGTGCAGATGACAGACAACCTGGGGTGTCCTTTCTCAGGAAACCATCCAGCCCCTTTGAGACAGGATCCTCTATTGGCTTGAAGCCTCACCAATGAGGCTAGACTGGCTGCCTGCAGAGCTCCTCTGCTCTGGGTTTACAGGCACACACAATCATGTCTGGCATTTTACTTGGGTTCTGGGGTCCTCATTACACTCAGGTCCTCGTGCTTGCAAGGCAAGCTCTTTACCCACTGTGCTGTCTTCCCACCCTGCTTAAATCATTTTAAGAAGAGTTTCTGGCAATGATAATGATTTTTTAAAAAAGAAGTTCAACGATAAGAATTAACAGAGCTGTGATAGGAGCACACTCAGAGGGTGCTTGAGGGATAAGATCAAACACACACCTTCAATAGAGTAGAAAAACACCTCGGGTTGCTGATGAAACCAAAGTTCCTGTCCCCTGAGGGCAGAGGCGAGGATTCTGGGCACAAGGGAATTACTACCATCGAGGAAGTCTACCCAACAGCCTCAACCTAGCCCAGAGTACAGCACTCAGGTTAGGGGCCATTTGAGTTTTCTTTCCACTGGGGAAATGAAGCAACCAGGAGCTTCCTGGTGAGTTTGCAGGAGAAATGTCCTTTACACCCAGTGAAGATGTTTAAAACAGGGAGTAAGTGACTCTAGGAGTTAGTTGCTTTAATGGACAATCCATATCTGAGGACAAGGGGAGGGAGGACATTCACAATCTAGATGCACTGGTGCTGAGAGTGACAGTGACAGCCCTAGGAAGATGGCAGAAATCACAGTTGGCATCGGAGGGCTGCTAACACTACTGAGGTGCACCCTGGGGCTGCACTGTGCCAGCACTTCGTTTACATGCAGATTTCAATAAGTCTTCCCAATGCTGTGAGGTGAGAATGGGTGTCTCCCATGTTGTAGGGGAGTCAAATGAAGCTCAGGAAAGCTGTGACCTGCCCATGGGCATGCAGCTAAAAGCCACCGAGTGAACTGTGGTGGACCCACAACAGCCTGAGGCCACAAGGCTACTCATGCCACCAGGTGAAACCGTCTGGATGTGGCTCCTGAGTGGGGTTCAGCCCCAAAGGAAGACTCGGGAAACCATCCTGGCAGTGTGCAGAGTCCATCCGGCATTGGGCAGCATACCCCATTTGGGGACATTCCCACTGGCTTCTCTGCATGCATCACTGCCCTGCATGTTCTGGTACTCACACTCTCTCTGTCTACATGCCAAGAAATATCACCAGCTGGAGGCAGAATCGTGTCCCCTTAGCCCAAATATTGACATCTTAGCTTGCAGTAGCACAAAATGGGACTTCACTAGGAGATGGGGTCTTTAAGGAGGCAATTTAATGACGTCATTAAGGTGGTTCTTGTCCGATATGTGAGAGAAGTCCTGATGTAAAGGAGGAGGCCAGGGCTCACACTGGCAGTTCGGGATGATCACATGGGAATACAGCCATCAACAAACAAAGGAGAGAGAGACCTTAGAAGAAATAAATCCCCCATGCTGAGATCTCTAACTCTGAGCCTCCAGAAGAGCAAGAAATTTTAAGTCACCCTAACTATGGTACGTGGTCATGGACGCCTTGGCAAACCAATTTACCTATTGATGTGTGGCAAGGCTGACAGACTTCCATTTGCCAATGACATTGTGTGGGTGCTGTCACCTCACCCATGCTGATCGGGGACCAACATGATGTCCTGAGACATGGGGACCGCTTTCCTACCATATCAGGACACTGGAGAGACTGGCAGCCAGGACATTAAGGGACCTAAGGAGTTGGGCTAGGCAGTTTCCACAGGATCACCCTGTGAGGTTTTTCACGGATGAGCCCAGCATCGCATCAGCCCAAGCAGAGGCATGTTTTCCAACATCTAACCGCCCTCATCCCTAACCCAATGTTTACAAAATGCCTTTGACCTTGACCATGAGGGGAAGAGGGGAAGCACCAAGGCAAAACACTGTTGTGGCCAGCTGAGTCAACCTCTGTCTCACCTCCCCAAACACAGGCATCCATATGCACCCTGAAAACCCACCTATCTATACTCTGAGCCTGGTCACCATGTCACCATCAGACTATGCACTATGACCCTGAGGATAAAACCCAGTTGGGAAGGACTTAGATTCAAAACCAGGCCCTTGGACAGAATCCAGCCCTGCTGCCTAATCTGGCATAGAAAGGTGGGTTTGGTGACTTTGGTTGGTTGGTTTTGGGTTTGTTTGGAGTGAGTCTCTCATTACATAGCAGCCCAAGCTGGCCTTGAGCTCTTAATCCTCCAGCTCAGTCTTCAAGTGCTTGGATTATAGGCACGTACTATGACTAGCTACAAATAGTTTTATCTGACCCCCCCCCATGTCCATTCATTTAGGTATTATCTGGGAGAACAAACAGCAGAGGTCACTGACCCACACGGAGCAGAAAGCAGATCATGTCTGTTGAGTAGCACTGGGCAGAAAGGATGCCAGTCTTGCTCTACATTTGCCACACACCAACCCTTCTTAGGCTCTCCCACCCCAGCTGCCCCTCACACCCAGACAGAAGAGAAAAAAAAAGACAAAAGTTGGGCTGGAGAGATGGCTTAGCAGTTAAGGCGCCTGCCTGCTAAGCCTAAGAACCTGGTTCCAATCTCCAGGTCCTACGTTTAGCCAGATGCAAAGTGACTCAAAGGCACAATGCTGCACTTGCCCACAAGGGGGCGCACACATCTGGATTTCATTCGCAGCGGCTGAGACGCTGCTGGCGCGCCTATCTCTATCTGTCTCCCTCTCTGTCTCTCTCCAAAAAGAAAAAAAAAAGACAAAAGTTGTATTTGAATACAATCTGACTACTACAAAGCAAATCTAATTTTATGTGTATTCTTTTCTTCTCAGAAGTGTCAAGCTGCCAGACTCACCTAAGATAATAAATAAGAACCAGCAGCAAAGTTCTTCCTAACTATTTAATTAATGCATTTCATCTGCTTCACCACCTGGAAACAATGGGCCACCGGTTGGAAGATCAAGTCTAAACCTTCACATTGAATCTTTGGCTGTATAACAGTACTTGTCACAACCTTAGTATCACTGAAATGCTGTTTTTTCCTTGTTATTAATAATTAGGTTTTCCCTAATGGTATCAAAATTAACCTTCAAATAGAAGCTGCCAGAGTGTATTTAACTAATTGTTGCAAAGCAAACCTCTCTAAATCACCTTGCACTGGCTTTCCAGTCCTTCCTCATGAGAAATTTCTCTGTCAAATAAAATTGGCTATGATAGGGGGCTGGAAAGATGGCTTAATGGTTAAGGAATTTGCCTGCAAAGCGAAAGGATCCCAGTTCGATTCTCCAGGACCCACATAAGCCAGATGTACAAAGTGACACATGCATCTGGAGTTCATTTGCAGTGACTGGAGGCCCTGGTGCACCCATCTCTCTCTTTCTGCCTTTTTCTCATAAATAAATAAATAAATAAATAAATAAATAAATAAATAAATAAATAAAAATATTTTTAAAAACAACACAACAAAAACGGCTGATACCATGCAAATAAATGCCTCCGATTTTTACACACTGTTGCTTATTCTTAAAGGTGCTCTCCGGGCTGGAGAGATGGCTTAGCGGCTAAGGCGCCTGCCTGCTAAGCCTAAGAATGCTGGTTCCAATGTCCAGCGGTTCCAATCTCCAGGTCCCACGTTTAGCCAGATGCAAAGTGAGACAAGGGCTCAATGCCGCACTTGCCCACAAGGGGGCGCACACATCTGGATTTCGTTCTTAGCAGCTGAGAGACTGCTGGCGTGCCCATTTCTGTCTCCCTCTCCCTCTCTGTCTATCTCTCTCTGTCTCTCTCTCCAAATAAATTTTTAAAATAATTTTTTTAAAAAAAGTGCTCTCCAAGGGCTACAGAGATGGCTTAGCAGTTAAGGCACTTGCCTGCAAAGCCAAAGGACCCAGGTTCGATTCCCTAGGACCCATGTAAGCCAGATGCACAAGGTGGCACATGCATCTGGAGTTTGTTTGCAATGGCTGGAGGCCTACCATGCTCATTCTCTACCCCCCCCCCATCTCTCTCTCAAATAAATTTAAAAATTTTTAAGTGATCTCGGGGGGGGGTAAAAACTGGAATAGCTATTGCCAACATTTAGACATTTTACATTTTTATTCCCTTTTCCATTAGGGTGGCTCTGCAGAACTAGAATAGACTGCCAACGAAGGATAGCTTCTTGCAATGAAGACCAGAGAAACTTGGGGGAGACATGTGTTTTTTTTTTTTTAATTTTTGTTTTTATTTTTATTTATTTATTAGCAACAGTGGCCTCCAGACACTGCAAACGAGCTCCAGAGGCATGCATCACCTTGTGCATCTGGCTTACATGGGTACTGGGGAACTGAGCCTCGAACCGGAGTCCTTAGGCTTCACAGGCAAGAGCTTAATCACTAGGCCATCTCTCCAGCCTGAGACATGTGTTTTCTGTATCTTGCACAGGACAACTGCTTTTGCTGTGACATACCAACCACTCTGGCAGATTACATAAAGGACCAGAGGGAGCGAGAAAGCTGGGGCTTGTGCTTGATTGAAACTTGGTACTGCCATTCTGATTTCCCTAGATGTCATTCGTTACCTGATGGCAGTATTGGGATTTTAGAAGTGGATGTCTAAGTAGCTTGGGGGGGTCTTGGTAATTTTCCAGAGAGAAGAGCCTTTTGGGAGCTCTGAACCATGTTCACAGCACTGGTCATCATCAAAGGGATTATGAGATAGGCAAAAAAGCTGAGACGTCAAGGTCACCATGCGGGGAGTGAGGAAGGAAACGGAGACTCCTGTCTCACTCACCATCCTCTTTTGGCTCCATCCTCCACGCATGCCTCATGCTGCCAGCCTGGACCTCACTGTTATTTGCCTTGGTGTGTTAGGCCATACAGCATTCAGGGCCAGTGGTGACAGGCCTCTCAGTTTCCAACCCTCTATTGTCCATATAAAGTATTAGGTGGGACCTCAAAGGCCCATGGGATGGCCCTCAGGAATATGGAGGACAGAGGATAATATTTGTGAAATATCATATTCACAAATACTATGATGCCTCCGTTTGGGTCTCTGAAGACTGACTAATTTGATCTCATGCCCCACTGATACACTGAGTTTTCCAGATTCTTCTATGAAGTCAGTGTGCTCAAAAAAACAGTGTCAATTCTATTTTAGTACTTTTCAACTAAAAACAGCTCTATAAATTTGGGACAGCTCAAATAACTCAACCCAATAATAATAGTAGCATTTATCAACTGCATATTACATATGAAGATACTTGAAAGTACTAACTATTGCTTAGTCCCAACAAAACTATCAGGTATGCCATATGCCGGGCGTGGTGGTGCACATCTTTAATCCCAGCCCTTGGGAGGCAGAGGTAGGAGGATCGCCAAGAGTTCGAGGCCATCCTGAGTCTATATAGTTAATTCCAGGTCAGCCTGGACCAGAGTGAGACCCTACCTCGAAAAACCAAAAAACAAACAAACAAACTATCAGGTAGGTGCATCACACATGTGAACACACCAAGGCTCAGAGGCTAGCATGATACTCAAACCCAAACACAGCCTGCTTCAGCGCCTAAGCTCTTCATCTCCACCCTGCTGTTTCTCCACACAGGAGCCTCACAACTCAGAGCTGTTTTCTATGGGGACTCGACACCACCATGGCCAGCGCTGCTATGTCCCAAAGGCAAAACTCCACCATCTAGCACATTCTTGGAGTTTCTTGAGACTTGAGAAGGAAGTGTCCATGGAATGTGCACACCTGCCTCTGCCTGCCTTCTTTTCATTGCCTTCAGGCAGGTAAGTTTCAGGCTAGAAACTAGACTATTGGTATTCGTCATACTTTCACGCTTATTTTCCACGGAAGTCAAATGATCCTGGCTTCCTTTGTAAATAAATTTATTCTAGGTTTAAAAAAAAAAAATGGAAGACAATTTAAAGAGAGCATGAAATCAGCAGTGGTGGGAAGATGGGAGCCCGGCTCATGACAGCAGAATGGGAACGACTCAAGGTAAGGTCGCAGTGCTAGTGGCTGCAGCATGGCTTGACTCAAGATTGGGGACTGTCTCGGGGCAGTGACCTTCAGAGCAGCATAAGGGACACCCAGGGAAATGGGACTCCAGCTCAGATAGATTCTCACATACCCCCTCTAAGTTTTGGTGTTTGGTTTTGTACATTACACAGCCTCTCATAACACGTACTGCAGACGCACTGCTCCCATCACTCTACACGGTGATATCTTTTTCTCAGGCTCTTTCTCTAGACTGAGATCCTGGAAATGGGCTCTTTGGAAGGATGGCTTTCCTTTTACCTAGCACCAAAGAGTTCAAATAATCAGGTGAACAACAAAGATTGAAAGTACGCACTTAATTCATGATCTTCTCGGAGGAACCCTGACCCCACAGGACTGGGACCACCTCCTAGTTTCTGAGCATTTGGTTCCCAGTGAAGTCAGCCTTGCTGTCTACATGGCTGGACATTTGTTGACTGTCCATCTTCCCCACTAGCATGTAACTTCCATAGGAACAGGGGGCCTGGTGTCCCGCTCACTTTTTTCTATCTCAAACTCCTTGCCCAGAACAGGTATGAAAAAAAAAAAAAAAATTACAGTGTCAGGCATGGTGGTGCCCAACTATAATCCCCACACTCAGAAGGCTGAGCTACATACCAAGACCCTATCTCAAAAAAAGAAAGCAGGGAGGGAGGGGGGAGGCAGGAAGGCAGGAAGGAAGGGAGGGAGGAAAGAAGAAGGAAGGAAAGGGAAGGAAGGAGGGAAGGAAAGGAGAAAAGAAAAGAAGGAAGGGAAGGAGGGAGGGAAGAAAGGCAGAAAGTAAAGGCAGATATACCTATTGATCAATATTCTTTAATACTGACAGTCTTTAGAGCTGGACTGTACAACTATAAGCCATGAACCAAATTTATCCTACTGTTCCTTTTTTTCCTTCTTTTAAAAAAAATGTTTTATTTATTTGAGAGAGAAATTAAGTATGGCCACACCAGGGCCTCTTGCCACTGCAAATGAACTATAGATGCATACACCATTTTGTGCATCTGGCTTTACCGGAGTACTGAAGATTCAAACCCAGGACATCAGGCTGTGCAAGGAAGTGCTGTTGTCTCCTGAGCCATCTTTCTGGCCCCCTGTTCTTTCTTTCTTTTTTTAAAATGAAGCTATGTTGGAACTGAACTAGTCTGCTTTGGCTATCCTAAAGTAGCAGAAACCCAAAAAGGATCACCTTTTTGCTGTCCCCTCACATGGCTAAACATGCATCCCTAATATGTCCCTGATACGTCCACCCGTGGATTACACACCCACCCTGATGACACTGACCTTAATTGCCTCCTCGAAGACCCTATCTCCATGCAGAGTTGCAATGGGGGTTCGGGCTTCAGCCCATAAAGGACTGGGGAGGGACACAGTTGAGTCCATCACAGAATGTGGCCTGAGTGTGTCAAGCTTGGACAGCACAGCTACGTGCCTGCAGCAGAGGCCCTCCGATCTGCAGAGCGTGAAGGAGGCCTTCTCTGGCCCTGTGCACAAGGCTATCAAGCCCTAGTCTAAAGGCCAGGCTCTTCCTGTGTTTAACATGTCACGATAACCCTCGCTTTCCCATGTCTCTTGACCAGGAGGTCCCGCATAAACCCAGCGCGATGATGTGGACGCCCTCCTTTGGCGTCACAATCATTAGTGGATGCATCAGTGCATGAGTGATTAGCCTCATTAGTGAGGCTTCCCATGAGGAAGCCAGAGTAGGAAACCAGAAATTACAAAGTACAAGCCCACACAGCCACAATTGAGATATACACAGGAAATGACGGAACTGAACTGCCTGTCAAATGCCATCCCTAGAGCAGTTTAACAAGATATGTGGTCTGCTAACACCATATGCATAAATAATTCAGAAGCCATCTAGGGATTGCTCAAAAGATGAGGAGTTTGGTATCACAGGCCTTCTGGTATGGCCCAGGGCCTCCGAGCTCCCTCTATATGACGATGCCAGGATCCAAACGCCTTCCTGTCTATGAGGGTTACCCAGCCTTCTGCCTCTGGAAGGGCTTGAAAGCTAAAGAAGCATGAGCAGGTGGGTTCCTATTCTTTGGATCCACATGAGCAAACTCCTAAACGCTCTTCCACACCTAACTTCAGAGTGGGAAAGCCACATCCACCGTGTCATCTTCTCCCCCAGGGCACAAGTTCTCAAGAGCACACGTTGTTCTAAGCAGTTGTTCTAAGCAATAGGACCATTTGGAAGGTTTTCCTCTAAGTCCTCAAAGCAGGCAGAAACATTTGATGCTGAACAGGGGAGATCTTGAGGAGGGAGCCATGAACTGCAGGATCTTCAGATGCAGAGAGACATGAGGTCCCCTGGGCTCTCTACCCCACGGGCCTCACTCCCCTCTGCTTCTGAGCTGTGGCTAGTCCCTGACCAAACCTGCCTCTGTGAGACATGCAGAAAGTCCTTTCAGATCAAAAGTTGTGTCAGGAAGAGTCAGACCCTCACTCCCATCCGTGGTTTAAGCAAAAGGGAAAGTCTCAGCAACTAGAAAAGCTGCCTTTTCTAGTCAACCTCCACTGGGCATCTGGTCTACAACAGATCTGGCTAAGCATGAGGAATTTAGAGATGGATAAGCCTGGAATTAATAGGTGTGCACTGGAAAGAAGCATAAGGGGGCTTGAATGGGGAAGCATGTGTGCATTCATTCATTCCCATGTACATACCGCACCAGAGACTGCTAAATATCTCCCAATATTCTTTTTGCTTTAGAGTATTAAAATCCCCTAAATCATTTCTGGATATAAGCCTGCCAAATAAAGACTGCATTTCCCAGACTGGAGAAATGGCTTAGGGGTTAAGGTGTTTGCCTGTGAAGCCAAAGGATCCCGGTTTGATTCTCCAGGACCCACGTAAGCCAGATGCACAAGGGGCACATGCATCTGTAGTTGTTTGCAAAGGCTAGAGGCCCTGGCATGCCCATTCTCTCTCTGTGTCTGCCTCTCTTCTATCTCTCTATCTCTCAGCTTGCAAATAAATAAATAAAAATTTTAAAAACTTTTTAAAAAAAGACTATTTTTCCCAGCAAAGAGAGCAACAGCTCTAGCATTTTGTTTAACCTTAAAATGATAAGTTGTCTGTGTTAGCTGAACTAACATTCATTGAAATGTGCCCAACTACGTGGAAAGGTTTCTGTAGTAGGTACCAGAGATACAGGCATGACAGCTAGTCTCTGCCTCCACAGAGCTCATGTTGCAGCCAGGGACAGACAAGACCCAAGGACACAAGGGAATTCGGATTTTTCTGAAGGAAGGAAGTGAGGCAGATGGTTATAGACAAATACATGTTAGCACCTGTGTTCTCCAATTCCCTCCAAGCCACTGAGAGCACAGACTTTAAAACTTCAGAGTCAGCAGCCTTGGCAAGAGTGTTCCAGACCTAGGGAACTGAAAGCCAACAGCCCTAGGATCTTTCAGGATGAGAGGCAGCCAGTGGGGTGCCATCCATGCAGCAAAGGGTAGAAGGAGACAGGAAAGGAAGCCTGGCTCAGGCACCGAGAGGCTACCTGGGCATGGTGTCTCCAGTGACACTGAGGGTGGGGAGGGGATGGTTCAGACAAGAGGCATAAGCAGAAGCACGGGGGATTTCTCAGGCCTCCCATCCCTGTCCCCATGGGAACAGAACACGGAGGAGAAGGTCTTGACACATGCCAGCAACAGAAGGACTAGAAGAGTTCCCACGGCCAGAGAGTTCAGAAAAGCAGAAGCAAGTCCCAGAGTCCCCGCAGAGTTTCAGAAGAGGAGCTATGGGGTACAGCCGCCCTGAAGACTTGACTACAAATGACCAGCCCTTGCTTAACTTTCTTTTCAAAGAAAGCCTCATTTACTTTGCTTTACTACAAATTATAACTGGGTTACGGGCTCCCAAGGCTGCCTCATCTCATTACATACCTCCTCGCCGTCTTCCACAGTGGTTATTGAGGAAAGAACAAACTTCCCCCGTGGAGCACGCGCTGCTTGCTCACAATTAGTTTTCCCTGGACTGATGGATTTCCAAGTGAGTCTCTCCTGCCCAGGCTGCCCACACGGCCTTTTCAAAATAGCTTTGCTGATGCACAATGGGCACTCAGCAAAGCTAACGGATCTGTAGTGACCCACTCTGAAATGTTTAGATGTATGAAGCCACTGACACAATCAAGACAGAACACCCACCACAACCACTTTGCTCAAGGACCACCTGGTAATCCCTCCCTCCATGTCACACCCCAGGCAACCATGACCTGCTTTCTGTCGCTAGAGAGGAAGTAGTTTGCATCTTCTAGAGTTCTGTAAACCGTTTTGGCCTCGCTTCTCATCAGCGTGATTACTCTGCGGGCGTTGTGCACTGATGGCCCACTGTCCTTTATTGCTGAGTGGTATTCATTGTATGGATATATCACAGTTTGTATCTTTACTCACTGGGATGTTTGGGGTGTTTCTAGCTTATTGCTAATATAAATAAAGATAGCTGTGTGTTGTGCAGTACACCGAAGATCCCAGCACTTGAGAGGCTAAGGCAGGAGGATCACAAGTTCAAAGCTAGCTTGGGCTATGTAGCAAGACTCTGCCCTCTGCCAACAACACAAACAAAGCTGCTCTGAACATTCATGCACAAGTCTTTATGTAGACATGTTTCCTTTTATGTAGGGTAAAAAAAATCCAGGTGTGAGGGCTAGAGCAAGGGCTCAACCAGTAAAGAAGCAGTTGAGGGCCTGAGTTAGGATCTCCAGCACCCATGGAAATGCCAGGCACGACAGCATGCCTATAATCTCAGCGCACAGGAGGAGACGGGCAGTCCCCCACTCCCGCCAAGGGGCAAGCTGGCTACATGAAACTGAGTCAATGAATAATATGGAGATCAAGGGAGGACGAGAACCAACGTCACCCTCTGGCCACCACACACACCTACACACATGGACATGTGCACTCTCACACACACAGGTGCCCATACACACATGGACATGCATACACACATGTACACACACCATGAACACATATCTGTGCCCCAAAAGAACAGATCAGTCAGGCATGGAATGCTGACTCTGGCTTTGCAGGCAAGAGCTGTACTTGGATTCCCCCTGAAGGGTTCAAATGCCGACGTCTGTGTTTAGAAGTCTCTCCCAATGGGGCCTGTGTCATCTCTGAGAAGACATAAGGGACCCAGGGTACCATGGCCACCCTGCGACACCTCCACACGGTGCTGCTGCTCCTCTGACAAGGCCCTGACCACTACCTCATTAACTTCAAGACGCCTGAGAACAAACAACCCAGTGTTGGGCAGGGGCCTGAGTCACACATTTTAAAGGACATGTACTAGATTACGGCCAAGGGCAAAAATAATCACGGGCACTGAGGGACGGCTACACTGTAGTCTTCAAGTCCACTGCCCCTTCCACGGGGAACACTTCCAAGTTCTCCAAACCACTGTGGCTCAGGTGAATTAAACTTACCGAATACATGCACTCCCACGGTTAGCCTTCAGGTGGGGATGATGGAGCCCACCTCCAGAAATGTGTTCCCTTATTCACCACACACTTACCAAAGACCTGCTGTGTGACTTGCTCTGTGTCGGGCACCATGGCAGGCACTGGGATACCACGGTGTACACCTAGTGCACTCTCATGGTCTGACGGCCAGGGGAGATGACAGTTGAGAACCAAACAACTATCAGTTCTAGGTCCGGTGAGAATATGGCAGGAGGGCCAAGGGAACCACGAAAGGTGCAGGTGATTTTGAAAGGAAGGACAGAGAAGGGCTTCCTTGGAGCAGCAGCCACAGAAGCAGCAGCTCAGGAAAGGTGCAGCGTTGTTACCTTGTCAAATCAAAGAGGAGAAGGGAGGACAAGAGCTTAGTTAGCTCCCTATCTGGACATCTCCCCCATTCAAGCACATGGAGGGCATGATGGGAAACACAGCTCAAACTAATACAGGGAGCTATCCCCTTCAAAGGTCTTCTGTACAGAGCGCAATTCAAACAGAGCCTGATTCTCAGAGGGTGCACAGCTCTCCTGCCATCTCCCAGTGTGCCAGAAATCACAGCAGGATCTCCAAAAACCAAACACAGAAACACACCAATCACACGTGGTGGGCAATCTTGTCCTCCAACACTTTTTGTCTCTGCTAATGGGACTAAAGATGACTCTGCCACCTTTCTCTTGAAACAAGGTTATTTAAATGTTTCCCGGGCCATTGCCATGCATGTCTTTTCCATGACCCCATCTAGCTGTCACTTACTTATGTCTCCCAGACTCACTCCTTTCTACACAGAATAGGCCTAATGGTCTTCTAATGGATTTCGACACAAACGAGCAGCTCGCACAATTGCATTTAAGGGCAGTACCTCACTGGCATGCTTTGTCACTGTTGTACCTTAGATAAATAAACCCTTATCTATTGTCAGGACTCTGAGAAACTGACAGACCCATCTTTAATTTCCACTCATCTACAAACATAATCGTGTGCAAACACCGATAGTGATTATTACACAGGCATTGTTAATAATTATCTTCTACCTAAAAAGTCCGGGTGTTTTTCAGTTTAATTCAACTTGGGCACCTACAGCAGAGACTAGCACATCGTAGGCATTCAAGGCATGTGAACAGAGTAAGTTCGCGTATACAAAGCAGAGATGATGACATCACCGACCCAGCAGGGCTGCTTTGACAATGAACACAGGGTGTCTATGTGGGGCATCAGCATTTACCAAGCCCACAGGCGCTGGTTCAAGGCCAAGCCCCCTATGATGGACGACACAATCTGGATCAGACTCAAGGATGCCCTGTGCCAATGGAGGAAGCGTTTACAACACTGAACAACCACGGTAACACACAGCAGAACTGCAGGTCCCAGAGGAGTGACTTGGTAGAAAGGGCAGCTGGTAGGGACAAAGGAATAGCAGGCATTTGCCTTCAGGTCTTCAGAGGTCTCCACCATGGTGAGACACCACCTCTAGGATTGGCTGTAGAAATAAATAACACTCAGAACAGAGGTAGCTTGTGGGCCAGGAGTCCGGAAGGAGAAGGACACTAGAAAATCTTGGGGGGGGGGGTCAGCCCTTTGCCAACTAGTAGGGAGTGGGGCACCACTTTAACGACCAGCACAACTATGGCACCACATCCCAGCTTTAGCAGTTACTTTCTCATTATTAGGACAACACATTCAACCGGAAGCAGCGGATGGGAGGAAAGGGCTTATTTCCTCTTACAGTTTCAAGGGGGAAGGTTCATCGTGGCAGGGAAAGCACGGCAGAGCAGGCAGCCAGGGCGTCACACCTTGTCATGAAAGGAGGAAGTAAACAATCTGAGGAAGCCAGCCATGAACACCCGGTGGGCTAGGCTAATAAACCTCAAGGTCCCTCCTCAATGACATACCTCCTCCATCAAGGCTCACAACTTTCCCAAAATGCCGCCAGCTGGTATTCGAAATATATGAGGATGGGGAAGGCATTTTACATGCAGAACACCGCACCAGCTAAACCCAAGTCACCACTGGTGGGAGGCAGCTGGGCAGAGAACACTATGCAAACAGATCACCACACATTGGCAGAATCCCTCCAGACTCCAGAACTGTGAGACCCCTCAGGACATTGCGTGGCCTTCATAAAGTATCCTGCTAAAGATGCCTCACCCCCTTCCTGACCTAGATATTCACGCAGCAGATGTCTACACCTACTGAAAACCCATGCAACATGTGCATGGTGAGAACCCAGCATGCCTATCAACGCTCCCTAACCACGGCCTGTGTCACAGGAGACAACACAACCTCCTCCATCCTCTAGCACTACCATGTATCCCACACTTCCCACAAGGCACTCATGCTCACGAAAACAAGCAGCTGGCCTCATCTTCATGGCAGAATGCAGTGGCTACCTGAAAAGAGTGGCCAACAGTGCCCAGAACAGGGCCACACATGCTTTCTGTGTGGAAGGCAGCACGGCATCAGAAGTCCACTCCTAGACTGGCCTGTCCAGAACCTACTCAAGGTGAAGGAGACTGAGGGGAGGAACTGGACTCCATTACTCCTTCCATGTTAGGGCCAGAGCTGAGAACAGTCTGGGTCTCATTCAGTATCTTGCTATGCTCTCTCTTGTATGTGTGCATGCTCTCACTCACACTCACTCGTGCTCTCTCTCTCTCCCACCATTCTTCTTCCCTCTGAGGGGACAGGTGGCCTTGGATGTATTGACTTGGTCTCCATTGCCATCTTAGCTTCAAAAAGCCCAGGCCCAGGCTGGAGAGACGGCTTAGCGGTTAAGGCACCTGCCTGCCAAACCTAAGAACACCCATTTGATTTTCCAGGTCCTACATTTAGCCAGATGCAAGTGATGCAAGGGTGCAATGCTGCACTTGCCCACAAGGGGGCACACATGTCTGAAGTTCGTTCACAGCAGCTGAGAGGCTGCTGGCATGCCCATTCTCTCTCCTCCTCTGTCACTGTCTCTCTCAAAAATTAAATAAATAAAAAGCCCAGACCCAGTGACTCTGCTCTGAGCTGGGCTGGCACTCATGGTGAGTTCATCAGGGATATCTCACCACCAAGTCTTCCTTTTTGGCCCTGGTGGCCCTAGTCACTTTGGGAAAGAATTTGTCAATGGCTAAGGAAGCAGTAGAACCCAGGAATGACCCCCCCATAGCCACACCTCTGCACCAGGACTCTAGCATTAGAGTGGCATAACAGAGAAGGATCAACCTCACCCTCAAAAGTTGCCTTCTGTAGTAGACAGCACCACGATGTGGGACAAACACCCAAATGAGACACAGTTTACGGGAGAAAAGGGTTTATGTCAAGCTTACAGATCCAAGGAGAAGTTCCACCAGTGGTGGAAGAAGCCGCTTCCACACATCCAAGCAGAAACAATCAATCAAACCACCAGCAAAAACCAGAAGGAGCAAGCACAGACTGGCAGCAAGCAGGACCCCTGAGCTCAGACTGCTCCCCACACCTTAACAGGAATTCAGATCTGTCCCCAAACATACACCTGGGCTGGACCCCAGAGTCAACCCCCCAGTGACAACTTCTCCAGTTAGGCTGCTGAAGACCCAGGTTACAGGTGTTAATAAAACACCTGAGTCTGGCTGGAGGGATGGCTTAGCAGTTAAGGCGCTTGCAGGCAAAGCCAAAGGACCCAGGTTTGATCCCAACCCACAACTGGATGCACTAGGAGGCACATGCATCTGCAGTTTGTTTGCAGTGGCCAGAGACTGATGTGCCCATTCTCTCCACCCACCCCCCAAATAAATATATTTTTTTTTAAACAAACACCTGAGTCTATGGGGGACATACGTTCAAAGCAGCTTACATTTCATTCCTGCTGCAGGGAATGTCAATGGAAATGTGGCAAGCAGGTCCTCAGGGACCTTTATATGCTCAGCCTTGGCCTGAACAGGTTGACAACTTCAAAGACTCCGTAACACACTAGTTCTCCAGTGAAGGATTCTGCTTGTTCAACAAATTTTGAAATGCATTTTAAAGTCAGTTTTAAATTTGAACAGGCTACAGTTGTTGGTGCTCTGCCTTGACATATGAAAAGGACAAGTGATTTAACCAAATTCTAAGTGGGGCTTCTGTCATTTCCTATTTGAGACCAAAGACGGTAATTAAGAAACTGTCACTGCACTGTGGGCGGTGAGTGGGCCCAGTATCAAGGGCCAGTCAGGCAAATGAGGTGCTCTGCTTGGGAGCAACAATGAAGGAGATGACAGAAGGCCCAGAAATTATGGTAAATAATATTTTGTTCAATAGTATGGAAAATCAAGATGAATGCCAGAAAAATCATGCTTAACCTAATTTTTTAATAAGGTTTGATGGTTACTCTTGATTGTCAACTCATATGATTGAGAGACACCTACAAAATTGGTAAGGGACACTTCTGGGTACATTTCCAGGGAGGATAAGCATAAACTAAGGTGGGGAGACTTGCCCTGAATCTGGTGGCACCGTCCATTAAGCTGGGGACCCAGGCAGAATTAAAGGGGGAAAAGAAGCAGCTCAGGGGGCAGGGAGGCATCCACTCCTATTCTCTTACTCCCTCCTCCGTCTCCTTCCTGGCCACCATGATATAAGCTGTTCTGCACTTCCAGTGCCTTCCCCACCATGGCGGGTGAAACCCATGAACCCAGGAACTGAAATAAATCTCTCCTCCTCTAAACTGTTTTGCATGTGTTTGTCACAGCAGGACAAAGTGCAAATAAAATAGGGAAGATCTGCTTTACTGACATGGTGTGTGCCAGCCTGACAGGGCTCAACTCCTGCCCACGTCCTTCCTGAGAAGACACTCAGAACTGCAAGTGGGGCCCAGTCAGTGGAGTGCTCACCTATCATGCACAGAGCCCTGGGCTTGATGCCCAGCACATCAACCAGGCATGGTGGTGCACATCTGTAATCTCAGCACTTGGGAATTAAGGGAAGAGGATCAGGAGTTCAAGGTCATCCTTGGCCATGTAACAAGTTCAAGACCAGCCTGAGCTTCATGAGACCCTGCCTCAATTTTTTTTTTTTTTTTTTTTAAAAAGCAAAGTGGGGCTGGAGAGATGGCTTAGCGGTTAAGGCACCTGCCTTCTAAGCCTAAGAACGCTGGTTCCAATCTCCAGGTCCCACGTTTAGCCAGATGCAAAGTGATGCAAGGGCGCAATGCCGCACTTGACCACAAGGGGGCACACGCATCTGGATTTTGTTCTCAGCGGCTGAGACTGCTGGCATGCCCATCTCTGTCTTCCTCTCCTCTCTCTCTCTCTGTGTCTCTCTCCAAAATAAAAAAATATATATTAAAAAAAAAAAAGCAAAGTGACTTTGCAACAAGACACAGTCACCTCTAAATAAAGCTTCTGGCCTGGGGCACTCAGCCCTGCTGCCTGGTCCTTGTCCCCCTGGGCAGGGCTTGGCACCAGCCTCGCCCAGTCCAACCTGCTGCCACACTGATCCAGGGAGACCTTCATAACATGCCAATCTCATCTCATCATTCCTGTGCTAAGATATGCCAGGTGGTTCTCCCAGACCCACACTGTGGAGCAGATGCACAGCTGGCAAACTGAATCCAACAGAGGACGAGTGGAGTTTGACTCCGAGGGCAGGCAGGAGGGCTTGCCTGCTTTTTCTTTCTTCTCTTTTTTTCTTTTCTTTTCTTGTTTTGTTGTTTTGAGTTTTGTTTTGTTTTTTCTGAGGCAGGGTCTCACCTTTAGCCTAGGCTGACCTGGAACTCAACTCTTAGCTCCAGGCTGATCTCAGACTCACACAATCCTACCTGTCTCCTGAGTGCTGGAATTAAAGGTGTACACCACCACACCAGGTTGGCTGGCTTGCTTTCTTTCCTTCTTTCTATTTCTCTTTCCTAATTGAGTTGCCAATGTTGTAGAATTAAAGTTTCAAATAAAGAACCCAGATACATGGCTTCTTAACAAAGGTTTTCAAGACAGCATGCCCCTCCCCACACAGGAGGGTCTTCAAGACAGCATGGCCCCTCCCCACACAGTGATACAGTGACACAGGGGGGCTGAGAAAGGCCTCTAAACTGCACAGCCTCTCCCCATGCCGTGGGGTTGCTAAGAGCATGTGAATCTCCCTAGTTTCTTTGGCTCTGCCATGTAAGGCAGATTCATCATTCGAAGATGAAGTACAACAAACACAAGCAGATACATGCCTGTCTCGGTGGGGTTTCCATTCCAGTGGGGGATGCACGATGCTGGAGCAGACAGGGCGTGGGGTGTGTTAGAAGACAATCGGTGTGCAGGAAAATTACCCAGGAAAGAGAATGGAAGAGTATCGGGATAAGGAGGTTTGAAACATGGTGATCAAGAAAAGTCTCTAAAAGGAGATACGAGGGGCTGGGGAAATGGCTCAGCAGGTAAGAGACCTTGCTGCTTAAGCATGAGGGCCTGAGGGGGCCTAAGACCACCTTAGTTCAATTCCCCAATACCTCATGCAAAAGCTGCCCTAAGCACGTGTGTAACCTAGAGATCACCACTGGTGCTG
The DNA here is from genome assembly GCA_036365145.1 of Orientallactaga sibirica. Classification (NCBI taxonomy): domain Eukaryota; kingdom Metazoa; phylum Chordata; class Mammalia; order Rodentia; family Dipodidae; genus Orientallactaga; species Orientallactaga sibirica. Next base: position 37,792,903 of record JAEOAD010000008.1, read on the forward strand.
GCCGACAGAAAAGAGCAGCATTGGGGCAAGGCTAGGTTCTGACTCAAGGAAATATGCAGATGAGCCACAGCAGGGCACTGGACATTCTCCTCTGGCCTGCACACGGGCACACTGGAGCACATCTGCTAACGTAGCATAAGCCACACACGCATCACGCACCAGCACCACACACTCTACACATAAACTTAGGTGTTCTGGACTCGAGGTTCCCCAGCTGATGGCAGTTGGAAATTAAAGCCTCCTGGAGGTGGTGTATTGCTGGGGGCGGGCTTATGGGTGTTATAGCCAGTGTCCCCTTGCCAGTGTTGGGCACACTCTCCTGTTGCTATTGTACACCTTATGTTGGCCAGGGGATGATGTCCACCTTCTGCTCGTGCCATCATTTTCCCCTGCCATCGTGGAGCTTCCCCTCAAGTCTGTAAGCCAAAATAAATTCTTTTTTATTTTCCCCCAAAGCTGCTCTTGATCGGGTGATTTCTTTTTTTTTTTTTTTTTTTTTTTTTTTTGGTTTTTCGAGGTAGGGTCTCAAGGCTGACCTGGAATTAACTATGTAGTCTCAGGGTGGCCTTGAAAATCCTAAATCTCTTTTTATTTTCCCCCAAAGCTGCTCTTGATCGGGTGATTTCTGCAAGCGATGCGAACCTGACTACAACACCTGCAAAGCCTAAGGACCTAGGTTTGATTCCCCAGGACCCACATAAACCAGATGCACAAGGTGGTGCATGTATCTGGAGGTTTTGTTTTGTTTTGTTTTGTTTTGTTTTGTTTTGTTTTGTTTTGTTTTGTTTTGCAGTGGCTAGAAGCCCTGTTGCACCCAATTCAATCTCTCTGTCTCCTCTCCTCTCTCTCTCAAATTAATTAATTTTAAAAATCATAGTGGGTTGGTCTAGCAGTTAAGGCTTTTGCCTGCAAAGCCAAGGGACCCAGGTTCGATTCCCCAGGACCCACGTTAGCCAGATGCACAAGGGGATGACGCACACGTCTAGAGTTCTTTTGTAGTAGCTGGAGGCCCTGGCGCACCCATTCTCTCTCTCTCTCTCTCTCTAATAAATAAGTAAAAATAAAATATTTTTTTAAAAAGAAAATGTACCAAAACAAACTAAAATAAAAAGGCCTGATGGAGATGAAGAGGTGAGCTTCATTGTGGCTCAGCTTCTTCTTCTATGAAGTGGGAACCCTAAGAAGATACCTACCCTGATACAGCTGCCATGAGGACTCGGTGAGATAATACATGAAAGTGTTAGCGGACTGCCTGGCACAGAAATGCTTCCTCAACAAATGCCACAACCAGACCATTGCCTCCCCACCTCCTTCATCACCAGCTCCATCACCCTCTCTTCCATAACCCCATCACCATCACCCCCTCACATTCATCACCTCCTCCATCACCATCACCTCCACCACCCCTCCCCTCTTCATCGCCTCCTCCTCTTCCACCCCAGCCCACTCCCACCTTACCTTCCCGATGGAAACACTACTTCCTGGCATAATGACTGTTTCCCAGCTCCCTTCAGGCTGAGGGACCAGACCTTTCTGTGGCTGCCAAAGTAGTAATCACCTTATAAAACTGTACTTACTGGTGTCTAATTCACATTTAAGCATGGGGCAGAGCCGCCTCTTCCCAACACTCTGCACAAGGTCAGCACTGACAGGTGTTTGAACTGACTTCTTTCCACTACAATGCAGCTGCCTCCAATTTTTGACATTCATAAGCTATGAGATCGTACATGAACCACTTACATGGGGGGGTGCTCAAAAGATATATATATATATGTTACACATATAGACTATAAATTCAAGTTCTCACTGATTTCAATAATCAGAAAGCTGATATAACCAGATTTTTTATAGTGTCACACTAGGATAACTGATGTTCATAATTATGGCCTTGAGGCACAGCAAGTTCCTTAACTGCCTTCTAAATTATCAAAGATCAAATTATGTTCAGTTGCATTTTAGCGTTAAGTGTATTTTAATTATATTCTCATTCTTGGAAATTAGTAACCCACATGGCTGAAATAGATGATCTAGGCAGCTTTGTGAATAAAACATTTTATATAAAACTCCTTTCTGGAATGTTCTCACAAAATCATATTCTAGTAGCATTGTAGGTGAATGAGTTTAAAATTCATATCTTCTTTTTTAAAAACAAAATTAATATAGCCATTTATCAACAAGTGAATTATGTAGTAGTATTTTTTTTTAATTACGGGCAAATACAGCAGGGAGGAGAGGCAGGAAAATGAATGAAGGCAATGAAAAGATTAGAAATAAAAACACACTCATGAGGTCTCCGTGTTTGCTGAAGAAGGCCCCATGTTCCTGATGGGCTTCCTGGGAGCCAAAGTCAGGAAGACAACATAAACACTGTTCAACACACTTGACTATAGTCAAGAGAATTGGCGCTGAGAAAGCCCTCTTACATAGAAGTTACTAATCTTACACATGCTATGAGCCTTACAAACCCACCCAAGGAAACAGTGATGACTTGAGAGGTGAAGCCGGAACACCGCAAGTGTGAGCTCAGCTCGACTACATAGTAAGACCGTGCCTCACAAAACCAGGGCCTTGGATACAGCTCAGAGGTGGAGCAGCTGCCTAACATGATTAATGCCCTGGATCACTCCTCCAAGGGAGGGAGGGAGGACCAGACTTGACTACAGGCAGCTGCTGCTAATGTGTGGAAATAAGAGCCTCATGCTGCCAGATGACCTCACGTTGTTTTAATTGCAAAGTGTTTGGACACAGGTCGCTTCCTTAAGCAGCTCCTTCCCAGGCCCCAGTTCCTATCTTCACGTAGGCCCGTCCTATGCTTTCATTGCACCACATTAACATTCATGAAGTCCTCCCACACTGATGTGTGGAGCTGAGTCTCATCCATTTTCATCGCCACACTCATTTCTACACGGTGCCACAGTTCCTATTAATCTCTTCTGAGAGGGAGTCAGGTAGCTGTCAGGCAGTTAGGGTGACTGGGCCCCCCTAAGTAAAAAGCAGGAATGTCTCTGGGCTTTGCTACAGATCAGAGAAGGTGGCTGCTTCTTCTTCTATCTTACCTAAAGGGGTTCCCCAGATCTGGTTTGCCACAAACCAGCTGAGCCCCTCCTGGGAGGGAGGTCCCCTTTCCTAGAATTTAAATCTAATCCTGACTTTGTGGTTGGTCAAGTTCAGCCCCCAGAACTTGGTGTCGTGGCTAGCCTCTTCCTGAGCCAGCCCAGACCAATCAGCTGTCTCTCCAGATCACCTGAGTGAAGGTAGGGCTCACTACAATAAGGTTATACATGCATTTACCAGGGGAAGGCAAGCTCTCTTGGCGGCCTGTCCATCACTCCTGAAACTCCAGGTTCCTATAAGTCTCCCCTCTACTTGGCCCAGCTGGGCCGAGAGGCTCTCAGAGCACATAGGTGTATTCACTTTCCTCCCCTTGGTTTTATACTTTCCTAAATAAATAGAACAACTTAATAATTATCCTTCTCAGTTTGGTTTGCCTAATGCTTTTCTTAAATTCAAACACAAACCTAGGGTTAGGGGTTCAAAGACTTTCCTGGACTCCCCATAGACCCCATATCACTTCTGCTTGTGTGAATGTGCAACACGCCAGAGGTTAGGCCATGACAAACAAGGCTATGAATATCACTGTGTCCCTCCTAGCGTCACTGCTGGTGCACAGGGGCAAGAGCTTCTCTAGGATTGAGCCAAAAATCTAGATCTTACTGTTAGCCAGACTAATTCTTCTTTGTAAAAACTCCTGTGGGCAAACTCAATATATGCCAGCAATGCCTATCCACGGGCTGGATTACTCTACCGGCTGCTGGCTGGCCTGCAGCACAGACTGGTGGCTTCCTGGAGAAGAGCAGAATCATTTCACGGGCAGCAATACAATTCAGGCCACGTCTGCTTCTGCTGCATCTCCTCAATTCGCAGACAGAAAGGCCTCTTGTGTTCAGAGTCTACTTCCTCAGGAAGGTGCCTCTGCCACTTCTTGCACAGCTTTGAGGAGTATGGCTGGTATGACATTTGACCTTACTCACTTTTAAAAATCCAGAGGCTCAAGACCCCAGAATAAATCCTGGAACTGAACATGTCTTTAGAAAACGTATACTGCTAAGAATCGAGTGAAAAACAAATGGCTTGGAAGGTCATAGACCCCAGAGGGCAGCTTCTTCTATTCTTTAGCTAAACTGAGACACTATACCCATCAAAAGGCCTTCTAACTGTGTATGTTTATGCCCATTATTAATAATGCTGATGTCACTTTTGGCTACAGGAGCTCCTTTCGACAGACAGAGATGAATACTAGGGAGACACAGACTCACCAAAATGACAAGAAGAGAACATCGGGCTTAGCACTGGGTGAGTCATTGCCGTCACGCCCGCCAGGACTCCGGGGCCATTGCAGAGGAAGTGACAGAATGATTATGAGTGCTGATCTCACTCCTGGCCAGCAAACCTTCTCTACGGAGATGTGGCAGACACTGAAGAGACTCAGAACTCATCAAAGATGAAAATAAGAGGCTGTCAGGCTGGAGAGATGGCTTAGTGGTTAAGGCACTTGCAAAGTGCAAAGGACCCAGGTTCAATTCTCTAGGACCCACCACATAAGCCAGATGCACAAGGGGGCGCATGCATCTGGAGTTCGTTTGCAGTGGCTGGAGGCCCTGGCGCACCCATTCTCTCCCTTTGTCTCTCTCTGCCTATTTCTCTCTCAAATAAATAAATAAAAATAAAATATTTTTTTAAAAAAGAAAATAAGGTGCCGTCAAGAGTTCAACACTAAAGGAGATTTCTATCACACCCTTTAAGGCTGAAGAACATTGTGGGAAAGGGAGAAGAAAGAATGTAAAAGCCTTAGGGTGCCCTTCTGACAGGAACCAACTGGTACATTCATGACCCCATGGTGGTCACTAATTCTTCCACAGAACCAGCACAATTCTGAGCCCATCAACATTTGACATGACAGATGGAGAACAAAAGGCCTGAGACAACGTAACAGAGAAAGGATACCTTGAAAGAGGACAGGCTTCAGGGGACAGGGGTGGGGGAGAGGGGACAAAGGAGTATGGTGTACAGGAATGCATTCAAACTGCTGCAAGTTCACATATCCAAGTTCCAAATAAATAAAGGAAAATGTGTACAACTAAGGTTTATTTTAACAGTCCTTTACCCTAAAACGTGGCCTCAAGACCCTCCAGGTTACTTTATCAAAGGTATGACCTACTAGGAAGTTTGCAAGCAGACAGAAGTTGAGTTGCGATGGTCTGAATGTCTGAGGGTCCAATGCCATGCAGAGGGAGAGACAGAGGGAGGGAGGAAGGAGAAACAGAGAAAGCTGCTTCTATTCCCAAAGTAATGACGTGAGAAGAGTCGAGTCTTTGGGAAGTAATGATGTCACAGGGCAGAGCCCTCATGGATGAGATTTTACTCTTCTAAAAGGGGAAGCCCACCCAAAACAAAGCCCTATCTTCTGCGCCATGAAGACAAAGTAAAAAGGCTCCTCTGTGAACCAGAAATGGGCCTTGCTCATGGACTTCTCAACTCCAGGACTGTGCTGGTTTCGACACCATTCAGTTCATGGTTGTTGTTAAAGCCACTAATCAGACCAAGATGGGAAATGACACAATGAACAATGAACAGAAAGCTATCACGCCTGTAAAAATAAACACACACGAGGGCCCAACTCTTTCCAACAACACATGCCGACTTCTGGTCTGGAAGTCCATTTCGCAAACAAAGCTTTACTGGAACACTCTAAGCCCACCGAATTATGCTTCCCTTTGGAGAGTGAGCTGCTGGCTGTAAAATGTAATGTCCACTACCTGGCTGTTTGCAGTATGAGCTTTAAAAAAAAAATTTTATTTATTTGCAAGCAGAGATAGAAGAGAGGCAGACAAAGAGAGAATGGGCATGCCAGGGCCTCCAGCCACTGTGAACGAACTCCACCCTGTGTATCTGGCTTACATGGGTCCTGGAGAATAGAACCAGGATCCTTTGGCTTCACAGGCAAATGCCTTAACCACTAAGCCATCTCTCCAGCCCAGTATGAGCTTTTTTTAACGCCATGTTTCTCTGCTAGTGGATCGCCGGGAGACGCACACGGAGATCCCATGAAGAGAGTGCTGTGAACAGTGATCACTTCCTCCGTCTTGTGCAACAGCAGAGCCACATTCTAAGGCAATCTCTTTTGTGTGATCACACTCAGCCTCTGTACACATGTGACCCAGAGGAGGATGAATGGTGAGACAAGGAGAAAACCCTCACGGAAGCCATCCGGTGAGCTATGGTAAAACGTAAAAGCACATCGACTCAGAAAGATGGGAATCTCTGTGTGAACTGGGCAAGGTCACACCAGACTCTAGTCCTCCCAGAAAGACGCGGGAAAACTCTGGTCATGCTGCAGTCGTGACTTAGAGCCTGCCATCTTCAGAGCGCATGCCACGAGCCCGAGACTCAGCCAGCAAAAGAGGTCATTGCCATCTCTGCCTTCCAACAATAAAGATGCAAATCAGTACATAAACCGGGTGATTGGAGCTCGTGCTGTCTTGATGCAGAGAATGAGACAGGGTGATCAAACGGGTTAACCAGACAGGAAACACTGCCTAATCTGGCCGGACAGAAGGGAAGGCCTTGTGAAGAGCATGATGTTACGCTGGGACCTGGAGGACATGGAGGGAGGTACACAAAGACCTGGAAGAGAGAGAACAGGAAGTGCACAGGCTCCGCAGACAGAACCACCTTAGCGTTTTCTAGGAACAAGACACAGGGGACGGGAAGAATGAGGAGCAGGGTGAGGGGGCTGCAGCAGGTAAGATGTGCAAGGCAGGCAGACAATGATGGTGCGGCCAGATTTGGAATCGGCTCAGGGAGTCCAGGAAGGAGTCTGCAGGGAACACTCCAGGCAGAAGCGGGGCACAAAAGCTAGACACCTCACAAAAATCAGATGGCTTTATAAGAGAGTCAGTATAACTCACTGAGTGACTGCAGATAGAGAAGGAGGAAAGGGGGGAATAAAGGATGGCTTGGAGATTTTAACTCAAGTATCTGGCTGAGTGGAAGGTGATGCTACTTACAGGAAGGGAGAAAACCATGGGGGGAAAAACACTCAGACTGAGGTAGAGGCTTTGTTCAATTTGAGCTACTTTCAGTCAGTAGTCCTTAATTGAGGGCATTTCTTGCCACCAAACGGGTAGTTGACAGTTCAGAGAAATATTTTGGGTTGTCACAACTGGGAGTGAGGGATGCTTTGGGCATCCAGAAGACAAAGGCCAGCAGGCAGATGTCACTCAGCATCCTACAATGACAGGCAGCCTCCAACAGCAAGTAAGTAGGTCCCCAGTGTGCAATGTCAACGAGGCCAAAGCTGAGAAACTGCTTCACACCTGAGTGGACAGCGGTAGAGCATTTGCTTAACATGCATAAGGCCCTGGCCATGTGCACCTAAGAGAAAACACGTGCACACACATGCATGCATACATCATGAGGATGCTGATTAAAGGCGTCTGGAACTCAGAAGGCAAGTGCTAAGATCATGTGCCTGGCTTTTCTCCATTGCTTGTTTGTTTGCTTTGGTTTTTCGAGGTAGGGTCTCGCTCTAGCCCCGGCTGACCTGGAATTCACTATGTAGTCTCAGGCTGGCCTTGAACTCACGGCGATCTCCTACCTCTGCCTCCCGAATGCTAGGATAAAGGCGTGCGCCACCAAGCCTGGTTACTTCTTGCTCTTACTCTGCCACTCCTTTGCATATTATGATTTTTAGCTGCTGTGGGGAGGGGTGGTCATGTGGGAATTAGAAGGGCTTGAAGGCAATGGAGCTAAGGAAAAGCTGTCAAAACCATTAACTCATTCAGAAACCCCTGCCCAAGACAAACCCCATGCTGAATGGGAAGAAGAGTAAGGAAGGAGACCCACATAGCTCACTTAGTAATTATTTCCTGACCACAGACACCACCAGGTTCAGCAATGACCACACGTGCTCTCACAGGTCAGATCAGGAAAGACATACGAGACTTTTTTTTTTTTTTTTTTTAATGATGAAGAGCTTTTCAGCGAGTGAAAATACTATCAATATTAAGTCAAGGCCATTTTTAAGATACTTACTAATTTTAAGTAAGACTCAAAGATACCTGTATGAATTCACAACATATATTCTACCGAGAGACAAGGAGGAAGACAGAGTACAGAAAGGAGGGAAAGATTTCCTGGCTCTGGTCACTAGAAAATAATAGGAAAACCATACAGTAACGGTCCAAGGAGCATGCGTGAGAACCCGTTATTCCCACAGTGGTACGGGGGACTTTGTCTCTAGAGGGAACCAGCACACCTGGGAGAGACATCAATACAGGCCTGGGGCACGACGTGAGAGAGGACTGGGGAACTCCTCGGCTCTACACTGTGACACCCAGATGAGCAGAGACCACCCTTGAGTATCAGGATTCACCTCACGGACAGTCCAGCGGGCCAAACATGCGGCAGCCTGAACATAACAAACACTTGCAATCGATAAATTCATAGTGTGATTTTGTTTTTAAGAAAGACTCTTTGGTCATACTTAGAAGAAAGGAATCAAATTTTTCTGGGGGGAAAAAAAAAAAGGAGTTATCTGGCCCAAAACGTTACCAGTGCTGGAATTGAGCAAGTTATCCACTGAGCTGAGACTTGTTCTAGCCCTTTGTTAAGTGGCAATAATCAACTCTCATTAGAGAGCTTAAAGATACAAACATGGACACTGCCTGGCTTGTGACCGGCACTCGCAGCAGCTGACTGACAACGGCAGGATGGTTTCAGTCAGCCATCAAGAAGGAGAACCATCTTACAGCAGGGATCAGCATGCAGCCGACCACAGCATGTTCTGATAAAGTTTTATTGACATACAGCCATGCCCACTTGTTAGTATATTATCTAGGGTTGCTTTACTGCTGCGATGACAGAGGTGTGTAGCTACAATAAGACCTTTACAGCCTGTAAAACCGAAATATTTTACTGTTTGGTGCTGCTGGCTCCGAGGCAGTTCACTGATAGAGGGTAAGGCCTTGAATTACATCCCCAGGACCAAAAAAAGAGAAAGGAGGTATTGGAGTCAGGTTCGCATTGCTGGAAGAAAATACCTGACCAAGAGCAGCTTGTGGGGGGTGGGGGGAGGGTTTATTTTGGCTTACAGACTCGAGGAGAAGCTCCATGATGGCAGAGGAAAAAGATGACATGAGCAGAGGGTGGACGTCACCTCCTGGCCAACACCAGCTGGACAACAGCAACAGGAGAGTGTGCCAAACGCTGACAAAAGGAAGCTGGTTATAACCACCCATAACCCCACCCCCACAATACACCTCCTCTAGGAGTCTTCAATTCCCAAAGTGTCATCAGCTGGGGCCCTAGCATTCACAACACCCAAGTTTATGGGAGACACCTGAATCAAACCACCATAGGAGGGAGATCAAAGGAAAGGAGTCACAAAGGGGAGGAAAACATGCTGACCAGAAATTATCCAGAAATGGTGAAGTGCTGTAAAAAAGAAAATGGTTGTAATCTGGTGTGTAAAAAAAAAAAAAAAAAGCAAGGATTTTCTATTTCTTTTCTCACATGTATGTGGTCTGCTGGCACAAAGTTTCAGGTGTAAAATGGCATTCTAATGTCTGGGAGCCAATTTAACCCACTTGAGTTTATCACTTGTCATCACAATTGTTCACCACTTTGCTTTAAAATCCGGGCAACTCAAACCTCAAATCCCAGGAGGGCAGTTGTTAGGTTATTTCCAGAAACTAATACCCCTGCCCTCCCCCTGAGCCACAGCCAAGGGGAGGGACGGCCCCTTCATTTTAAAGGCTTTTACTAGCAAAGGTAGAAAAGATCTCTCATGAAGAAAAGGTGGTATTTTTGAGCATTTAAACCCAGTTTTCCACACAAAAGGAAAAGCATTCCCTGTGTTGCATGGTGGGAACTGGTCATTCCCACAGGCCCAAGAGGCATTTAGCAGACAGGACAGAGCTTTGAAGACCGGCTTTCTGAAGTGTTTGTCTACAGCCACCTAGAAAAGAGAGAGCAGGTGCCCACAAGTTGGTCTGTGTTGTAACAAAGTCTTCAAGTTTTTGTATATATATATGGGCCGGCCCTTGCCTGCCTCAGAAATAGAATTTGTTTTAATCACCTGCAAGGAGGAAGAAAGAAATCAACAAAACCTAATTTCAGTCCCCTTCATATAAGAAATAGTATCCTTGCCCAAAGCACAGCTGAGGTGCCGGTTTGAAATAAGAAGGTCAGAACATATTAAAGGGGAAAGAAACTTTTAAAAAGTACTTGTCACTGCCAAGGAGTGGATGACAGTTTGCCCTGGCAGGGCTGAGCGCCTGTGCTGGAAATGGAGCCTGTGAGTCATGCCAGGAAGCCCGGGGAGGTGGTGTAGTCGGCTGCTACCTTCACCGGTTCTGGGGGTAAAATTTACCTGTGTCAACAGAAGCTACAGGAATAGCAGAAAGCTGATGGGGAAAAAAATTAGACTCAGAGGAAGTTGTGAGACAGTTGTGTGCTGAAAAACAAAACTAAGAAAGCCCCTGGCAACTTGGCAAGCCAAAGTTCTTGGATTGGAAGAAAGGACAGAGGAATGTTCAGGAATCCTGGCAGTCTCTCCAACCAAGGCTGATTAAAGCAAGGGGGCACTTCCTGGTCCTCTGGGTCTTCCCTAAGAAAACTGGCAGCCCCAGTGCTGAGCATCTTTGTAGCCAGTCCTAGATGGAGAAGAGCAAGGGTGGGGCAGGATGCCCCTCAGCTGTGCTGCCTCAGTGCTGGGTTCAAGGGCTCGGAGCTGTCCTCAGCCACAGGTCAGCAGGCCACGGTGAAAGCACAGAGCTGGGCTGTGGTCTCAGATGCGGGCTGTGGTGGAAGGGTCTAGAACCGTGCCTCAACCCAGAGTGCAGGATACGGGCAGGCAATCAAGACCACTGGGGACTAATGATGGTGCCTTGTTCTGGCACTGCCCAGAGCTACCCACATTCCTCTATTGCAGGAGGTAGGAGGGATGGTGGAGGTCCCTGGCCTGAGATAAGAGGAGAGTCTTCTGAAACCTGGGGTGGCTCTGTCCCTTGAGCAGATGGCCAGAACACCTTCAGCTCCCCCCCCACCCCGGGAAGGGAGGCTCAGGACAAGTGTACACGGGCTGATCCATGCCCGGACGCTTAGGCATTCACCTCAGGAGCGATGCAGCTGATGAGATGAGAGGGCCTCCCCAGCCTGCACCCACCCAAGGAGAAGTGATAATTCCCCAGAGCTGGGGGTGTGGTTCCGTGGGTAGTGTGCCTGTCTAGCATTGCATAAAGCCCTAAGTTTCATCCCTGGTGCTGCCTATGATACCAGAGCACAGGAGGTGGAAGCAGAGGATCAGAAGTGCAAGGACATCTTGACTAAATAGTGAGTTTGAGGTCAGCCTGGGCTACATGAAATTTATCTCAAAAAAAAAATTTATTCTCGGGCTATAAATGGAAGTGTAGGGGGTCCACAGAGCTGAAGTGAGGGCTCAGTACCCACACACACCCAGAGCCCTGGTGTGGATTCTCTTCCAGAGAGAGCAGTTATGAGCTCCGGACCTGGACTTTGACCCCCAGCTCTATCTTCAAGTCTTATTTGGCCACACCTTGGTTTCCTGTTCTGTACAATGAGAGTTGGAGAAGTGTCATGCACAGAGTGACCAGCAAGCACTGGATAAATGCAAGCCAGCCTGGCGGGAAGCTTCAGAATCACCCAGAAAGATACGTGCAGCTTCCCTAAAGAACAGAGCGGGGCTCAGGATTAACTGACAGAAGGAGTTTTTTTTTGCTTTTCTTTTAATCCACTCCAACATGCCCCCAAAGTGGATTAAATAAAAATGTTCAATGTACTCTTTCCACGGAGCTGTTGGATCAAAGACACTATTAGCTGAGCTACGTAAGTCACTTGATGAATTTGCCCTGTAATGAACTGAGAGAAGCTGCAGAACCTCAGAGGTGCTCCCAGTCTAACTGTCCAAATCCAAGCTTGAGAGAAGATTTCAGCTGGAACACAATCACATAAGGTTTTAGGAGATGGAAATGGCAAGCTTGACCTCCACAGAGTGCCATCACATTTGATGGTGACATTTTGGCAAGCCAACCGAATGGCAAGGTGACAAGATCACAGCAACTGTTCCATCAGAACTGAGTCCAAACACAGGATCTCCCACTCCCTGGTGCTTGACCTAGGATCTTCCGCTCAACCTTCTGAGCCCAGTTTCTGCTGCTACCCACCACGCGAGAGTGTCTGAAGACTAAATGGCAGGTCCAGTGTGATGCCCATGCTCAGTGTTTGTTTTTTTAATTTGAGAGAGACAGAGAGAGAGACAGAAAGAGAATGAGTGTGCCAGGGCCTCTCAGCCACTGTGAACGAACTCCAGACGCATGCGCTCTCTTGTGTGCATGTGTGACATTGCACACTTGCGTCACTTTTGCATCTGGCTAAACATGGGACCTGGAGATTTGAACAAGCATTCTTAGGCTTCGCAGGCAGGAGCCTTAACTGCTAAGCCATCTCTCCAGCTCCTCAGTGTTTTTTAAAATTAATTAATTTTATTATTTATTGCAAGCAGATATTATTTATTTGCAAGCAGAGAGAGAGAATGGGTGCACCAGGGCCTCTTGCCATTACAAACAAATTCCAGATGTATGCACTCCTTTGTGCATCTGGCTTTATGTGGGTACTGGGAAATCAAACTTGGACCTTTAGGCTTTGCAAGCAAGTGCCTTTAACCCATGAGCCATTTCTCCAGCCCAGACTCAGTGTTTTGACACACAAAGGATGCTTATTAGATGACCTCAATTATATTGGGTTATGTTTAAAAATTCATTCATTCTTTCATTTTTAGCTAGAGAGTGTCTTTGGGAAGCATTCCTAAAATTCCAAATTCCACATCTCTTTCTTTCTTTCTCTCTCTCTCTTTCTCTCTCTCTCTCTCTCTCTCTCTCTCTCTCTCTCTCTCACACACACACACACACACACACACACACACCCTAGGACTGGTCAGCTAAACCTGTGGTCATTTAACACCAGGGAAACCACGCTTTGTGTCAGCTTCGTGGTGGAAGACAACAGGCGATGACAGAAGGGTTTAGACCCTTCAAATAAAATAGGCATCACGCTATCAAAAGCCAAGTCCCAAGTTTGCTGAATGCATATAAAGGGCCATGTCTAAACTGACAGACCACCCTTAGGCAACACTTTTCACCAGCCGGTTCCCAAGCCAAACAGCTGCAAAGTATTTGATCTGAAAGCCTTCCACGTCGCCCCTGAGGACCAACAAGCAGAGCGTCTCTAAGAAGCATGCCTTCGGCATCACGGACTTGCCTGACAAAACAAAATCTTCCTAAATGGGTCAGAAATAAATGGCTGGCTGGGGTTTAGAAGGGAATTGCTAACAAGTGTCAGAGAGCAGCTAGGGGTGAGATGTGTGGGTCCGGTGGGCCCATGTCAAGGAGGATGGAGGCGCTGGGAAAAGGGAGAGCCCCTTGATCACACTGATGGTAACAGGGGATGGGTAGGGGGGTGGAGGGAAGGAGCAAACATGAGCAAGGTACTATATAGATATAACATGTACATATTCATACATATATGTGTACATACATATACATATGTACACATGAAAATGGCATAGTGAAACCAACTTTTTAAATTTTTTTTCAGAAGGGGTTGTTTTATTTTTAGTTGACATACTGTTGTACAAATTTATTGAGACGGTACAATGTACTGTGTTGGTCCGTGTATATATTGTGTGATGATCAGTCTGGGTGATTAGCATATCTATTATCCAAAACATGTATTACTTCCTTGGAATAAAACTTTCAAAACCTCTCCTAGCAATCTGACAGGACTACTGACTATTAGGAACCCTCCTGGGCAGTGGAACCTAGATCTTAACCTTCCTACCGCGGTCCTTTGTACTCACTCACTGACCTCTTCCCTCTGCCTCTGTCCTCTCTCAGCTTCAAGTAGCCATAAATTACCTTCTCCTTCTAAATGACTGGCTTTTACATACCACATAGTGAGTGAAATCATTAATTCATTAATTGTCTTTCTGCCCTTGTCTTATTTAACATAATACTCACTAGGCTCATCCATGTAAACCAACTATTTTATATGCTAAGGAAATTAATTTTTTAAAATGGCCAGTAAGGAGAAACGGTGCTTCTGCCTCATGAATCAGTCTATCAGTCAGTCGGCAGCTTGCCTGGGGGCATGCCGAGCCAGCCACTTCGTGCAGGCCCTTGCTGCAACTTGGATCGTCCTCCCCAACCCTGGCCAGTAGTAAAGTTCTCTTTGACCTTCAAAGCCTGGCCTAGACAGCCCTGCTCCATCTTCTCAGAGACCCCCAGAGCATCTCCCGCCTCATAACATCTCAGACCCAGACAACGCCCCTCTTCTGAGTGCACTGATCACGTGATACCATGAGCCACCTGATGAAGCTCCCTCCCCTAATAGGGTGGGGACGGCGGGGGCTCCATGGAGCAAGGGACAGGGTTGATTCATCAGTGCTCCTGCCATTCATTACTGATTCACCGAGCACTGAAGTGAGCCTGAGCTTCCCCCACAGCCCCATCCCTCTCCCAAGACTTGTTCCCTGTGACTTAGCACAGGAGCCAGACCCTGGAACCAGATAAAAAGCCATAGACGGGCTGGAGAGATGGCTTAGCAATTAAGGTGCCTGCCTGCTAAGCATAAGAATGCCTGTTCGATTCTCCAGGTCCCACGTTTAGCCAGATGCAAAGTGACACAAGGGCGCAATGCCACACTTGCCCACAAGGGGGCGGACATATCTGGAGTTTGTTCACAACAGCTGAGAGGCCACTGGTGTGCCCATTCTCTCTCTCTCTCTCTATCTCTCTCTCTCTCTCTCTCTCTCTCTCTCTCTGACCCAGAGACACCCCTGGTCTAGCTCTCAGTAACCTCACAGCTTTTGCCAGAAGAAACTCTTGCTTTATCCTCTGAGTTAATGTGAACCTGAGGGAAAAAATGTGTATCCCTGGGGAAGGGGGTGTCACAGGCATCTGTGAACAGAAGAAATGATAGAGGTAAGAGCTGAAGAAAGACAGCTCACAGTCCAAGTGTCAGCTACGCCTACAGCCAGACTTTGCCTTGGGGCAAGGATCCATTTCTGCACAGTGAGGAGGGGCTATGTTCTGCAGCAACAAAGACTATGACACCTCTCTGGCCGGACAGTAAAGCTCCACCCCTGTCCTCACAAAGCTCGTGATGGGACCGGCAATGCATGAGGGAAGTTCCCTCCCCACGCAGTGACTCAGTCTTCCAGGGTCACCATGGCAGGGGACACAGGAACCAAGGAAAGGGTCCCCAATTCTTCAGTCCTCTATTCTAGCCTGGATGGCCCTCATCAGTTCTGTTTACAGCCCATTGGTCAAAACAAGTCATACGGTCCCAAGTTGTACACAAAGGACACTGGGAAATGCCCCTCTCCTTCTGCTCAAGGAAAGAAAAGAGATGACAAGCAAATCATACAGCATCTGCCGCTTTCCTGTGAGACGACACATGGGCCTGCCAGGTGCTAGGGAGCCTGCTGGATGGTGGGGCTATAACAGCAGATAGGACAGCACCACAGCATTATGGCAGAGCTTAGAACAGAGTGAAGTGGAGAAAGACTACAGTAAGACAGACAAGACCAGCAGATGCAGATCAATGCACAACACAGTTAGGACATGGAATGCAGCAGATGCAATAAGACACCTGGGGGGGGGGGCTAATGCAAGCCAGTCTTAAGGAGAACAGAGATCAGAGAAGAATTCCACAGTGAATTTTTCTTTTCTTTTTTCTTTTCTTTTCTTTTTTTATTGTTTGAGACAGGGTATCACTACATAGCTCATACTAGACTCAAATATGCAACCCTATTGTATGCTGGGCTTACAGGCATGCACTAGTGCACCCATCTTCAGGAGGAGATCTTAAAGGGGAAACAGTCAGCCGGGGTAAAACAGGGACGGAGAGCACTGGAAAAAGGGTTGGGGTACCTGTGCAAAGGTGTGCATTTGGGAAACTGAAACAAGTTCCAGGTGGAGCAACAAGCATGGCTGAAGAAGGCAAGGGCAGGCATAGTCCCTGGACAGTTCCCAGATGAGGCATGACCCACTCAGATCAGGACTGGGCTGCCTCATTCTACCCACGAGCCCTGGGCTCCACAGGCCCCATCTGTAGCCTGCCCCCTTTGCAGTGAACACAGCTCCACGCTGTGGGTGACGAACCCTGATGGTCCCCGTAGGCACCGTTCATCTGGCACCTGAGTCCGTCCTGCTCCCTCACCATGCATACCCAACCCAACAGGATGCGATGGTGTCTCCTGAATCTCTTCCATCAAGACCAAATGACTCTTGCTGGAGGCCCAGAAGTGGCTTGAGGAAGCCACTTCCTTCCTTAAGGAAGAAAGCAAATATAAAACCGGCTCAAAATAGTGTGGGGCTAAAAAGCTGAAAACCAGCCATTATAATTACAAGTATTTTTATCTGTTGCCCAAAAGGGAGTGTTGGATCACTTTCCAACTGTTGCTCTATGGAAGTTTGTCTGTTTCTTGTCAAGTACTTCAGACTCCCAGATCAGGAACAGCACCAGAACTAAGCCCTCCATCCCAGTGCAAGCCAACCCATCACATGAGGTGAGCGAGCAGGGCAAAGAGCGGGGCCTGGGCCCCACCCCATGGGCCAGAAATGAGGTGATCTAGTGGAGGAGAAAGATTGGAAGATTATCAAGGACTCACACTCTGGAGCAGGGGCATGCTGGCACAGACGCGACTGTCACCTGCAGATGAGCTTAGACCAAATGCATGCATCTCTGCAAAGCCAGGGAGGAAAAAGGATCCATAGGAAGGGCTGCTGCCAAAGTGGATCCGTTTCCTTCTGCCGCACTGGACAGGCCACCTCAGCATATAGGGATGAGTCGGACCAGCGATGAGCACAACAGACAGTGATCAGCATGGGCCTGACATCTGAGCAAGCACATGGGGTGTGTTGGCATCGGTACGTGGGGTGTGTTGATGTCGGTACGTGGGGTGTGTTGATGTCGGTATGTGGGGTGTGTTGATGTCAGTACATGGGGTGTGTTGGCGTCGTTACATGCCCACACAGTCTGTCTCCACTCTCCCTCCTCACCCCTTGAGCCGGACAAAACTAACAGCTAGCATAACTGGCACTGCTCACATTGTCCTGACTTCCCTTATTGAGGGTTAAAGCCAGCCAACAAGAAAGGCGAATTCTGCTTCCAAAAGCCCATGGCAGTATAGACTTGTGATCACGGTGCCGGAGAGGCAGGAGCAAGAGGATCCCTGGGGCTTGCTAGCTAGTTAGTCTAGCAGATTAGTGAGCTCCAGGTTTAGAGGAAAACAAGTCTCTTGATATGAATATGCATTATAAGGCCAATCTAACTGGCCACAGTTAATGGCAGGTAGGTAGGAGAGGGAAAGATTTTCTTCAGTCACGTGCCCACTGGTAAAGTGCACATGCTCCCTTTAAATGATCTCTCACCCAAGGCTGATTAAACTCAATGGATCACCAAAAAAAACAAAGAGACAGAAAAGTAGAATGGGATCTAGTTGGAAAGGGGGCATCAGCAGGAGTATGGGAGGCAAATGTGATCAAAGTACATTATATGCATTTACGAAAATGTCATGATGAAACTCACTACTGTTTATAACTCATATATGCTAATGTAAAACAAAAAATATGATGGAGCCAAGAGTGGTGGCACAAACCTCTAATCCCAGCACTTGGGAGGCAGAGGTGGGAGGACTGCTGTGTGTTTGAGGCTAGCCTGAGACTACAGTAAATTGCAGGTCACCCTGGGCTACAGCAAGACCCTATGTCCAAAATAAAAGGCGAAGAGTGACTAACGGGGACACCCGATGTTGACCTCTGGTCTCCACACTCACAGGCACCTGCATATGTATGTGCACCCACATATGTTAGAACATGCATATGCACACATACATACACACCATGCACACAAATATTTTCCCCAAGATGCTTAGGAGTAAAATCAATGTTGTGAATTGATTTCCTCTGGCATGCTATCTGACATGGGAACATGTGAGGGTGTATGGATGAAGCAGATGCTGAGCTGGTGATGCAAAGGTAGTGATTGTTCAAGGAGCTCCATACACTTGTCTGAAGTTGGTGATGGTGCAAGGGACTCTGTACACTTGTCTGAAGAAGATGATGATGCAAGGAGCTCTGTACACTTGTCTGAAGTTGGTGATGGTGCAAAAGGCTCTGTGCACTTGTCTGAAGTTGGTGATGGTGCAAGGGGCTCTGAGCTTTTGTCTATTGATTCTTACATATGCCTTAGAAATTTATAATAAAAGAAATGTTTAAGACACTGATGGAGCCCCGTGCAGAACGTCCTCCACCTGCAAGGACCCTACCTCAGGAGCTAGTTATTCCTAAACAAGACCATGGGGGGCCTGGAAGCCCCTTACACTGTGGCAAGTCTGCAGACTGTGGTCACGCCTCCTTGCGTCACAATTGCTGGATTTCTAAGGGCTGGGGATCGGGCTGCTGACTTGGCTCTGCAAGTTGCCAAGTGGAGTCAACAAGCAAATGGCAGACCCGAGAGACAGAAAGTCAAGGGCCCAGCTCTCTTTTAAGAATCCGGTGCTAATCTTCTTCCTTGGGAAGCTTGGGAGGAAGATCCTCATTACGAGAAGTCCCTGTCCTTGGCACACCATCTGAGATTCATGGGGACCCTCACGGCCTCTGTCATAGGCTTTTTGAGGTGTGATATTAGCTTTGTGAATATTGTAGGATTTACTTTTTTTTTTGGAGAGAGACACAGAGAGAGGGAAAGGGAGACAGAGAATGGGCGTGCCAGCAGCCTCTCAGCTGCTGTGAACAAACTCCAGACCCGTGCGCCCCCTTGTGGGCAAGTGCAGCATTGCGCCCTTGCGTCACTTTGTGTCTGGCTAAACGTGGGACCTGGGGATTGGAACCGGCGTTCTTAGGCTTGGCAGGCAGGCATCTTAACCATTAAGCCATCTTTCCAGCCCCGATTTACTATTTTTTGAGAGTCCTTTTTTAAAAAATAACTAAAAAAAAAAAAAAAGACAAATCCTGCAATATTTAGGAATGATGGTATGGAATCTGAGACTTTCTTCAAAAGACCACAGAGGCTGGGGAGGGGACAGGTTGAAGAAGGCTGACAGGATGAATAATTGGGATGAGTGCATAGAGGTTTGCTCTATAATTCTAATTTTTTTTTGTACAGAAGAAAAATATGTGAACAATTTCTTGAAGAGTTTGCCCTGATCGAGGGAAAAACACCTCCTTCTCGGGAAGAGATCTCCTCGGCAGTTCTCTTTCATGTGTAACAGGCACTTTTAGTCTTGCTTGGTGACCAAACTCTCATTTTGCATGACAGGAGAACCTGGCCTCAATCTACTCCATATCATGTGATTTGAAAATAAACAATAACAACAAAAAACTCTGTGCTCCATGCTTTTTAAACAACTCAGCTCAGAGGTTTTTCTGGAGTCCTCGCCCAGAATCCAGGATTTTATTTAAAGCCCAGGCCTCTCTGGAATGAAGAGGACTCCTGGCTGCATTAAAAGTGTCAGGACCTGTCAGTGCCAATTTGTGAAGAAGTGTTGGTGGTGACACTGTACCCAAGGTCCCAGCTGCATCAGGGACTTTTGCATTTTATTAAAATGATGATTGCATCCACAGTTATCTACAGCATGCAATTATGAATATGTGTCTTACCAGCTTGATGCTTAAGCTTATTTTTCCAGTAATAGTAACTCTGCCATTATAATGAGAATAAATATCATTAATGCACCAGCAATTTCACCCATGAGCAAAAATTCAGGGACTAACTACACTCATATGGGAAATGATATGGATGCTGTAATTTGAAAAATTAGCTAAGAGTTAGTAAGGCCCTACCATATAAAAGGAAGAAAAGTTCTGTTACACAGGACCAGCTTGCAGTGCCACAGTGCAAGGCACACAGGAAGTGCCAACAGCTGCGAAGTGAGGCAGGGAAGTCCCAGGCAGTTGAAGGGAGCTGCATGTGGCTGGGAATCAAGTGGAAGAGGATGTGAGGGGAAGTAGTATGTAGCAAACGTGTGTGTCCAGGGCTCCTTATAAGCCACAGCATTCTAGTGGCCATGAGAGAAACAGATTCTGTTTGAAGTTCTTTGGGTTCTGTTTTTCGTGGTGTCAGTGGATTTTTTGTTTGCTGTGTGCACATGGGCATCTGTGTGTGTGTGTGTGTGTGTGTGTGTGTGTTGCTTATTGTGCGAGTGGGTGATGTACACATGTGTGCGCACACATGTGGAGGCCAGAGCTCAACATTTAGGTGTTTCCTCATTCACCCTCCATATTTCCTTTTTATAAATATTTTTATTTATTTGCAAGCAGAGAGAGAGAGAGAATGTGAATGAGAATGAATATGGGCATGCCAGGGCCTCTAGCCACTGTAAACATACACCACCTTGAACATCTGGCTTTACATGGGTTCTGAGAATCGAACCCAAATCACTAGGCTTTGAAGGCAAACTTCTGAGCCATCTCCCTATCTTCATATTTATTTATTTTTAAATATATTCTTATTATTTGTGTGAGGGAGAGAGAGCACAAGTGAGCATGGGCATGCCAGGGTCTCTTGCCCCTGCAAACAAACTCCAGGAATTGAACCCAGGCCAACAG
Source organism: Orientallactaga sibirica (assembly GCA_036365145.1). Taxonomy (NCBI): domain Eukaryota; kingdom Metazoa; phylum Chordata; class Mammalia; order Rodentia; family Dipodidae; genus Orientallactaga; species Orientallactaga sibirica. The sequence continues at coordinate 37,813,593 of JAEOAD010000008.1, forward strand.
GCTTTGCAAGTAAGTGCTGTTAAGTGCTGAACCATGTCACTAGCCCTCATATTATTTATTTATTTATTTATTTATTTACTTACTTATTTGAAAGGGGGCAGACATACATATATATATATATATGGAGAGAGAGAGAGAGAGAAGGAGAGAGAGAATTGGCACACCAGCCCCTCCAGCTACTGTAAATGAACTCCAGATACATGCACCACCTTGTGCATCTGGCTTATGTGGGCACTAGGGAATCAAACCTGGGTCCTCGGGCTTCGTAGGCAAGTGCCTTAACCATGAGACCACCTCTCCAGCCCTCTCACTGAACCTGGAGCTCAGTGATTCAACTGTACTAGCTAGCCAGCAAGCCCCAGGGTTCCTCTTGCCTCCACCTCCCCAGTGCTGGGGTTACAGATGCATACCAGCACACCTTGCTCTTACATGGGTCTGGGGACCCAAACTCAGTCCTCACTCTTGTCTTGCAAGCACTTCCCCCACTGAGAAATCTCTCCAGCCCTTTTTTGCTTTTTTTTTTTTTTTTAATTTGAAAGAGACGAGAGAGAGAGAGAGAGAGAGAGAGAGAGAGAGAGAGAGAGAGAGAATAGGTGCACCAGCGGCCTCTCAGCCACTGTGAACAAACTCCAGATGCATATGCCCCCTTTGTGGCGCATGTGTGACATGGCGTTTGCGCGTCCACCTTGCTTTACATCTGGCTAAACTGGCCCAGGGACCTGGAAGAATTGAGTCTGGGTGGTTCTTAGAACTCACAGTAATCCTCCAGGCGCCTTCACTGGGATTAAAGCCATCTCTCCAGCCCTTGCTTGCTTTTTAAAGACAGCTCTCACTATGACTATGCAGGCCAGCCAGGCTTCACACATTACCCTCCTGCCTCCCAAGTATGGAATCCCAAGCATGCAACGCCATGCCCAGCTGAGAAACAGTCCAACAGAAACTAAAAGAGCATCTACTGTCAGCACTTAGGAGAGGAGGAGAATTGGCTCAGAGAAGGACCTAGAACCAAACCAGCTCTGGCGAGGTCAGCTGAGGAACAGTGGGAGTCTCGGGCTGGCCACAGTGATCCCATGATGCTCACCACGGCTGCTGTTGAGAACACAGCCTCCCTGCACTACTGCATGCCTGCACTCCTCGGGAGCTCAAGTCCTGTTGCCGTGGCTCAGGCCCAATGCCCATCCGTGAGGCAGCAGAAGGCAGCATATCTGAAATTACCATCCTGTCAAGACACCAGGCAACCAGAGAAACAGGAACAAAGACACCTCCTTCCTGCTCTGGGCTCTGATCTGGATCTCCCACTGTGCTTAATGCCCAAAGCAAACCTCAAGTAGGGAATACTGGCTAACCCTCCATGGATGGAGGACCTGAGGCATAGAGAGGTTGGGTGGCCTGTCCAGTGACACATACAGAAAGTGACAGACCTGAACTTGTCTGACATGGAGGAGCAAGTATCCTCCAAGCCACAAGGTTGCAGAAGTCAGCAGCAAAGGGATGTAGGATCAAAATCTGAATGGCAGCTACATTTTCACATTTTTCTTAAAGCCAACCCCTCGAGTAGAATGGACCACTTTCTGGAGATGAGAAATTATACTTAAAAGAGTCCAAGAAGCAAGCATCTTAGATCTGTGCCCAGTGTCTCTGATCTTCAAAACCCTCGGTAAGAATAAATCCACCCCTTCTGATGTCTTAGATCTTCAAGAGGGATGAAAAGTTTACAAAAGAAATTCAGAGCACCGATGGTTGCTACAGTCCCAAAGAAGAAGGGAGGAGCCATGTAAAGAAGCTTTGGTGAGGCCAACCTCTGCAGAGGGCCTTCAAAGAGGCATCTCCACCTCCACCCAGGACCACAGCGCCCATCTCCGCTACGAGCACCGCCTCATGCATTTAGCTGGGCAGCCTCGGCGGGCAGGTCCTGAGGTAGCGGGGCTGGCGCTATTCGCATCAATGGTTCTGCCACCAGTGCCACTCTGCAGAAGGAAAACTCAACCTTGGAAAGTAAGTGCCGTCAAAAGAGCATGTCGGCCCCAGGATCGTGCTTCCTTGCCTGCTTCGTGCAACTGCAGGCTCCACCGGAGGCTCACGGGGCAGGAAAAGCCACGGGAGGGGGAGAGAAGAAGCCAAGGGCCAGACGCTGAGAAGGAGCTGGGTGAGTCACCCCAGCTGCCTGCTTCTCAGGGTCCTCGCCAGTGTCTCTGAACTCAGCACCCCCAACACCAATACCCAGTCCAGAAGAAAGTGAACCACCATGGAGTCAATTCCTTGACTAGGCAGATAGAGAGGGAAAAAGCGGTGACTACACCTCCTCCTCCTTCTTCCTGGCCTGGAGGAATTTTTTTTTTTTTTTTTTTTTTGGCCAGCTTCCTGGGACTGCACTGTACTGGATGCACCGAGAACCAATCAGCGCTTCCCACCCTCACTCATGGACCAATCACAAACTTGGGACGGGCAGGCTCTCCCATTCAATAAAAATGCAGTTCCCACCAAAACTGAGGGTTTTTCCAACTCTAGAGCCCCCCGCCCCCACTGTCCTCACAGAGGAGTCTGCTTTCTCTCCCTCTTACTCTGAAATAAACTGTGTTCTTTTAAGATACCTTCCTGCCCCTTAATTCCTTAATTGGTAGAGAAAACGTACACAAGACCAGTAGACTGTAACAAATGCACATGTCCTTTGCAGAACCCACGTTCCTCTAAGACATTTCTTTTCCTTCCTTCTTTTTAGGAGGTGGTGCTAGGAATTGAACCCAGGGCTTCAAGCATGCCCAGACAAGCACTCTACCACATCCCTAGCTCTCAAGCATGTAATTTCAGCCACCAAAAGCCATGTGTAGGACTTCTCTCCTGTGTCCTGTAGCTCACTCTCAATACGGGCTTCTAGGACCCAACTGAAACATCCTGCGAGCATTTCAGGAAGCACTGCGACCACTTGGTACACAGTCCCCTGATGGCATATTTCTAGCATCCCCACCATGCTGGAGCCACACTGGATGACAAAGGTGCACCCTTCAGAAGAGGCTCAGGCTACACCCACCCAAGAAGCTCCTGGCCTGGCCCACTCAGGTCACCTCAGAAGCAGCTGACATCTGAAGGCACAGGTCACCCTTCTCTATAAACAGGGCTTGTGACAATGCTTCCTCCACCTGGCACCATGGCCAGTGCTGATGCTGCCACAGGCTGTGAGTGGCCGCTGGCTGTCCTACTATGCACCCCACACACCTCAGCCTCTGCAGTTCTGCCAGTGGCTGTCCTATCTCTTCTGTGCTTCAGTGAGCTCAGCTTCCCAGAGTGCAGGGTTTGTGATGCAGTGCTCCGCTGCCTGGGTGACTGTAGCACAGCTCGGCTTTTGAACCTAGCCGAGAAATCCCAGTCTGGGTACTAAGCTTCTCAATGCTGTGGTTGTAAGTGGCGACTTCCTAGAGGCCCTCGCCTGATGGCCCCAGGAGGCTGGAGACATAGAACCTGGACCTGGACGCACACACCCACCAGCCAGCTGCTAGGGTCACAGTGACTGCTATATTAGTAGTGTTTTCCCCTAATCTGTTAAACTCTTCCTTCCACCTTAGTTCCCAAAGTTAAAAACCCTGGATTTAAAGAACAATCATGGTCTTGTCTATTCTGGTCTAGTACGGTGTGGTTTAGTGTGTTCTCAGGTGGTGTGGTGTGGTGTGCTGTGATGTGGTGTGGTGTGGTGTGGTGTGCTGTGCTGTGATGTGGTCTGGTGTGGTGTGGTGTGCTGTGATGTGGTGTGGTGTGTGGTGTGGTGTGCTGTGATGTGATGTGGTCTGGTGTGGTGTGGTGTGGTGTGCTGTGATGTGATGTGGTCTGGTGTGGTGTGGTGTGCTGTGATGTGGTCTGGTGTGGTGTGGTGTGGTGTGCTGTGATGTGGTGTGGTGTGCTGTGCTGTGCTGTGCTGTGGTCTGGTGTGGTGTGGTGTGCTGTGATGTGGTCTGGTGTGGTGTGGTGTGGTGTGCTGTGATGTGGTGTGGTGTGGTGTGCTGTGATGTGGTGTGGTGTGCTGTGATGTGATGTGGTCTGGTGTGGTGTGGTGTGCTGTGCTGTGCTGTGGTCTGGTGTGGTGTGGTGTGGTGTGCTGTGATGTGGTCTGGTGTGGTGTGGTGTGGTGTGCTGTGATGTGGTGTGGTGTGGTGTGGTGTGGTGTGGTGTGATGTGGTCTGGTGTGGTGTGGTGTGGTGTGCTGTGATGTGGTGTGTGGTGTGCTGTGCTGTGCTGTGCTGTGATGTGATGTGGTGTGGTGTGGTATGGTGTGGTGTGGTGTGGTGTGGTGGTATGCTGTGATGTGGTGTGGTATGGTCTGATGTGGATTGGTATAACCTGGTATGGTCTGTGGGATGTCGTATGATCTGGTGTGGTGGTGTAGTGTAGCCTACTGTGATGTGGGTGTGGTCTGGTGTGGTGATGTAATATACCCTGGTGTGGGATGGTGTAGTCTGATGTGATGTGAGGTGGTATAGTGTGGTGTGGGGTGAGGATGTGAGGTGATGTGATGGTCCACTATGGTGGTGTAGTCTAGTGTGGGGTGGTGTAGTCTGATGTGATATGTGGTGGTGTAGTATAGTCTGGTGTAGGGTGGGGTGGGGTAGTGTGGTCGGCGTGATGTGCTGGTACAATCTAGTGTGGGGTGAGGTGGTCTGGTTTAGTTTGATTTGCACTACTGGGGATGGACTCAAAGGTCTCATGCATGCTAGACAAGTGCTCTACCACTGAGATATATCCCTGGCCCCAGAACAGTCTTTTGACCTCTAGTACTTGGCACTTGACACTCCCCCATGATTAATAGATGACTTCACGGTGCTCATGTAGATGCTGGATTCGAGAACACGAAGAACAAACACGTAGTGTGCATATGCAAATGGGGGTGGGCTGTACTTCTAAAAAGGAAAAAAATATTCAGGAACTCCCTTTATATGGGAGCATCCCACTGCATCCTCAAATAGCCATATTGCCTACATGAAGTCTCTCCTCTCTTTGTCCTTCAGGTAAGGGAAGAGATGACTAGCTGCATGTGTTTTCCCTATGCCCATCCCAGCTCCACTGCCTCATATGCGGGTTTACTACTGTGGGGTGGAGCTCAGTCATTACAGAATGGCAGAGGAGCATCACAACGAGCTGGGGAAGAGCTCCATTCAGGCACACACAAAGGTTCTGGGAAAGGCCTGCTGTAATGATATGCTAATAGTATACACAGATGAAAGCACACAAAGCCTCAGCAATCAGAGAAGAATGAAAAGTCAATCTCGTGTAGAAAACACCACTTTAGGACATGTCTGCTTTCACCCCACATGGTTCTCAGCTCTCAACTGTACTGGAACCAGCAGCTCCACAGCTCCAGGTAAGAAGAGAGGGAAGCTTTAGCCAGCAAGGGAAATCTTTAGCCCTGGACCAACCAGCTCAGCATTTGGCAGCTTAGACTTGACTCTCTCATGGCCCCCAGGAGCTCTGAGGCAACAGGATCCCGGAGTGACTTTCTGCATGACATGATTCCTGCATGTGCAGCTCAGGTGGGCAGAGAGAGAAGGGGGACTTTCACATGGTCAATGTGGTGGTGGCATGGCCACAGCAGGTCTCCAGTGCTCTTTCACAGACCCACCTGCCACCTGCCTCTCTAGCCACAACACCACCTTGTCCACCTTACTGCAGACTCGGGGGTCTCCTTCCTGTTCCTACAATCTTCCACCTCCTTTCCTGCACCTGGCTTTGGCACCTGATGCTCTCTGTGTACAAAGCCAGGATGTAGTGTCCACCCTCTGCTTATGCCATCATTTTTCCTTGCCATCATGGAGTTCCCCTCAAGTCTGTAAGCCAAAATAAACCCTTTCCTCCCATAAACTGCTCTTGGTCGGGTGTTTTCTGCCAGCAACGCAAAGCTGACTGCAACAGTAAAACTGGTGCCGAGAAGTGGTGTCATTGCTGCTAGAAACCTGACTGTGTGGCTTTGGGCCTTTTGGGACTGATCTGCAGGAGGAAAGTGGAAGGATTAGAAACCTTTGCCTAAGAGAAGCCTTGCCATGTTGTCAGTACAGCTTGATGGACTATTCTAGTCAGAGTTGAAAGACCTGAATGAAGGAAGAACTACGGACTGTGAGGTTTGGCTTATAAGGGTGAAAAAGAACTTTGTAGGGACTGGGCTAGAAGCAGTTTGTGTGAGAGGCTTGCTGTTAGGCCCATGTCCTGAGAACTTGTGCAGGGTTGCTTTGTGTACAAATGGACTGGTGTGAGCAGAAGGATAGGGCACAGAGAAAATGAACCTTTAGGCTGAAACTGCTGCCACTTCAGCTGCAATTGTTTGAGAGATTGCAACCATTGAGATTGGGCCAGCTGACCTGTACTGAGACAACAGGAAGAATGCAGATTCTTTTAAAGGGGCCTGAATGCTGAAGGAAGGTCCTGTTCATCAAAGTCTGCTTTATTCCACCCTGGATTAACAAGTTGGTAGTACTATGAGTATAACAAATGCAGGAAAGAGAGGGTCATTGAATTTGCAACATGGTGAAGCAAGCTTATTGCCTGTGTGGAGGCCCAAGGGAGCCATGAAGATGAACCACTGGTTGTAGTTGGAGGTCCAGGATGATGGGATGGCTGCCAAAGAGAGTTGCCCAGCACCAAATGAAGTTTTCTGAGACCGTGAGTGGCCTAGTTGGAGAGGCAGAATTTGAACTCCAGAGACTTTGTCACTGGTTAGAATTATTGGACTTGGAGACTTGTCACAGACTAGAGTTGTTGGACTTGGAGCTACAGAGTTTGGTGTTTGCCCTGTTTGTTTTAAATCTTGGCATTGGTTGCCTATTTCTTTGCTATGCCCAATACCATCTTGTATAGTGTGAATGTTTATTCTGTGCCATTACTGGTGTTTTTTTTTTTCTGTGTTACATCTTGGTTAAAAAACCTTGGACTGGGCTGGAGAGATGGCTTAGCAGTTAAGGCGCCTGCCTGCTCAGCCTAAAAATGCAGGTTCCAATCTCCAGTGGTTCCAATCTCCAAGTCCCACATTTAGCCAGATGCAAAAGTGATGCAAGGGCGCAATGCCGCACTTGACCAAAAGGGGGCGCACACATCTGGATTTCGTTCTCAGCAGCTGAGACACTGCTGGCATGCCCACCTCTCTCTCTTCTCTCTCTCTCTCTCAAAAAATAAAAAAATATATTAAAAAAAAAAACCTTGGGCTATGGGAATGTTTGCACATCATTGAGATTGATAAAATCTATGGGGACTTTAAAAGTTGGACTGAATGCATTGCATTTTACATCATGTATGGTTATCAGTTTGTGGGGGCCAGTCCCCCATAAACTTACGTGTTCTGAATGCTAGGTCCCTAGCTGGTGGCAATCTGGAAATTGAAGCCTCCTGGAAGCAGTGTATTGTTGGGGGTGGGCTTATGGGTGTTATAGCCAGTTTCCCCTTGCCAGTGTTTGGCACACTCTCCTAATGCTGCTGTCCACCTGATGTTGACCAAGTGGTGATGTCCACCCTCTGCTTATGCCATCATTTTCCCCTGCCATCATGGAGCTTCCCCTCCATGTCTTAAGCCAAAATAAACCCCTCCTTGCCATAAGGTGCTCTTGGTTTTGTGTTTTCTGCCAGCAATGCAAAGCTTAACTGCAATACAACCCAACCTACTTTCTAGCCATGCACTCTGCTTCATGGCCCACAGAGGTATGAGGAGTTTCAGATGTATGGTCCTGCTGCCATGAACTCTACCATGGCTTCCCGCCATGGTGACCCTTTAGAATTTAAGCTAAATAAATTCTTCCTCTATTAAGATGCTTCTCTGGGGCATTTTATCACAGTGACTAGAAAAGTAGCTCACATACCAGCACTTGTCAGGAAGAGATGAAGCAAACACCATCTCTCCTGACCACTGCACCTTTTCCCCAGCACCCAGAGAACAGAGCCTTCTACCCACTTTCACTCTGATAAACCTTCACAGCCCTGCCCAGGAAGAACTAAAAATATGATCATTCCAGGGTTGCTTACCATTTACCAACAAATCGTTCTTACACAGGCAGGACTCAATTTCTACCCTCCAGGGACTTGTGTCCAGTGAGGGAGACTAGAATACAGGAGATCACAATCCTGTGGGTAGGGACTTATTTCCACTCTTCCAGCACTTTCTGGGCATGGACTGATGATTCGGTATTTAGGAGCATCCACTGGCCAGCACTAAATCCATATGACTCCATTCAGTGTGTCTTCAGAGACTCACTAGCCTGGTATCTGGTTCTTCTCTACCACATTGTTTTGCTAAAGCCACACCTCACCTGCCCTTGAACTCATCTGAATTAGAACTCAAGTTGCTTCCAATTTGACCTCCCTTCTTGAAAGTTTATTTAAGAACTAGACAAAGCACACTGAAAACGGTGGCCTGGGACCAGAGATGTAGCTCAGTGGTAGAGTGCTTGCCTAGCATTCTTAAAATTTATTTATTTATTTATTTATTTATTTATTTATTAGAAACAAAGCGGGGGGAGAGAGGGAGTGAAAATGGACATGCCAGGGCCTCCAGCTACTGCAAACGAACTCCAAACGCATGCGCCACCATGTGCATCTGGCTTATGTGGGACCTGGAGAATCAAACCCGGGTCCTTAGGCTTCACAGGCATGCACCTTAACCGCTAAGCCATCTCTCCAGCCCCTTGCCTAGAATTCTTGAGGCCCAGGGTTCAATGAACAGCACTGGAAAGAGAAAATCACAGCCTGAACCTGGAATGAGGGCAAAGGTCATCTTCTAAGACTGACTATGAAACCCACACTCAGCGTGGGCACATCTCAGTGGTATTTGCTGGTTGTGAAAAGGAAACTTAATCAGTGTAGATTTAGAAAGCACAAAACCATTCCAACTGGCTGCTGGGCATATGTGTGCATACACACTGACAAGACGTGTGATGCTGCTTGTGATAGGCACTACCACCGCAGCACGTGTGCTCACTTAGTGAAAAGCTGAGTTCCCTACTTTGCTTTGCTTTTTTGAGATGAGGTCAGGCACGTTCACGGTGGTATGGCCACAGGCAATCATGACTAGTGGTTTCTGATAAAAATACTATCATCCCAAAGATGTGTTATTAAACTTTATTGATCCAGTCACCATGAAGCCCTGGAAGCTGGCACCTCCCACAGAAACAGCTCTTCTGCAACAATACACGTCTTCTACAGATTTGGGGGTGTATTTTTTTGGGGGGGAAGAGTCCCTTCTAGCAGTCAACCTCACCTTCGGCTGATACTGAATGCCACCCTAGACAACTGTCTGTCTCACCCACAGCTCCACATTCACCAGTGTAAAACTGTATGTGAAACTCTCCTGCCTTAAGTCTACAAAGCTGAGGTTGGGTTCTTTTAGGGTTTTTATTATTATTTTATTTTTGAGAGAGAGAAAGAGGCAGAGAGAGGGGGGGCATGCCAGGCCTTTCAGCCACTGCAAACGAACTCCAGACATGTGTGCACCCCCCTTGTGCACATGTGCAACAGTGCACACTTGTGTCACTGTACGTCTGGCTACATGGGACCTAGAGATTTGAACATGCGTTCTTAGGCTTCACAGGCAAGCACCTTAACCACTAAACCATCTTTCTAGCCCTTCTTTTACTTTTAATGTTACATTTTCATGTCTTCTTTGTCAATCATGCAGATGTTTTTGACTAAGATTTTTCAAAGAACCAACCTTTTCTCTATCCCATGCACTGGGTTTATCTTTTTGTGTGGATTTCATTAGGGGTGTTGCGTTGGTTGGCTGTTTTAACAGAGGCTCTTGCCAAAAAAAAAAAAAAATCTCCGAGGAGGCCAGCATTAGGGATAACCACAGTGTTAGGAGTCATGAGGCACAGGGTGCTCCCAGGCCAGCCTTACCTCAATGAGCTTCCTCTCATAGGAGCTTGCTAGCTCTTCTGCAATTTCTCCGGGCTTCTGTTCAGGGACTGGCACTTCTCCATCAGCGTTCCAAAGATTGGGCACAACTTTAGAGAAAAGAAAGACACTGTAAGTATTATAACATCAATCGAAAATTATTCACCCCTCAATTAAAAAAAATATTTCTGCCAGGCTTGGTGGCGCACACCTTTAATCCCAGCACTTGGAGCACCATGAGTTTGAGGCCACCCTGAGACTACATAGTGAATTCCAGGTCAGCCTGGGCCACAGTGGGACCCTACCTCAAAAAAAAAAAAAAAAAAAAAAAAACCAAACTCTCTCTCTCTCTCTCTCCGTATATATATATATCCAATGGTTTCCTTAGGGAGAAGATTCTTTATAAGAAAAAAGGCACAATTAGTGATAGCTTCAATAGCATGAAATCCTCACACACGTACAGCAAAGTGAGTGATGATAAATGGCACAGAACGAGCTGTCAGGCACACTGGGAGGAAGCCTGAGGAGAGATCTCAACAGCACTTTCCATCTCAGAGAGCCTACAGTGCATTTTTCACATTGGCCAAATTTCTTTTTCTACAGGAAAAAGTTATCACAAGAGGCGGAGTCTGCATCTAGCCTGATGCGGAACTGACAGTAACAGGAGTAGGTGAGAAAACCGAGAGCTGCATCTTCAGACACTCCTTTGGAGGACTAAGGCGAGGCAGCCTGGAGAAAAACAAAACCATCACACGGGCGACAAGGACCGTGGCTCCTCGCGGGCCAGGGTATACAAGAAGTGGACATCCGCAAACTCCAAGTTAACCCAGAAGAGGACACGGAGAGGAACTGAGCATGAGCCAAGTGCTGCCACAGAGAAGCCTGGGAACAAGGGCGAGAAGGAGCCTGGCACCGGGCACTGGAAGGGCCACGGGGTGCGTTTTATATATGGGTGGCCTCCGTTCAGAAGGCAGGATGCTGCAGGCTCAGTTTCCAGTGTGTGGATGAAACTCCTAGATGCCCCTTCTCACCCACGATGACACTTTAATGAGGCAAAAGTGGGCTCTTTCATGGCCTGCGGCTCAGTTTCAGCTGCTTGATGCCCAGGTCCCCATCAGCCACAGCTGGCCAGGGCTGACTGAGGAAGTGAGGCCCCGGTGACAACGGGAGCACAGAGTGAGACCCGAAGCTCTTTCTACCCATAGATGACACCTTTTCAGCCACTGCAAAAATGACCTAATAGTACCGACCACCTGAGTTACTTAAAGGGAGAATTTAAAGGACTTCCAAGGAAAGATGAGAGACAAAATGCATTCATTTATATTCATTTCCTCACAAAACCCATTAAAGTAGCAATTCATTTTTTTTTTCCCTGAAGGAGAAAGAATTGTAGAGGAAACAAACCAACAATGAGGACAGGTGCTGAGATTCAAGTAGGTCAACTGGTGAGAAAATCTCATTCCTAGATACAAGTGGATGACACCAAAATTCAATCTGATTAAAATGGAATGACTCACACAAGGCAGGCACACTGCCAGCTCAGTGCACTCTGGGAATGAGAGGGAAACCAGAGCTAACCAGCCAAGGTAGGGCAAGACGTTTGTGTAAGGGCCGTTCTTTGCAGAAAGTAGCACAGTGGGTCTGCACTGAAAGCAGGCATTTAACGGACGCATTGCACACTAACCTGCTGAGCTCAGTGTCCTTCCCTCCTCTCAACCCCACTGGCTCTCAGCACAGCAGGCAGCCAGCATGCACCTTTTTTTAAATACTTATTTATTTATTTATTTATTTATTTATTTATTTATTTATTTATTTGAGAGAGAGAGATACAGAAATAGGCAGGTAGAAAGAGAGAGAGAGAATGGGTGCACCAGGGCCTCCAGCCACTGCAAAGAAACTCCAGATGCATGCACCCCCTTGTACATCTGGCTTATGTGGGTCCTGGAGAATCGAGCCTCAAACCGGGGTCCTTAGACTTCATAGGCAAGCGTTTAACCGCTAAGCCATCTCTCCAGCCCCAGCATGCACCTTTAAGCGAGTGAACAGAAAAGGTTTCTGCTGGGAATCCCAGGAGCCCAAAAGACCTAAGGAGATTGATGGGGTGAGAGGGAGAGCTGTCCCAGGGAAATGGCAAGGCCATGCAGCCTCACCAAGGCCCAAAGTCAATATTCACAGAGCCTCTAACAACTTGCTAGTGTCCCACTCAACACCCAAGTAGATAGACAGACATTACCTTTCCCTTGACAAACACCTAGGATGAAAAATAAACACGAGATGAAAAGACACACAAGTCGTAAGAGAGACTATTTTCAAGGAAAGTTCAAAAAACAAACTAGCGGTGATATTCCTAGAGACAGGGAGAGAGAAGAGGTATACATAAGACAAGAAACAGGAGCTGCTTTAACAGAAGAAACGCACACTCAGAGAAAAATGGTTCTTTTCAATGGAAAACTGTGACAAGAGCAATGGGACTGAGCATAAGGGAAAAGAGCAGGAACTTTTCCAGAAATAGAGGCAAAAGATAATAAAAAGAAATTAAAATGGAAAAAGAAAACTGTAGGCCCAATGGAGAAGCTAACACAAAGACCAGGAATCCAAAGACACAATTCTACAGTTTCCTAGACCAACAGCTACACCTGCCAAGAGCTTTGAAGAGCTCCCAGGACGCCCAGCATGGTGTGGAGAGAGCAAACCAGACGGAGCACCTCGGAATCCAGGCAAGGCAGGGAGAGGCCTCTGGAGTGGAAGTGGGATTTCTTACCATGGATCGGGGATTAGGCACTGTGCAGGATTTCTTCAAAGCAACATGACAGACTAGCAGACAATGAAGGAATACTTACTTTCACCACCCCGAGGGAACACCACCTCTGCCCCAGAACCATATACCAGGCCACCCACATGAGAAGTAGCACGAAAGGGCAGCTGTGGGCACACGCCCCAGGGCAAAGCACAACCTAACAGAAAGAAATCTGGGGCTGGAAACATGGCTTAGTGGTTAAGGCGCCTGCCTGCAAAGCCTAAGAACGCTTGTTCAAATCTCCAGGTCCCACAGTTAGCAATCACACAATATTTCACATGCGCACGAGGGGACGCACACATCCGAGTTTGTTCACAGCGGCTGAGAGGCCCTGGCACACCCATTCTGAGGGGATAGATGCTCCCAGCTGGCAGGGAAATGCTAGAGGACTCTAAAAAAGATGAAGAGGCAACCAACAGGGTGCCTGGTACAGGAAAACGACCTCTCTTCCAGGAGCTCAGCTGAAGCTCCACGCATGCGCAGAACAGCTGGGAGTCACTGCTGCATAAAGCCAGGCCCTCATGACACCCTTTGCCAAACACAGCCTAGCAGGGCTCTGGGGGAGACCTTGGTGTTGTTTTCTCCCTGAGTGAAATGCAGTTGGACAGTGATGAGCACCTTCTTGGCCGGAATCAAACATGCAGATGAGTGTGCCAGTCTCTGGCCCTGGATCGAAGCCGTGAACAGAATCTAGGCCCAGACCACAACTGCACAAGTCCCTATACTCCAGCTTGCCAGAGGAGGGATGAGGTGGCTGGAGGGGCTCTATGCCTTGTTTTTAAAAACTTAATGTAGGGCTGGAGAGATGACGTAGAGGTTAAGGCATTTGTCTACAAAGCCTAAGGACCCAGGTTTGATTCCCCAGAACCCACATGAGCCAGATGTACAAGGTGGCACATGTGTCTGGAGTTTGTTTATACTAGCTGAAGGCCCTGGCACACACATATATTCTCTGTGTGTGTGTGTGTGTGTGTGTTTCTCTCTCTCACTCTGAAATAAATACAATTAAAAATTAAAAAAAAAAAACTTAACATACTTCTACTTGGGTGGGGGTGGGACCTGGGCTGGCTGTGCACACAGCAGTCTGGGTGCAGACAAAGGGCATATTAGTCATTACTTCTGTGTGGAATTTGGTGCAGTAACCATGTGTGATTTCCGCAGTGTGGCTTTTTACAGCAGCAGAACTTCATCTACCAGAGGCAGAAACTGCACGTGTGAGCTTGGGGCATATGGGAACCAAGACCTTCTGTGGGATGTCACCGTGAAACCTGTCCTTAACAAAGATTCTTAGAATTCAAAAGGCCCTGGGAAGACTTCTCAGAACTGCTTCAATCCTGGGACCCTGGGACCCACTCCAGGCACTTAGGTGTGGTATGGCTCAAAAATGACACATGTCCACAGAATAAGAGTGACACAACTGTACAAAAGGCACAGAGGCTAGAGTTGGACAAGTCTGGGTTCAAATCCCAGCTTAGTCCATTTTCTGCAGAGCCTGGCTGCCCTGGGCACAGTCCCCTGCTGGGTACTGAGGGGGAGAGATGCTCCCAGCTGGCAGGGAAATGCTAGAGGACTCTAAAAAGATGAAGAGGCAACCAACAGGGTGCCTGGTACAGGAAAACGACCTCTGCATGACAAGCTGAAGGTTATCAGTGGAACAACAGGTCAAGGCCTTCACTGCCTGCTTACATGCGACATTCCCAGAGGCAAGGCTCTGTCTTCTTGTTTTTCTGAATCCACAGGACGAGGTGCTAATGGCCGTGATGCTTCCTCCTTCAGTCACTGACCATCGCCCCGCAAGAAACTGGGTGCATAAGATCAATGACAGAGGAGGACAAAGACAACTTCCCTCACTCACTGGGGACACAGCCACCTAATAAGGTACACTTGTGCAAAGGTATTTTCTGCCTCTATTTTCATTTCTTTTAAAAGTATGTTTTAGCCAGGTGTGGTGGCACATGCCTTTAATCCCAGCACTCAGGAGGCAGAGGTAGGAGGATTGCCGTGAGTTCGAGGCCACCCTGAGACTACATAATGAATTCCAGGTCAGCCTGGGCTATAGCAAGATCCTACCTTGAAAAACCAAGGGAAAAAAAAAAGCATATTTTGTCCTCTGCATTTTTTTATTTCTTTAAAAAGTTTATTTTGGGGGGCTGGAGAAATGGCTTAACGGTTTAAGGCATTTGCCTGTGAAGCCAAAGGATCCTGGTTCAATTCTCCAGGACCCACATAAGCCAGATGCACAAGGGGCACATGCATCTGGAGTTTGTTTGCAGTGATTGGAGGCCCTGGCATGCCCATTCTCTCTCTCTGTCTGCCTCTCTTCTATCTCTCTCTCTCTCTCTGCTTGCAAATAAATAAATAAAAATTTTTTTAAGTTTATTTTTGGGCTGGAGAGATGGCTTAGCAGTTAAGGTGCTTGCCTGAGAAGCCAACGGACCCAGGTTTGATTCCCAAGACCCACGTAAGCCAGATGCACATGGGGATGTATGTGTCTGGAGTTCATTTGCAGTGGCTGGAGGCCCTGGAGCACCCATTCTCTGTGTGTGTGTCTGTCTCTCTCTGCTTACAAATAAAAAAATAATAATAAAATAAAATACTACATGGAGATAGAAAGTGGCTTTGTAGTTGTCACAATTAGGGTATGAGAGAGCACAGGTAACAGACACGTGATTCCAGAATGGTCTGGTGTTCTATTTTGATGATGTGTGTGTGATCTTGTGCAGGGAGCTGTAAGCAGTCGCCATTACAAGATGGCGCTGGCTTCCTGCCTGTGTCGAGGTGGACAACTCCATATTAGGCAGTGCCTTGGCGCCAACCGTATCTAAGGTATGCGCATGCGCTTGACGCAACCTGTCCCGAGCCTATCCCGTGGCGCCTGGTGATGGCAAGCTGGTCGCAACCAATCAGTAAATGCCTTGTAGCAGTACACTCTATAAAAGCAGCTGCAGATTTGGGCCCCGCCCCCTCGCCATCAGCTTTCCTGTTAACCAAGGGCTCTCCAATAAAGTGTGATACAAGAAGAATCCTCGTTTGTGGTGGTTCCTTTCCTGCTGGTCGGGAGGTTCGCTGCAATCTTGTTACTATACTTTAAGCCAAATCACTGCACTGTACATGTAGAACAAGTTGAGTTTGTGGAATATGAACACTCAGGTACAGACCACAGGATGCTCCAGTCACGTTTTACCACAGCCTGAGCCTCCCACCCCAGGCCCATCCTCAGCCCTGCCTCGGATTCCCCCTGCCATGGGTGTGTGGATACATTCATGTGTACATACCTATGAATTTCCACATTCTTACATAAATAGCACCTCACGTCACATAGCTGTCATTCTCTCAATGGCAGGCCTTGGTGCTTGCACCCCACCAGCACACACAGAGCACCCCGTCCATCACAATCAACTCCTCAAGTCTGCTGATCCCAACCCAAACGGTACCTCCGCTCGGTCTTGCCTCGTCTGTATGCACATGTGAAAATGACTCCTAGAACCTGGAACTGCTAGGGATGCAATTTAAATCTGGTAACTGGAAAACCCTCAGGGAGTATTTTCTGACCTTGACCAGCCACCCCACTTCTTGGCCTCCACCTCCTCATTTACCAACCCAAGCAGAAGACTCCACAAGTACATTTCAGTTCCGCCATTTGGTTTTTGTTCTTTTAATTTTATTTGAGACAAAGAGGTAGAGGAGAGAGAGAGAGAGAGAGAGAATAGGTGCACCAGGGCCTCCAGCCTCTGCAAACGAACTCCAGATGTATGTACCACCTTGTGCATCTGACTTATGTGGGTCCTGGGGAATCAAACCTGCAACCTTTGGCTTTGCAGGCAAACGCTTTAACCACTAAGCCATCTCTTCAGACCCGCCATTTGTTTTTTAAACAAGATCCAAAGGAAGGCAGAGTTGGGGCAAATAAACACCTCTGAGCTTAGAGCAGGTACTTCCGCCAGGGCAGAGCTGGGACCACCCAGAAAAACAGACAGCAGGAAAATGTGAGCAGAAAGGCACGAGGCCCTTGGAAATGACGAGACCTCAGACCACCGGAGGACACAGGCATCCCCAGGAGAGCACCGAGAAGCTCAGAAGTTGAGAGCAGGTGGCTGGCATGGGTCTGTACTTCATGAAGACACTTTCCTAGCCTCTGGGAGGACCAGGGGACCTCAAGCAGTGGAGGAAGGAAGCCCAAAGCCAGTCAACAAAATCCAATTGCAAAGAAGAATAAGAAGATGGAGGATGATTTTTTTTTTCCCCAGAGGATAAGAGAAAAAAGTTTCACTAATATTGAGAATTTGCAACCTTCCCTGGTCTGAAGAAGGGTCAAGGCTGAAACGGGGACACAGGAATGCCTACAGCACAGACAGGGACAAGAAAAATCCATCCTGAAACTCAAGGTCATGACTAGGTCTAATACTTCAAGCAGAACAAAAAAAAAAAAGGATAGATTTAGAAAAAAAAGAAAGAAACCACGTTGAAAGCTCACTTCCTCGTGGATTCTCAAGAACGCCACAGGGTCAGGTCACAGTGGAAAGAAAAAAAGAAGTCGGACTGTGGCAGCCACCTCCTAAGGCCGAGGGAGGACACAAGAGAAGAACAAGGGAAGGTGGACACTCATGGGAGGAGCTAAGGCTGCAGTGACCACCCAGTGGGCCACAGGAGCCAAAGGGAGCTCACAGGGACGATGGGATGATGAGATGCCAATGTCATGGTGACCTGGCCAGAAGCTCCCATTACATAACTGTGGCTCTAAAGACAGGCCAAGGACCATGTTTATCAGAGTCACGAGGGGACAGATGGGGTGGGAGGGGGAGACCCATTTAAATGCAGATTCCGGAGCCCCAGTTATCAGAAATTTGTTTCTGGGCCTGCGGGGGAAGCCCAGGAATCTGCATTTTAAGAAACACTAAGGGTGATTTCTGTGCACAATACAGTTTGAGGAACAGAACAAGTGATGAGAAAAAAATGTCCTGACAGTGAAGAATCTAGAAAGTACACCAAGTTCTGAGCACTTAGAGTACTCAGAACACTGAGTACTCAGCACCCTATACTGAGTACCCAGTACTTCAAGAACCTCCAAGCCACAGAGCCGTGAGTCACAGCTCCTAGCGAAGCTGTGGGGCATGTGGCCTGGGACTGAGAGAAGCTGGACTGTATGTATTGGAGCCTCCTAGGCTCTCAGCTGCACTGAGTTGAAGTTAAATATCTCCTTCCCACCGCTGGCCACCAGAAACTCACTGGAGTTTGATGAACGTAAATTTCATACTTTTAAGAAATTTATTTGTAGAGAGAGGGAGAGAGAAGTATGGGCACACCAAGGCCTCTTGCCACTGCAAAGAAACTCCAGATGCATGTGCCACTTTTGCATGTGGCTTAACATGGAGTCAAACCTGGGCTGTCAGGCTTTGCAAGCAAGTGACTTTAACCACTGAGCCATCCCTCCAGCCCCCTAAAAGTCACACTTTTATGAGATGCAGATGGCCACGTATGTTGCTCCTGCTCTGTGTGAGGAATGAAGGGTTATGTGGTCCACACTGATGGCAGGAATAATGAGGTTTCCCCAAAGTAGGGGGTCCTGCCCCTGGCGGTGTCCACATGCTACTCAGTCAGGGCAAAGGAAAACTTGAGAAAGAAAGCACAAAGGTCTGTGGGGTTGCAATGGGGAGGCCAAGTGAGCATCCTCAGCTTAGTTACTGAAAACAAGAGAAACGAAGGCTGCATCCCTGGACAGAAAATACCATGACTCATCCATCACCTGAGGTCCCAGGACACTAACAGAACCCACCAACCTTCCAGTCTCTCTAGGGAAGCCAGCATCAGCTCTGATCATCAGTCTTGCCAGCTTGGCTGGATTCAGAAACACCTAGAAATCAGGACAGCACGCCACCAGTCATGTCTGTGAGGGCATTTCCAGAGACAGTCAGATCCTGGGGGCACTAAGCTAGTTCAGTGGGTTAATCCTGTGATGGATTTATAATCCAACGGCATTATTGGGACGTGGCAAAAAAAAAAAGCAGGAGGTGGAGACTTGGGAGGGAACAGAACAGTGAGTATGTGTTCCTCCAGCTACTTTTGCTTTGCCCCCTTCCTGTATCACCTTTCCCTGCTTCCTGGCCACCGTGATGTAAATGATTCTGCACTATCCTACCCTCTGGCAATGATGGACTGAACTCTCTGAAACCACGAGTCAAAATAAGTCCTTCCAGGCTGGAGAGATGGCTTAGTGGGTAAGGTGCTTGCCTGTGAAGCCTAAGGACCCATGTTTGACTCTCCAGGTCCCACATAAGCCAGATGCACAAAGTGACACAAACACGCGAAAGGCCATACATGCGTACAAGGTGGTGCGCGAGTCTGGAGTTCTTGTCTGGAGTGCAGTGGCTGGAGGCCCTGGAACACCAATTCATCCTCTCTCTCATAAAACTAAAATAAATAAATAAATAAATAAATAAATAAATAAATAAATAAATGTCCTTCCTTCTTTAAGGTGCTTCCACAAGTATTTGGTGGTCACACAGTGCAAAAGCCTAATATATGGGGCTGGTGAGATGGCTTAGTGGTTAAGGCATTTGCCTGCAAAGCCAAAGGACCTTGGTTCGATTCCCCAGGACCCACATAAGCCAGCTGCATAAGGGGGCATATGCATCTGGAGTTTGTTTGCAGTGGCTGGAGGCCCTGGTGCATCCATTCTCCCCCTCCACCGCCCCCCACCTCTTTCTCTCAAATAAATAAATAATAAAACTTAAAAAAAAAAACAATATATGCAACAACTTGTAAGAGAGCCCTGAAACACAAAAGATAAGAAACCCAAGACCAAAGCAGGAGCCAAGGTGTGGCACCGTGTCACTTCACATATCCTCTAGCATAAACACCAACACACTTGCTCTAAGCAAACAATAGACTGAGAACAATAAGGTCTAGTTGAACAAGGTGGCACACGGAGCTGATAATCCCAGCACTCAGCAGGCTGAAGCAGGAGAGCTTCGTTTGGATTTGAGGCCAGCCTGGGCTACAACAGGACTGGCTCCAGCTTGAGGAGGGCAGAAAGAAGGTCTCTGCTTTAGCCAGGGCCACGCCAAGCCAAGAGGGCCAAAGCTGCCTCCCTCACAGCCAGGGCAAATAGTCAGTCAGGTGGCCATAATCACACTGAATTCTGAAAGATTCCCGTGTATACCCCAAAGCTCGGGACATTTATTTTCCCAGCGTAAGAAAGAGATCTTGACATATTCGGTACAATAAGAAAATAAACAGCAAACCGGAGGCTATCTCAATAACCCCACAGAGATGTTCTGCCTTGACAACTTCCCTGAAAATTCTAATTATATCTACGAACCCAAAGCGAGGAAGCCCTGGGGGGAAGCAGGGGGCAGCAGGCAGAGCGAGAGAAGCAGTCGAGGGAGGGATTTGTCTGTCACAGTGCACTGTGGAGGGCTGTGCTGGCCACTGTCTGTTTGTGGACTGCCTGGCACCTGCTTGCCAGTCTCTCTGTACTTGACTATGACAGTGTGAAATGATGGCATAAGACACCAGCCTGCCTCCCACTGAGATGCAGGAAGATGTCCCAAGGGAGGTGGGAGCCCAGCAGGGTGTCTGATTATGTATTCGGTAAAAACTAACAACTCTCTCCACACCTGGGGAGACATCCGATGTGGGCACACTCACTCCCAACCCAGCCTCCAAATCCCACAAGACAGAGGTGGATGAAAGTACTTCCCATGCTTAGCTACTCACATGGAAAAAAGGCAAAGACATACAGGCAGGCCCCAACTTAGGACAGCCGAGCCTTCTCATGGTGCGAAAGCAATATGCGTTCAGCAGAAACTGCGCCGTGAACTGTGAGGCTGGTTGTTTTCCCATCCTGGCCAAACGCAATGCTGTCCTCCCTCAACCCAGGCAGCAGCAACCACAACTCCCATCAAACAAGCTGGATCCACACCCTGAGCGCTCACTGATCTCTCCCAACACTTTACAGCAGGTAGGTTTTCCCACTTTGGAACGAGGAAAACTGGATTCCTGAGAAGTGGGGAAGCGGTGACCTGGCTCCTACTTCGGAGGAGCTGGGAGGAAACCACCAGGCAGAAGCTGGAGAAGGCTCCTAGCGACTTGTGGCAGGCACCTCACACTAGGAGCACAAATGCTTCGGGCTAGTGGAGGAGGAAAGAGAAACGCCTCCTTTAAATTGGTCACTTTGAAGTCTGAGGACGGGACCTAGGAGAATGACTTTCTTTGTGGCTCTGGAAGCAGCTGGCAGGAGCAGAAGAGATTATCTATGGCAACAAAGTACGATTGGGAGAACGCTGTGCTCTTCACTCAGAGATTAGTAACAAAGCCTCGTATTGTTATGGAACAATGGCTTCTACCACCTAAACTCCAGGTCATGAAAAACACTGAATAGGCGTCACATGTTCTCTCTCATATGTGGATCCTGGCTACAAATGATTGGACTTCCATGTGAGTAGGAATAAAACTCAGAAGCAGAAGCCAGTAAGCTAGAAAGGGGATATAAAGGGAATAGAAAGGGAGGAGGGGGCACTTAATAGGATGGTATTGTATATATGTAAGTAGAAACAAATTAAAGGGGGGTGAAAAGGCCTAAGTGAGGTCAGGGGAAGAGACTGAATAAAGAAAAGGTGAAGGGAAGGCTAATCAAAATCTAAGAGGATATAAATAAGTCATATGGAAACCTACTTTTCTAGACAATGGAACACTCAGAAGCCATAGATTGTTACTAGAAAATTTTCAGTGCCAGAGATGAGATACCTTCCAGTGAGTTGTTGGCCAGGGAGGTCACAGATACACCAAAACATTACAGGCCATTGCCAAGGACCTTGGTTTCCCACCAGTAATAGATGGTAAGACCCTATTGCTGAAGATTCCACATACTTGGGCTGCAAGGTCACTGAGAAATCCTGCTGGAGCTGAGCTGAAAGCCTCCTCCATGTAGACCAGCTAACAGAAAGCTGGAGAAAGCTACGCTGCATGCAGTTCAGTGGGAGAGAGAAAACACCAGTGGAGATACTCAAAAGTGCACACTGCAAGCCTTAAATTTGGCCAGCCAGACCAAATGAGCCAACAGGTGCAAGAGTGGCATGTCTGTTATGGGGAAAACCAACCACTCTCTAATTGGACTGGAAGCCCGCTGCATAGGAAGGAACACATCCCTGATACTGAAAACCTACCACAGGGGTACTCATGAACCCTATGGGTATAATGTCTGCTGGTGTCTGGCTAAATGTATATACTATGCTCACCAAACTGCCCAGTAAGCACTTCTCTTAGTGTCCATACCCATATATTAATGCTACTCTCACTTTTGGTTAGAGAAACTTCTCTTTTCAGATGGCAGTGACCTTGGAATGGCTTAGAAGGCACCATGGTGCTGAGAAGAAGGGACAGAGTGCTCAGCACTGAAATATCTCTAACACACCTTCCAAGGCTCAGGGTCCATTGTGGAACAGGGGGAGGAAAGAATGTAAGAGCCAAAGGAAGAGTAGGACTCCTTACAACGTGCTCCTCCAGACACAAAATGGCCTGGATATCCATGACCTCACAGTGCCTGACACTACCTACACAAGACCATCATAATAGGAGGAAAAGATGATGACATCAAAATGAAAAGAGAGACTGATTGAGAGGGGGAGGGATATGATGGAGAGTGGAGTTTCAAAGGGGAAAGTGGGGGGAGGGAGGGAAGTACCATGGGATATTGTCTACAATTAAGGAAGTTGTCAATAAAAAAATAAATAAATAAATAAAAACACTGAATAGGGGTTGGGGATGTAGCACAAATGGCAGAGCACTTGCCTGACATGAACAGAAACCTGGATTCAGTTTATGTAGTGCTGGATCCCTCTGTCATGCCTCCTTCCCCAACACTGTCAAGGCCTGGGTGAGGAACCACAGTCTCCAGGCCAGTGATCCACACATCAGCTCAGGCAGACTGCAGGCGACAGTTTTTCCTGAAGGAAAAGACCCGCCTGTGACCAGACACAGCCCAGGCTGGGACTTTGGGTTTATTTGATTTTATGCGTCTATACATGTATGGCATGTGCATGTGTGTATCTGTGTATGAAACAGCCTCTATCCCTTTTCACAGACAAGAAAAGCAGAGGCACAAAAGAGAGACTTATCTCAGGTCACATGGATGGAGAGTGGCAAGGTTCAAACCCAGAAGGGTAGAACATCTTAGCCAATGGCAGACCAGTTTATCAGTCACTTTCTTATTGCTAGGACAAAATGTCTGACCAGAGAAACTTAGGGAAGGAAAGAGTTTATTTCTGCTTACAGTTCAGAGTGTAGTCCTCGATGGAGGGGAGAACATGGCAGGAGCAGACAGTTGACATCATATCATCACATCACAGGAGGACGCAGAGCAGAGCCATGCATGCAACCACTCAGCGAGCTCTCTCCTTTTTGCTTAACCAAAATCTCAGCCACAGTTCCAGGTACCCACACTGATACATGGTACAGTGGTTTCCCTGCCTTCTTCTAAGATAAGAATTGAATCCCCAACACTCTTTGTGGATACAGGTACATGTGTACAGGTGTGCACATGTGTGTGTGGAGGCCAGAGGTCAATGTCTGGTATCTTCTTTAATCACTCTCCATGTTATTTTTTTTTTTCTTTTGAGAGAGAGGGATAAAGAGAGACAGTGGGCACACCAAGGCCTCCAGCCACCTCAAACAAACTCCAGGTCCATGCACCACCTTGTGCATCAGGCTTACATGGGTAGTAGAGAATCAAACCTGGGTTTTCAGGCTTCACAGGCCAGCGCCTTAACCACTAAGCTATCTTTCCAGGTCACACATTATTTTTTTTAAGACTGGGTCTCTCATTGAACATGGAGTTCACTGACTTGGCTAGACTTGCTGGTCAACAAGCCCTAGGGACCCTCCTATCTCCATGTCCCCCTTGCTAGGATTACAGGCACACTTTTACATGAGTGCTGGGGATCCAAACTCGGCTTCTTATGCTCGCATGGAAACCATTTTACTCACTAAGCCATGCCCCACCCCGCCACCACTCTCATACAGCTGCAGGGGTGGGACAAGGAGCGGAGTGGTCACTGTCACAGCCGGTTTTCTTTTTTAAGACCTGCTCCCATCATACTGCCTCAGCTGACATGCGAGGAGCCTGATCTAAAAGAAGACAACCTTCGTCTGGAAACTGCTTAGAAGGGGCTGCTTTGACTCTAACTGAAGCTGAAAATAAACTACACGTAACTGGAGCGCTCGGCTGGGCAACACTGGCACAGAACGCAGCCCTGCCGAGTGCTGTAGAAATGGACCGTGAACCAGTGTTGCTCGGACGGAAACTGAACCTGTGCTGGTCACAGACCATAGACCCCCTCCCTCCCGTTCATCACAAATGACTGCTGCCTCCAGTCATCCATGTACTCGCTTCATCCTGATGAGCTGTTGTACTCAGCTGGAAGGGGCATATTTATAAACACATGAGCGCATTCAAGGAAGAGTAGGAGAGAGGCTGAAGGCTACAGCAAAGTCCTGAGGCCAAAAGCAAATACATACATACACACACACACACACACACACACACACATACATACACACACATACAGACAGACATACACACATACATGCATACACACACACATACATACACACACACACATATATACATACATATACACATATGTCTATGTATATGCATATATGTATGTATATATCCTGACAGGGAAGAGGCTTGCTTGACAATTCAAGACAGATTCCAGGTCTAGTCAATTTTACTTCACACATGCCTCCCAAATTCTTTGAACTTCTGTGTTTTGGGTTTTTTTTTTTTTTTGTTCGTTTATTTTTATTTATTTATTAGCAACAGATACACAGAAAAAGAGGCAGAGAGACAGAGAGAAAACGGGTGCACCAGGGCCTCCAGCCACTGCAAACGAACTCCAGATGCATGTGCCACCTTGTGCATCTGGCCCATGTGGATACTGGGGAATCGAGCCTCAAACCAGGGTCCTTAGGCTTCACAGGCAAGCACCTAACTACTAAGCCATCTTTCCAGCCCTTCTGTGGTTTTTTTGTTTGTTTTTTAGTTTTTTTTTTTTTTTGAGACAGCCCAGGCTGGCCTCAAATTTGCTATGTAACCAAGGATGACCTTGAACTCTGAATCCTCCTGCCTTCACCTCCCAAGTGCTCAGATGATAGGTGTGCACCACCACACCTAGTTCATGCAGTGCTGGGGATGAAACCCAAGGCTTTGTGAATGCTAGGCAAGCACTTTACCAATGGGGCTACATCCCCGGTCCTTCCTTTGAACTTTTTAACTTCTCACTGATTCCACCTCAAGTGCCAACCACTGCCCCTGACGTAGATGGCTACCGTGCTGGTCAGCTGCTCTCCCACTGTCTCTTCTTTCTTCACGCTGAAGAAGAGTGATCAACGTGCAGTGCAAGTCTGAACCTGTCACCCTTTCCCGGTTAAGTTGTTAGTCACGTCAATGGAAAGCTAACATAAAACATTACAGGGCTGGAGAGATGCTTAGCAATTAAGGCGCTTGACTGCTGCGGTGGTTTGATTCAGGTATCCCCCATAAACTTAGGCAGTCTGAATGCTAGGTTCCCAGCTGATGGAGATTTGGGAATCAACACCTCCTGGAGGCAGAGTATTATTGGGGGTGGGCTTATGGGTGTTATAGCCAGTCTCCCCTTGCCAGTGTTGGGCACACTCTCCTGCTGCTATTGTCCACCTTTTGTTGGTCAGGAGGTGATGTCCACCCTCTGCTCATGCCATCGTTTTCCCCTGCCATCATGGAGCTTCCCCTAAAGTCTGTAAGCCAAAATAAATCTTTTTTTTTTTTTTTCCCCAAAAGCTGCTCTTGGTCGGGTGATTTCTGCCAGCAATGTGAACCTGACAGCAACACCTGTGAAGCCTAAGGACCTAGGTGTGATTCCCCAGGACCCATATAAACCAGATGCACACGGTGGCACATGCGTCTGGAGTTTGTTTACAGAGGCTAGAAGCCCTGGTGCACCCAATTCAATCTCTCTCTGTCTTCTCTCCTCTCTCTCTCTCTCTCAAATTAATTAATTAATTTTTAAAAACATATTGGGCTGGAGGGATGGCTTAGAGGTTAAGGCATTGGCCTGCAAAGCTAAAGGACCCAGGTTCGATTCCCCAGGGCCCATGTTAGCCAGATGCACATGGGGGCGACGTGTTTGGAATTCATTTGCAGTGGCTGGAGGCCCTGGAGAGCCCATTCTCTCCCTCCCTCCCTCTCTCTCTCTCTCTCTCTCTCTCTCTCTCTTTCTCCTTCTGTCTCTGTCAAATAAATAAATAAATAAAAATAAAATATTTTTTAAAAACACATTACATACATGTGAGTGCCCAGAAACCTCCCGGAGTTTCTTATTCCACTATCGGATGGACGATGACCAAGGCCGGGTTACATAAAACAGCCCAGTCATGGTCTTTGGTTTCATAAAGAACACTTCCAGGGCTGGGCGTGGTGGCGCACACCTTTAATCCCAGCACTCAGGAGGCAGAGGTAGGAGGATTGCCGAGAGTTCAAGGTCACCCTGAGACTACATAGTGAATTCCAGGTCAGCCTGAGCTAGAGTGAGACCCTACCTCGAAAAAGCAAAAAAAAAAGAAAAGAAAGAAAAGAATGGCCAATCTCATGGGGGCAGGGCTGGGAGTGTAGTTCAGTTAGTAGAGTGTTTGTGTGGCATGCACCAAGCCCTTGGGTTCCATGCCCAGACTCGCATAAACCAGGTGTAGTGGCACACACACGTGTATTCCCAGCACTTGGGAATGGGAGTTCAAGGGCGTCCTCAGCTCCCTAGCAAGTCTGAGGCCCACATGAGACCCTCTCTCAAAAAAGAATTAAAATTAAAAAGGAATGGCCAATTCCAGAATTCAAACTCTCAAGCACCCCATGATGGACTCAGCAGGAAGAAAAAAAACCATTTTTTAATTAAGTTTACCATTTAGAAATTATTTTTGTAGGAAGAAAAAAAAAAACATTCCTATTTTTGTGCCCTTTTTGTTGTACTTTTAAGCAGCACTCATGCCATGAAGACAGACCTTACCTGAGGCCTCATCCAACAAACATTGTAATTAGAGCCACTAATAAATTTCCACAGCAAATCTGGAAGGAGAAACGTGACTATTCTTTGGAAACCACAACTGACATTTCAAATTAAGTAACAGTAACAAATGGTGAGAAGTATGACCTGGAACAGACCCACAGAGACGCACATCTGTGAGCATTCAGGAGGATCTTCCCTCTGAGTTCAGCAAAGATGCGGAAGTGTCCCTCCAGGAGTGGGGAACCATCGCTCAGGTAACACTGAGGCCCGAGTACAACGGGAAAAATGGTCTTGCTTCTGTGATGCACAAGAAACCCTGCATCCTGCACATGTGGCTCAGATGTGATTATATGACATTAAAAATAATCAAAAGGGGGGGGCTGGAGAGTTGGTTTAGCGGTTTAGGCACCTGCCTGCTAAAGCCTAAGAACACCAGTTCCAATCTCCAGGTCCCATGTTTAGGCAGATGCAAAGTGATGCAAGGGCGCAATGCTGCACTTGACCACAAGGGGGCACACGCATCTGGAGTTCATTCACAGCGGCTGAGAGGCCCTGGCGTGCCCATTCTCTATCTGTCTCCCTCTCCCTCTCCTTCTCTCTCTCTCTCAAAAAAAAAAAAAAAAATAGTCAAAAGGGGTTAGGGAGATGGCTCTGCAGTAAAAGGTGTTTGCTTACAAAGTCTACTTACCTGTATTCAATTCCCCAGTACCCAGTAAAGCCAGATGCATAAAGTGGTACATTAGTGTAGTTTGTCTGAAGTGGTAAGAGGACCTGAAGCCCACGTTAGCAATCTCTCCCTCTCTCTCTCTCTCTCTCTTCCTCTTTCACTCTCCTTGCAAATAAATAATTAAAAAATATATTTTAAAATAGATAACAAGGCTGGGGGGATGGCTTAGTGGTTAAAGGTGCTTGCTTGCAAAGCCTGCTTGCTCATGTTCGATTCCCCAATATCCACATAAAGCCAGATGCACAAAGTGACATGTGCATCTGGAGTTTGTTTGCAGTGGCAGGAGGCCCTGGCATGCACATATTCTCTCTCTCTCTCTCTCTCTCCTTACAAATAAATAAATAAATATTTTCTCTAGCCAGTAAATCCCAGGCCCAGAATTGAGTTGCCCCACCACCATGAGCTGTTGGCCAGGGAGACCCTTGGGGGTCCCCAAAACAATGTAGGTCATCGACAAAACACTTGATTACCTGCCAGAGCTAAAAGGTAAGACCCTGCTGCTCGATTGCCCAGGACCCACATAAGCCAGATGCACAGGTCTCAGACACAGGACACTGGAATACTGTGCTTGTCCCTGCAAACTATGAAATCAACCAGCCGGACAGGAAGCACATGCTTGTGCAATAATGGCACACAGCCTCTGGACGTAATCAACTGTGATCTGATTGGACATGAGGCCCACTCAGTGGGAGAGAACTCACATGTGGTACTAGAAACCAAGTCAGATTCCCATAGTCAGGAAACTCACACCTCAGAGAGAAGCCCCCACTGCTCTCTGGAGAAGAAGAGTGGGCCTCACATGACTTTGCACACATCCTGGAACCCAAGCTGCTCTCACTCTTGGTTGGAGAATCTGCTTTATTTTACACATGGCAGAAAAAAAAACAAAGAAGAACCAAGATAAGACAAGATAAGACAAGAAGATTCTCGCCATCTGTGCTGGAGGCACCCTAACCTGTCCTGGAGCCACAGAAGATTCCAGAACATTAGGCAGCGGTCACTGGTGCGCTGAGCAGCTTCGTGCAACGACACCAAGTCACATGATTCTGGCATACTTGCAGCAGGTAGTTCTCCTGTTGGAGCAAAGCACCTCCTGCTCAGGATGTTAAATGGACCCAGCAAGGCTCCATGAAGGCGGGATCAGGCTGCAGTCTAGGCTGGAGGGTTATCGAAAGGAGGGCCCTGAAAGTCAGACCCACAACTACTCCACTGGTCAACGGCCTGCGCATGGCTGGGTGTAAATAAAGGACCCAAGTACGGGACTGGCAGCCCTGGGCAAATGCAAAGCCCTTTCAGCTGCCAAGCCACCACTCACCAGCAACTGCTGTTGACACCCGCTATCCATTAAAGCCCAGGTCCCATGCACGTACGCTCCGGGAACTAGCACTCATTTTTTGTTTGGGAATTCAGTGCTTCCTGACTCACAGCCCCACTGGCTCTGCTGCAGAACTAACTCCAGCCCAACTCCAGGGATGGACCTGGCTGATCAGAGCTGTGCCAGCCCCTGGCCAGCTACGGCTTCCCAGATGGGCCTGAGATCCTGCTGCTCCGGAACCCGGGGTTCCGCCACCTGGCTCACGGCCGATCTTCCTCCTTCCTTCCACTCTGGACTTGAACTAAAAAGGGGCTACATTCAAGAGCTGCTATGATCACGAGGAAGACAGACCTCACAGTCACTGCACCAACATGGAGGGGGAAGAACTTGAGAGACATGGAGAAATAAAGACAGAGAAGGAGAGACACCAAGACAGAAATACCCACTGACTGACAGACAGACCTGGAGACTGGTTAGGTCCTGGTAACACCAAGTCCTTGGCCAGTCACTGCATGATCAGTATAAACTTTGAGTCAAAGACATCACTGAACACCCCTTTTGCGTGAAGCAGCACTAGTCATCCTTTGTTACACAAATCAATTCTGTGCTCAGTGCTCATCCATCCTTGCACAAGTTGCCTAGGCAGCCTATAGAATTACCATTGGAACCCACCCTCATTGTTTTTTAGTCTGACCTAATCATACAGCTCATCTAGAAAATAAGGAAATAAAAAATATATATTTTAGAGGAACGTAAGTACAGACTGAGAGCTTTGAGCCAGCCTGGTCTACAGAGTCAGACCTTGTCAAAAAATACACACACACACACACACACACACACACACACACACAAATAGCAAAGGCTAAAAATAAATGGTCTTTTAGCTTCAAAATCTAAAATCTGGGCTGGAGGGATGGCTTAGCAGTTAAGGCATTTGCCTACAAAGCCAAAGGACCCTGGCTCTATTGCCCAGGACCCACATAAGCCAGATGCACAAAGGGGCACATGCATCTGGAGTTCATTTGCAATGGCTAGAGGCCCTGGCATGTCCATTCTCTCTGTCTATGTCTCCCTCTGTGTGTGTGTGTGTGTCTCTCTCTCTCTGTCTGTCTGTCTCTCTCTCTCTGACTCTCCAAAATGAATTAAAAAATAAAATTTTAAAAAAAGGTGTATGCCACCATACCTGACTGTAAAAAACAGAAAAATCTAAATCTACAAAAGACAAAAAGTAAGATGACAGTGTATATACTTAGATAAATTCAATCAAGTAGAAATGTAGGTGTGCAATTCAATTACCAAAGAACTAAACATGAACACCCAGTGTGTGTGAAGGTGAAGTAAAACACATACATGACTGGCACAGGGACGCTTTCTAGAAAGCATGCTGGCCATCTTTGTGAAAAGCCTTGAGTGGCATACCGAATCCCTTCACAGGGGCAGGACCCCAAAGAACTAATTACAACCACAGCCTAAAACATGATGCAGAGACAGTCACTGTAGCAGGATTAACAATCCAATTATTAATAAAACAGCCATTGTCGTGGGAGTATGAGCCATTGTGTGGTCATTAAGACAGTTAAAGAAAAATGTTTAATGACAAAAGTGTTCATGATACAATCCCAAGTGAAGTAAGAGACCGCCAAACGACGGGCATGGAATGACTCGCATTTGTTTTACACAGACGTGTGCACACAAAGAACGAGGGTCAGAGAGGCCCTTCAACAATCTTCACTGGATGGCCGAATTCCACGTGATCTGTTGCTTTCTTTGTCTCAGTCACGTTTTCAGAATTCTCTCTAAACTCTTTCTTTAACAACAGAAAATAAACTTTAGATACACTTTTGGGTAAAAATAGCCTTGATTAAAACATCCACCTTCTGCACTGGGGAGATGGCTCAATAGTTAAAGGTACTTGTTGGCAAAACATCCACATGAACTCGAGCACGGTAATGCATGCCTGTGATCCCAGCACGCCAGAGGTGGAGGCAAGAGAATCAGAAACTCACGGGTATCCCAGCTACATGGCAAGTTTGAGGCCAGCCTGGGCTGTATGACCTTATTTCAAAAAAAAAAAAAAATGTTGGGACTGGAGAGATGGCTCAGCAGTTAAGGTGCTTGTTTATAAAGCCTGACAGTCTAGGTTTGATCCCCCAGTACCCACCTAAAGTCAGATGCACATGCATCTAGAGTTTGTTTGCAGCAGCAAGATGCCCTGGTGTACCCATTTTCTCTTACTCTCTCTCTCCTTGCAAAGAAGTAAATAAAATATTTTGGGGGTGGGGTGCGAGGTAGGGTCTCACTCTAGCCCAGGCTGACCTGGAATCCACTATGTAATCTCAGGCTGGCCTCGAACTCTCAGCGATCCTCCTACCTCTGCCTCCTAAGTGCTGGGATTAAAGGCATGCACCACCACCACACTGGATAAATAAATAAAATATTTTTTTAAGCTCACATTAGGGGCTGAAGAGATGGCTTAGTGGTTAAGGCATATGTCTGAGAAGCCTAAGGACCCCAGTTCAATTCTCCAGATCCCAAGTAAGCCAGATGCACATGGTGGCGCATGCATCTGGAGTTCATTTGCAGTGGCTAGAGGCCATGACATGCTCATTTTCACTCTTTCTACCTCTCTCTTCTTCTCTCTCTCTAATTAATTAATTAATTAAAGTTCACATTAGTGGAAGTTTATTTCACCACAGTTTGCTAGAGCTTGAGGCTTTAGTTTCTTTCAAAGCTACATAATATTTTTTTGCATGTATATGGAGGCCATTAGTTGATATATGTATGTGGTGTGCATGTGTATAAGCATATACGCACATGCATGTATGTAAGAGGCCGGTGGTTCATGTATGTATGTGGTGTGCATTTGCATAAGCACATATGTACCTGCATGTATGTGAGGCCAGTGGTTGATGTATGTATGTGGTGTGCGTGTGTGTAAGCATGTATGCGTATGAATGTATGTAAGGCCAGTGGTTGATGTTGGGCATCTTCCTCTACCTCACATACAGGTCACTCACTAAGCACTGGCTGCCACCAGCACTGCCTTACAACCAGGGACAACTGAGGTGGCCTGGTGTTCCCCCTTCTGCCTGGTATCCCCCCCCCCTTCCTCCTTCAGTCAGGACAGAAGCCAAGTTTTCCTCAGGAAGGTCACATGCCAACCTAAAAGGCCACACCCAGGCCTTGCACACATCCATGTGGTGGTGCTGGCAGTAAAATGTGAATGCCAGCATCACATGGGCCTCCCGAGAAAGCTTCTGAAATGAAGGACACAGATACAGTGGCAGCCATCTTAGAGCAAACTTGGGTGAAAGCACAAACTAGGAACAGCTTGTAGAGAGACGAAGCAGGCCAGGACACCAGTGACATGGCAGAACCAACCCCTCACTTGTCCTTGTCTGAACAACAGGGTCTCTTTTTTTGTTAACAGCAGCCCAGCACAATTCTGAAGTCAAGATAATACCATTACTGTTGTAGCGGGTGGGGGTGGGGGAGTTGCAAACTGTGCAGGGAGGAACCCCAGAGGCTCATCAGATACACCTATCCTAAAGGTTTCTGGGCCGGCGGGGGACAGAGGCAAGGAGGGAGAGCTCTAGGCTCCCTGTATATCGCTTGCTTCCTTTACAAACAAGGTTCTCTAGATTTTGACAGTTAATTTAAAATTTCAAAAGTCCTAGGTGCTTGAAAGAATGGAAACAGGGTCTCCAGGAGATGCGTGCACACTCACATCCGAGGCAGCATTACCACAAAAAGAGAGAAGGCAGCCCGTGTGTCCATCCTAGGTGAATGGACACACAGAATGCACCCACATCTACAACAAAATGGCACACAGCCTTCGGGGAGGAGGGAACTGCCACGTGTGGTGACAGGGAAGAGCCTGAGGCCATGGTACTGATGTCTGCCACTACTCCGAGCCCTCCCCAGCCCTCGGAACCAATATTCAAATAAATTTCCCAAGGCGAATACCAATCGCCAGTCGTTTGGTCCAACCAAGCGGGCGTTAACTGCTGAATCACAGCTGATGGTTACTTTCTTAATGAGATTTGTGTTGGTGTGACGTGAGGAAACCAGAGGTATAAAAATCAAAACTGATAGTACTGGGAAATAAACATGAAAAGCGGTTCTGGGTCATCTACGCAACCAAAGGCAGCATATATTAAAAAGGAGGCAAGAGCTCGAGTTTTAAATCATATAGATGTCGCCCCTCCAGGCAGAAACAAGTCCCACAGAAATAGAAAACTGCACTTTTCCAATAACCCGAAATTGTTATTTATCTCTGACTCCTCACCTGTTACTGCTATTCAGCTCCCTGAGGTTTCTACACACTGCCAAAGAGAACTGTGATTCAAGTCAGAATCTATAATCCAAACACACAGATCAAACCTACAACCTATGTTTCCATCCACCTTTGATTGTGTTTAAGTTTCCTATTCAAAACATTGATTAATTTTCCTTTCAATAACACAGGAGCGGTGTGCAAATTCTTTCTATCCAGAGGTTTTTCCATTTCTTTACTCTGTTATTTTGAATCTCTCCACTAAAGCCAAAAGCTGGAACCCTGAAGAGTATGGCCTGGTTCTGCAAGTGAAAACACACCAGTGACAGAAGTTAATGCAGGAAAAGGGTGATTTACAGGGGAAAAAGCTCCAACAAACTCCAGCCTGAGTGCACAGCAGGGTCCGTGGGCACGCTCCCACGGGGCAAGCCAAGAATGAACCTCCAAATGAGAAAACAGATCACCGTGGCTTCCTAACCAAACTTCACATTAAGTGCTGCAGGCCTGAGGGACAGGTGGAAAACATGAGCATTGAGGGGCGCAGTATGCCAGCCAGTCTTGGGGTGATTTCTGCCAACATGCGAGGCATGTCAGTGAAGAGGAACTTAATGTGTGTCTTATCTTCCCACCTTTTTTCCCCTTTTTTTAATGGTTTGAATGGTTTTTTTAGTTTTTTAAATTATTTATTTATTTATTTATTTATTTAAGAGAGAGAGAGAGAGAAGAGCATACCAGGGCCTCTAGCCACTGCACATGAACTCCAGGTTCATGTGCTGTGCATCTGGCTTATGTGAGTACTGGGGAATCAAACCTGGATCCTTAGGCTTTGCAGACAAGTGCCTCAACAGCTAAGCCATCTCTCCAGCCCTATCTTCCCTTCTTATTAAACACCAGAGATGGGAGACAGAGGAAGAAGAATAAACAGAGCAGGGTGCTGCTTCCAACTACCTCTTTGAACAACTTCAGTCCTGAATAAAAACAGCCTACTGTGAATCTAGGGAGAGAATGGACCACTCTCCACGGAGAGACCCCCATAATCTTTATGCTGGAGCTGAAGGGGGTTTACTCTAAATATCCATCCATGTGATGCTTAAAACTAAGTGGCAGGGGGATTGGGGAGATGCTCATTGGTTAAAAGCACTTGTTTGCAAGCCAGCTGATCCTAGTTGGGTACCCCCAGCACCCTCTAAAGCCAGATGCAAAAAGTGGTGCGTGCATCCATGATCCCAATGTGCCTCCAACAGTGGGATATGCGGCCAAGAGAGTCCAGAAGCTCTAGACTGGTGCACACAGCACAGTGGCTCAGTTATTGTCCCCTGACCTCCACACCCAGGCCATGGCATGTGCATACCCCCCCACACACACATCATAAAAACACATACATGCAAATATTATTTTAAAAGCTAAATGAAAAATAAAAATAAACTCAATTTGGGCTGGAGAGATTGCTCAGTGATTAAAGCCAAAGGAAGGGTACTACTCCTTACACTGCAACTGTTCAGACAGAAATTGGCCTCGATATCCATGACCTCACAGTGCCTAGCAATACCTACACAAGTCCCTCATCATAGGAGAAAAAGATAATGACATCAAAATAAAAAAGAGACTAATAGAGAGAGGGAGAGGATATGATGGAGAACTGAGTTGTGAAGGGGAAAGGGGGGAGGGGAATATCATGGTGTATTGTCCATAAGTATAGAAGTTGTCAATAAAAAATTTTAATTTTTTAAATTTATTTGAGAGGCAAAGAGAAAGAGAGAGAGAAAGAATGAGTTTACCAGGGCCTCTGCAAACAAACTCCAGACACATGCGCCACCTTATGCATCTGGCTTATGTGGGTCCTGGGGAATCAAACCGAGGTCCTTTGGCTTTGCAGGCAAGTACCTTAATTGCTAAGCCATCTCTCCAGCCCTGGTGTGGTTTCTTGTGGGGACCATGAAACGCTCCAAAGTGGATTGTGATAATGGTTGTACTACTCTGTGAAGATACTAAAATCCATCAAATCATGTTTTATTCAGGTGAATTACACACTGTGAGAAATATATCTCATTAAAGCTGCCGTGGCAAACCTCAGTAAGAAGGCATTCCTAGCAAATGGAAATGCCACTCAATCTCCTGTGCAGAACTGTGCTGACCACAAGTGCAGCTCAGCACACCCCCCCCACCACCCACTCACTCACTCACCCACCCCCAAAACACAACACTGGCACCTGACTGGGCTGTGGCTTGTCAGCTAGGGTAACATGGCCCCACCCAGCCTTGGTACCGCTGCTGGCCAGGGCCGGGCAGATGAGGAGAGTTCTAGGGTAACATGGCCCCACCCAGCCTTGGTACCGCTGCTGGCCAGGGCCGGGCAGATGAGGAGAGTTCAGCATCCACAGGAAGGCTTCTCTAGGAGCTAACGTGCTGAGGCACCATTAGGCATCTTCCCTCCAAATGTCCTGAGACCCTTCCTTCAGGTTTTGTTTACAAAGACATGTTAGGATGGTGGGCGTGTTTCTCGAGGCTCTTAGGAGAAACAGAAGGGTGCTTTGGTGGGAGCCCTTTGGTCCCCAGCTGGTGACACTGTTGAGGAAGTTATAGAACCTTTCAGAGAGGTGACCTAGCTGGTAGATATGAGGCTACAGGGGCAGGTTTTATGGGGTATAGCCCAGTGGGGTTCTGGCCCAAGCTCTTTGCTTCCTGGTCTAACTAACATGAAGCAACCGTGCCACCAACTCCCAATGCCTTTGCCACGGGCTGCTCCCACTGCCACATCAACCACTGCAAACCCTTCAACTGTGATCCATGAATCCTTCATTCCTTAAGTTGCTTTTGCCAAGTTATCTGGTCACAGCAAAGAGAAGAGTAACTAATACAGAGGGTGTTATAGACTGAGGGGAGCAGCGGCCTATGGGTGAGCTCAGAGGTGACACGGTCTCAGGGTGGGAGGTTATTGACAGGAGCGTGGAGATTTACCAGTGGCTCCCCCACGGAAGAAAATGTTTTCCCTTCCCCAGCAAACAGTAGCTGCCGGTAACGCTCAGGGAGGGGCAGGAGCCTCACCCACTCCTCCCGTGTCCGTGATGGAACACTGCTATCAGGACTCAATCTGCTGCAGGTCCTGTGCAGTTAGATAACCACAGATGCTGTGAGTCATGAATGCAATGGCCACATCATGTTCCACAGCACTCTCCCCAGCCTCTGGCTCTGCATTCTTTCTACCTCTCTTCCACAACGTTCCAATGGGGAAACTCTTTCTGAACATTCATTCGACTGGACCCGGCGCTTAAGCCCGCGCACTAAGTCCCAAGAGCAACTCAAATCCTACAAAGGATTCGTGCCCTTGCTTTGGGGCTGAGTAGTGCACCTTTGGCAAGGCCTAAAGAATCACTGGGTTTTTGTTTTTTTTTTTTTTTTTTTGGTTGTTGTTGTTTTAGTTTTGCAAGGTAGGGTCTCACTCCAGCCCTGGCTGACCTGGAATTCACTTTGTAGTCTCAGGGTGGCCTTGAACTCTCAGTGATCTTCCTACCTCTGCCTCCCAGGTGCCGGGATTAAAGGCGTGCATCACCACGCCCGGTTAAGAATCATTGTTTTAATCAGTCAAAAGAGGGGGAAAATCTGCGTCTCCTATGCGAAGAGGGGCTTGGACAAAGAATCATTTTCTTTGAGCAAAGGCCCTTAAGAAGAAAGGTCTGGTCCCGTGGGGCCCGGGCAGAAAGGGGCAGCAGACCAGACCGGTCATGTGGAGGACAATGAGGAGTGCTCACTGAAGAACTGTAGGCAGTAGTACAATGATTAATTAAATGACACAGTGTCACAACCAAAATGCACATGATTGCTTAAAAACTAAACTAGCTAACAGACATGAGCTCAGTGTGTGCTCCAGGCACCAGTGTAAGGTCAAAAACAAGAAAGCGGATGGTGAGCTTGGAGTCCTCCTGAGCCACACACCCAGCGTGCTGAAAATTGGACTGGCTCACCTAACCTGATTTTCACAAAGGATAGTGCTCAGGGAACCACCACCATGCCTATTATCCAGACCAGGATTACAAAGGTCAGGAAAACAGCCTGCTCAAGGACCACAGATCAAAAGTGGCCAGCCTGACCCAGAGCTTCTCTCCCTAAGGTGGCCAACGTGGCCCAGAACGAGTACACTGCTGCTTCCTTCCTGCAGGCTGCATGAAGCCCTGGGTTTATTTTACAGTCAGCAGCTCCGGGCAATCTCCAAGGCTGTGAGGTGAATTACACTCTCTTGAGTAGCCAAACTTCCTGAAGTTTCACCTACCCCACTGGGAGGCTAATTGGGAGATTAAAAAACAAAGTTGTTCTTTTGTTTACCAAAGGAACCATAAGCCTGGAATTCAAGCTTTAAATCACAGCTACTGCTGAAGTAATTATGCCATTGGAGGAATGGCAGGGGGTTTTCCACAGTGCTTCCTGACACTGTTCCCCCTTAACAACCTTAAGCCCTTTAAAGTATCTTCAAAGACACGAGGCTTCATCCTCAGAGAAGATGTCAAAGTGTCAGTCCCAGGCCAGCACTAAACTGGGCTAACTAAACTGGAGCCCTGTCAGAAAGGGGAGGGAATCTCTTCCTATTCGCTAGAACTCGAAGCTCAGTAAACCAAAGACCTCAGAACCTACAGGAAAAACCCTTAAAGCAATAATATGCTGGGCTGGAGAGATGGCTTAGCAGTTAAGGTGCCTGCCTGCAAAGCCTAAGAACGCCACTTCGAACCTCCAGGTCCCACATTTAGCCAGACACAAAAGGGACACAAGGATGCAATGTCACACATGCACACAAGGGGGTGCACACGTCTGGAGTTCATTCACAGTGGCTGACAGGCTGCTGGCACGCCCATTCTCTGTCTCTCTCTCTCTCTCTCTTTCTCTGCCCCTCTCTCTGTGTCTCTCTCAAAAAAAATTTGAGAAAAGAAATAAAGATACAGGGCTGGAGAAATGGCTTAGCATTTAAGGCACTTGCCTGTGAAGCCTTAAGGACCCAGGTTCAATTCCCCAGGACCCATGTAAACCAGATGCACAAAGTGGTACATGCATCTGGAGTTCATTCACAGTGGTTAGAGGCCCTGGTGCCCTCATTCCCTCTCTATCTGCCTCTTTCTCTCTCTAAATAATAAATAAATACAGTAAAATATTTTTTTAAAATACGAATACAACCACGTAGGGGAGGAATGCTTACAACTCTATCTTCCAGACACAAAGTGGCCTTGATATTCATGAATTCATAGTGGCTGATGCTACCTACACAAGACCTAAATAATAGGAGGGGAAAAAGAAAACAATGACATCAAAATAGAAGACAGTCTCCCACATACTTGGGCTGCAAGTTCACTGAGAAATCCTGCGGGAGCTGAGCTGAAAGCCTCCTCCATATGGACCAGCTGACAGAAAGCTGGAAAAAGCTATGCTGCATGCAGTTCAAAGGGAGACAGAGAAAACACCAGTGAAGATACTCAACAGTGGACACTGCAAGCTTTAAATTTGGCCAGCCTGGACAAAAGAGCCAACCGGTGCAATAGTGGCATGTCTAATTGGACTGGAGGCCTGCTCCATGGGAGGGAATATATCCCTGATACTGAAAATCTACAACAGGGGTAGTCATGAGCCCTAGGGGTGTAACATCTGCTGGTGTCTGGCTAAATGTATATACTATGCTCACCAAACTGCCCAGTAAGCACTTCTCTTAATATCCATACCCATATATTAATGCTACTCTCACTTTTGGTTAGAGAAGCTTCTCTTTTCAGATGGTGGCGAGCTTGGGATGGCTCAGAAGGCACCATGGTGCTGAGAAGAAGGGACAGAGGTGTGCTCAGCACTGAAACATCTCTAACACACCTTCCAAGGTTCAGGGTCCATTGCAGAAGAGGGGGCAGAAAGAATGTAAGAGCCAAAGGAAGGGTAGGATTCCTTACAATGTGCTCCTCCAGACACAAAATGGCCTGGATATCCATGACCTCACAGTGCCTGACACTACCTACACAAGACCTTCATAATAGGAGGAAAAGATCATGACATCAAACTGAAAAGAGAGACTGATTGAGAGGGGGAGGGGATATGATAGAGAGTGAAGTTTTAAAGGGGAAAGTGGGAAGAAGGAGGGAAGCACCATTTGATATTGTCTACAATTAAGGAAGTTGTCAATAAAAAAAAAATAACTAAAAAATAAGCCAGGCGTGGTGATGCACAACTTTAATCCCAGCCCTTGGGAAGCAGAGGTAGAAGGATCGCTGAGAGTTTGAGGCCACCCTGAGAATATATAATGAATTCCAGGTCAGCCTGGACTAGAGTGAAACCCTACCTCGAAAAACCAAAAATAGCCGGGCGTGGTGGCGCACGCCTTTAATCCCAGCACTCGGGAGGCAGAGCTAGGAGGATCGCCTTGAGTTCAAGGCCACCCTGAGACTACATAGTGAATTCCAGGTCAGCCTGAGCTAGAGTGAAACTCTACCTCGAAAAACAAAAAAAAAAAACAAAAAAAAAAATTAAAAATTAAAAATAAAATAAAATAAGGAAAAATTTTAAAAAGCACCTGGAAAAAAATAGAAAGTCTAATTGGAAAGAGGAAGGGGTTCAGCAGAGGAGGAATTGGGGAGAGGGAAACAGGGGTCATGGGAAGGGATTATGATCATGGTATATTGTCTATATCCATGGAAGTTTTCAATAAAACGTTTAAAAATAAACAAATACATGGGGCTGAAGAGATGGCTTAGCAGTTAAGGAACTTGTTTGTGAAGGCTAAGGACCCAGGTTCCATTCCCCAGTACCCACATAAAGCCAGAGGCACAAAGTGGGGCACGGCGTCTGGAGTTTGTTTATAATGGCTGGAGGTCCTAGCATGCCCATTCTCTCTATCTCTCTTCTATCTCTCTCTGCTTGCAAATAAATAAATAAAAACATTAAAAATAAATAATAAACAAATGCACTGTGTTTATAAAGGAGAAAAGAATCTCCTGGAGGAAGTTCTGCTTTTTCCTACTGAGCTTACAAAGAACTAAGGAAGCTTTGGAGCCTGACAGAGTGAACTCGGCTAATCAATGTGCTCCAGCCACCTCAGCTGCCATGTAACCTTCACTTGACTTGTCAGAAGGAAAAAGAAGGGTCGGAGAGATGACTTAGCAGTTAAGGTGTTTACCTGCAAAGCCAAAAGACCCAGGTTCAATTACCCAATACCTAGATAAACCAGATGTACAAGGTGGTGCATGTGTCTGAAGTTTATTCACAGTGGCTGGAGCCCCTGGTGCGCCCTTTCTCAATCTGCCTCTCTTTCCCTCTCCCACTCGAATAAATAAAAATTTTAAAACTTTTAAAAAGGAAAAATAAGCTTTCTTTTTTTTTCTTTTTCTCATTTTGTTATTAGTTTTGTGTGTGTGTGTGTGTGTTTTAATATTTTATTTACTTATTTGAGAATGAAAGAGAGAGAGAGACAGATAGAGAAAGAATGGGCACTTCAGGAACTCCAGCCATTGCAAATGAACTCCAGATGCATTATGTGATGTTCAAATCATGTTCTCTATGCTTTTTCTCAAATATTTGTCATTTCTTTGCACATGTGCATATGGGTGTTCTTGTGTGTGCGTGACCTTGTGTGTGCAGGTACGTGTGTGAGCGCGTGGAAGCCACGGGACAACCTCAAGTGCTCCAGGCACAGTGACCTGCCTCTTCTTGAGACAGGACCTTCGAACTGAGCCGAAGCTCATCAATTATACGAGACTGGCTGGCCAGGGGCCCCAAGGGATCTGCCTGTCTCTGCCTCCCCAGCACTAGGATAACAGGCACGTGCAACATTTCCACATGGGCTCTGGGGACCAGACTCAGGTCTTCATGCTCGCAAGGCAAGTACTTTAGTGACCTTGCTCTCTCTCTAGCTCCATTCATCATTTCCTTACAATTCCAATCTTTCATATCCTTTCCTTCAGCTTTTGAAATGCACTGTGTGTTACTGGTATCTGTAGTCACCGCCACCCCCCCGCCCCCATCCCATGCCTTAGCTTACTCAGCTGTCATCAACCTTTACCCTTCTCTCTCTTCTACTCTTGACTTCTGTAAGGTCAAACTTTTTCAATGCCACATACGATTGAGATCATGTGGCATTTATCTTTCTGTACCTGGCTTATTTCACTTAACACAATGTCCTCTTGATGCATCCGTGGTGTTGCATATGACAGGATCTCATTTGTTTTCATGGCAGAATGGTATTACGTTGTGAACATGTGCCACATTTTATCTGTTCATTCACCAGCTAAGGGGCATGTGGGTTGCTGTTCTTTTTCAGAGCGCCAGTGCACATGGGAAAGCAGATGCCTCCTCCACATACCAATTCCATTTCATGGGAATTCCGAGAGTGGGAATCACAGATCACACCAGATCACCAGATCACCGAGTGATCCTGTTTTTCACTTCTGCGGAACTCGTGTGCTGCTTTCCGTAACAGGTAGGTGGATTTACATTCTCATCAGTATATGCATCGGTATATCCCTTTTCTTCTCCTCTTCACCAGAACATGTGTTCTTATTTTTGTCAGCTTTGTCTTTTCGATATTGGTTTGATCATGGGTACATTGGTATAAGGGTGAGGTGCTATCTCAGCGTGGTTTTCATTTGCATTTAATGACTGCCAAAGTTAAGCTATTATTTGTGTTCATAAGGCTGGCCATTTCATGTTTGTTTGTTGGAGACACCCTCTAACTGCCAAGCTGGCCTGGCAGTCATGTACAGCCGGCCCAGTCCCCACAAGCAGGCTGTCACTGATGCAGACTGAGCTGGGCTCTGTGATCCTACTACTCTGACTATAAGGATGTCTTTCTTTGAACGCCGGGTGCCAGCAGATGGGTTCTAATGAGGAGAACGTGAAAAATAAAAGCTATTGTTTGCAACTGATAAGTCATTACTTGACTCTTTGCCTGAACAGGAAGCCAAAAGCAACAGTGTTTCTCAGATTTTAATAGCCAGCTCCCGAGTGCAGAGACCAGTGTAAAAAGCCACCTTTCAGTACACTTTGCAGAGAGGGACAGTGAACAAAAGCTGTATAACTTTGATAATGTTTTTGTCTTAGTTTAGAAATCCTGCGATGGGAGTATATAAGCTTGGGCCATATCTAGACTGACCCCAGTATTTTGTAGCTAAAGTTGGATTGACCCAGAGCCAGTTATTCATTAATATAGCAAAGATGGTCACTTCAGTAGCTGAGTTTAGTCATTGTGACAGAGGCCAAAGGTACCTACTGTGTGTCCCTTTGTAGACAAAGTTGACTGGATACTGTCCTAGGAGAAATGAAAGCCATTCACTGGAGCTACCTGATGGGGCCGACACCTGTGTGAAGCAGGCCAGAGCTGCATGAGCCATCAAGCTCAAGCCAAGTTCTCCATCGTACGCAGGGCTGCAGATGGAACAGCCCAGCCAGCACAGGTCATCCCTCTAG
Source organism: Orientallactaga sibirica (assembly GCA_036365145.1). Classification (NCBI taxonomy): domain Eukaryota; kingdom Metazoa; phylum Chordata; class Mammalia; order Rodentia; family Dipodidae; genus Orientallactaga; species Orientallactaga sibirica. The sequence continues at coordinate 37,856,022 of JAEOAD010000008.1, forward strand.
ATCTGCCTGAAGACATCACCCCATGGCGACATCAAAAGTGAGGTAAACCCCCTTGATTTAAGATCTCTAAGAGGTAAAGGAAGTGTCTTAACTGATGAAACGTCATAGAATAGTGTAAAAAGTCCTCACTTCTTGGAGGGAATTGTAAAACATGTGAAAATGGTATGAAGAGTATTTAGTTAAGGTCATATGACATATTCAACATAGCAGAAGCATCTGAACATGGGCAGACTCACTCTGGCTCCCGCTGGCCACTTGACCTTGAGAGATCAAACTCTTTTTCTTGGCTTGACTCTAGATGCCTATGCGTGCATGTGTGTGCTGTAACATGTACTTAGAGCACATATGATCGCAGGTCTCAACCTGGCAAAGCATCTGTCCTTCATGCACCTACATGCATACAAGCAACTGCATACATTCTGTGCTGGTATTGGGGTGTGGGCACCAGTGACACAAGCGGGAACCTGACAAAATGGAGCTCGCGGGACAAGCAGAGACTGAAAACAAGACAAAGAATACATAAAACTAACTGTAACTGACAAGGGCCTTGAAGAACAGAGCTAGGGTGCTGAAAGAAGGAACTGCCAGGCACTGCTCTCCAAGGCAGTGACGGGCCAGAGTTCAGCCTTAAGTAACAAGTAGGAGCTCTCCCTGCAAGGCCTCCAGGTGTAGGCGATGGGGAAGAAAATGAAGAATCCACTTTTGCTGGAGGTTCTCTTGTGCGGTCCGGCAGGGTGGGGACTTACTCAGCATCTTTAGGCCCTATCTCCACAGCCTTGGGCAGCTCCAAGTTCTGCGCTCCTGGCTCTCCCACATGAGCAATGGGGAGACAAGGAAACAAGGATTTAGGTGTCCCAGAGCAGAGGTGGGAAAGTGTGACATGCTCCCAGACATGAAATGAGGTGATGCAGGCCGAGATGAGCAGGAGAAGGCAGAAGAGAGGACAAGATAGCCAGCAAGATGAGCAGGGAACAAGTCAGCCAGGATCGTGTACATCCTGATACGGGATTTGGAATCTACTGGAACTGCCATGGAGGTCACTAACAGTTTAAGCAGGGAAGTATGATCACACCTGCATTAAAAACAGAAACAAACAAACAAAAAACATGCTAGGGGGTGTAGAAAGTGGAAACAGAGAGGACAAGATGCTTCTGTCTCCAAACAAGAGATAATTGTGGCTTGTGGTCCTCAGACACATTCTCAAGTTTAGACAGAGCTCAAGGGAAAAGTATCTGTATTGATTAGTAATGCCTGCACGGGTGCAGGAGGAACCAAAGCAGCAACATGCATCAGATTCATCCTCTATCCAGTGACAGAGACTTGAGCACTCAGTGGCCCCCACGCTTCCAATAAAATCCACCCAGGAGTCTTGTTGAAGTTCAGCTTCTGAGGCAGCAGGTCTAGGGGTTTGAGCCTCAGAGTTTACAAGGGTAATGAGTCTCCAGGCAAGCAGACCAATACTGCTGGTCCAGAGAACTTGTTCTTTTTCCTTAGCTCCCATGGCCTACCACAGAAAGGACACTCAACAAATGCTGATTGAATTGAGCTGGTCATTTTTATATGTGTGACTTTCAGCCCTCAACTGCTATAAATTTTTTTAAAAAGAACTCCAAAAACATGCCAGATGGCTAGCCATAAAAAGCATCACCCCAGAATGTGAGCAGCATGGCAAGTGTGCACTGCCCATCTTCTGAACTCATCGCCAGCAAGCTGAAAATCGTCTGGGTTGGGGTGAGAGGCCCAAAACAAGAAACAAGGAAAATGCGAAGGGGAGGAATGACCCCAGCATGGCCACTACCTGAACCCTGAGTGTTATGGGCTGTTAGGGGAAATATAAGAAGAAAGAAGAGACATGTCAAGTCTCCAGAAAAACAACATCCCATCTGTTGCAGTCAGGTGTGCAATGCTGGTAGAAATCACCTAACCAAGAGCAGCTTTTTGGGAAAAAAAAAAGTTTATTTTGGTTTACAGACTCGAGGGGATGCTCCATGATGGCAGGGGAAAATGATGGCAGGGAAAAATGATGTCATGAGCAGAGGGTGAACATCACCCCCTGGCCAACATAAGGTGGACCATAGCAATAGGAGAGTGTGCCAAACACAGGCATGGGGAAACTGGCTATAACAGCCATAAGCCCACCCCTAACAATACACTGCCTCCAGGAGGCTTTAATTTCCAATTGCCATCAGCTGGGGAACCTAGCGTCCAGAACACCTAAGTTTATGGGGACATCTGACTCACACCACCACACTATCCCTGCTGGGCCTCCAACATATGCTGGTGTGAAATCACAAAGTAGTCTGCATCTAGGCAAACTCTGCCACCATGGTTCTGCTCCACCCCCACCTCACCCCCAAGAAATCCAAACACCATCCTAGTCCAGATTTCCCTCTTTTTTTTAAATTTACTTGAGAGAGAGAGAGAGAGAGAGAGAATGGGCACACCAGGGCCTCAAGCCACTGCAAACGAACTCCATACACATGCGCCCCCTTGTGCATCTGGTCTACGAACCTGGTTCCTTTGGCTTTGCAGGCAAAAACCTTAACAACTAAGCCATCTTCTCCAGCCCCCAGGTTTCCCTCTTAAAGACAGAGTGAAATCAGGTCTGAAGCAAGGACCCCAGAAGGACTCCACTTTGAAGCAACTGGCTAGCCAAAAGGACTTGCTGTCAAGTAACGCTGCCAAAACTGAAGGCTCAGTCCAGTGTATTCAACTCCATTGGACATCAAAGCCCTTCCTCCACCTATTTTGAGGCAGGGCCTCATTATATAGCTCAGATTGACCCCGAGTTCACAATCCTCCTGCCTCTGGCTCCCAATTGCTTGCCCCACCTGGTTTCTCAGCCCTTTTCCTAAAGTAAATACCTCCTCGTGGCTCCATACATACCCAGTGGGCCCAGAGAGCTGCTGTCTATTAATCGTGCAGTCCTTTTAAACTCACAGAATTACAAAAGCCTTAATTTTTAAAGAGTTTACCTTAATAGTGCACAGTCATTTTCAGACTTTTCATTAAAAAGTCATGAGCACACATTCAAGTGCAGGAAGGTGATTCACACCTCCTGCCATCACACGTCTCACTCCAGGGTTTCTGCTGGGGCTTTAGCATGCCAAACTCCAAACACTATGAATTCAGTCTAGTCTGCGCCATTCTGAGTGGCTGCATTTTAACATTGAATACATGCAGCACTTCACGGGTCTTCTGAGTGTTGAAGGCGACTGCTCTTTAAGTCATGTAAAAGCAGAAGGATCAGCCTCACTATGATTAACTGCTGGAAGGGAGCGGGACAGCAGAGAACCCATTGGTAGGTGAGGAGCTGAGTCTTCGATGAGTCCGCCTCTAGCTGATACACCCACGGAGGAGTGCTATATGCGCACTAGTTTCCCAGGGTGTAAACACAGAACTGGATTGTTCCATCCTCTCACGCAGTGAGCTAAGAGACAGGAGGGCCTCTTCGTTAACTCCAATGAGCTACTACTGCTGCCCAGGGAATAACAGTGAGGGCAGGGAAGCAAGGGAGGGGCTGGCTGCTGGGAAGTCCACACATTTGATAACATGAGGAACGCTTCTGAGTTCAGAAACAAGAAAAAGATGTATCTGAGTTTGGCTAAAAGCTGGTTAGATTCCTACATCAGCATGTCAAGTTTTAAACAGTTCAAGAAAGACCTTAAGGGCTGGCAAAATGGCTTAGCAGTTAAGGCACTTGCTTGCAAAGCCTAAGAACCCTAGTTTGACTCCCCAGGACCCACGTAAGCCAGATGCACAAGGGGGCACATGTGTCTGGAGTTCGTTTTCAGTGGCTAGAGACTCTGGTGTGCCCATTTCTCTCTCTCTATCTATCTATCTATCTATCTCTATCTCTCTCAAATAAATAAATAAAATATTAAGAAAGACCTTGAACTGTCCATGTCACCTTTACCCTGAATCCTGAGCCAAACCAGACTCTCCTACTGAGGACTCTGCAACCCACCACAGCTAAGCAGTGAAGATGCCTTGCAAAGTCCAGTAAAGTCAAGACTTCAGCCATCTTTCTCACTGACCAACAAAGGCTTTGTGAGCTTTGTGTGCAGGGATAGACTTCTGACTGGAGGGAGTGGAGGTCCGGATCGCCAGACTCCTTTACTGCCCTTGCTGGAGCAGGGCACAACACCCAGGAGGGGCCTTCACCCTCACTCCTTGCTGAGGTGAGTCCCAAGGGTTGGTAATCTGTTTTGTGTATGCATCCCAAAATCCACATAAGGTTGGCCCAGGCGAGGGAGGGAAGGAGTGCGAGACACTGGAAGGAGAGGAAATGTGTCACCTGTCCCATCTATTCAATTCCAGAAGTCTGAAGCCAGGCGCCCTGATACCCTCCACTCAAGCAGATTAGCATGGAACATGCTGAGAAACGACCAACAAGAGGGAGCGGTTCTCCCGCAGCTCTCCTGTGTGCGGGTGGTGCAGAAGCAAAGCTCCCAGATGCAAGGTGGCTCTCCAGACAGGAGCCCAAGGCTGTGCCGGTGGAGAGTGCAGCCTGGGGGGGGGGGGCATGACTCAGCACTTCGCTCCATTCTTCACAAGACTTTAAGAAGCTTCTGAACCTCTCAGAGATGTGCTTTACTCACGGGGAAGTAGGGAAATTGTGAGAACGCTGAGCAGGAAGGGCTGAGCCAGCAGAGATGAAAGAGCCGTGGGAAATGCGGTGGGGTGCCATGAAAGTAGTGTTGGGGGGGTTCTCTCTGAGTCTAACCCTCACGGGGTCTAACTCCAGAGACCTCACCCTAGCCATGGAGCACTCTGAGGAAGTGCATTTCAGAAGCCCTAGGACCAGAAGGAGGCAAGAGCCAGAGTCCAGGGTTTGGGATCCAAGATCTAAGTTCAGTTTCCGGTTCTGCCATCGCTCCCTACAGAACCTCTTTCCCCCACCACCGCTGTCCATCATCAGTCACAGGAACTCTGCCACCATTGTCTCACTTCCCTAACCTGCTGTGTGACCCTAGGCAGGTGACTTAAGCTCTCCGTCTCGTTTCCTCCTTGGCCAGACGAAGGTCATCCCGGCATCTAGTGCTTCGGGCCCGATGTGAAGATGCCCCGCGAGAAAAGTTCTCCGAGCCCTGCCCGGCAGGCAGCATTACTTGAATGTTCACCTCGGTCACTTTCTATCACCTTCTCTACGTATCACGTTGCTGAAAAGTCCAGATCGAAGACAGAGACGAGACTGACTCATGGGCATTGCTTGTAAAGAGACCTGAGATAGCAGGGCCAACAGAGGCCCCTGCAGTAACCCTCCTGGGGGATTCTTGCAGGCCCCAAGGAGGCATGGCATGGCACCCAGGAGACTTACATGACATAGTCGGAACAGAGATGCTGGGGCATGGGAGGTGCGTAGTGCCAGAACAAGCAGGGGACAGACCCAGCAGTTGCCTACTCCCTACAATGATGCCCAGGTCAGGCCCCGCCTGGTGGCACAGGCCTATAATGCCAGCTATTTGGGAGGCTAAAGCAGGAAGATAGCTAGCAAGCTCAAGGCCAGCCTGGGCTACAAAGTGAATACAAGGCCAGCCTGGGCAACTAAGTGAGATCCTGTTCAAAATAAACACTGAAGAGTGCCCGCTTTGGCAGCACATATACTAACATTGGAACGATACAGAGAAGATTAGCATGGCCCCTGTGCAAGGATGACACACAAATTCATAAAGCAATCCATATTTTTTTAAAAAGTGAAAAGAGATGCACGCCTTTCGTCCCAGCACTGGGGAAGCAGAGATAGGAGGATTGCCATGAATTCCAGGTAAGCCTGGGCTACAGCGAGACCCTACCTTGAAAAACCAAAAAAAAAAAAGGAAAAGAAAAGAGAGAGAAAGAGGGCTACAGCTCAATAACAGAACACTTGCCTCGCATGTGTGAGACTTTGTTCCAGTATAATTCACTCAGACACACACGCACACACACACACACACACACACACAGAATGAACCTAAGGTGGGCATGGTAGCACATGACTGTGATACTAACCAGGATGCTGAGAGAGAAGGAAAAAAGGAAAAGATAAAGCAAGAGAGAAAAGCTGGGTGTGATGGGCCACACCAGCTCTGAAAAAGAACACGTGGTTGCACGCCTTTAATCCCAGCACTTGGGAGGCAGAGGTAGGAGGATTGCCAGAGTTCAAGGCCACCCTGAGACTACATAGTGAATTCCAGTATAATGAGACCCTACCTTGAAAAACCAAGAAAGGAAAAAAGAAAAGAGAGAAAAGAGGGCTACAGCTCAATAACCAAACACTTAAAAAAAAGACTTTGTTCCAGTATAATTCACTCAGACACACACACACACACACACACACACACAGAATGAATCTAAGGTGGGCATGGTAGCACATGACTGTGATACTAACCAGGATGCTGAGAGAGAAGGACACTAAAGTTCAAGGACAGTCTAAGATACAGAGCAAGATTCCACTTAAAAGAAAAAAAAAGTGAGCTGGGTGTGATGGCACACGCCTTTAACACCAGCTCTCAAAAAATAAAAAATAATAGCCGGGCATGGTGGCGCACGCCTTTAATCCCAGCACTTGGGAGGCAGAGGTAGGAGGATTGCCGAGAGTTCGAGGCCACCCTGAGACTACATAGTGAATTCCAGGTCAGCCTGGACCAGAGTGAGACCCTACCTCGCAAAACCAAAAAAATTAAAAAAAAAAAAAAAAGTTTCCAAAGTCAAACCCAAGAAGCAGGGTGGTCCCATGAGCCATGAACCTGCCCCGGGGTCAGCCCTTGTGACAAACGATGAGATCCAGTTAGCTCTACTTCCTGCCCCTACCTCTCGCTTCCCAACACAGCCCTCAGTGTCAGCGACAAGCTTGCCACTAGAATACTACGGCATGCCTCACAGAAAACGGTGAGTGAACGAAGCTAGAGAAATTAAAAAAAAAAAAAAAAAAAAACCTTTTCCATCTTCCAATTCATGTATGGGCAAGAGCTTCGGAGGCAGGGCGCTGGTATTCATTTGCCTTGCAGGGAAGAGAGGCTGAGCAGCGCGGCCCACTGTAAGGAAGACGTGCTTGGTGTGTACTAAGCACGTATTGATTCATTTTTAGAAAGCCTGCAGTGCTCCCAGCCCTCCCTCCACCCATAAAATCTGACCATCCTACTCAGCTTCTATTCTTATCCCTTGCTCATTTGCGTAATTTTAACACTGCAGAATATAGCTAGCCTAAGAATATTTTTTATAATTACACCCATCACAGGAACTGTCAGTATCTAATGAAGGATAATTTCAGCTATTATAAGAAGCTTAAAAGATCATTTTCATGAATAATTCGTAATATGAATCATTAAATTCAAACAATGTCAGAAAATTCAAAAAAAAAAAAAAAGAAAGAAAGAAATAAGAAAAAAAATTAGGTGCCTAAAAGTCAAGATCCCTTTAAAGGCAGAATCCAGTTTCTGACGTGTACAGAGACATGGGGTATAGGAGAGGAAAAAGCACAGAAATCTACGCTTGCCACTTCCCTCTTACAATTTTTCACCAGGTCTCCCAGCCTTAGGTCGGCCTCTCAGCCAGCCCCGGAGAAGTCCTCTTTCTCCTGCCACCTGCCTCTCTCTACAGCTTAGCTCCTCCCCTCTCCTGCCACCCTGGATCCCATGCAAGGCCCAGGCTCCCCGGACTTGTGTGCCCTTACAGCCATCACCTTCCTCACCTCCTCTGCCTCAATATGAAACACACCTGCCCTGCAAGCAGGACTCACATGCAGAGGGGCGGAGCACTGGCTGCAGCTACAACTGCACTCCAGGCTTCACAGATCTAGGAGATTCTACACAGCCCTGCTGCAGTCAGCTGGTTTCTACCTACGTGCCACACATGGGAAAAGTTGTTACTGAAGTCAGGCTGCGAGCTCCAGCAGACCCTGCTAAGGGCAGAATCAACTCCCACATGGAGTCTGGGTCAAAGTCAAGCAAAAAGAACACTCAACAGGGTAATCTATGGAGTGGAGGCTGGGCAGGTGGAATGATAGGGCTGTAGGAATGCTGGGGGATGGGTGACCAGGATCTGTGGGTGGGGAACTGGGCTAGAGAGGACAGGGACTTCTGATGTGACATGGCCAACAAGTGTGGCCATACTGAACAATGGAGGTAAGGCCCCCAGATCTACATTTTCTAGGGAAATATGAAGACCAGAGGTCGGGTCTCATTTCCAAAGGATTCTGTCCTGGGACACACCTTACAACTAGAAAGACATCATGTGTTATGAAATGTATGATATTCAGCAATAGAAAAAAAAAAACACCTTGATCTTAAATAAGGAAGAGAAGAATGATCTAGACCAACGGGCCAAGACATCAAACTTCTTAACTCCTTACGACATTCCAGAATATTTCCCCTTTCCACAAAACAAAGTCTTCCAACTACAGGTTACATTTCTTTCATGAAATGGCAAAACTAAACAGTGAGTCACAACTGGGAATGGTTGAGAAGAGACAGATGGAGGGAAAACATGAGTGTCTCTCACGCGTGGCGAAGGGTTAGTACTGTCTCAGGAAGGCTGACTCGGCGACACAGGTGCCTCAGCGTGCGCTTCAAAGGACTCCTCTTACTGCCGGCCACAGACCACAGGACTGAAGGCCACTTTTCTAAAGGATGTTGGGTGTTTGTTTGTTTTTGTTTTTGTTTTTAAAATCTTTTTTTTTTTTTTTTTTGAGGTAGGGTCTCACTTTAGCCCAGGCTGACCTGGAATTCACCATGTAGTCTCAGGGTGGCCTTGAACTCATGGCGAACCTCCTACCACTGCCCCCAAGTGCTGGGATCAAAGGTGTGCACCACCATGCCCGGTGGTTTTGATTTTTGTTTTTTCAAACTGAGATGAGAGTTCACATCTAATGACATGACGCTCTCATCCGGCCACGAGACTGCACTTCCCTTCATCTTTTCCACCTAAACAAGCCCGGGAGATGAGGACATAAGCAGGGACTTTATGCAATATTTTCTTTAGTGGCAAAAACCTGAAACAATCTAAATGCCACCTATAAAGAACGATGTAAGGGCTGGAGAGATGGCTTGGCAGTTAAGGCGCTTGCCTGCAAAGCCAAAGGACCCAGGTTCATTTCCCCAGGATCCATGTAAGCCAGATGCACAAGGGGGTGCATGCATCTAGAGTTCATTTGCAGCAGCTGCAGGCCCTGGTGTGCCCATTCTCTCTTTCTCTCTCTCTCAAATAAATAAATAAATAATTTTTTTCAAAAATAATGATTTATGAATGTATAGCAGGGTTGGGGAGATGGTTCAATGGGTAAAGTGCTTGCTACACAGGCATAAGGATCTGAGTTCAATCCCCAGCATCCATGTAAAAGTGCCAGGAGTGGTGGCACAGCCTGTAAATCCCAGTGCTGAGGAGGCAGAGACAGGGAAGTCCCTGGGGCTTGCTGGATGGCTTGTCTAGCTAAAGAGCTGAGCTACAGGTTCAGTGAGAGACCCTGCCTCATAAAAATAAGGTGGAGGAGCAATAGAGGAAGACACTAGACATTGACCTCTAGCCTTCACATACACGCACACGCACACACACACACACACACACACACACACACACACCACAAACACACAAAGAGTATATAACATAACCCATTGTGATTACAAAATGCTGGTATTGAGGGGCTGGAGAGATGGCTTAGTGGTTAAGCGCTTGCCTGTGAAGCCTAAGGACCCCGGTTCAAGGCTCAATTCCCCAGTACCCACGTAAGCCAGATGCACAAGGTGGCACATGCATCTGGAGTTTGTTTGCAGTGCCTGGAGGCCCTGATGTGCCCATTCTCCCTCTCTCTCTTTGTCTCTTTCTCTCTCTGTCTGTCACTCTCAAATAAATTTTAAAAAAATGCTGGTATCGAAAGGATGACAGGAATCTCTACCATTCATCAGGAGGGGAGTTCCTAACTGAGAAGTGATACACTCTTAGCTGGAAAAGGCAAGTGGCTCTGGGCCCATCTAAATTGTTTTATTAAAGAGCAAGACTAACTAGTTGAGGGTGTGAGGGTCCCTGGTACCTACTGGCACAATCCAGCTCTATCACTGCCACTCCAAAGCAGAGATTGGTGATACTTAACACATGGATGTGGGTATATGCCAATAAAATTACATTTACAAAGAGTGACTTGTCCATAGGCTGTTGTCTGACATCCCAATACATACTGTAATCCCACTGGGTGAGCAGACTGGGTATATATGTCTGTAGAGCATAAGATCTGTCTGCATTTACATATGTCATTTAACTCTGGTTAGCTAAAAGTTGTAGCACTGGGAAAGATCGTCAACTCTCTATATCTTTATAATCCTGGATATTTGTTGTGACAGTATGTGTTATGCATTTAAAAAGTTTCAAATAAAATATTCAACTATACAAAAAGAATGTATAAAATACAACTACTGATTTCAGTAAAATCAATTCTCTGTAATATAGTCAATCCTATTCTTGTCATTGCAACTGACAGACCAAATCTCCCATAATTCTCATTTAATTGGGTGCCAACTGTGATGGAAAGAACTCTCCAGCTAGAAAATGTCCCAAGGAGGTGGAAATAATAACAACTAGTAAGAAACCAAGAAAGTAAATTGCATTCTGCTCTCCCAGGAAAAAAGCCAGCTATGCAGAAGGAGTGATTTAAAACTTCATTTTGCAATCCTAGGACCTGCTATTAGTTGAGCTGAGTAGTTAGTGTCCCATTTGACAGGTGGGAAGGGATGGGCTGGACTGGACTGGGTTTACACTACCTGCAAATGACACCAGGATTGAGACCTGGGTTTGAATTCTACTTTCACCAAATTCTCGCCACTGATGTACAAGTGACAAGCAGGACATATACCCAGAGTAAGTCCATCTTCAAGCTACAAAGGGACCTAAGACTGACAAGGGAGGTAAACACGGGGGGGGGGGAAGGCAAGGGTGGCTGGCCACTAGAGATCTTAAGTATAAAGACAAGGTCCCCTTCTGTTTAACCCAAATGGGGTGAGTTACTGGGGGTCTCCCATGCGGAACAAGACAGTCTCGTAGCTCCTCATCAAAACTTGAACCAAGCCAGCCCTGCCTCCCATGGAGCTCAGCAAAAGCAAGAGGACCTGCTAAGGCCCATGTGTGACAGAAATGGCCAGTGTCTCCTAACAGTCACCCTTCCTAAGCAGGAAAAACACTGACTTAGGATTGGGTACAGACTTTGGCAGAAAACAGAGACATTTGTCTCCCAGCATACTTGATAGCAGAGTGTGATGGCATGATACCGTCATGGGAAAACTGCAGAAAGATTAATGAAGTAGAGCCAGGCTCGCCTATAATCCAGTATTCAAGAGGCTGAGGCAGGATGATGGTGAGTTTGAGACTATCCTAGTGTATTCGTTACCTTCTTGTTGCTGGGACAAAATGCAAATCAGTTTAAGAGTAGAAGGGTTGCTGGGCGTGGTGGCACATGCCTGTAATCTCAGCACTCAGAGGTAGGAGGATCACCATGAGGTCAAGGCCAGCCTGAGACTACATAGTGAATTCCAGGTCAGCCTGGGCTAGAGTGAGACCCTACCTCAAAAAAAAAAAAAAAAAAAAAAAAAAAGAGTGGAAGGGTTTGTTTCAGCTTAGTTTGAGGTTACAGTCAGTTACAGTCCATCGTGGGGACGGGGAAGGCACTGAGGCAAGAGCTTGAGGCAGCTGGTCCATGCAGTCCACAGCGAGGAGGCAGAGAGGTGGACACTGCTGCTTAGCCAGCTCCCTCCTCTTTGTACAGGCCAGGACTTGCGTCCATGGAATGGCTCCATCCACGGTTAAGGTGGGTCTTACCACCTCAATTAACCAATGAGGAAAATCCCTCACCATCCTGCCAAGAGGCTGATCTAGGTGACCCCTCCTGTGTGATTCCAGGTCCTGTCAGGTTGACAACCAATACAATCACACCTGAGATAGAGTGAGACACTGACTCCAAACAAAAAATACAGTTAAAAATAGCAGGGAATTTGAAGGGTAACAACAGAATTTTCCTAAAATGAATGAATAAATGAAGGAAAAGATTTTTTTTTAAATAAACCTTCGGTTCTGGGGACTAAATCCAGGGACTTGTACTTCCTAAGCAAGCACACCACCACTGAGCTAAATTCCCAAGAGGGAGGTTTTTAAATGGGGGAGGAGGGATGGTAAGGGCACAAAATCATTCTGCTAGCAAAGGCATTGCTAGAACTTTCTGGACCAAAGCTAAAATGGTCTAAACCTTCAAGCTGCATTAGTTCTCAGGATAGGCTGCAGGAAAGACGTTTGAGGGGCAAGTCAGCAGGAGCAGCTAGCATGCCCACCGAACCCTACATCCTGTCACCTTGTACTTCTGTCACCTGTATGACTGCTTGCTGACAGATACTTGACACTACACACGCTCATAAGGTAATGTGGCCTGATTTCCCTGTTCAAATCCCTATCAATGATTCACTGATTTTTTTTTTTTTGTATCATCAAGCTTTCTCTCAGTCCATAGGAAAGTCCATTATCAAGGAAGAGGAGGTCAGCAAGCCCTCTGGGGAGGGACCTGCCTCTCAAGATGTTTGGTTCAGCAAAGCACCACACCCATTTGCGAGGATGAAGTCCAAAATGGTAATAAGGCTGGAAAATTTACAAATAGTTCTGGCTTTTTTTTTTCCTCCTTTCTGTACATCTTTCTTTTTTTTTTTCTTTTCCTGTCTTTTTTTTTGGGGGCTTTTCGAGGTAGGGTCTCACTCTGGCCCAGGCTGACCTGGAGTTAACTATGTAGTCTCAGGGTGGCCTCGAACTCTCGGCAATCCTCCTACCTCTGCCTCCCGAGTGCTGGGATTAAAGGCGTGCACCACCACGCCCGGCTTTTCCTGTCATTTTTGAGACAGGGTCTTACTCTGTAACTCAGACTCTCTTGGAACTCACTTTGTAACCCCGGTGGCCTCAAATTTGCAATCTTCCTGCCTCGGCCTCCCTGGTGCTAAAACTGCAGGCACATTCCAGCAGGTCCGACTTCTTCCCTTGCTAAACTTCTTCAAGGGATAGGGTTTGATTTGACCAACAAGGACAGAAAACACAGCTTGCTTTCTGACAATGAAGTTAAACAGCGACCCCAAGGCAGGCGGTCAGCAAATGGCATTTGGTTTGCTGTCTGCACCGGGTCCTTCATTTAACCCACAAAGAGGCAGAGACCAGAGATGCAAGCAAGCCTCAGAGCTGTGTTCGGCAGTGGAGCCTGCACTTGTCTAAAGGCATTATCATGAGACAATGGAGCTGCAAGTGCAGGCAGGTGATTCAAGGCCAGCAGGGCCTGACCTAACTGGCTCCAAACACAGGGAAGAGGGTACTTTCAGAGAGACTGGGTCCCTAAAACGGTGAGACTGTGAGGAAACCATCAGCGAACAACAGGTGAGAAGGTAGGGTACAGGATGCCCCTAGAATGCCCATCCCACCAGTGCTCAAGGTCCACCTGCCACCTGACTGCTGAAAAGGCCGGGCTCTCCTCCCCCAGAGCCCAGGGCACCTGCCCGCTAGCCACCTGGTCTATGGGCAGACATGAGGCATCATCCATGTCTCAGGCCACCTGGAGCCCAGCCCTGCCACTCCCTGGCTGTGCACGTGAGCAAAGCACCTGCCAGTGAGACAAAATAACCAAACATTTGCACATCAATCTACAGGACACTTTGGCCCAGCCTGGCTCACTGGACACACTTCTTCTTACCTTCACAAGCTTCAGCTTCCCCACCTGTGGCATGGGGACAAGGACAGGACCCACCTCACAGGAAGATTGCCTGTCCAGCAGCTAGCATGGGGCCTGGCACATGGGGCTTGTTTCCAATAGCTATTCTAAGCTATTCAATAAACCCATAGCCATTCATTCAGTCCATCATTCACCAAATTCCTACCAAGGACCCACCAGGAGCCAGACAGAAGTTGGGTGCACGAAGGCATCAAAACAGTGGCAGAGTGTTTGCATAAATTCCTGGGTTCAATCCCATCTACCCAACTCCCAACACACACAAAGTTAGCCCTGTTCTCATGCAGCTTTCATCCTGGTAGATGTTTCCTGAATACATCAATAAAGAGGAAACTAAAGAGTTAATAACTATCCCTAAAACTAGCAGGCAGTAAAGAAGTCACAGAGACATGCAGCTGAACAGGCTACTAAACAGGCTGCAAAACTTCCTTAGCTCAGAAAACCTTGGGGGAACAGAAACCGTCTGGCGGTTATCCTCCCTAGACAATGTGGCTAAAAAAGCTTGTTCTGGGCTGGAGAGATGGCTTAGCGGTTAAGGCACCTGCCTGCTAAGCCTAAGAACCCGGTTCCAATCTCCAGGTCCCACGTTTAGCCAGATGCAAAGTCACCCAAGGGCGCAATGCCGCACTTGACCACAAGGGGGCGCACGCATCTGGATTTCGTTCAGAGCAGCTGAGAGACTGCTGGCGCACCCATTCTTTATCTGTCTCCCTCTCCCTCTCTCTCTGTCTGTCTCTCTGTGTCTCTCTCCAAAAATAAAAAAATAAAAAATAAAGCTTGTTCTGAGCAAGGACACAAATAACTACAGTTCCTTGTCTATTTCCCCTGGACCTGAAGCTGGTACAGTCTGTTTTTCTTAGGATCCTCCTTATAAGCTTGCATCCCAACCTGGCCCAGTGCTTCAGCCTTCATCCCGCGGGAAGATTGCTGCCCCTCGTGCTGTTTCTCACAATAAAGTCTGTCTGAAGAGATTAAGTCTGGTGTTGTCTTTTGCTTTTCTCTTACACTTTCCTTACAGCCACTGCATACAAACTCCAAATGTATGCACCACTTTGTGCATCTGGCTTTACATGGGTACTGGGGAATCGAACTTGGGTGGTTGGGCTTTGCAGGCAATTGCCTTAAGTGCTGAGCCACTTCTCCAACCCCAGAAAGCAGGTTTTTAAAGCATCAATAATGCAGCAAGACCATAGTTCTGAGGGTGAACAAAGGGAGAAATGACAACAGGGACAAGCGGAGAGGGCTCCCTAGGCAGGACAATCTGATGGGAGAGCAGAGATGCCAGTCAGTAGGAAGGTTCTAGACAGCAGGAAGAGGAGAGTTCAGAGAGCAGGCGTGGGACCAAGCTACAGAAATAACCCAGACAGGGATCGGCTTCCTTTCTTCAGACGTCTGTGTTTCAGTTCACGCCAAGGAAAAGAAAACATTGAGACAAGCTGCTCTGCGCGGAAGTACAAGGCATCATTACCCACTCAAGCAAAACGAAATGACCAGTTGCCTTAGGAAAGCTGTAATTAGAAACTTAAAGCAGAGTGTTTTTCAGAATCAAAGTAGCATTTAACAAAACAAGCCACCTGTCAGCCTCTAGGAAGGAGAGAAGCTGCCACCGAAGGAGAGGCTGATTGACAACCTGCAAGACAGTAATCACAATGCCAGGCTGAGGCAGCTCTGAAAGTACCAAGGAGGGTAAATGCATATCTGGCCTCAGCCCCCAAGGAGGGAGCTGAAGCACTCCCAGGGGGGCTCTTGTTTTGTTTCTGGGCCTTTGTTTCCTATCGGACAATAAAAAGGAAATGAACAAAACCCATGAATCGATACTGGGTATTTCCAGGCAATTGCTTTGTGATGGTTCAAGAGAGGAAAGTGTCCTGCTGGGGCTGATGTCCGGTAAAGCAAATAAAACGTCACCTTGCTGAGGTCACCAGGACTCACATTCAACCACGACCCCAGGCCTTTGCTAAAGCTTTTCTCAGAAGTCATACAGAGGTGGCTTGGGGCACTTCAGCAAGACCCCCATCCCTACCCCACATAAAGCCACCAGAGGCAGGGGGCTGCTGGCTGCCTACTTGACAGCCACTGTCCTTCACATTCCTCAGCCTTTCTTGTGCTCAAACCTCTCTGAGTAGAAAGCATGGAAGAAGAAGGGATCTGAAAAACCCTTCAAGAAAGCTCATCATCTTCAAAGCTCCCATCCTTAGGAAAGACGCTCTGTGCCCTTCCCATCTCCCGCTTCCACCAGCCAGCCATCCCACAGGCAGCATGAGCAGTCGAGATTGGAAGGTATGGACTGAGGGTAACAGCAGCTGGAGTCCCCACCCACCGCGGAACCCCGCCTCTAGCCCTGTTAGACTCAGGACTTGCTTGTAGTTACGGGAAAAGCGCTGTGAAGACCACCATTGCTTGGGGTTTTTGAAATGCAGCCAAACCCGGGCCTTTCTGATGCACTGTGTGTGATCCACGGTTCATGAAAACAGTGCTTGCTACCCACATGTAGTTGCCAGACGACACCTCAAAACTTCCGCAAATGGCCAGCTTCCTAAATGAAAACTGCTGAGCTGCCTCAGGTTCCCCTGTCACTCTAGCTGCATGGTCATCTGTGAGTTTGCTATCCACACCTTCTCTTAGCAGAATCCATCCCTTGTTTCTGAGCCCTCTCCCATTCTCAACCCAGTGGGTTGTAATGGGGATCTTCCCACTTCATTCCTTCCATGAGTGGGCACACGAACCTGGCGTGGCCCCCAGTCCCAGCCATGCCTCTCCTGCCTTACCAGGTCCCTAGGATTAAGGGATACATATCACCTAAAATACACCAAAGTTAACCTGGGAACACCTGCGGGTACAATCCAGAAGGGCATGTTACCTGCACTTTTACATTTTAATCCCTGCCTTTTAATCTGAAATATGCATGGAAAAATATAAATATGTTCGTGCTGAGTTGTGAGTAAAGTGAGTGGTGGGTTCCCTGGGCTTGCCTACTAAATTCAGATTAAAAAAAAAAAAAATTTAACTGGGTGTGGTGGCGCTCACCTTTAAGCCCAGCACTTGGGAGGCAGAGGTAGGAAGATCACTGTGAGTTTGAGGCCACTCTGAGATTGCATAGTGAATTCCAGGTCAGCCTGAGCTAGAGTGAGACCCTACCTTGAAAAACGAAAACAAAACAAAACAAAGCAAAACAAAAAAAAAAAACATTTTAGATAGATGCAGTCCCACCCATTCTGGAGGCAGGAGGATCATTTGAGCTCAGGAGCTCAAGATCAGCCTGGTACCAAAGGAAGACTGTGTATGCATGTGTGGTGTGTGGGTGCACATGTATATACACATGGGGAGGTGAGTGCAGACTTGCATGAGTAGATGGATGCACTGGGCCCATGTGTGCATTCATCAGCCCTCTGGCCATGGCATGCTCCCATGACTTTTACACTTAGGCAGGGCAGGTGATGGAACCATGTCCCAGGTTTTTGTTTAAAGGGCAAGAAACCATCTCCTCACCAGACAGCATTTTGTGGAGCTAATGAGCTGCAAAGCTTACAGAGTGCTATGACTGCAGTTACAACTATAACCCCCACCTTCCAGAAACCAGTTGAAGAGTGTGGCTAACATGCCTCCATCTTCCTCACTTCAAAATGCATCTCCAAGTCTTCACACGAGTCTATAAAGTCACTCTCACCACCTTTACCCCTCAAGTGAAGAGAGGCAAGCTCTGGAATAGCAACTTACAGCAGGACCACAGGGCAGCCAGAAAGCTGAGATTCAACCCAAAGCCCCACCGGGAAAATACCAGCCTGCCTTCCCTTCCCCATCCTCAGGCAGTTAGTTGCCTCTCTATCACAGAGGAAGGAGAAGGGTTCTCAGGTGGAGATGGAAAAAATGCGGACAAAAGCACGCCTCTTTTATCCATACCCTCCCAACAGCACACACGTCTACAAACACCCCTCACCCTAGAAGACATATCTACATATGCCACTGCAGAGCACGGGTGAGCCAAAAGCTCTGTGTCTATTGGAAGTTCCCCCATTCTGCACTGCTCCCACTTGACTAATAGCACACAATCAGGTTCCCGTTATTCAGAAAGAAAACAGATTTTGGGCTGGAGGGATGGCTTTGCGGTTAAGGCACTTGCCTGCAAAGCCAAAGGACCCAGGTTTGATTCCCCAGGATCCATGTAAGCCAGATGCACAAGGGGGCGCATGCATCTGGAGTTCATTTGCAGTGGCTGGAGGCCCTGGAGCACCCATTCTCTTTCTCCCCCCGCCCCCGACTTTCTCTGTCTCTTTCTCTCTGCCAAATAAATAAATAAGAATAAAACATACTTTGCCTCTTCCTCTCTCTCTCTCTCTCTCTCTCTCTCTCTCAATTAAATAAATAAATAAAATATTTTTTAAATAAATAAATAAAATGTGAAGGCCCTCCATGAGCCTGTCCAACAAATATCCAGAGCAGAGTCTTAGGTGAGGAGAAAGGAACAAGAGAACGAAAGAGAGAAGAGCTAACAGCAAATCCGGAGGGTGTGGCTACTAATGAAGTACCAGTGAGCAGATGGAAGAGAGGCCCTCACCAGGAGTGGAGCGCCTGCCAGACCTGGCTGGACCCAGTTTCCCTTGCTCAGTCTCTGCTCCCTTGGCATGCATTGGCTGCATTCCAAACAGGACTTATGGGCCCTCTGAGTGAAAGAGCAGCTGCCCTGCCCAGCCCAGCCTCTTAGGTTTAAGGGACATGGAAAGGTAAGGACATCCCACCATGGAATCCCAGCAGAGCTGTGAGGACAGCAATTGTCTCTGCCTGAAGCTCATGCACTTCCCTGGACCAGGGCTCTTGGAAACACGGGCTGTTTTACCAGAAAAGGCAAAGAATCAGGGGAAGCCAAAAAAAAAAAAAAAAAAAAAAGCAGTCAATGCAAAGATGCCATGTGCATACATGTGGTTAGCTGAACCAGGCCTTGAACCTAAACTGGATGGACCTCAGAGCCTTCACTCTTTCCAAAGGCCCACACAACCTTCCCCAGCCACAGAGTGTCAAATCAGAAGACCTTATAAAAAAATGTCAGCGACAGCAGCTTCCGTTACAAAATAACTCATGGTAGCGTGCAGCTGAAGGCAGGACCTCAGGAACTTCTCACACTGAGAAGGAAATTCAAGGATCAGAGTGATTTGATTTCCTGATGGTGCTAGGGAAACAGCTGGGTCTTATACTCAGTGCAACATCTGGCTGGACCAAGGGTCCAGGACAGGCGCTTCTGGGAAAGGACACACAGGAGCTAAGAGCAGAGATCAAAACGTGGCTCTGACAGAGCACACGGCCAGACAAATGAGACTGCAGCAAAGCTCTGCGGTGAGCAGCGAGCGGGAGAAGGCGGCTCACGGATGAGAAGAGGCGTGCTCCCAGAGAATGAGATGATCCAAGACCAGCGCCCACAGGCGCCCCGGGGGCCAAGGAGGGGCGCAGGACAAGCATGTTGTGATGCTGAGTGCCCTCCACGGAGCTTCCGGAGCATCTTTCCGGGTGACACCTATCCAAAGAGGCCAATTCTGAGGCTGAATCTAGGTTCAAGAAGAAAGCTGAGCCCCCAGTTAATTCAGGATGTCAATCACTAGCCAAGGACCACAGAATATTGGTGTTTGTAGCAGACGGGCTCACCTTGAACTTCACGAGCTGGAAAAGGATAAAAGGGCCATGGAAAGCTCCAAAAGAGGGTTTTCCAGGCCTCGACACTCTTCTCTTGGTGGACACATGACCATCAGACCTGCTGTCATGGTCCATCAGAACCACCCAACTACCATCTCCTTTTCTGACTCACCCCCACCCACAGACCACAGGTGGGCCTCTAGCTTTCCAACTTGACCCCCTAACAGAAGGACAGGTCAGACACGAATGTCCTCCTCCCAGTCCAGCTTTGTGTCTCACGACTGCTGAATAAAGTCCTCTGCTGGCTGCCTATCTGTGTCTGAGTGCTTGGCTAATGTGACTCCACTCCTAAGAAATAATCAGTCCCGTCGACTCCTGGAGTCTGGAACCAACGGGATTCGCTGCTTCCCAGACCTTTGGCTACCAGGAAGCCTCTGCAGGCAGGGAGCCAGCAGCTAGCTACATAAGTAGACTCAAAGTCCCCCCGTATGCCCAAGGTGAAAACAAGAGTGGAGAGTCAACTCTTGCTCTCTGGCCACAGAATGCCCTCCACTGGCTCCTGGCAAGGAGGAAAGGCATCCACGTTCATTAACAACAGAATTGGCCACGTGTTCAGGCCAACCTGGTTCCAGGGAATAAGGAGGCACTCCTGCCATGGCTGGAATGCTGGAGGAAGGGCACAAAGGTGACCTATTCCAGGGTTATAAAAGGAGGCACTTCTTCACCACAACAAGGAAAGTAACTAATACAGAGCCAAATCTAGATAACAAATCCCATCTCCAACAGAGAAACCCAACCAGACGACATAGCTGGATGCCCACGACACGGGTGTGAGGCTTCCTTAAACACGTGGGTAAATAGTTTCATGAAAGCAAGTGAGCTTGAATTCGAACACAGGTCTGGAAATGCATGGGGCTAAGTGGTAGAGTGCTTGCTTCACATGCAAAATACCCTGTGTTCATTCCCCAGCACTAAGGAAGGGAAAGGAAGGGAAGGGAAGGGAAGGGAAGGGAAGGGAAGGGAAGGGAAGGGAAGGGAAGGGAAGGGAAGGGAAGGGAAGGGAAGGGAAGGGAAGGGAAGGGAAGGGAAGGGAAGGGAAGAGAAGGGAAGAGAAGGGAAGAGAAGGGAAGAGAAGGGAAGAGAAGGGAAGAGAAGGGAAGAGAAGGGAAGAGAAGGGAAGAGAAGGGAAGAGAAGGGAAGAGAAGGGAAGAGAAGGGAAGAGAAGGGAAGAGAAGGGAAGAGAAGGGAAGAGAAGGGAAGAGAAGGGAAGAGAAGGGAAGAGAAGGGAAGAAAAGGGAAAAGGCAAAAACTAATGTGGGTCCGCCTGGCTCCCAAGTCCTGAGATCAGGGAGTGTCTCGCTCTTGTTAAAAGTGTCCATCCTCTTTTGTAAGAAAATGTTGTGAGCCAGGTACAGTGGTGCACGCCTGCAATCCCAGAACTGTACAGGCTGACACAGAAGGATCCCTGTGAGCTCAAGGGCTTGGCTACAAGACACTCAGCACAAGGGAAAGCTCCTTTATTCAGGGTATTCATAGGCGAGCAGGGGGAGATCTTTGTGGGGGAGTCATCGTCTGTTTGCTCGTATTTCTCCTTGACAGTATGACTAATACCAACAGCCAAACATCATCAAGCACTTATCCTGGGCTAGCCCTGATGCTGCCCACACAGACTGCCTCACAAGCTAGAGAGCGCTGAAGCACAGAGAGATTAACAAACTTCACCAGAAGCTGGGATTCGAACCCGGGCAGTCTACTCAGAGCTCTGATTCTCCACCATGGTTGACATTCAGCTGCTTATGCCCCGGGCCTAATCAGCACCACACAGGCCCACCACTGTACAAGGGTCTCAAGATACTAGACCTGAAATTCCCTATGGATCCAAACTGATCCGACTGCTGCTAACAGTCCAGGGAATCTGCTTTTCACGTACAGAGCAGGGTTTCTCTCCTTTGTGTCCTGGGCTTCCTGCCAGCAGTACTCCCCACTGAATCTGAATACGCATTCATCTGTATGTTGAGTGTGCCAGTCTCAGGTGATGGGAAAGGCTGCCCTCCCCCACCCCAGCAGGGTCCCCCTCACCTTCAGCTGTTTGACCTTCTCGTTTCAGCATCTGGACTGCTCCCACATACTTCTTCAGCTGGACTTTGAGCACCTCGTTTTCTCTGCAGGTATAAGAATGTTTAAAAAAAAAAAAAAAGATTTAAAAACCGGCAACTTAGATCCAAAGCAGGGAGAGGGAATCTGCACAAAGAAAAACACACAATTTGCATCTTATAAATATTAATACAGCCTCTTGTTTCCAAGATCATCAGTGAAAATGGCTGTATTATCAAGGGCACTCGGGGGAATACCTTCTGGAATTTTCCTTTCAGGGGGGAGGTGAGTACTACCTGATTCCAATACTCATAGACTCAGAATGCTAACACAGGGCTGTGTGACCCCAGCAACCTGGCAGGTGCTGTTCAGGGTCAGGCAGCTGGCAGAGGTACACCCTAAGCCCTGAGGTGACCACGGGAAGCTCGTAATATTGGACCAGCTACTTGCATGGACCACACTACTTACCAGCCTCACACCATGTATTTATACATCTTCTCACTGAGTCCCTCCCAGGAACTAACCCAAGTCCCATTGTGTAGGTGAGGAAACTGAGGCATAAGGAAGGGAATCCGTTATACAAATCCACCCCATCCCCACAGAAGCTTATACTATGGAATAGAGAAGCCAGCCTGCAAGAACACCCCACCTCCCATGTACCCTAGCTGGGCATGCAACATGAGGACTGCGGAGAGAAGGCTGCCACATGCGTGTCACCTCAGTGACTCACTCAGGCACACGTTCATTCATCCATCCTCCATTTGGTGGACGTGGTATTCTCTCCAACGTGTAGGAGATGAATGGTACAGAGAAGGTCTCTGAACAAGAACACGTGGCCAAGCGCACCAGTAAAACGCAGGTCTTTGTGTCCTCCATGCCCACGGGAGCCTTCCTCTGTCTCCCCGGGGAGTGAGACTCAATCCCTCACTAGCTACACGGGAAGAGGAGCCTTTCCCAGTGTTCCGCTCCCCATGGCCCATGAACATGAGTTCCTTGAACGTGCTGTAATGCTTCCTCACAGCACAAAGAGCTCGAGACCAGGTTTCTTCTATGATTATAAAAATAAAAAGGCTCATGGCAAAATCTTCCAATCAGAAGACATTCGGGAAGGACAGAAAATCAACTGGAAACCAGCACCTCATTAACATTTTTATAGCCCATCTATTATATTCTCTTCAGGCACAGATGAAATGCCTGTCACATACCTTTAAATTTTTGGCTTAGAAGATTTTCCCCCTCTCTGACTGTGCCATTGTCTCCAGTAACCAATGGTAGACCTGGTGGGTACCTGTCATGCCCTCTGCCACACGTGGCACTCTGAGCACACTTCTGCAGAATTCACTGTATCACACAGAGTCACATTATACACTTCAGCAGCTGAGCTGATTTGACAACTCACCATGACAAGCACTCACTGAATCGACTGACCAGTGGACCATTCCTCGCTGCAGTGCCTCATGCTCACTTAGCTGAGAAGCTCGGGTCAGCTGTGCACGTCTGTCGCCAGCCCTGACAACTCGGTCTGGACGGCAGCCCTTCCCCTGTGTTGCCCCCCACGTTGAATTGTGGAAGAGAAACACCAGCACAAGTGTAACAACCACCGTGCATCTGGAGCCACCGGAAAACTCCACACACATCTCAGAAGCCTCCGACTGCCCCTCCTTGTAGGCAGCCTGTCATGGCTCTTTCTGTGAGAATCCACAGAGTCTCCCTCTAAGTATGAACAGCAAGTGTTTGAAACTAAACAAGCTCTCCGGAGCGGGTGTTTAGAGGCACTCAGAATGGTCCAGCATTTGACATACCGTCGTAGGCTTTCCTACAGCACAGCCTCTAACAAAACTAGGCTGTCCCGAACCCCTGGTAACAGAATTGTTTACCTGTACACCAAGAAGGTCGGGAAAGCACCCAAGTCAGCATGCGGGGTGTGCCCAGGCCGACTTCGAGGGGTTCGTGCTGTAAGACCTGAAGTCCTTATGAGATTGTCCAAAACAAAAACACATGTCAGCCAGGCCTAGGGTGGTTCCATGTGTGCTAAATGTGTCCGTGACAGGATCAAGCGAGCTTTCCTTATTGAGGAGCAGAAAATCGTAGTGAAGGAGTTGAAGGCACAAGCACAGAGTCAGAAAGCTAAATAAATATGAAGCTTTTTGAGCTGGAGAGATGGCTTAGTGGTTAAGGCTCCTGCCTCCCAAGCCTAAGATCGCTGGTTCCAATCTCCAGCGGTTCCAATCTCCAGGTTCCACGTTTAGCCAGATGCAGTGATGCAAGGGTGCAATGCCACACTTGCCCACAAGGGGGGCATACGCATCTGGATTTCGTTCGCAGCAGTTGAGAGGCTGCTGGCACCCATCTCTGTCTTCCTCTCCCTCTCTCTCTCTGTCTCTCTCTGTGTCTCTCTCAAAAAAAAAAAAATGAAGCTTTTTTAAATAATAAAAACCAAGGCTTATTTTGTGGCTTTATGCTTAAAAAAAGAAACTAAACAAGCTCTGAAAATCAAGTTTGTGGGAAGGAAAATCCACCCCTGACATACACAGATTGCACTGCATGTTGGGGAGAGTCCTTTAACCAGAGCCTGGTCACCCACCCCAAACTACCCTCAAGCCCCCTGCGTGACTTCAAGTCACACTAGCCTCAGACCAGGGAAAGAATGTGACACATACGTTTCTGCCTGGCGTGAGTAGCAGTAGTTCATGGAAGAGCACCTTCTGGCAGGAACAGTGTGCAGGCGCCATGCGCCACTCAGCTGCCAGAGCTCGTCCCTTCTGGTCCAAAACAGAAGCCACCTCTACACTTCCTCGTCCATCTTCACCCCTGGCCAGTGCTGTGATGTCACCGATGGCTGGCCCTGCTTCTGGTCTGAATCAGTCTTTTAGTGACATTGAAGCTCCCTTTAAAACTGATTCCTCGTGTGGTGCCAAAGATTTTAACAGGAACCTGATTTCCATCAAAGGCCAACGTCTAGTCATTTCACATCTAACCAAATGTGCACATGTCGATATCCCTCTTTGTATCTGTTTGCTTCCCTAAATAACAGGAGTACCAAGGACCTGCCAGGATTGGCACAGAGAGCATCAAAGTCCCCCAACAAGTACTTCTCTGGGACCTACCATGTGCCAGTGTCGAGTGTCATTTAGACAACAGACATGGAGGGGTGACAGGACAGGCCAGATCCCCATCCCCACAAGAGAGATGAGGTCGCACCAATCAGCAAGCAGGGAACAGAGGGCTGGAGAGATGGAGCTGTAGTTTAAGGTACTTGCTTGCAAAGTTCCGTCCCACCTAGCCCCCAGGTAAAGTTGGACACTAAATGGTGCATACGTTACGATCTCAACACGCCTGTGACAATAGGGGTGGAGCCAGGAGAATCCTAAGCAGGCCACCTAATCTTGCATTCATTTGCACAGCAAGAGACCCTGTATCAAGGAGGGTGTGAGAACACAGACACCTCAAGGTTGTCCTCTCATCTCTTCTGCCCGTCCTTTCCCATGGCACACGTGCATACACGTATGTACATACATACACACGCACACAAACAAATGAACGAAATGTCTTAGGTAACAGAGTTGCAGATAATCTAGGATATGAGGTGGCAGGGTGTTCTACAAAGTGGGGTCTAGGAGCCTTTTCTAGAAGGTGACAAGGCAGGACCTAAAGTTAGTGGGGACCCATTGGGCACTCATCAGGTATGGTGGTCTGCATGCCCACAGACCACCTGCTCCCCATTCTGAGTGGGTGGAGTGGGACCTGACAGTGGGTATCTCTAATGGGTCTTCAGGCTGGCTGCCAGCACCAAGGCTCAGGCCAGGGGAAGGGCTGAGGAAAAGTCTCTGGGGACCCGGGGAGGGGAGCACAGATCTGGAGCATGGTGTGAGCCATGAAGGCCCCTGTGCCAGGGCAAGGACTGGGGTGTTATTCTCAGAGAAGGGCAGCCAAGAAGAAGGAAGCTCGGGAACACGGGCACACTGCGGGTGACAAGGGCAGACAGGCAGTAGGCCTGGGCGGTCATCCAGACAAGAGATGAAGGTGGTCAGGACTGGGAAGACTGGGGCGCTGGCTATGGAGTTGGAGAGAAGTGTGCTGATATTCACCCGCAGGACTCCAGAAGGCCACGTCAACCCTCCCTCCCAGCCCCAATCTGCCCGCTGGCCACCCTGCAGCTTTCTTTAA
Organism: Orientallactaga sibirica; assembly: GCA_036365145.1. Classification (NCBI taxonomy): domain Eukaryota; kingdom Metazoa; phylum Chordata; class Mammalia; order Rodentia; family Dipodidae; genus Orientallactaga; species Orientallactaga sibirica. The sequence goes on from JAEOAD010000008.1 coordinate 37,881,619, forward strand.
AAGCATTGGGAAAGATGCAAATCACAGAGTAGGTGGCAAGTACCTCTCACACAGCTTCCAGTGACTGCAATAATTAATGTTTGTAAGTCAAAGCAATTATGCCTGCCCCAATGTCAGAACAAACAACCCACAACCCCAGACAGCACCACTCAAAGGATAATTACTCAAAACAAAACTAACGAACCTGTTAAGTGCATTTGGTAATTCACAGGCACCAAAACATCCCAATGAGACACACCTACAGGAATGCTGCTTTCTGCAGAGAGACAAAAGCTTGGCGTGGACCAGAGAGATGGCTGAAGGTTAGAGAGCTTCCTACACAGACATGAGGGCCTGACAGGGCCTAAGATGGCTTGAGTTTGTCTTCCAAGCATCCACATACACAGCTGGGCGCGGCCACACACATTTGTAACCCCGTTCCAGTGGGGAGCAGAGACTGAAGAACCACTGGTATTCACAAAACAGCTCTGGAAGCAGTGGGAGTCCATCCCCAAGAAACATGCGGATGAGCTATGGAGGGGGGCATCCGACATTTTCCTCTGGCCTCTGCACACAGGCATGGTGCATGCACATCTGCAGACACATGTGCGCTACTACCTGGCGAGTAGCGGGCAGACATGCCTATAACCCACCTACTAGAAGACTGTGTCTAAGTGGCCTGGTTACCCAAAGCCACGAAGACCTTATCAAAATGTGCATTAACAAAAGGCTAGGGGGTGGAGGGGACGTGCACATGGTTTAGTAGTGTTGACAGCCACTCCTAAGGCATGAAGATTAAGATCACAGCGAAATGGAAAACCCATCTCCACCTCCCCTAACTGCACAGCATCTCTGATGGGCTCCTTCAATCCCGACTCCAGTCCCACCCGAACTATGAAGGGCTTACAACCTCTCAACCTGCTGTTGCACAGTGTCACACAGGGGTTTTTGTGTTACACCCTCCTGTGGCTCTCACTGTGACAACACAGTAGCTACCACTTGTCTGCCATGAGCTGTGGCGAGGAGAGGCCCAGCAGACTTTCAATACTGACAAACTCAGATGCTCACGGGGATGCTGAGCAATTTCCGAGCAAATGACAAGAGGATAAGTGGCAGAGCTGGGATTCAAACCTGGGCAGAATGACTCCACCGTCAGAAGGCACCAGTCCTCTCACTGCCTTTGGAAGTCAATGAGCAGTCCTAAGAGGGCTATGGCAAGAAGCCCAGCCAGCCAGCCTGTCTCCAGAGCAGTGGGGTCAGAATGGGAGTGCAGGAAGGTAGAGGATGCCTTCCATGGAGCTGCCTTGGGGAACATGCCCCAGGCTCTTGCTGAGGCTACTGCCCTACTGTGTACCTGTGCTCACCAAGCTAGACCCTCCCGTCCCCTGCATTTGCAGCTGTCAGCGATTCCAAGCATGCTCAGCTAATATCTCAGTCAGCCCCTCACCTGCCTGGCAACTCTTGACATCTATATCTTTGCTGCCTCTGACCTGTTCGGCTGCTGCGACCCAATGCACTGATAGCCAGCTATGAACTTCCCACTGATCTGCTCAAAGGTCTTTTCCCTGAGACCTGGCCTACCAACACCACCCTCACCATAGAGATGGATGGCAGCTTTTTCAGCTCTCACCTTAACCTTGACAGGCTGCTCAGGGCCAACACTGTAACACCCTGGCCTGTGCTCACCCTCCCATCCCCTGAGGAGAGGGGCCCTGTCTTATGTATCCCTCATAACTGTGAAGTACTATCCGTGCTTAGTATCCATGAGGAATTGGTTCCAGGACTCCCTGAGAATATCAAAATCCTGGATGATCAAGTCCTTTATAAAAAATAATGTGATGGCCGGGCATGGTGGCGCACGCCTTTAATCCCAGCACTCAGGAGGCAAAGGTTGGAGGATCGCCGTGAGTTCAAGGCCACCCTGAGACTACAGGGTAAATTCCAGGTCAGCCTGAGCTAGAGTGAGACCCTACCTCGAAAAACCAAATACTAATACTAATAATAGTGTGATAGCTGTGTGTAACTTGAGCACATCGTCCTGTACATTCAAATCATCTGCAGGGTATTTAGAATGCCTCATACAAAATAAACACTGTGTAGGGAACTGAGGAGATGGCTCAATGGATAAAGCACTTGCCACACAAGCATCAGAGCCTGCGTTTGGATCCCTGGCCCCCATGTCATCCCAGAGCTAAATTAGCTGAAGCAGTGAGTTCAGGGCTCCAGAAAGAGACCCTTCCTCAGAACATACGATGGAAAACAACCAGGGAAGACACTCTGCACTCCACATGCACGTGTTTTGTTTATACACAGATAAACACACACATGCATGCCACACATAAAAGAATAAATAGGGCTGGAAAGATGGCTTAGCGGTTAAGGCACCTGCCTCCTTCCTAAGCCTAAGAACACTGGTTCCAATCTCCAGCGGTTCCAATCTCCAGGTCCCACGTTTAGCCAGATGCAAAGTGACGCAAGGGCGCAATGCTGCACTTGACCACAAGGGGGCGCACACACCTGGATTTTGTTCGCAGCAGCTGAGAGGCTGCTGGCGTGCCCATCTCTATCTGTCCTCCTCTCCCTCTCTCTCTGTCTCTCTCTGTGTCTTTCTCCAAAACAAACAAACAAAAAAAGAATAAATAAAAGTAAAATAAAGAAGGGAGGAGACTCCATCTCCCTTTTAAAATGTTATGTGGGTAGCTGCTATGGTGTACTGCTTTGGGACTGATGAGGAAACGTGGAGATACGTGTTCAGTGCAGACACAGCCATCCCAGGCTTCCACGGATGTGGAAATCCACTACTGTAATGCCATTGTCGGTATGTGACTGGATGAGGGAACAGAGAGAGGCTCAGCACACAGGCCAAGGACTTTGCAGGGATGGAACTGGGATGGGTCTTTGGACAACCCAAAGTCCAACACCCGCAGTTCTAGTCCAGGAGTCGTCCAGATGGGGTCAGAAGACGGAAACTTCCTTCAGTGGAGTCGGTGGAAATGTCTACTCAGAGCAGATCTTTCAACAGTCTCGTCACTCCCTTCCTGACCAGTTCTGGAGCCATTAGAGGTTAGTTACTTAAGGAGAATTAGGGATTGGAGAGATTGCTTAGTGGTTACGGCACTTATCTGCAAAGCCAAAAGACCCAGGTTTGATTCCCCAGGACCCATGCAAGCCAGATGCACATTGTGGTGCATGCATCTGGAGTTCTTTTCCAGCAGCTGGAGGTCCTGGAGAGCCCATTCTATCTTTCTGTATCTGCCTCTTTCTCTTTTACTCTCAAAATAAATAAATAAATAATTTTAAAAAAATAAAAGGAGGGGCTGGAGAGATGGCTTAGCAGTTAGGAATAGATGGTAAGACCCTATTGCTGAAGACTCCACATACTTGGGCTGCAAGGTCACTGAGAAATCCTGCTGGAGCTGAGCTGAAAGCCTCCTCCATGTGGACCAGCTGACAGAAAGCTGGAAAAAGCTACGCTGCACGCAGTTCAGTGGGAGAGAGAGAGAAATCACCAGTGTAGATACTCAACAGTGGACACTGAAGACTTTAAATTTGGCCAGCCAGGACAAATGAACCAATGGTGCAATAGTGGCATGTCTACCACTCTCTAATTGGACTTGAGGCCCGCTGCATGGGAGGGAATATATCCCTGATACTGAAAACCTATGACAGAGGTAGTCATGAGCCCTAGGGGTCTAACATCTGCTGGTGTCTGGCTAACTGTATATACTATGCTCACCAAACTGCCCAGTAAGCACTTCTCTTAATGTTCATACCCATTTATTAATGCTACTCTCACTTTTGGTTAAAGAAACTTCTCTTTTTAGATGGCAGTGACCTTAGGATGACTCAGAAGGCACCATGGTGCTGAGTAAAAGGGACAGAGTGCTCAGCACTGAAATATCTCTATCACATCTTCCCGGGCTCAGGGTCCATTGCAGAAGAGTTGGCGGGAAGAATGTAAGAGCCAAAGGAAGGGTAGGACTCCTTACAATGTGCTCCTCCAGAAACAAAATGGCCTGGATATCCATGACCTCACAGTGCCTGACACTACCTCCACAAGGCCATCATAATAGGAGGAAAAGATGATGACATCAAAATAAAAGGAAGAGAGACTGATTGAGAGGGGGAAGGGGTAGGATGGAGAGTGGAGTTGCAAAGGGGAAAGTGGGGGGAGGGAGGGAATTACCTTGAGTTATTGTCTACAATTTTGGAAGTTGTCAATAAAAAAATTAAATTTAAATTTAAAAAAATAAGACATCAAAGTAAGAGGGTGACCAGTTGCAAAGAAAAAGGAGCTCAATAGAATGTGGGTATGGAGGACAAAAGAAGGTGGTGGGAGGAGATTATGACCAAATTATAGTATATTTGTATATGAAAATTCTCAATAAGAAGAAATAATCTTTAAAAAATGAGAGTGGTATTGGAGAGATGGCTTAGTGGTTAAAGCACTTGCACTTACCTGTGAAGCCTAAAGATCCAGGTTTGATTCCCCAGGACCCACATAAGCCAGACACACAAGGTGGCACATGTGTCTAGAGTTAGTTTGCAATAGCTGGAGGCCCTGGCATGCCCATTCTCTCTCTCTCTCTCGGTATCTCTCTCTAATAAATAAATATTTTTTTAGAAATGAGAGTGACTGAGGTCAACCCTGTTCCCCACATGCATGTGTACCTGCACAAACGTGTATACACATACATATGAACATTCACACACACAAGAACAGAAAATGAGATGCCAACACTAGTGTGCTGGGTCAGAATTCAAGGAACTACTGTGAACTCATGAGGGAATCCCAGCAGAACACAGTGTGGTTCTCACTGGGAAACGCTGGGACAATTTTATGATGCAAATAGTGACAGAAATGGACTATGAGATGTTGAAGAAACTAGAAATATATTAATGCATAGACTAGAAAAATGGCCGGGTTAATGCATAATGGTATATTTGTGGCTCCAAAATTACCAGATCCTCCTCACAAAATACCACTTGCAAAGTGGCAAAGAGTAACTTCACGGTGGGGGAATGTGACACGCAGCACTTCATCAGAGGGTCAAAGTGAACATCATCAGAGACGGAACGAATTGAAGCCCTGCACTTCCTGCCAGGACGCACGCAGAAGCTGCATCACCTCTGGGATCTTCCCAACAGAAATGTGCCAATTCATTCGACCCATGAGGAAGCACTGGGCAAACAGCATGCAGGGACACACTGCAAGATAAACTGGCTGCAACCCTCAAAAAGGTCAAGGACACAGAAAAACTGTTCTGGTCTGCAGAGACATAACAATTACCTGCAAAGGGTCACTGCTTCCCATCATTCTGCCAGATTGGACATGACAAGGACAAATGGTAAAAGCGGAGCACTGTATGAAGCAAGGATTCGATGCTAAGATGTGTTGGTGTTGATTCCTAATCTTCACTGTGTACCACAATGACAAAACTAGGTTTCTCTGTGGAGTGTCAAGGTCTTTAAACCTGGAGTCACGTTTTAAAAAAATATCTCACGTGCCAAACATCCCTTAGCTATATAGCCTTCCTGCGGCCGTCAAGTGCCGCGTCCGCTCTTGTCTTTGACTCTTTGGCGCTGAGCTTTGCCATCTGGGAGACCAGAAGTCAGCTTGGCAGGTTCATCTCCCTTTAATAGGCCAAGAGGGACTGGATGAAATACCTCTGCGATCCTGTCAGACACCTAACCTGAGTCAAACCATGAGGAAACGGGCTGATGAACCCAAAGGGAAGGGTTTCTCTACTGAGCAACTAGACAGAATACAGGAGAGTCAAAATCATGACCACGTGCAAGCATCCAGGCCAAAGGAGAACAAAGAGACAGGACCTTACAATACACTGGATCAACGAGAACTGTCATAAAAGGGTAAGTCAGGACTGAAAAGACAACTCATCGGTAAAGAGCTTGGCAGAAAGCAAGAGGACCTGAGTCCCATCCCCAGAACTCACCTTAAAAAAAAAAGTGGGGCTAGAGAGATGGCTTAGCGGTTAAGCGCTTGCCTGTGAAGCCTAAGGACCCTAGTTCGAGGTTTGATTCCCCAGTATCCATATAAGCCAGATGCACAAGATGTCCCATGTGTCTGGAGTTCGTTTGCAGTGGCAGGAGGCCTTGGTGCACCCATTCTTTCTCTCTCTCTCTCTCTCTGCCCCTATCTCAGCCTCTTGAGACCACTGGCAGGAGACTAGACTAGGAAAGAAGCAAAATAAATAACTAGATAGCAAGACACAGCAATGAGGCCTCATGGCAGAAGAGCCGAAAGGCTGCTGAGAAGGGTGACTCATGCTATTACATCAGAGCTGTCTGCCGGTTCTGGCTGATAGACTCACTTTGATGACTCTCAGAGTGTAGAGAGGTGTAAGTAATTTTTATTAGGTGTAAATAATTAAAAAGCAGGATATTTCCCTTAAGGATCTAGGATTCTCTTGAACAAGCCAAGACCTCCAAGTTCTCCAAGGGAGTACAAAGTCATTCTGGGCTAGCACAGGGTAGTTGCTGCCCTTAAAACAAGGAATATGCTTCCTGGTTCCCCGAAGATCCCTTCTGCACCTTTATTTCCATTAATCCCCCCCCCCACGGCCCATGAACATTCAGTCTGAAGACCTGGTGCAGTTACCTTCTCATCCTCGCTCCATTCCAAAGCAGCTAATAGGAGAAAGGGGTTTATTTCACCTTAGAGACTCAAAGGGAAGTTTCATTGTGGTGGGGAAAGCCCAGCAGAGCAGAAGCTGGACATCACATCTCGTCACATCAGCTGGGAGCTAACAATGACAGTGAGCTAGCTAGCTGACACCCAACAGGTCTGGACTATCACACCCCAAGATCTTCCCTTATTGACACACCTCCTCCAAGAAGGCTCTACCTCCCAAAGGCTCCGCCAGCTAGGGGCTGAGCATGAGGCTTAATCACAAACACACAAGGCTATGGGGGACACTTTACATTCAAACCCCCACAGTCCCCTATTGCGTGTGAACTCTGGATATGAAAAGCTCCACAAATGGCCTTGGGCTGGGAATTTCAGGACCAAAGCAAGGACATGGGATAAAAGTAGGTCATCACAAAACCCCGAGTCCAGGTTCACACAGCCTCTTGTGGCAGCTTACGGTTCAGTAACCATGGTGAATCTCCAGTTGGCTCCTTCAAATATGCACACTGCCATTGCTGCAAAATCAGGCCCTGAGGATCTAGCCAAGGAAGCTCCATTCCTGAGGAAGCAATTCTGTTCCCTTTGACAGCTAACGGCTGTACAAGTTGACACAGCAAATAGAGAACGAGACTCCTTTAGCTGTCTGTCACTATGGTAGTTGATGCTTGTTGCAGACAGCTTCAGGTTCGCTGAGATGAACTTCCAGACCAGGCACAGTTATGGAGGAAGGGATATTATTTATTGAAGCTTACAGATCCAGGGGAAGTTCCATAACGGCAGAAGAAGCGGCCTGCTCTTCACAGGGCCAAGCAGAGAGAGCAAAAGCCAACCAGCCACCACAGCACATAGAGCAAAACAAACTACAGCCAAAAGGTCACACAGCAGACTTCAGGAACTCCTGCTAGACACATTTGCATATCTTTACAATGGAATCTCAAACCCATCACCACACCTTAAGACCGGGCCCCCAGTGACCTTGCCTCTAGCAAGGTGATTGCAGATGCAAACTATAAACTAATAAAATACTGAATATATTGGGGGACATATATTCAAACTACCACATTCCGCCCCTGGCCCCCAATATATTTAGCACCTGGTCCCCAATAGATTTATAACTATCACACATTGTAAATTGTACTCAGTCCAATTTCAAAGGTTCTCACAGTCTTGATCAACTTAAGATAGTGAGTCCTGTAAAATCAAACAAGTTAAATACTTTCAACATGTAAAGGCACAGAGTAAACATTTTAACTGTATAAGGAATATCAAGGAGAAACTAGAACAATGCAAACTCAGCCACCATCAGCAATCATCAAACTTCTGCAGTTCAAGTTCAATATAACCATAGACTGACAGTCTCCAGGTTTTCCAATTACGCCCCTCCAGCTGGGCAGAGTCGCCAGGGAAAACTTTCATCCCATGCCAACACTGCACTCCATGGTAGCCCTTTTGCACAGTCCTGGTATATCCAAAACATCTTCAGGTCTCCATGCAAACCACGGTCCATCTTCCAAAAGGCTCTTCCAGCCTATTCCTGAGGGTCTTCATGCCCTGCCTCATGCCGCATCTCAGCAGCGGCTCCTGGAACCGTGTGCAACTCATGACCACTCCATGCATTTTTCATATTTCCAAAACTAATACCAGGTGTGCAGGACACAGCCATATTCTTAATCCAGGGACAAAATAAACCATAGCCTTGAAAAGCAGGTTCCTTCTCCAGTCAGCTCTTTCCAAAGAGTTTGCATTTCTAACAGTCTTTCCTCAGGCATCCTCTCCATTGTTTTAATGTAAATCAAGTCAGGCCACCTTCCTTCCACCTTCCTTAAGATTGCTAATGCGTTGACAATAGCAGCCCCAATAACCTAAAACCAGTCTCAGTGCCTCTGCTTTTAACTTGCTTGAGTTTTTCCAACTTAAAATCTTAAAATCTCAGTCCGATATCTTCAGCCAAGCACATCAGTCCATTACAAATTTAACCTTGATCAAACTTTCTGGGCCTGGATAGCAGAACGTAGCCATCCCTTATGCCAGTAGCCCAGTTCCAACAAAGTCCTCTGCAGTCTTTCCTTCCCCTTAGAAAGCTCATAAGCCAAGCCTCGAAGTTCAATACAGTCTGCACTTAGCATTCTCAAACTCTCATCAGAATCGTCCATAAAACTTGGCTTACCACTCCAGAAGACATCTTCAGTTGCAAGCACCAAGTCCATGCCCATTCCTCCAAAACAAAGGTTCCAAAAGACGAATATCCACATGGTCAGGTTCATCTCACCCCACTTCTGGTACCACTTTACTGTTGCAGACAGCTTCAGGTTCGCTGAGATGAACTTCCAGACCAGGCACAGTTATGGAGGAAGGGATATTATTTATTGAAGCTTACAGATCCAGGGGAAGTTCCATAACGGCAGAAGAAGCGGCCTGCTCTTCACAGGGCCAAGCAGAGAGAGCAAAAGCCAACCAGCCACCACAGCACATAGAGCAAAACAAACTACAGCCAAAAGGTCACACAGCAGACTTCAGGAACTCCTGCTAGACACATTTGCATATCTTTACAATGGAATCTCAAACCCATCACCACACCTTAAGACCGGGCCCCCAGTGACCTTGCCTCTAGCAAGGTGATTGCAGATGCAAACTATAAACTAATAAAATACTGAATATATTGGGGGACATATATTCAAACTACCACAATGCTTGATGAGAATCTCTTCCCTCTGTATTCCATCCCAGCCCCACCGTGAGGACAAATTATTGAAAAACTGCATCAGACACTTCCAAGTGGGAAGATGCTTGCTCTCTGCACTCCAGACTCTTAAAAAGAGCACAGGCACCACAGGCCACAAGTCTCACGGGCCCGGCTTCATGCGGGCCAGCCCTCAAACACAAGTCTCACAGGCGGGCTCCATGTGGCCCAGCACTCAAACACAACTGAGATCAGAAGGGCTCCAGGGAGCCGTGGACACAGCGGGTTTACAGGCCAGGAAAGAATCAGACAGAATCTCTTGAGAGGGGGAGGGGATATTATGGAGAGTGGAGTTTCAAAGGGGTAAGTGGAGGGAGGGAGGGAAGTGCCGCGGATTATTGTCTACAATTATGGAAGTTGTCAATAAAAAATTTAAAATAAATAAATAAGAAAGGGTAAGTGAAATGCTCTGGAATAAGGCTACCTGCAGAGAGCTGTGAGGAAGTCCAACTCATTAGTGCTTTTATCTGGAAGACAGGTGCTTCTCGATTCTGACCTCTTTAAAATGAATGGATTCCCAACACCCAGCACAGTTCCCAACACAGAATTCAGACAGAAGGCCTGACAGTAGAGCAACCAAAGATGGTGCATAAACCTTGTTTAGCTCCTGAATCTAAAAGGCAAATGGCTATAAAAGATACTTTGTAATCGATTAGGGAATTGTGAATAGGAACTGCACATTAGATGTGATAGAATTACTGTCAACTTTCTCCGACATAATAATACTGTGGTGATGTAGAAGGATGTGCCTGGGGAGATAAATACAAGAAGATTATCATCGTAGGAAACTCAAACATTCATATATCTACATGTATGTATCTACATACTTATTATGTATTTAGAAAACAGTAAGAACTGGGCTGGAAAGATGGGTCCGTGGTTAGGAGCATTTCCTGTGCAAATATTAGGGCCTGAAGAGGCCAGTGAGACCTCATGAGTTTGATCCCCAAGACCCTCATAAACAGCTGAGTATAGCCACTCACATCTTAACCCCAGTTCCATGGAAAACACACACCCAAGAATCTCTGGAGCTCCCGCCCCCACCCCCCGAAAAAAAAAAACAGCTCAGGTGTGGAGATGAACTACAAGAATGAAATATGGGAATAAACTATGGGAAAAAACTGGGAATGTTTCTTACAGACCTCACAAATAACTTTTGTGCTATTGCTGCTATGAGGTGCAAAATTCCTTACTTGTAAGTTACTTTAAAGGTAATCTTACAACTGTGTCATCCACCTGCTTAAAGCTATGTGACTAGGTTTCCTCTGCCTTGGTGTGCCTTTGGCCTGAACAGCACACGTGACCAATAATGAAAAGCAATGTTTAGAGATGCTGACTGCTGACTGATTTTAAGATATGATCTCTGCTCCTTTCCTCAGAAACCTGGTTTGACTCTTGATTCAGAACAAACATACATGCTTAAGACATGCTGATTATAGTATTAAAACCACGAGGTCAGTAACTAGGGGCCCACAGATCTGTTGAAGGCAACAGGTGGACTTCATGGGATTGTTCTTGTGCATGTGTGTTCTGGATCAGCAGAGTCCAGCCGGTCATACCCATAAATCCCTTCCTTTAACAAATGTTGAAGGATTATCCAAAGTTGAAAGTTCCTTATTCTTTGCTCATGCAATGTGCTCCTTGTTCACATATTACAGGTTTTTCACTGTCTAATAAAAGTGCCAGGGGCTGGAGAGATGGCTTAGTGGTTAAGGCACCTACTTCCTAAGCCTAAGAACACTGGTTCCAATCTCCAGCGGTTCCAATCTCCAGGTCCCACGTTTAGCCAGATGCAAAGTGATGCAAGGGCGCAATGCCGCACTTGACCACAAAGGGGCGCACGCATCTGGATTTCATTTGCAGCAGCTGAGAGGCTGCTGGCACGCCCATCTCTGTCTGTCTTCCTCTCCCCCTCTCTCTGTGTCTCTCTCAAAAACAAAAGTGCCAATGAGTGGTTGTATAGAGAGGAGGAAGGAAGCCACAGATGCAGTAACATCAGAGCAGCAGTGACAGCAGATGCAGCAGGCTTACTTATGGATTAGACTAAATTCTCTGCAGTTTTTTTTTCCCATCAGGCAGCTGCCCCACTCCTGGGATGGGGACACCAGGACCTAGCTCTCTCACCTCTCAGGCTCTGCTCCTCGAAGCAGTTTGCCCATCTCTGGATAGGAAAGTGTCAGAGGTCAGTCTTTCCTAAATCAGGGCTGTGGTCCCCAAATAAAGTAAATAGTGTCCCATGTGAGGACACCTTTGGTGCCTTTGTTTTGGGCACTCAGGGATCAGTAAAAGACTCGGGCTCAAATAAGAAAGGGCAGAAGAGTGATACGGGACACTCAACGCAGGCATGCATACCCTGCTGATGGGGAGCACCGAATGGGCACATACATGTACTCACATGTACATACACACCACACCATGCACACCACATTTGCATACATGAGTAAAAAGGATAAAATGAGAACACAGACAAATGTGTGAAATATTAACAGCGAACACATTAGCTACCTTTGTGTTGCTGTGACTACAATACCTGTCAGAAACAACTTGATGGGGGACTTATTTTGGCTCACAGTTTCAGAGAATTTCAGTCCACCATGGTGGGTAGGGCATGCTAGAGTTCATGGCAGCAGAAGCAAGTGGAGGAGGCTGTTCACATCATGGAAGATGAGGGAGCAAGGCAGGAACCAGGGTCAGGGTATAGCCTTCAACTGGCCACCTCTAATGACCTCCTACTATGCCAGCCAGCCCCTACCTCCTTCCTAAACAATCCAGTCTCCCAAAAGACCACCACCAGCTGGTAAACAAGTGTTCAAAACATGAGCTTATGACAGACATTTCAGAGTCAAACCATAATATCTCATAAGCCTAGGTCAAGGGTATGTAGATCCTAGTTCACTATGTCAGTCTTGTACTTTCTAGCAAGATTAAAGTTTCCAAAATAGGGGTTGGAGAGATGGTTCGGTAGTTAAAGCACTTGCCTGCAAAGCCAAAGGACCCAGGTTCAATTCCCCAGTACCCACATAAAGCCACATGCACAAAATGGCACATGCATCTGGAGTTTGTTTTCAGTGGCTGGAGGTCCTGGCATGCCCATTCTCTCCCTCTCTCTCTCTCTCTTTCTCTTCTATCTCTCTCTGTTTGCAAACATATATATAGATATAGTTTCCAAAATAAAAAGTTAGGGAAATTTTTTAAATGAATACTGCTTAAGAAATAAATCAATCCATATGCAAGGTTGACAATGACATTTCTGTCCAACTGAGGGTAAGTAGAAGTCGTCACTGAGGCTGGAGGCAACCTGCGGGCTTGACCTCAGAGCACAACAGTAGCACGTCTGACGTCTGACTCCAATTTGCAGACTCCTGAAGCTTACTCCTGCCCAGGGGCTGAAGGAATTGCACCCTGGCACCTCCAGAGGCCATCTGCATCCCCCGGCTGGGAAGCACGGCTCCAAATGAACAAGCACTGTTCTGGGCCATCAGAGTAATCACTTTTGTGAGGCACAATGAGCTCTAATCTGCTGTAATCAATTGGCCTATTACCAGCTGCCTGTTCGCCTTCAATTTCAGCCTTGCTGGCAGCTTCTTGTCTTTGTGCCTTGTCTGGTGGGGTTATTATTAAAGGAGGATTTATTGGGGTTATTAAAGATGCCTATTTAGAAAGGGATTCTGGGAAGATGACAGTGACAGCAGAGCTTTTCTTTAATCTCTCTAAATCCCTGCATTTAAAAAAAAAAAAAAAGCAAATGCAAAGTCCAGGGCAACCACTTATGACAAAACTCATGACAAGGCATGGCTGACAACCAGGTGAGGACAAGCCACCAGCCACAGGCCTGGGAGGCATCTGTGAGGGAGAAGCCAAAGGGTCTTGAGATGAAAATTTCCAGATCTTGGGCTGGAGAGATGGCTTAGCGGTTAAGGCGCCTGCCTCCTAAGCCTAAGAACCTGGTTCCAATCTCCAGCGGTTCCAATCTCCAGGCCCCACATTTAGCCAGATGCAAACTGATGCAAGGGCACAATGCCGCACTTGACCACAAGGGGGCACACACATCTGGATTTCGTTCACAGCAGCTGACAGGCTGTTGGCGCGTCCATTTCTATCTGTCTTCCTCTCCCTCTCTCTCTCTGTGTCTCTCTCAAATGAAAAAAATTCCAGATCTCCTGCTGGGCCCAGGGGAGAGCTGCAGCAGAAGCAGAGGGCAGCATGCTGGCAGCAGTTCCTTCCCCCACCCACCCCCATGGCCCTTGTTTCCTCTCAGAGCTGGCCTGTGGCCTCTCCTCCAGGATGGAGCTTCCAATGAGGAGAAGACCACCTGAGAAGAGCCATAACTGAGCAGCAGAAAGGTGCTAGGGATAAAGGAGAAGAAAGATCCAGACACAAGTAGAGGAGCACGGTGGAGCCAGGAGGGCTCAGGAAGCAGGTATACAATCCTGAAGGTGACAAACAATGGCGCTCTGGTCCCTCAACTTCAGAGCAAGAGAGCCAGGGATGGTGGCACATGCCTGCGCTACTAGCTTCCAGAAAGCTAAGACAGGAAGATCTCAAGTTCAAGGCCAGTGTGGGCTACCTAGTTTCAGGGCAGGGTCAACTCCATAACAAGAACAAGACACTGACTCAAAATGAAGACGGGACAAAGGAGGAGAGGAAGAGTGGCAGCAGTGAAGAATCCAGGTGAAAAAAAAAAAGAGCAGAGAAGAAGGGAGAAGAGGAATTGGAGGGGGGAACAGAAAAAAGAGAAGGAGAGAAGAGGAGGATATGGAGGGAGGAAGGAAGAACAGGAAGAAGAGATACAGGGAGCCTCTTAAAATGCAACTGCCCAGACAGAAATTGGCCTCGATATCCATGATCTTGCAGTGCCTAGCAATACCTTTGCAAGACCCTCAAAAATAGAAGAAAAAGATGATGTCATCAAATTAAAAGAGAGACTAATGGAGAGAGGGAAGGGATATGATGGAGACTGGAGTTCTAAAGTGGAATGGGGGAGGGGAAGGAAATATCAGGTGGGGTTTTTTTGGTAAGTAAGATTAAAAGTCAATAAAAAATAATAATTTAAAAAAAAAGAAGAGATACAGGGAGGAAAGGAAGAATAACAAATCAGGAAGAGGAGGAGATGAAGGAGAGAGGAAGTGGGAAGAAGAGGAGAGGGGAAGAAAAGGAAGAGGAGAAGAAGGGAGGAAGAGGAATGAAGAGGAGGAGGAAGACGGAAACAGTCCAGAAATACCCATGTACCTGCAAACTCCTGTTTCCAGACAAGCTAAAGGACAGAGTAAAAACAATGCAAGACACGAAAGAACAAATAAACAACAACTGGACAACCTCGGTAATGAGGCAACAAGACACAGGAAGGAAGCGAGAGAAGACACTTCAGAAACAAAGAGCGCCCGAGAAGGGACGCTGAGGTGGTGAAGGGAGCAAACAGTTTTGAAACAACTAAAAGGAAATGGAGTGAATTTTTTGAAAAAGATTAGAGAGAAAGTGACAAATTCTGAAGACAGAACATAAAGTCCAATATGCAAAAATTCCTGGAAAAAGAAACAACAAAGGAATCATTACTAATCACTTGATTGGAAATCCTTTGTTGCAATAAGCAGATCTGCAATTGCACGTTGCGGGAACACAGCATGTACCTGGGAATACTGACTCGGAATGACTAATGCACTCGAGTAAAATTGCCACACTTTAACGGGAGCATTCCTTTGGGCAAATGCCTTCTAAGGGAAGGAAAATTAGACTACCACCCAACTTTGACAGTGATACTTCAAAAAAAATTGTAGTAACATTTTTAAGATACATGAGGAGATGTGATCTAAAAGTTTGAAATCAAAATTGATTTTGAAATAGAAAGAACAAAGATGAGTAACATGTTAAGAACTCTGGGAATACTGGTCCCAAAGCCCTTGCCAGAGACTCAATCCCAGAATGAGCTCAGGTTAACCAAACACAGGCAAGGTGGCAACAGAGGACAGGCTGAGCCACCGAACAGAAACCTACTGAATTATGTGTACCGCAAACTGCAAGGAGTTTTTTTTTTTTTTTCGTAGATGTGCATGGTAGCACACACTTACAGTCCCATCACTCAAGAAGCTGAGGAGGGAGGAATGCTTGAGCCAGAGAATTCCAGTCCAAAAGAGGAGCAAGGAAGGGTAGGGGAAGGGAAAGGGAGGAGAGGGGATGAGAAGAGCAAAGATTAACGTTGATGGGCTGAGACACCACCGATCTGAATGCTGTATGACACATTTGTAAGATATGTTAATCCCATCTCAATCAAGCGTTTTCTATGGTGAAAATACCTGAGCATCTACTAGAACGCCAGCCACTGGGACAAGCACTGGTGATGTGAGAGGATACGACCAGGAGGGGCTGTTGCTGAAGACAGGTTATCTCCCATTAAGACCCTACCCAGACAGACACCCACACGGGCGGGGTTGGGGGGGAACCACAGGACCAGCCTATTGCTGGTGCTGTGAACAAAAACGCTAGTATCCAACGCAACCCCACTCCACCCCCAGGGACAGCTTAAACAAACTGGATGTGTGAGTGCTCCAGCCACTGTCCAATGAGCCTACCTAACAAAGCCAAAATGGAGTTGAAACCCCAAGCAACCTGTGCCAGAGTCAGCGCTTGTCCCCTCACTGCATCGCCTTGGTCCCAAACCCTGCAGAGCCCCGTGCCAGGATGTAGTGAACGTCAACATGTGAGATTAGACCCAATGTGCCCGTCCTGATCCGTACTAACACAACATGCAGACCTGTGGACATCACTTCCGGGACACAGGCCATCCCCGTGCTACAGGAAAGGAACCTGGGGCACAGAAAGATCGCTGGCTCGTCCAAAGACTCAAGACAAACAGTTGACCTTTGAACCTGCACCTGGTAAATGCCGGGGAGAGAGGCAGCACCAAGAATGGTGTATGCCATAATAGACTCATGCTGCGGTCACAAAGACAACACACCACAGACCGCACTTGCTGCAACGGCAGGCATTTATTTCTCACCGTTCTGAAGGCTGGACAGCCCAGAACCAGGTGTCAGCTGGCAGGGCTGCTCCTGAGGCCTTACTCCTTGACTTGCAGATGTCGGCCTTCTGGCCGTGTCCTCATAGGAGCCTCTGCAGTGTGAAACCTGGTATCTGTTCGTCTTGGTGTAGGGACATCAGTCCAACCGGATGGAAGGCCCGTTTGGGTGGCCTCCTTTAACGTTGATGACTTCCTATTTCCAAACAGAATCAACTGGGAGCGGGGACTTCAACGTGCGAATGTGGGGGGTTAGCGCAGCTCATACCAAACAGTGACCCGCTTCTAACAGGGGCCGATGCCTGCTGGAAATCTGTACTAGAGGAAGTGAAATGCAACCTAGTGGTAGACGAGCAACAGTGTACACACCCCTCACATATCAACCCTGCAAAGGAAATGACGCCCAAGTTACTATTCCCAAGCCAATCTCCCTGTAGACATGACTTAGGCAGCAAATGAAATATAATTGAAGTTTCTCGTTAGGCCTCTCAGGAGAGGACGCTAAGCTACTTATTAGCCCTCCTACCTCAGGGCCAGGAGAATTGGTTTTTTTAAATATTAACAACACTTTCAGTTTACAGAATTATTTTCCTCCCTCCAAAAGAGCAAAGAGCAAAAGCGCCAGCACAAAATCTCTTTCGCACGCTGTTTGTTAAAGAGGAGGGGAGCACTCAGTAACTTTCCAACATGCCACCCGACGCACATTCCATTTCAGGGCATTTTCTAACCTCCTAATCTTTTTATTGCACATTATTCATAAAGTGCCCACAGCGTTCTCGTGGTGTGGAAAATAAACTCATCCCTTCGGTTTTTAAATGAGCTCTGGAACTTCTTTGTGCTGGGTCAAGCCCTGCCTTGGTAGGCAGTGAGCACCATGGGAGGTGGTTTGTCTATAAGTGCTAATTCCCTCAGGCCAGCCCAGGTCATCTTGAGTCCAGGCTGCTGCAGAGGTGTCGAAAGCCACAGACATATCCCCCCACCCCACCCCGTCTCAACAGACTGACCAGCAACAACCTGTGCACTCGTTCTCCCCTTCCTCCAATCAGAGGTCAAGGTGGAGGTCTCAAAGGCCTTATTCTTGCCAGGACAGGACCCTCTTCTTGCCCCCACTCTGAGTGGTCAGATGGTCACAGAGTAGCTGTGGGCTGCCTGCTCTGTCATCCCATCATTCCAGCAGCTCCTGAACGCGTGACATGCTCTGCCCTGTCTGACACCTTACCTATGTCACTGTACACCTCTCAATCTCAGTGTCTGTGCCCAAAGGGTCAGAAAAATCAGCTTCATTTGCAGGAACATCCCGCTGGTGCCAATGACAACTCTGACCATTCGTGGAGGCCAGACATGACCTGCATTGTTTCAGTTCTTCTTACAATGACCCTGTGGGGAAGGCAGTGTTCTGACCTCACATCACAGATGAGGACATTGAGACTCAGAGACCTGAGGATGGTGGTCATAGAGAGCCTGACCCACTGGTGGACTTGGGGCTCCACGCAAGCCCCTGCGCCCAGCATGTCCTCTTCTCTCCCTGTCCTCAGGGACACAGAAGTGCTGTCCACCAGGACAATGACAGATCTTCACCTCATCCTGACACCCTGACACTTCTTTTTTCCCTCTACACTCACTCCTCTTCTCTTTCCTGCCATTCGCTATAGTTAGTAGCAGGAATAATACAAATCCCGTGGAGCCTGCCTCCCAAGCATGTGACAGAGTGCCCGTCTCCATCTCCACTGCTCCCCAGCAGCAGCACCTCTGGCCTCTAGATCAGAGTCTCCGCCTTGGCCTCCTTGCCTCCACTCTCACACCTCTTCAGTCCTTACTTCCACACAGCCAGAGCTGCACAAAAGCCCCCATCACCCACATTATACCAAATCATGAAGCAGTTTCCCGCTGGTCTCTGGAAACTCTCCAAGAAGCCTGTTTTGATCTGCACGCACATGCCCACAAACAAGTCTGCACACCATGCACATGTGCATACACACAAGCAAACACTACTATGCTCACTTACATGTGAGCACACAACCACATGAATATGCATCTTCATTTGAGAACACACAAGTACACATCTGCACACAGAGATACATCCATACTCTCTGCTGGTGGCTCAGCTGCTTAGCCAACTGCACTGTTATACAGAAGGTAGATGGTTCAAGACTTATACCCACATCCTCCCACTTCTACTCATCCTCTAAGGCTCTGACTCCCCAGATCCCTGGATACATCATGAGTTCTGCACACAGAGGCTCTGACTCCCCAGCTCCCCAGGCATATCATGAGTTCTGCACATTCTACATCCCATTTGTTATGGATAGGATGTAGTTTGTCCCCCAAGGGTTTTTTGTTTGTTTGTTTGTTTGGGTTTTTTTTGTTTTGTTTTGTTTTTATTTTTCAAGGTAGGGTCTCCCTCTAGCCCAGGCTGACCTGGAATTCATTCTGTAGTCTCAGGGTGACCTCGAACTCAGGGTGATCCTCCTACCACTGCCTCCCGAGTGCAGGGATTAAAGGTGTGTGCCACCACACCCAGCTTCCCCTCTTAAGGGTTTTTGTGTGGTGATCTTAAGAGGGGATCCTACAGGACTATCCCTACGTCATTAGCATAAGCCCAGTAGGACAGGAGTAAATTCTCATAAGAGTTAGTTGTTATAAGAATGAGAGTATGGAAAAGCTGGGCATGGTGGCACAGGCCTTTAATCCCAGCACTCGGGATACAGAGGTAGGAGGATCGCCGTGAGTTCGAGGCCACCCTGAGACTACACAGTAAATTCCAGGTCAGCCTGAGCTAGAGGGAGACCCTACCTTGAAAAACCAAAAAAAAAAAAAAAAGAATGAGTGTATGGGACTGGAGAGATGGCTTAGCGGTTAAGGCATTTGCCTGCAAAGCCAAAGGATCGCGGTTCGATTGCTCCAGGACTCACTTAAGCCAGATACATAAGGGGTACATGCATCTGGAGTTCGTTTGAAGTGGCTGGAGGCCCTGGCATGCCCATTTTCTCTCTCTCTCTTTCTCTCTCTCTCTCTCAAATAAATAGATAAATAAAATATTTTTTAAAAAGGAATGAGAGTATGGGCTGGAGAGATGGCTTAGCAGTTAAGGTACTTGCCTGCAAAGCCTAACAACCCATGTTCAACTCTCCAGGTCCCACGTAAGCCAGACACACAAGGTAATGCAAGCACATTGATTACAGTGGCTGTAGGCCCTGGTGCGCCAATTCTTTCTCTCCCTCTCTCTCTCTCATTAAAAAAAAAAAATGAGAGTAACCCCCAGAAGCCTCTCTGGCTTCCTGGCTTGTGGTTTTCTCTCTCACATTTATTTGCTCCAACCATAATGTCACATTCTGTAATGAGAGCCTCACCTGAGCCCCAAGCTGAGCCAGTGCTGGATGCCATGCCCTTGAACCTCCAGAACCATGAGCTAAATAAAACTTTTCTCTTCTTTTTGAAATTTCTTTAAAAATATTTTTATCTATCCATTTGCAAACAGAGTCTGAGATAAGAGAGAGGAGAGAGAAAAAACTGGCGTGTCAGGGCCTCTTGCTGCTGCAAACAAACTCCAGACACAAGTCACTTTGTGCATCTGGATTTATGTGGTTACTGGCCGTTGAACTCAGGCGGTCAAGTTTTACAAGCAAGCACCTTTAACCGCGGTGCCATCTCTCCAGCCCCTCTTTTCATCTTAAAGGCACCCAAGCATTCCATTACAGTAATGAAAACGGACTAGCCCACCAGCATGGCTGCTGGTGGCTGTAGAACACTCAGCATGTGGTACACAGCATGCTGGGTGTCCCATGCAGTGCACCTCTTGGAATTGTCACCGCAGAGCTGGGAGGCACATGCTTATCTCCTCATAGCGGTGGACTCTGACGACCTCAGAAAGAGTGACCTTCCCGGTGTGACAGAGAAGAAACATGAGTCTCACCCCAGTTCTCTGAATGCCATGTTCCCAGTAGCCTACTCATGTGTGTTGGTGTCAGATGTCCTCAAGGGTCTCCACCATCTCCCCGACACCCTCTTCCACACTGGCCTCTCTGCATCACAGCGGGGAGCTCACAGCGGGGAGCTGGCACAAGCTGCTCCTACTGTTTCAAGCAGG
The DNA here is from genome assembly GCA_036365145.1 of Orientallactaga sibirica. Lineage (NCBI taxonomy): Eukaryota > Metazoa > Chordata > Mammalia > Rodentia > Dipodidae > Orientallactaga > Orientallactaga sibirica. The sequence goes on from JAEOAD010000008.1 coordinate 37,902,086, forward strand.
GCTTCTCAATGGGGAGTGAGGAAACTCCAGAAGACATACAGCACAGTCTTAGGAACAGAACAAAGGGTGCTTCTGCTAGCTAGAGGCAGAGATGCTGGGAAACATCTTCCAGTGAGCAGGGTAGCCACCACCACTCAGACTCGGGCATCCTGAAGCATCAGCGTGCCCAGTGAGAACCGAACCACAGTACAAGCTGCAAGGGGGGAGCCTCCACCTCGGTACAGGTCCTCAGCCCTGTCACTGAATAAACGAACAGGCCAGTTCACCTGAATGGCAAGTCCTCCCACTGACCAGCACAGGCCTGTGGGTCCCAAGGCAGAACAGCTTCCCAGTGGTGTCTATGCCAGGAGGCGGCAGACATTACGACCTACGTGGCTTCTGGGGATACTGCATGGAAAGAAACCCCCGCCCCTGACCTGATGGGTGCATTCTGGTCTGATTTAATGTCAGATCCTCAAGGGCCTTATGGGATCTGTGTACAGGTCAGGGGCCTTACCCACACTCTCAGTCTACAAGGTGCTGCCCTGCATCCTCACAGCACTGGCAAACACCCTCTCTAAAGCTGGGCTCCACCCGGATCGACAGTTAGCATCCTTGAAGAGTCTGGATGTTTCCTACTTTTTAAAATGATAGCTTTGGTGAGATATAACTCACACCCCACACCGCGATCTGGAGCCCTCTAAGGAGGCCACCTCTTAGGGAAAAGCATGCAGACTGTTGGGCCCTGACTGACTGAAGCTCCATGGCCTTCGAATGGTGGAATGCTGCAGAGCAGGAGGCAAAGCTGTCCTGGACTCTCTTTAGTCCCCTTTAATAGCCAGTTACCATCAGTTGCTACATCGGCCCTAACATCTTTAAGACTACCTCTTAGAATGTATCACAAAACCTGCCAGACCTCTAACCTCCAGACTCTAATGCCAAGAGTGTGATAATGCCAGAAACCGAGAGAAGAGCATTGTGCTCTGATGCAGCCCTCCTGCTAGATGCCTCCACCGATATACGTGGTAAATACACTGACTCCTGACTTTCCTTTGTCTGGTGACTACACACTTCATGTAATCTCTTCCACAGTGAAACGTGTTATTCAGGGTAACCAGAATCCTCTGTTCCCGGGCCTTGGTCATTCATATTTGACTCACAACCATAAACTATTATTTCCTTTTAGGCAGTGGTGTTACTTTACATCAACATTATAATTTGTCCATTTCAGCTATACACAAGTATGGCTTTTAATACAGCCACAGGGTCATGCAGCCATCCCTACAATTGATTCTAAACCATTTTCCTCACTTCGCAAAGAAGCCCCACCCCCTTAGCAGTGAGCTGACACTTTGGAGGCTGTCTCCAGAGCCACCTGGAGTCAGCCGCAGGGACCACTGCCCCTGAAGGACCTTTCCAACAGGTGACCGTCCCCTGCGCATGTGCTATTTGTGGTGGAATGCAGCCCTCCTCACCCAACCCGACCTGAGTCCAGTGCCAGTGCAGACGATGGGGGTCAAGGAACCAGCTTTCTAGCTAACTCATTCACCCCACTTTTTCTATGCATCTCTTTCAGCCTCCAGACAGCAAGCTAACAAACTGCACTGAGAGGAATGTATGTAATGCTCTAATAATAACTCGAGATGTCATTGTTAAAAAGTTCCAGCAGCGGAGGTGAAACAGGGGTGTGGTTGGGCTGCCTCCCTGAGAAGTCACCCCAAGGAAGCAACAAAGGGCCAGAACTCCCAGCCCCTGCTGTCCAGGGTACCCAGTAGCCAATCCCAGCAGGGAGGCAGGATGCTGCCTGGGGTGAGGGAAGCATGTCAGGAGGTAGAGACCCTGCAACAGAGGAGCACTGAGGAGGAAGAAAGGGAGTGACTGGGGCTTCTAGCCAATCAAAGCTGGGTTTGCTTGTCTGAGTGACCTTGCTATGAGATCCTGGCCAAAAGGGTTACTTAAACCAAGAAGAGTTATATTCCTCCTATATTCTGTTCCTTACCACTGGGATTTTATAATGATTAAAAATATAGGACTGAGCCAGGCATGGTGGCGCACGCCTTTAATCCCAGTATTCAGGAGGCAGAAGTAGGAGGATCACTGTGAGTTCAAGGCCACCCTGAGACTACATTAGTGAATTACAGGTCACCCTGGACTAGAGCAAGACCCTACCCCGAAAACCAACAACAACAACAACAAATATATATATATGGCTAGAGAGATGGCTTGGCAGTTAAGGCGCCTGCCTGCTAAGCCTAAGAACACCAGTTCCAATCTCCAGGTCCCACGTTTAGCCAGATGCAAAAAGTGACACAAGGGCGCAATGCCACAGTTGCCCACAAGGGGGCACACGTGACTGGAGTTCGTTCACAGTGGTTGAGAGGCCACTGGTACGCCCATTCTCTCTCTTTCTCTATCTCTCTCAAATATATAGAGAGATTGCTTAGTGGTTAAGGCGCTTGCCTACAAAGCCAAAGGACCCTGGTTAGATTCCCCAGGATCCATATAGCCAGATGCACAAGGTGGTGCATGCATCTGGAGTTCATTTGCAGTGGCTGGAGGCCCTGGAGTACCCATTCTCCCTCTCTCTCTCTCTCTCTCTCTCTCTCTCTCTCATATATATATATATATATATATATATATATATATATATATATATATATATATACACACACATACACACACATATATATATCAAATAAATAAAGACATAAATAAAAATTTCTAAGATGTCCTAAATTTAAGTACAAAGGCCAGAAAATAGAGTGGGGAAATACAAGTGCAATTAATCAGCTGGGCAACACCAGCAGCACACAGTGCCTGGTGAAACCTTGACTTTCATCTCACCATGGCAGCCCGCCAGGTCCACGTCCTTCTGACATATAAATGCTCTGGACCTTTGACCCCAAGCAAGCAGCATCTAACAAATGTCTGAAATGCAGTAGGTGTTTGGGAACTGAGCTGCGACAAGCATCAACACCAGTACCGAAGGCAGTGCTGAAAACAGAATCAACGCTCCCCCACCCCAGGCACGTGGCTGCCATGATGGCAGTGGTGATGATGGTGATGGAGCTGACAAGGATGAAGGCATCCCGGTGAGCCAGGGAAGCAATGAGAAGTACCAAGAACTCTCTGTGTCATGACAGCTGGGCAGTCTGAATGGCCAGACAACTGACCACCCCCCCGTAGTCACCCCTCCATGAATGACCCATCTGTGTCCCTGGCAGAGCTCAGACGAGGGCCGTGGAGTATGACTCCCACTCTGGGCCAGACAGCCAGCTGGAGGAGTCACAGACCACTGAAGCCAGACTTCTCAAGGGACAAGGAGACAGGGGAAAACCACACTGCCTTTCATTTCTGCATGGGGACAATGACCTCCCCAGCTGCCAGCCAGCCAGCCAAGGAAGGCAGTTTTCCCCACTCACTCAGCAGCTGAAATTTCCTAGCAGGGTCCCCCATGAAGTAACACTTCCTCTGGCATAGCAGAAACATGCAGTGAGTTCATGAGGCATGTCAGGAGTTGTCACGGAGAGTCCCTTGATGAACTGCCACCCTTTACCACCAGCTAATCCCACATAAGAACAGAGCCACACAGCCCAAAGCAAGAACGGACATGCTTTCCTCTTCATGGTCTTCAGTCAGCCTTGATTGAGTTAGGGTTTGCAAAAAGAAAAAATAACCAAGCCAAGGATTCATGGCAGCGACTTAGTACACAGTATTCAGCTGGACTTGGGGTTCTCTGGACCCATCTAATGAAAATATGCCATGCCCTCCTAGGTTTTAAACACCTTCATACACTCTAGTAGCTGAAGCAGTACTCACACAAATAAATACAGACTCAGAGATAAAATCAGCCCTGACAAAGCGTAGTGTCCCATCCCTGCCCCTGCAGGTTTGGCCACACACCAGGAGCTTCCTCTGCCTAGACCCTGGGACTGTGCACCCACTGGCTCCCCTGCACGCAGAGTCCTTCCTCCCCTCATCACCCGCTGGCTCATCCAATTTCATGCCTTCGCATGGTAGCCCTGCCCGAGCTCATCCCGGGGAGGCTTCTTCTACTGAATCCCCAGAGCATGCTCTGCTGAAGTCCCTTCATGCATACCCATGTGGCATCCCATCCGAGCCCCTCGCTTACCCCTGGCTGCTCTTCAAAGTCAAGGCCCCTCATGCCTGTTCACCTCTGCAGCATGAGCACTTTGCTCAGAGCCTGGCACACGCAAGAGGCTTCAGAAAGTTTTGGTTTGCCAATGAAGTAAGACTTCTACAGGCAATTCTCCAACCACTTTTTTTTTTTTTTTTTGGAGAGAGACACAGAGAGAGGGAGAGGGAGAGGAAGACAGATAGAGAATGGGCACGTCAGCAGCCTCTCAGCCACTGTGAACGAACTCTAGATGCGTGCGCCCCCTTGTGGTCAAGTGCGGCATTGCACCCTTGCATTACTTTGCATCTGGCTAAACGTGGGACCTGGAGATTGGAACCGGGTTCTTAGGCTTAGCAGGCAGGTGCCTTAACCGCTAAGCCATCTCTCCAGCCCTCCAACCACATTTTTAACCAAGACTCCTGTCTCTACGCCTACGCCTACTAATACTAATAATACAGCTGTCCCTTGGGATCCTGAAGAAGAAATTTCAGGACCCTCCGTGATACCAAAAATAAATGGACATGCTTAAGTCTGATATATAAAATGGCACAGGAGGCTGCAGAGGTGGGTCAGTGGTTAAAGGCACTTGTTCCACAAGTCTACCAACACAAGTTCAATCCCCAGCACCCACCACATCTGCAATCTCATCACACCAAAGGCAAAGGAAAGCAAAGGCAGGAGAATCCCAAGCCTCGTGGGCCAGCAAGACTGGCCTTCCCCACAGCTAAACAAGAGCCCCTGTCTCAAACAAGGTAGAAGGAAGCATTGACACCCACACTGGGGTTGTACTCTGCATGTGCACTGTGACAGGTATGCATCCATCCATACACACACACACGCACACACACACACATACATGCACACACAAATAAAAATTGTAAAACTAGCCGGGTGTGGTGGTACATGCCTTTAGTCCCAGCACTCAGAAGGCAGAGGTAGGAGGATTGCCGTGAATTCAAGGCCAGCCTGAGACTACATAGGGAATTCCAAGTCACCCTGGGCCAGAGTGAGACCCTACCTCAGAAAAAAAAAATTGTAAAAACTAGAAAAAAATAAATTACATAGTATATGCATATATCCTATACATACATACATATATATATATACATACATACATACATATCTCCTTACATATAATCAAAACCATCTCGGGATTATTTATAAAATAAAACCTAATACCATGTAAGTGCTGTGTAAATTTTGCTACAGTGCATTACTTAGGGAATAAGCAGGAAAATGTCTGTACGTGTACAATACAGACACAATGTTTTCTGAGACAAGGTCTCACAAGTATGGAATCTCCATATAGCCCAGGCTAGACTCAAACTTGGGATCCTCCTGCTTCATGCAGCCTTCCAGATCCTGGGGTTACCACACCTGGATCTCACATATTTTCACACTTGGCTGAATCCATGGATACATGCACCACAGGCTGCTCAGGCTTCTGAAAGTCTCCAGGGCAGCCTTGTCGGTGGGGAACGACCACAGGGCCTGGCGGAGTGAGGTAGAGCCCAAACCACTCCGCGGAACGTGGCAGCGTTCACGAATCCTGGTCGGCAGTGCTCTAAGACCCGCTCTTTTTTTATGTGGTTATCCTGTAAATGCATTTAAATCCATATTTATGTACACTTTGAATAAGTAAAATCCTATCATATGAGCTTATACTCTGCTTTTTTTTTTGCATTTTCTTCTTGAGTTGATTGGTTTTGTTGTTTGGAGACAGGGTCTTGCTCCATAGCCTGGCTGATCTGATGCTCAGCGTGTAGCCCAAGCTGCCCTCAAACTTGTACCAATCTCCCAGCTTCAAGCTGCCAAGTGCTGTGGCTCTTGCTTTTCACACATGAAGACAGTGTAATTCGATCATAATCCCGCACTACCTTCTTTTGTCTCCCACCTCATCCCTTCCCCTTCACTGAACTTCTTTCTGCTTCAATTTGCATTCCATTTTCAGATGCCCACTGTTCATAGCCCTAGATGGTACACAGCCTTCCAAGAGAATCAAAGCTGACTTGCTATTGGAGTCATTTATTTTTTAATTTATTTACGTGTGTGTGTGTGTGTGTGTGTGTGTGTGTGTGTGTCAGGGCCTCTTGCTAATGCAAACAAACCACTTTTTCCATCTGGCTTATGTAGGTGGTTGGGGAGTTGAATCTGGCCTAGCAGGCTTTGCAAATGAGTGTCTTTAACCACTGAGCAATCTTCCCAGTCAATGGGCTGATTGAAAATAGACCTCGTACGTTTATAAAGAGCATGCAGCTGAGTGAGCACTCAGAAGCCAAAGCATTCACTCTTTAGTCTACACACATCACTCTTCTTTTTTACTTAAGCATATGTGAGTTGACCTGAGACAAAAAAAAAAAAATGATAGGCAAATTATCTTTACATGCCACTAAATCACTGAATGAACTGACAAGCCCTTTATGTGGCACTTAGCCACTAGAAAGCACGCTGCAGAAAGGACAAAGGTGTTTGAAGATGGGATGTCATTCCAACCAGCCTGCGCTTCAGAATGATCACCTGCAGAGACGTGTGCAAGGGAGGCAGTGAAGACAACTGGGAAGCAGAGACGTGGGCTGACTCTCCCTATAGTCACTCACTCTCGTGGGATGCCATGTACTGGCACTTTATGTGATGTCTCTGTGCTTCTGAAAGTTCTGTTACATTCTGAACTGTTCCTCAAAAGGCTGAGCATGGGGCTGAAGAGATGTCTCAGTGGTGAAGGCACTTGCTTGCAATGCTTAATGACCTGGTTCAATTCCCCAGTACCCACATAAAGCCAGATGCACAAAGCGGTACCTGAATTTGGAGTTTGTTTGCAGCAGCTGGAGGCCCTGGATCACCCATTTTCTCTTTCTTTTTTTCATTCCCCCCCCCCTCTCTCTCCTTCCTTGCAAATGAATAAATAAAAAAATTTTTTTTAAGGCTGACCATGGGGAGTTCTTGGTTCATTCATAGCATGGCAGGACAAACTCACAGAATAGCAGTGGGATAAGTGCGTCAAAAAAGCATGAATGAACACTCCAAGTGGACTTCACTGCCCAAAATAAGAAAGCCCGTGATTAAAACAAGCCAAATGCTCAGAGGGCTGGTAGAGCTTTCAAACACCAGGCCTCTTCCTAGTGAGAAGCTGTCAACTAAAAAAGAGCACGTTGTAAACAGTCTAAGCCATCTCTAAGTTGGAACACCAGTCCTGAAGGGAAAATTCCGCGGTTCAACTTCCAAACCCCCAAAATTACACATTCAAAGGGCTCCCAAGTACATACCCCCTGCATCCTACCAGTCACTCCTGCAGGCTTTTTTAAATGGGCCTAGACTAGTATCCTATTTATAATCAAAACTCTTGGTCAACTGAAAATGTTATTTTCCAAACTCCCAGATGCCTGAGAAGTTTACTTTTTTACTCCTTCACCCTCCCTCATCCTGCTCTGGTCACGTTCACCCTCTTTACGTCCTTTAGATTGCCCACGTGAAACCTAACCCCTTATCTGGGGGCTCTGCATACGCCCTTCCTGATCTCCCCCACAGCTCGGGAGAGCTGGCTTCATATCCTTCCAACCTCTGCTCCTCTGTGTCCCTGCCGCTAGAATGTTCTCCTCCCAACCAGGAGAGCAGCCCTCCTTCCAACTCATGATCCAACAAGCACCGACCAGCTTCACAATGATCTGGGTTCTTACCTTCCTTCCCATCACTGCTGCCGCCGCCTCTGGCCCCTGCTGACTCTACCCCACTGGTGTAATCCCCATGGGGATACGTCCCCTCCTCACCACACAGCTCATCTCTGCTCCAGGAATAGTTCTATTGCCACTAGCCCAGAAGCGTGGCCTGCATCACCTCCCCACTCCTGTCCTGCAGGGAGTGCCACAGTCCCAAGTCAGGGAATAGCCCTGCCCCCACTGAATATTATCCTCTGCTTAAACAAATGACCAAGACCACACTGGAGCAAGAAGCCATTCTAGTGGGTCTTCCTGCTTCATGCTGCTGCTACCAGAACCTTCCCTGGCCCATCCTCTCTTAAAAGGAACGCGTCTTGAGCTGCATGACCTCTTTGGCTCCCCACCCTCAGTGGTGCTCAACTGGGACAAGACAATGATCAAGCTGCAAAGCACAGCGCGCAGGACTGGGAGATCTGGCCTCTGTCCAGCCAAGCTCCCTCCTGTTACTGCCTTACAGTCTCATTCCTCAGACACACCATGCTCTTCCATACTTTTTAAAAGGGCTGTGTGTGTGTGTGTGTGTGTGTGTGTGTGTGTGTGTGTGTGTGTGGTGTTCATATGTTCGAGGGCACACATGTATATGCAGGTGTGTGTGCACATGTTGTGTGTGCACAGAGACATATGAATACATGCAGAGGCCAAAGGAAAACCTCAGTGTTATCCTCAGGAGCGGCGTCCATTTCTTTTTGAAATAATCTCTCTCATTGGCTTGGAGATCCTCTGTTTAGTCAGACCAGCTAGCCAATGAGCTCCAGGGAGTCGCCTGTCTCCACCTCCCCAGCAGGGAGATTACAGGCTCATGCTCTGGCACCTGGCTCTCTTTTTCTTTTTCTTCTTCTTCTTTTTTTTTTTAATGTATCAGGGATCCCATCTCAAGTCCTCACACTTTTTTTTTTTTTAATTTGAGAGAGAGAGAGAGATACAGAACTAGGCAGGTAGAGAGAGAGAGAGAATGGGCCACTGCAAACAAACTCCAGATGCATGTACCCCCTTGTGCATCTGGCTTATGTGGGTCCTGGCGAATCGAACCTGAGTCCTTTGGCTTTGCAGGCAAGCACCTTAACCACTAAGCCATCTCTCCAGCCCAGGTCCTCACACTTTAAAGGCAGGTAACTTTACCCACTGAACTATCTGTTCAGCTCCTCTTCTTCTCTTCTTGAAAAGCCTCCTCCCTGGACCTACCTCACCTACCTACCAAACTCCTAATCAACCTTCCAGACCAAACTCCAAAGGCTCTGCCAGGAGGCTGCGCAGGACGTTCCCAGCAGGGTGAGCCAGGCCCAGGTGCTCCCATCTGTCATCATAACCAACAGATGCACAATGAACACAGGCTTATCCGCCCTCAGGACCTCGGCAGCAAGGACTCTCTTCTTTCACCATTTCTGCCTCTGCCCAGCACAGTGCTAGCACAGAGCAGACATTCACATGCAGAGCATGCCTACTGGGCGCTGGGCCCCATTCAAAGTGCTGGGCACCACGCAAACAAGAGAGGCAAGGACCCAGTGCTCATGGGCTTTGGGACTAGTTCAGAGGTAGCAGATGATGGCCCACAGGCCAAATCCAGCCCGCTGTGTTTTGTGTGTGTGTTTTTTTTCCAGTGGCTTTGCTGACATTTTTACTACCACAAATTTCTACCTTGCCTGTTGCTGTAAATAAAGTTTTAGGAGCACACAGGCAGGCTCGTTCTCACTACAGCCGTAGGCGTCCATGATTGCGACAGAAACCATATGGCCTACAAAGCCGGAAGTGTTCCTTTCTGGCCTTTCACAAAAAAATACTTGCCAACCTCTGGCCTGCTTGCTCAGGAGAGCCACATCCAGCCAAAGGCTATAAAAAAAATATAATAATAAGGCAGAGTGCCAGGATAAAGGGGACTGACAGGCCCCTTAGAGGAAGCAACAACTGTGCTGGGCCTGGGCTCCTGAGACGGACGCAGGAGACAGTGTCTGGGAGGGGAACCAAGTTGAAATCCATGAAGGTGGAGTGAGCCAGAGCTCCAGTCATAGCCCGGGGACACCAGACGCAGATGGCACAAAAGGGAGGTGGCGGGTCCTAATGCTTACACAGAGGGACATGAAGGGAGACGAGGGAGCTGGCAATGGAGAAATACCAGGCACCACACTCTGCCATACATGTAGAGGTGAGGAGGCAGAGGGCGCTAGACCTGGCATTGGCATGACGGGCAGGAATGCAGGAGCTGAGACTCCCGCACAGAAACACAGCCATCGATGACCCAACAATCAGATGGGAGGAAGCTGGAGGAACAGGTGCCCCAGCATGAGCTTGCTCCTGCCTCCCATGGACCAACCAGAAGCAGAGGAGCAGAGGGCAGGGCAGCCCATGGTAGGGGAAAGCCCATCACAGCGCACCTCCCAGGGGCACATATCGGAGTGGAAGGGGAACAGGGTGGCGCTAGTCTGGGGGAAGCACTATCTGCATGGCACCCATGCACATATAAGCCAGGAAAGAGGTCAGAGTGGCTTCAGGGACCATCAACAGAGTTCATAATATCAACCTGAGGAAATGTTGTAAGGGACCAGACACTGAAGTGAAGGACCAAGTATCCAAGTGAGGAGCAAGGTAGTCAAGAGATGGAGACCAGGTATTGAAAGGAGGGTCTGTATATGCAAATGAGGCCAGCTACTCAAGCTAGAGGTGAGGAGACATTATGCAAATGAGAGATGAAGTGATCATTGCTGCAAACAAAATGTAATCAGGTGTGCTCAGCGATCTGGGATCACAGGACAGCACTGCTGAGAGGAATTAGGAAAGCAAGAAGAGGATGATCTACACACCTTAAAATCACAGCCCGGGGGCTACAGAGATGGCTTAAGTGGTTAAGGCGTTTGCCTGTAAAGCCAAGGGATCCAGGTTCAATTCCCCAGGACCCATGTAAGCCAGATGCAGAAGGTGGTGCGTGCATCTAAAGTTCATTTGCAGTGGCTGGAGGCCCTGGCACACCCATTCTCTGTGTGTGTGTGTACTTGCCTCTTTCTCTCTCTCAAATAAATAAAATAAAATAAATTTTTAAAGGGCTGCAGAAATGACTTAGCAGTTAAGGCACTTGCCTGCAAAGCCTAGAGACCTGGGTTCAACTCCCCATAACCTATGTAACCCAGACACACATATGTCATGCATGTACATAGGGTAGCACACAGAATTCAACTGCAGTGGCTAGAGGCCCTGGCATGCCAATTATCTCTCTGTGTGTATGTCTCTCGCTCTCATTAAAAAATACTTCAAAAAAAAAAATCAGCCGGGCGTGGTGGCGCATGCCTTTAATCCCAGCACTCGGGAGGCAGAGGTAGGAGGATTGCCGAGAGTTCAAGGCCACCCTGAGACTACATAGTTAATTCCAGGTCAGCCTGGACCAGAGTGAGACCCTACCTTGAAAAACCAAAAAAAAGAAAAAAAAAAATCACAGCTCAGCCACTGCTACCTGCACAGGGCTAGAAACCAAGCCAGCCAAGGTGCCACAGAGGGGCACTGGACAAGCTCCCGCATTCCTTGCTTGCTGCTTCCTGACTGGCTACAATGTGAGCAGCTGGCCTCCTGGTCCTGTGGCCATGCCTTCCCGCCATGATGGAATGAATCCCCTCAAAACTGCAAGTCCAAAGAAACCCTTTCCTTCTCTAAATTGCTTCTAGCCTTGTGTTTTATCCCAGCAATAACTAACACAACTTGCAAACCAGTAAGTCCCAGGCACCCTCCCACCTCGGCCTCCCCAGTGCTGGGATCACAGGCAGGTACCACCAAACCTGGCTCTCATATGGGGGGGTGCTGGGAGATGGAACTCGGGTCCTCACACTTGTGTGACAAGCACTTTATTTACTGATCCAGCTCCCCAGCTCCTCCTACCAACTTTTTTGATGGGATTTAAAATTCTCTTTTAGAGAAAAAAAAAAGTTCTTTAATCCCAGACATTGGATGGCAAAGCCTAGCAGATGAAGCAGCGAGAGTTCCCAATCCTCTTCAGCTGCTTGGCACTGGGCTCTCTGACGGGTGGGAATTAGTTCTTGCTCTGCACAGAGAAGCGGCCAAACCCCCAGCGCTGAGCCATCCTGCTGAAAGCGCACAGGTGGAAATGCAGCCAAGTCCCCAGCAGAGCTGGGCAGGCTGCTCCTGGAGTCTGCTCCTGGAGCCGGGAATTAAGAGGAGGGATTAGCATGGCTGGGACACACACACACACACACACACACACACACACCTCTTTAGAGGTGCCAGCCATCACTGGGAGCCAGGGAAGCCCTTCGTAGGCTGATGTCCTCAGCAGGGGTCACTTGGAACCTTCATTGAGGTTAACTGCTAAGATAATCAAAAGGAGGTGCTTTTTACACCACCTATACCATATTAACTCAAGAGCTTTCCTGATGGAAGGACTGAGCTAAAACTAACAAGCAGCTATGCTGCAAACCTCACTCTCCAGCCACTCGTGATCAGAGGAACAGCGGAGCCCACAGGCAGCGATTTGTGTTCTGAGTCAGAATCAAGTCAACAACACACTGTTCACGACCGAGGTGGGGGGGGAGGGCGCCGGAAGTCAGCACTTAATAGCCTGGCACAGAGCCCATTCCATTTCCTCTCCATGTTCCTCTCTTACAAATGAGGACACAGGTATGAAGATGGCCAAGGTCACACTGCAGGAGATAAGGGAGCACACGCCACACGGTATGCACTGCATGTTGTCTCCATGGGTCTGTGCCACCTCCTCAGCACACAGCCACCCACACCAGGCACAAGTTGTACATCTGAGAAGGGCCGGGGGCACTAATGAGGGACAGGAGACCTCTCCAGAAGGATAGCCGATCCCTATATCTGTGATTCAAGTCCACTGGTTCTAAGGCAGATGCCCACTTGATCCACTGGAGGTGATCACTATTCCTCCTGAGAACTTCCATGTAATATAGCCAGACACTGCAATGTGATAGGAACCATTGTGCCAGCCTTGATGCCAGGGGAACACAGAGGAAGGGCACCAGGGGCAATCCTGGAGGCTTCACAGTGGGAGAGCTATTGCAGCTTGTTCTTGATTGATAGACAAAAACCAGCTCCAGGGGCTGGAGAGATGGCTTAGCAGTTAAGGCACTTGCCTGTGAAGCCTAGGAACTGTTCAACTCTTCAGGTCCCATGTAAGCCACACACACAGTAACGTGAGCACACAATGTCACACATGTGCACAAGGGGGCACACATGTCTGGAGTAAGTTTGCAGTGCTGAAGGCCCTGGTGCTCCCATTCCCTCTCTCTGCTTCTCCCCTCAAAATAAACAAACCCATGGGAAAACAAGTCCACCCTAAAGGTCACCTGGGAACACAGCAGGCCACCTCCCAGCACAGGCCCCTTGCTCGTAGCAGAGTCAGCAGAATGGGGTAGGGCATTCCTACTGCTCGTAGACAGTCCTGCAGGAAACCCACAGAAAGATCTAGCTTACAATGCTCCCGACCCCAGGGTGACTGTTTCACATTCCACCAGCTGTCACTGAGCATCTCTACAACTCCACATTTCTCCAAGCTCCATATGTGTCCCCAACCCCAGGGTCTCTCTCCCCAGACAGAATCCAGCCTGGCTACCTTCCATTTGACTCCCAGGTAATAATAGCCTGGCATGTCTGTGGCTTTTCTTATTTTTAGTTTTAATTTTTCATGTTTCAAGGTGGGTCTCACTGTAGCCCAGGCTGACCTGGGAATTCACTATGTAGTCTAAGGGTGACTTCAAACTCATGGCAATCCTCCTACCTCTGCCTCCCGAGTGCTGGGATTAAAGGCGTGAGTCACCAGGCCCAGCCTCTGTGGCGTTTCTAATGATGACCATGAGAAGGGGGCCCATAACCTAAACGTCCAGAGGCATTCAGGGTCTGTTAATGATGCAAGGTCCTCTCCCACCTGCCAATGGCTGTGTCCTGGGCTCCCTTCCTCTCTGGGCTCTCTACAAGGTAAACATTCTCTCACTCTTAATGTGAGCTGTTCTTCCCCATGGCCTGCTCCGTTGTACATAATCTGTGGACTTAACAGTATTTTTTTACAGCACAGGACACAGAACATCTCCATGAGTGCATAGCCATGTAATTTCACTACTGCTGGTCTTCAAACCAAATACATGTCCTCTGGAGACAGCGTTTTCTCTTCTGATTAGCACAGTGCGATGAGCCATGGATGCCTAGGGCAGGGAAGGACTAGCCAGAGCAGGCAGCAACAGGAAGCTGGACAAGGGGAAAATCTAGAACAGTGGAATCCACATAACGAAGCATTGGTAGGAGAGCATGGGGGTGGGAAGTGGGGTGTAAGACATCTCAACCGAGCTACACTCATCCACTCCTCAAATGCTCTCCAGCCATCTGCAGCATTGATAGGCTCTGGGTTCCCGGCCTAAGAATAAAGAAATGGAGACAAGGAAACAACCAGATTTACTTTCCCAAAGCTCTGAGTCTAGTAGGAAGGCAGACCCTAACCAGATTGGTACGACATATAATTGTAAAGCAGAGTATTGTTGTTTGGATCAGAAATGTCCCCAGAGGCTCGTGCTTTGAGCACATATTCCCTAGCTGGAGAGTAAGAGAGAGGGGAAGGAATGGGAGATGGGAGGGAAGGGAAGGGAAGGGAAGGGAAGGGAAGGGAAGGGAAGGGAAGGGAAGGGAAGGGAAGGGAAGGGAAGGGAAGGAAAGGAAAGGAAAGGAAAGGAAAGGAAAGGAAAGGAAAGGAAAGGAAAGGAAAGGAAAGGAAAGGAAAGGAAAGGAAAGGAAAGGAAAGGAAGGGAAGGGAAGGGAAGGGAAGGGAAGGAAAGGAAAGGAAAGGAAAGAAATGGAAGAAGGGAAGGGAAGGGAAGAAAGGGCCTCCGATTATTCATGTGGAAATCTGCAAAATTAAAGAGGCTTTCTATCTAATCGTTGGTCACATCTTAGCAGACTCGTCCCTAATAAAGCACCTCCCAGCAGCTCAGCCTCCCAAGCGGGAGGCAGCCATCCGCATCCCTCACGGCTGAAGCAGGCAGGAGAGCAGAACTGAAGCACAGCACACAAACTGCCTTCTGCCCGTCTTCAATGCAAAGCTCCACAATTTGTCTTCCTGTCACACCGCCTGGCTACATGAAAGTTTCTGGAAAGCCACATTTGAAAGTTCACATCAAAGACTCAGGGAAAGTTTGGGGGAGAGGCAACCTGTGGGGAGATGGCAACCAGAGCCTCAGGACCACACTGCCACTGTGCAGGAGACCACAGAGATCTGAGGGGACAGGATGGAGGTGCCCTCGCCACCCCTGAATGTGAAGAAAGCAGCCTCTTTCTAAACTGTTACCATCCTTGACCTAAAACAGCCAGGGCTGGGGGACAGGTGACATAGTTATGGATATGACCACAGAGACCGTCTGTGACGATCACAGAGCCAAAGCCACCCTGATGCCGTGAAGAGCAGATGTCAGGCGATTGTTTAGCAGTATGCTAAACCAGCCCTGACACTGAGTGCCAGACCTTAGCCTGTCACCCTCCTATGACATGAACAAACATCAGGACCAGCTCATCCACCACTGTTAGATTAACCGAGGGGCATACATGAGACACAAGGATTTCTGAGTCACAGAAAACATCTAGCAAAGTTAGTTCCCTATGAATGTCAATCTTGTCTATAACGACTGGGCAGTTCCCTGCTCCTGGAACCTGTAGTGTGCATGTGGTGACACGGCCATCATGAGGCCATTGCAAAGCACACAGGAAGCACTGGTGCCCACCCATTCAGAGATGGCACTTTAAGGATGAGCAGCCTGAAGTTCAGAGACGGAAGGCTACAGGCGCGAGGCTGCACAGCTAGAAAAGGGCAGAGCTTCCAAAAAGAGCCTCCCTCCAAAGTCCATGACACCACACTGTCCTCTCCATGCCTCTGAAGCCAATGACTACTTGAAATGACTACTTCTAGGGGTCCCTTCATTGTAGTAGGCAGACATTAGTAGGCTTGGAAGTCATGGAAGGAGGGATCCCACCACCATCTCCCCAGGATGAAAGAGAGGAGCGGGGGACTATTAGAGCTATGGTCCCTCCCACAGGTCAATCATCCAATGGAACCTATCAATCCCTCACCTGGTCAAGAGACCACCCCTCACCTAAAGACATGCTAAAGAGGTGGGGGCACAGTCATCCCTTAATGAGGTAAGGTGCTACACTAACACCCCCAGAACTCTTCCCTCAATGCAACTGTTCACAGTATCTCACTATTACCCCTTCCTGCTTCTCCAAGTTCTATCTCCTCCTTTCTAGGATGCTGGCTGAAATCCTAAGCATGTTTGCTCTGACACTCTGGGGCTTGTTCATCTTTTCTCTTTTCTTTTTTCCTCAATGAATCTCCTCTGCTTGACTCACTCCTCACCATCCGTGTGCCTAATCTCACAATCTGTGAACTACCTTCCTAGGCCTGAGGGAGGCAGCAATTCACACGTGGAATTACAGGAAGAAACAAAAGGTGTTCCGTCCACAGGTCAGCACTGTGTTATGTATGTGAACACAACTACCACTGCGCTGCCTGCCAGCTCCGCAGTCAGAGACGGAGCGGAAGAGGACAGGAAAGTACATCAGCAGCTGTTCAACAAACACTGGCTGTGGAGCTACTGGGGACATGGCCATGGCCAAGTAGACCCACATCAGCCCTCACTAAGGTAACGTTCAGGAATGGAATGAAGTGTCTACATTCAGTAAGGACACAAGGAAAGGTACAAGAGCAGGTAGAAAAAGAAGAGAGGGACTGGAGAGATGGCTTAGCGGTTAAGGTGCTTGCCTGCGAAGCCTAAGAACCCAGGTCCCACATAAACCAGACGCACAGTGACACAAACGTGCGATGTTGTGCATGCACACAAGGGGGCTCATGCATCTGGAGTTCATTTGCAGTGGCTGAAGACCCTGGCACACCCATTCTCCTCTCTTTCTCTCTCTCTCTCTCTCTCAAAATAGATAAATAAAAATGAGAAGAGAGGATGGCAGCTTCAGAGACAGATGCTGTCGTCTCTGATCACCAGGAGGGGGAGCAGCCATGAAAAGACCTGTGGGTATGAGAAGTTACAAGCAGAAGAAATGGCATAGATAATTAGCAGGAAATAGGCAAGCACAGGTCAGAGGCCAGATGTGCAGGTCATGGAAAGTAGTGCGGACCATTTCCTGAGTGCAAAGGAGGGCTTTGAGCAAGAGAATGGTATGAGCTGATTCACGCTAACAAGTGAAACCAAAACAACTCAAGCGGAGCCACAGCAAGCTCATCAAACACAGACGGCCCATTACTGAGCTGAGCGTATTGTGTGTGATAATGCTGTGGCATGTGATTTAGAGATTTTTGGTTTGGGGTTTTAGGGTTTTGTTGGTTGGTTTTTTCAGTGCTGGGGATCAAGCCAAGGTATTATACATGCCCTGATAATATTTTTCCCTAAGCTTCTATTTATTTCTTTGTTGACATGCCAGGGCATCTTGCCACTGCAAATGAACTAACTCTAGACTCATGTGGTGCTTTTATGCATCTGGCTTTACTCTCATGCCCCAGCCTGCAGAGCACAGGGACCACAGGTGTGCAGCGCCATACCCAACCCTTCCTTATTATTAAAAGGCCTTCTAGGTACAGTGCCCAAGGGGCTTTTTGCGGTTCAGCAGTGACATTCTGGGATGCCTAACTTTCTTTGGGCATACCCCAGCTTTCTGTGAGGTTATGTGTGGAGTTTTCAAGGGTTCTCTGGCTTCAGATAAAATAATTGCCGAAGATTGTCTGGGGCAGAGGTGAGGATCTCACACACCTGTGTCCCATCTGCGTGTGTGAACCCAGTGAACTTTTGTTTGCACAGTGAGCAAACAAACTTCACAAACTTCCAGAGTCCCTAGACCTGACAGTTGTCTCTCTTTAAACTGCACTGCTGCTGTGGCCAAAAATATCTCCCCTGTGCCGAGCTTCCTGTTGCTCCCTCTCTGGCTCCAAAATAACAAGAAGTGGCTTGGCAGTGATGTCACGCTGCCACCGTCACTGCCTGCCGGGCATTCACATGCTGGGCTATATTTAAGACCCAGGCTTCATGTTCAGTGACATGGAAATTGCCACCTTGCAAGCCGAACTGTACCAGAAAAGTGAGATTTGAAAATTTTTCTATGAATAACCAGGTTGCCAAGTCTGCCTCTCCGAGGGCAAAGAGGAAAAACCAGGCACTTAACTGGCGCAGTGAGTGCCGCCTCCTGGGTCGGCCTTGGTTACTGTGCCATTCCAGCTGGCCCTTGGAAGTCCCACGGCACCAGCATTTCCTTAGCAGCAGTGTCTCTCCTGGTGGGTCACCTTTGGTGGGGGGTGGGAGGCTCTCTGTCACCCCTCTAAATGGTTCTGTTACTTTAATTCTCTCCTCTAGACGTCTCCACCTACCTCTCATTAGAAAAGACAGCAAATGGAGCATTAATGAGGGGTGATCACATTTCCCTCCCCAGCGGATAATTATCATAACCTTCTAATGAGAGTTCTATCATATTTATTCATTTCAGTGATTTTTTCTTATCGCCCCCTGCTTCTGTGCTTTGGTGGGAAACGCGGCAGTTCAGACACAGCCCCCGCGTGCCTCCCTGAACAGCTGCAGACTTTTTCCATCTTGATGATCCACCCAGACTGTGTGTGGCGTAGACTTTCTGGGGAACATCTGGCACTGGGTACTCAAAGCTCTGGGGTTTAACCATTCAACATGAGCATGTGCTTCCAAATACACCTACCTGCTTACCGCCCCCCCCCCCCGCCAACCTTCAGGTGTCACTTAAGCCACAAAACCTGAGAGCTTAGAAGCAGGAAAAAAAAAAAAAGTAAATCAATGTAAGCTGGGTGTGGTGGTGCACGCCTTTAATCCCAGCACTCGGGAGGCAAGGGTAAGAGGATCACCATGAATTCAAGGCCATCCTGAGACTACAAAGTGAATTCCAGGTCAGCCTGGGCTAGTGTGAAACCCTACTTCAAAAAACCAAAATAATAATAATAATAATAATAATAATAATAATAAGTAAATTAACATGCACATGGCTCTCTCCATTGCAGGTGACTGCTTTAGCAACACCTCTGGTGTTCCTGTCCCCTCCCACTTGCCGCGGGCCATCATTTTCACATAGAGAAAGATCTGGGAAAGCCACACTGGACCAGAACTCTGAAAGGGATCAGGATGTCTCCGAGGTATCCCACTACTCAGGATGTTTGAGAAGGAACGTCCCTGACTTTCAGCACAGACAGCAACACATCTGACATCTCCCCTCTTCATCCTCAGTGCGGAATCCAAAGTTCTTAGTCCCAAAGGGAAGACCAGCTGGGAAAGCGTGGTGTCAAGGACACCTTGGCCTTCATGGTCACAGGGGAAGGGGCCCAGCGCTGCTGAGCTGCCGTGGCAACCCCTGCACAGCTTCCAGCCAGAGAGGCGAAGCTTCAACACCAGGACCTTCAGGACGGCCTTCACCCACTCTCTCAGAAAACTAGACCCAGCTGCAAACTGTGACAGCCCACACAACATTACAAACGACAGTGGGCAAGGCCCACTCATAGCCTGCTGGGAGGGTATGAGGTGAGACCTCCTGCTTGAAAAGGACTTTGGTCCATTGAATTATATTGGTCTGTTTTGCATTGCTATAACAAAACACCTCAGATGGGCTAACATTATGACACAGAAGACATGCTGACAGGCTGTCAGGGAGGGACTGTGCAGATCAGGTTAGCCCTCTGGGCATGTCTGTGAGGGACCATTTTATTAAGTTAATTGAGGTAGGAATACCCACTTTAACTGTGGGTGGCACCACTCCAGGAGCCAGAGTCGTGGACTGGGTAAGAAGGAGAGAGCTAGCTGAACACAAGAGGGCACCGCTGTCTGCTTCCTCGCTGCGCTGAATGTGAGCAGCTGCCTCTGGCTCCTGCCACCAAGCCTGCCTTGCCATAGGGGGCTGTAGCCTGGAGCTGAAATAACCTGTTAACAGGATTTTGAACCAGCCACAAGAAGGTGACTGATACCGCTTGCTTTGTGGTTTTGTTTTTTTTTTTCCAAAGAAATCAGCATACAAAACCTTGACTCCCCGGTTGGTTCTGAGATGAAGACCACAAGCAGAGCACTATCCATGAAGGTCCCCACCGAGCGCGTCATGAACACCCGCCAAGCTCCGCTGCCTCCAGTGTGGCACGGGAGCCCGCAGCGCCACATCCCCCAGGACAACCTTGGAAATGCCAGCATCGGCTCCAACCTGCTGCAGCAGAACGGAACTGTTCCCACCGTCCCCGGGCACCTGGCAGTACATTAAGGTTGAGTAGTAAGTGCTGCTGTGAGCCACCACTTGTCAACCTTGGCTGCACGCTGGAATTACCTGAGCAAGCTGGTCTCCTCTCCAGAGATTCGAACTTAATTGGTCTGGAAGGTCGCCTGGACATAAGAGGTCCCAACACTCCCCCGGTGACTGAAACATCCAGGCAAGGCTGTCACATACTGAGCTCGTCAACCCAAAGAATTCTTTATTAGAAAGTTAGTTACATTTGAGCAGCAGCGGGCTAGATTAACTCTAGGAGACAGCTCTTTGCAGCCTTGAAGTACAGGAGTAATTTACTTACACAAAACTAACAATCTTATTAGCCGGCTCTCCCTAAGTGTTTCCACAAGGGACTCTACATGATATCTACAAGGGAGACTATTCCAGCCTGGCTTTCTAGAGGGGAAGCGTGAGGCATAAAGTGGTCATTTGAGATCACACATTCAGAAGGGCCAGAAGCCACATGTGACCCTAACTATGAGCATCTTCTCGCACTGTGCCCAGGATGCCTGGCTCGCCTCAAGCAACACCCTGGTCTCAACTGTGGGAAACAGGGCTGAGACAGGGGAGACGGGGTACACCTGTAAACCCAGCGCTGGAGAGGCTGAGGAAGAAGGATGGTGAAACAGAGGCCAGACCAAGCCATGCACTGAGTTCAAGATCAGCCTAGGCTACTTAATGAGGTCCTATCTCCAAAAACTAAAAGAAAAAACAAAAAACGAAGAAGCAAGACTCAAGCTTGGGCCTGCCCCCACCCCCCCATCATCCCACCACACCGTCTCCTAAACATTGCCAGGTATGCTGGAGCATGAGGATTTTTTTTTTTATTTGAGAGAGAGAGAAAGACAGAGAGAGAGAGAGAGAATGGGCATGCCAGGGCCTTTGCAGCTGATGTGAATGAACTCCAGTTGCATGTGCCCCTTGGTGTGCATGTGCAACATTGCACATTTGCGTCACTTTTTGCGTCTGGCTAAACGTGGGACCTGGAGATTTGAACAAGCATTCTTAGGCTTTGCAGGCAGGCGCCTTAACCGCTAAGCCATCTCTCCAGCCCGAGCACGGGGAATTTGATAGCATCAACCGGTAAGGAAACAGCTCCTCTTAAGTAACCCTGTCCCCTGCCCTGACACATGTCTTGTCCTCCTGCTTGGCTCAAAACACCATTCCCAACTCTATACACAGCTCTCCCTGGCTCTGGGGTGGAAGTCATAAGGACCTGCCAGCTGCTGCTGAGCACAGGGCAAAGATGGAGAAAAGTGGGACCTCCCTGTCCCCCGCACCCAGCTTACCAGGCCTAGTCCAAGAACCTCAGTGAAGGATCAGGCCAGGACGCAGGGGAATGATAGCAAAGCCACAGAGGTGGGCGACAGTAGGAGAGCAACAGAGCATATGGCTTACCAGGGCTGCTGGACACAGCACCCTAACAGCACCTGTGCAGATGGCCAGGAGAAAGAACAAGGAAAGCGCTGAGCTGGAGCTTCGGACAGGGCCAGTGCTGCTCTCTAGAGTCATATCATGAACCGGGGGGGGGGGGGGGGGCGAGGGTGAGGCCAGCCTTTAAAGTGGAGCTGAGGACACCAGCCCTCCTGAGAGGCCAAGGCAGGCCACACTGCCAGGTCAGCCTCCTGCAGCCATTCGTGAGAGAGACTTGTTTATCATCTGAGCCTGAAATCTAATTTCACAGACACTGAAGATCCTGGCTTTCCTCCAGAGTCCACCAGACTCTGCATTCTCATTTTCTGTACCTCTCCCAAAGAACCACTTTGGATCCTCTTTCCTCCACTAAGTCCAACACCATGCATTGCAAGGAGGCGTGGGCACACGTCTCCAGGGCTGGAGAGATCATTTAGTGGTTACAGCACTTGCCTGTGAAGCCTAAGGACCCAGGTTTGATTCCCCAGGACCCACATAAGCCAGATGCACATGGTGGCGCATGCATCTGGAGTCTGTTTGCGGTGGATAGAGGCCCTTGCATACCCATTCTATCTGCCTCTCTGTTTCCCATAAATAAATAAAAACTTTAAAAATATCAAAGGGCTGCTGAGATGGTTTAGCAGTTAACACACTTGCCTGTGAAGCCTGAGGGCCCATGTTCGACTCTCTAGGTCCCACATAAGCAAGATATACAAGGTGACACAAGCATGCAAGGTCATACATGTGCAAAGGTGGCACACGTGTCTGGAGTTTGATTGCAGTGGCTGGAGGCCCTGGCATGCCAATTTTGTCTTTTTCTCTGTCTCTCTTTCTCTCTTTCATAAAAAAAAATGTTTTAAAAGATTGATCCAGCAACCCACTGACATCCTAGACCCAGTTCTCTCTCCCCACTGTGCCCACTCCCAGCTGCTGCAGACCCCTCACCCCAAGACCAGCTTCCTTCATGGGAGCAAAATGGCCAGCACAGCTCCAGCCTTTAAACCCTCTCAGCAAGTGACCTAGATGAGGGAGCCAGCCAGGGGCAAGTGACAATGTTCCTTTAAAGTTCCCATGACCTCCAATCCTATCTCCATGGCCAAGTTACATCCATTTCCAAACCAAAGCTACTGACCACACCTCGCTAGGTCAAGCCACGGTTCCCTGAACCCATCACTCTGGGAAAGAGATGGAACTGCCTTGACCCAATTATATGGGGCAAGGCTGAATCAGTGCCTGGAGGAGTTCAAGTCTATCACAACCAGAGTGGAAGACTAAGCTGTGGTTGGTGTCCAGGGTTTTTAAACCATTAATATCTGCCCCAGCAACTCTTATTCTACAAGGGGAGAAAAAGGAAACTCAGCTGGGCGTGGTGGTGCACGCCTTTAATCCCAGCACTCAGGAGGCAGAGGTAGGAGGATCGCCGTGAGTTCGAGGCCACCCTGAGACTACATAGTGAGTGAATGCCACGTCAGCCTGGACCAGAGTGAGACCTACCTCGAAAAACAAAAAAAAAAAAAAAAAAAAAAAGGAAACTCTCTCTTCCTCCCAAGATATCAGTCCATAAACACAGTCTTCCTAAACTAGAAAGAAAGCAAATGTAAAGTTTTTACATTTACATGGGGGAAAAAATGCATGTTAATGGTTTAGGAGGGAGTTAAAAATATTTTTATTTATTTATTTGCAAGCAGAGAGAGCTAGAAGAGAGACAAAATGATAGGATGGGCACACCAGGGCCTCCAGCTGCTGCAAACAAACTCCAGATGCATGCGCCATTGTGCATCTGGCTTTACATGGGTACCAGGGAATCAAACTGGGGTCATTAGGCTTTACAGGCAAATGTCTTAGCCACTGAGCTATCTCTCCAGCCCATGTCGTGGTTTCAAGTGATATGTCTGAGTGTTGAGTTTACCAGAGGTGAGCTTAACCTTCATTGTCAGCTTAACTGGGTTTAGAATTACCCAAGGGATGGCATGGTAAAACACTGGGTGTGTCTGTAAGGGTGCTTCCAGAAAGGAGCCTGAGAGCAGATGACCCACCCTGCATGTGGATGGCACCACCCCATGGTCTGGGGGCCCAAAAAGAATGAATGAAAGGGGAGAAGGCAAAGCGAGGCTGCCCCAGCATCCCCTTCTGGGCTTGCTAGCCTGCGGTACGTGGGTGCTTCTGCTCTCTCCACCCTCCTGCCACAACGAACTGAGCCCTGTGAAATTAGGAGCCCAAACAAATCTGTCTTCCCTTGAGTCGCTCCTGCCTCGTCGTCGTCGGTCAGAGTCACAAATCAGCACTAACACAGCGCAGCAAAAGCCACGCCTTGGTTCTGAGCTCTACTAAACCCAAGAGAAGGTTTGCTTTGTTTACGTACTTGGGTTCAGCTTGTTCTTGGGAGAGCATTTTTTTGTTAATTTTGTCTTTTAAGACAGGGACTCAGTCTGGAAAGATGGCTCAGTGGTTAAAGGCACTTGTGTGCAAAGCCTGCCCAGTACCCACGAAAAGCCAGATGCACATACTAGTTCATGTATGTGGACTTCATTTGCAATGGCAAGAGGCTCTGGCACTTCCATTTCTCTCTCTCTCTGTCTCTCTCTCTCTGTCTCTGTCTCCCCCCGCCCCCCGGCAAATAAATTTCAAAACTTAAAAAGTAGGGTCTCACTATGTAGCCCAGTCTGGCCTAGAATTCACGATCCTCCGGACACATTCTCTCGAGAGCCAGGATTATTGATGTAGGCCACGACACTTGCCTGCAGTCCGTTTCTCTTACCAAATGGAACTGAACAATGAGGGCTTCATAACAAATGACAACTTCCCTCCCCTTTTCAGCTTCATGTAACTGTTTCCATCTTGGTTTTTTTGTTTTGTTGGCTGGTTTGAGGTGCTGTGGCCTTGTGCCCATTAGGCAAGCACCCTACTGCTGAGGGTGATCCTGATTCCTGCCAGCTTGGCCCACAGACACTATCTTAAGTAGTTGCTGCTATTTTGCCAGCATTGCCACAGATACAACAAATTCTTGGCATCCTTGCTCCGCTTACTTTCCCATCCCATTCCCAGATGTTGCTAATCAATGTCAGCACTCTCGTCTACTGAGTCCACACGAGACCTCTAGAACCCCAGGATAAACTGTCAAAGCAAGTGCCAGACTCAATGGGTGGCAGTGCAGAAGCCCAGACCCTTGGCTCCAAGTCTATTCCTAACCCAGGACCGACTCAGAACTCAGGCCAGGATCCCCCATGGTTGACCTTCTCAACTGTGCCCATTTGCCTCATGGCAAATGTATAATCAGTGTGTTGGGATGGAACGGAAGAAATGCCCACCCTTCCACAGAGGGCACAGTCTTCGTGTTTCTCCAGTGTCTTAAGAGCACCAGCAGAGGCTGAGCTTTTAGAGAAAGTGAGATTTAAAGCTTTCATTGAAAGACAGTAAAAGTCTCCTGGGGGTGCTGGATGGAAGGATCTGAACGGGGCTGCAAGGCTCTTGACCCGTCCTTCCTATACAGGCTTGTGTGGTGCAGGCCTCGGTCTCACATGCACGATGCTACTGTGACTGATCTCGCTGCCCAGCAGCCTGACAGGGACAATAAACACAGGGGTGGGTTCTGGGCAAGTGGGGCTGGGAAAATAACACCGAGGAGAGCTAAAGGTCAAATAAAGGACAATGGCAAAGATGCCCATGACAGGGAGAAGCTGGACAAGGAAAGTGGCCACAAGGCCTGGCTCAGCCTCAGCCATGCTGCGTAAGCGCTGGCTATGAAGGAATGAAGGAACGTCCCAAGGAGCCCGGAGCTCTCCTGAGTGCTGTAAGAGAGAACACTGCTACGTCTACATGTGGAAACTTCCCCACAGGCCCATGCGTTTGAGCAGCTGGTGTCCAGTCAGCAACGTTGTTTTGGGAGGTTATAGATCTTCTAGGAAGTGGATCCTTGCAAGGAGGAAGTTGATCTCTGGGGGATGGAGGAAGGTTTGTAGCAGAGGTCCTGCCTCCTGTCCCTTCTCTGCTTCCTGTTCCACTGAGATGTGAAGAAGTGACGAGTCCTCGCTCCATACTCCTACCGCCATGACTTCCCACCATGATGGACTGTGCCCTTAAACCAGGAGCCAAAAATCTACCTCCCTTGGCTGCTTCGTGTCAGGTATTTGGTTACAGTGACAAGAAAATGAGAAAAGAAACGGATGCAAACGTTGCTCACATCATCTTCCAATGAATTCCAGTCAGAAAGCATGTGAACATGCTGTCTACCTGTCACCTGCTTTGGGGACCTAATAAAGCTATAGGTCTCAGATGTCTTCCCCCTCCCAGACACAATGTGAGGACCCTTTCCTGAAATGTACCCTACACGAGGCTGCTGCTGTCATACACCATCAGTGCCCCTTTGTGCCAAGAGCCACCAGCCCACAGAGGTGGGGAGAGCAGCTGATGTCACCAGAGTGTATCTGACTCTAGAGGTGCCTGAAAAGGTTGACGGGTTCTTGGATTTCCCAGCTCTAGTAACAAAACCCTAGGGTCCTGAGTGGCTTGGATTTCTGCAGCCAAAGCACGTTCATGGAAGAAGTCATGGCACAAAATGGCAGTGTCAGTGGCAGGTACAAAGTCCCCAGCTGAGGGTCTGACATATCTAACGGACACCACCTCATGTCAGGAGGGCAGCAGAGTGCCCTGTGCCACCCCACCTTCTTCGTGTTTGTTTGTTTTGTTTTGTTTTTGTTTTTTTCAAGGTAGTGTTTCACTCTAGTCCAGGCTGACCTGGAATTCACTGTGTAGTCTCAGGCTGGCCTTGAACTCATGGCGATCCTCCTACCTCTGCCTCCTGATTGCTGGGATTAAAGGCATGCGCCACCATACCTGGCCTGCTAAGATTTTTTTTTTTCTGAGGTAGGGGCTCACTCTAGCTCAGGCTGACCTGGAATTCACTATGTAGTCTCAGAGTGGCCTTGAACTCATGGCAATCCTCCTACCTCTGCCTCCCGAGTGCTGGGATTAAAAGCATGTGCCACCACTCCCGGCTTTCACCCACCTTCTTTTAAACTTTTAAGGAGATGAAGAAGCGGAGGCTGAGAGAAGGGGAAAGGAAAGACCCTTCACCCAACTAACACCAGGTTCGCTTAGTGCTCCAGAAGCGCCAGCAGGAGAGAAGACTTGTAATAGGATAATGGCAGGCTGGTCCCCACTGGAGCGGCAGGAAATGGCACTTTGGACGAGGCTGTAGACACACTGGGCACACATCTTCAGGCGCACAACTCCACGCCCCTGGTGAGCTTCTTCAGGGATCTGGCAGTGTAACCACTGAGAACCATTGAAAATGGGGTGCGGAAGGGTAGCCTTCAAGACGGCCCCTGCTGACCCCTGCCTCCTGTTAGTCACCTCTGTATGGCCTGCTCCCACACTGACCCAGGGCTGATCTGTGACCGTAGACTACTGCAGCCGTGATCATGCGTCAGCTCCAAGGTGGCAGAGAGCTGGGAGCTTCCACCTGGGGTGAGCTCACTCCCTGAGGACACCGCCTGCCACTGCTAAGGCGTGAGCCACACAATGAAGAGACCCACGGGGCAAAGTCTCCTGTTGACAGCCCCACGCATGAGCGTGACAGTGGCCCTCCAGGCCTGGTCAAGCCTTCAGCCGACAGCAACTCTGGCCAGCAGCTCAACCTCCACCTTCTGAGAAATGCTGCCCATTCTCAGAATCCTAACTCACAGAATTGTGGAGAATTATAAACATTTGTTGTGTCCGGCAACAAAACTGGAAGCTAATTTGTTACAGAGGGGGAAAGAACTGATCAAATGAGCAGAAACAGATGATGTCCCCAACAATAACCCAGCAATCCGATCGACTTGCTCCCTGCACTAGTTGGATGTGTCCCCTAGTGTCCGTCTCCGTGCAGCGGGGCTGGGAGGGGGTGGAGGAAGAGTTGATTGGCTTACAAGAGCTCTGTGCTCATCAGCGGGTTTGTTACAAAAGCGGGACGGGCTACCTCTTCCCACTCACGCTTTCTCCTTCACTCGACGCCTTCCATCGTGCTATGGCACGGCAGAAGACCCCCTCCACATGCAGCCTCTTGATCGCCCAGAACTGTGTATTACACGACATCTAGTCGGTGGTATTCTGTTACATCAGGACAGAACAGACTAAGACACTTCCTGCAAAGGGACTTCTCGTGTGAATTCGTGCCTTCTTCTCTTTAACACATGTCTCCTGGTTGGAGTTGTCTCAGGTCAGCAGGCAGCTGGTGAATCAGTTATTGAAAGGACCATGACTTCCTGAGCCTGGACTGCAACTGATTACAATGCTCCCGTCGGGACCGCGCAGCGGCTGTGGGTGACGAGAGCGCTGGGCGAGTTACATGACCTTGGTGTTTGCTAACCCTAACAAATGAAGGAAAGCCATTAACTTTGAGCAAAGGGGATAGAAAACGAATGCTGGTTTGCAGAGTGGGGTTTAGTTTTATAACTGTGTACCCAAGGCCAGAAAACACACAGACACACAGGTGCGCTCTTAGCAGAATACTTACAGAAAATAACTTCCGCTTTTCTAAATCGGATATAGCCCAGCTTTTAATTCTTCCTGTACACTGTGGTTAAAATATACCTTTGATAGCCGGGCGTGGTGGTGCATGCCTTTAATCCCAGCACTCGGGAGGCAGAGGTAGAAGGATCGCCATGAGTTCCAGGCCACCCTGAGACTACATAGTGAATTCCAGGTCAGCCTGGGGCTAGAGCGAAACCCTACCTCAAAAAAACAAAAACAAAAACAAAAAAAAAAACACCAAACTTTGATGAGGCAGGGTTTTAGTAACATAATTATTGTATCAAAGGAAAATGATGATAGATATTAAATGTTATGAAGCATGTTTACTGAGCTGACAAAGGGGGTCTTATTTTATCCACACGATAACATACAGAGGGAGAATTTTCTTGTCCCCATTTTTGTTGCTGCTGTTGTTGTTTCGAGGTAGGGTTTCACTCTAGCCCAGGCTGACCTGGAATTTACTAGGTAGTCTCAGCCTTGAATTCATGATGATCCTCCTACATCTGCCTCTCGAGTGCTGGGATTAAAGGCATGCACCACCACGCTTGGCTCTTCTTGTCCCCATTTTATAATCAAGAAAACTGAAATATGTGTTAAAAATTCACCCAACTAATGAGTAACAGAGCCATGTTCTCACCCCTAAGTCCAACGCCAGAAGGCAAGACACTGCATTTATCAAATGGAGCCTGAGAGGGAGCCAGACAAGCCCGGCACACACGGGCTTCACCAGCCAGCCTCTGACACATCACTGCCTCAGTACAACCATGCCACATCAGCTACTGTCCTCCCGGTCCCCAAGCAACAACTGCCTAAGCAGGCCACCATCTGCCACCACACACAGCTGCCCTTCTGTGGCCAGAAGCAAGAAGGGACATCTGACAGTTGGCAGAGATGATCTCTGCCTGCAACGTGTCTGCAAGGAAAAATCTCAAGGTGCCCACAGCAGGCTGCTCAGTGTGCTTTCTTCCATTTCCACCTTTTGGGAGATTCTTGTCTTTAGACTTCCTTCCACCTTCAAACTGCCAACTGCCAGACACTTTCAACTCTTATCTGCCTGGTGCTTAAATAGGGAAACCTCAGATTATAATATAATATATAACCTCTGGTTGTATGTGTGTTTGTGTGTGTGTGTGTAGTTTCTCTACCCCATTTGTGGGATAAAAATGCCCCTAAAATTATCACATGCTAAAACTGCACTTACATGAAATACAACATCAACAGCTTGTGTGCGTCCAGCATCTCACGCACCTGCTACACCCTTCCTCTTCTGCCTATCTGTGTGGATAAGATCATCCTTTTCCGGGTCAGAGATGAGAACACTCAGGCTGGCAGAAGCTGAGCGCTTGCCCAGAAATAACGCAATTGTGAGGAATGGAGCAGGGGCCCAAGGCTAAGCCGACTCCAGGCACAAGCCAACAAACTGACAGGGACTGTAGCCTTGCCTATTCAGAACCAGTGTCTCTTTAGTGCCAGCCTTGATTGATTGCCAACATCAAATGTGAGGGAGTTGCCACGTGGCCAGATAAGGTGGAGGACCAGGCGAGAACATGCCTAGTTAGACCCTCAGTGGGGGGGTTCCCCATTAACCTGACTCTTCTGCTCTAGAGATGCCAGAATGTGAAGAATGTTCAGGAGTTCACAGGTGGAACTTATGCATGAGGTCAGATGCTGGCATTAGATTGCAGGTATGAAAACAACACACATGCCACAGGCCTCGCCTCATAGCACCTGAGGAACAAGAGCTGCTGCTAAGTCTGGGTGCCTGAGACAGCTACAGGACTTTTGTCTCTCGTGGCCTTATTTCATAGCAGTTTCAAAGAACCAACAGTGTGACTGGTTGAGTCTGAAGTACCCCCACAGGGGCATCTGTTTGATGCTTGCTCCCCAGCTGCTGGCACGATTTTGGTAGGTTATGGAATCTTTGGGGCATGTGGCCTAGCTATCAGAAAGGGGTCACTGGGAGGCAGGCCTTAAAAATAACATCTGCTTCTAGTGTGTCCCAAGCCCTCTGCATTCCTATCTGCTATTGTGATGTGACCAGCAGTCTGCTGCCACCATGCCGTCCCCACCATGATGGACTGAAATCCCTGAAACCACAGGCCAGAACAAACCAGTCCTCCTAGGTTGCTTCAGTCAGACAGTCAGTCACAGTGACAGGAAAAGTAACACAACCCAAGAACTGCTTATCTCCCCTAAAGTAGAAGAAAACTGGCAACAACCCAAGTGTTAAATTGGCCACATCAAACTGACCAATTAGGGTCAATTTAATTAATACACTACATTAACTCAATGAAATACCACATCCAGTATATAAAAAATGGTTCAGCTCAAAGCTGCTTTTGCAGGCGGTAGACGGAGGAAGGAGGTGAAGTGAAAGTGTGGCTGTCAGTCGTAAGGATGGTACATAAAATATGTCCACAGGTGAACAAATTCAGTGAGAACCTGCATGGTTTTTATTCACCACTATTATTGGTATATACAACATCACAGAGAAAATTAATTAATAGCTCTGAAATAAGAAGAGGCCCATCCTACTTATACTTAGAGAAATGCAAAGGAAAAGTAATCTGTCAGGGCAGGAGAGATGCTGCACAAGTGTGAGGGCCTGAGTTCAGATCCCCAGCACCCACAAAAAGCCTGAAGCAGTTCAGTGGAAGGTGGACACAGACAAATCCCCAGAAGCTCTGGGCCAGCGAACATGTTGAACACAGCACTGAACAGGAGACCCTGTCTCAAACAAGGTGGAAGGCGAGGAAACCCCCAGGGGCTTCTCTGACCTTCACACTCACATCCACACTCACACACACACCATACAAATACACACAGATCATTTTAAAAGTATGAAATGTATATTAGAAAGATAGTAACCCGTCAGCCTCGTTGTTCCCATTATCCGAGACTCACAATCTGGCTGCTCCCTCCCCACCATTTCCCACACTGCTTAGGGTGCACACGGCCCTGAGCCCTATCCAGACACACGCCCTGCACCTTGACCTGGCAAGTTCACTTCCGCGAACGCTTTCAGCAACCATGCACATAGGAGCCCAGTGACAGACTCTTGGGTTACTGACTGGGGGCATTATCAGGTTCTATGAAAGATGGGAGACACCCTCCATGTGACCCCCCTGGAGGAATGGTGAAGCCAGTTCTGATCGGTCAGACAATGACACACCAGAAGCTGCTGAAGAGAACAGCAGGGCCACCACCACAGAACCTCCCTGAGATGGAGTGGGAGTGGCGTGCAAAGAAGGAAGAGGAAAGGGAAAATCAGATGCACACACGTCTGTGTGTACACGCAGTCACACTGATGGACAGGTGGCAAAATGTGTCAGTTAACCTGCTGCATTTTGAACCACATGCATGCATATACGGAGAGGAAGGGAGGGAGAGATAGGTACATATGTATATCACTCAAAGAAATAAATTTAAATGCATAAATTTCATCTATTTATTTGTTTAATAAATCTATCTATCTGTTTGTTTAATAAAAAAGTATAGGTGAGGAGCCGGGCGTGGTGGCGCACGCCTTTAATCCCAGCACTCGGGAGGCAGAGGTAGGAGGATCGCCGAGAGTTCGAGGCCACCCTGAGACTACATAGTTAATTCCAGGTCAGCCTGGACCAAAGTGAGACCCTACCTTGCAAAACCAAAAAAAAAAAAAAAAAAGTATAGGTGAGGGCTGGCGAGATGGCTTAGTGGTTAAGGTGCTTGTCTGCAAAGCCAAAGGACCCAGGTTCAACAGGTTCAATTTCATAGTACCCATATAGAGTCAGATGCATAAGGTGGCGCATGCGTCTGGAGTCTGTTTGCAGTGGCTGGAAGCCGTGGCACACCCATTCTCTCCCTCCCGCCTGCCCCCATCTCTCAAATAAATAAATATAAAAAGTATAGGTGAGGTATTATGGCATATGCTTGTGATCCCAGCACTCAGGAGGCTGATGAGGCAGAAGGATTTTGAGGTTCTCAAAAGCAAACAGAAGAAGAGGGTGGAAGGTTGCTTGGGCATGCTCACCCTCCACCTCTTGCTCTCCGTACCTTGCCAGGGCCTGGACCTTGATGGTGTGCCGCTCCTGCTGCTCGGCCACCTTCCTTTTCAAGCCATCCACGTCTTGTCTGAGTGCAGCGGAGTGCTCCATCTCACCATCCAGCAGGTTCCGCAGTGACCTGGAACAAGGGGGTCCCGTTGTCCAGCTGCTGTCAGCCACAGCCATTTAGCCCACAACACAGTTCTTGGCACAAGTCAAGTCCTGACTCCTTCACTGTCCCCAGGGTTCTATACACATCACAGTTCAAGTCTGTCTCATATAAGACAGATGGTTAATGTTGATGGGATTTATAATCACTATGGAAACAAGCCTCTGGGTACATCTGTAAGGAAGTTTCTAGATAAGGTAATCGAGATGGGAAGACCCATTCTGAATGTGGGTGGCACCATTCCACGGGCTGAGGTGCTGGACTGAATAAAAAGGGTAAAGTGAAATAGCCGGGCGTGGTGGCGCATGCCTTTAATCCCAGCACTCGGGAGGCAGAGATGGGAGGATCGCCTTGAGTTCGAGCCCACCATGAGACTACATAGTGAAGGCCAGGTCAGCCTAAAGGGTGGATAAAGTGAGCTGAGCACGAGCGTTCACCTCTCTCTGCTTCCTACCTGGGGACTTAATGTGACCATCTGCCTCATGCTTCTGCTGCCGTGCCTCCCCACCAGGGACTACGCCGCCTCAAACTATAAACTGAGGTGAGCCCTTTTCCCTTAAGTTGCTTCTTGTCAGGTCTTTTGCCACAGTGACTAAAAAGTAACTGATGCCTACATTGAGGCAAACAGATAGCAAAAACCAGCCAAGAGCCTAGCAGCCCTCATTTCAATGAGCCCAGGGCCGTCATCCGGGACCTTATCCCTGTTACAGCCTAGACCAGAGGAAAACAAGGGGGTTGTCAAATGGCAAAAAGATCCCCTGAAAGACATCCCATTTGAAGGCACAGCACAGTAAATTGAGACATGCTGTCACAGTCACACTGGGTAAGAGACTTAGCAAAGGAAAGGATTCAGAAGAGGCCAAATGACTATCAGCAGAAAAATAAAATGTCCAGCAAATTGGACAAAAGGCGTCAAGTGGCTTCTGCCACTACCTCTGAGCCCATGTTCCATGGTCACCTCCAGGTCAAACAAGTGTGTATGGCATTGTATGTTCTAAATACTTAGATGCAGCCTAGCTGGCACCATATTCCTCAGTTTCTTACCCTTTAAAACATGCTGCTTATTTGCATATAAGAGTATTCATGCTGGGCGTGGTGGCGCACTCCTTTAATCCCAGCACTGGGGAGGCAGAGAGGTAGGAGGACCTCCGTGAATTTGAGGCCACCCTGGGACTACATAGTGGGTCCCAGGTCATCCTGAGCCAGAGTGAGACCCTACCTTGAAAAGCCAAAAATAAAAATAAAAATAAGAGTATTTGTGAAGTTACCTTCCAGAGGTGAGCCAGACGTGGTACTAATGACCTCGCCACACCCAATAGTCAGTTCTAGACAACCAACTGCGGTGCATCTACAAACCGAGTCCAAAGGACACCTGCCACAGACAGCAGGGTACAGGGACACCTGGTCCCCACTGCCACCCAGGAGCACTGGGCTCTGAAGACCTGTGTTTCCTGGGAGGTCTCTTGGAGCCTGGGACCCCTGACATGAACATGCTGGGGACGGTTTTTCCCTCTGGAAGAAGAAATGAACAGACACTGGCTGTTCCTCTTCACAAGCTAAGACAAAACCCATAGCTTCTTTGAAGATGACAGCTCCAGCTGGAGCAAGGAAGAGTCCTGCCTTGGCGACACACCCTTTGTTGAAAGTAGATTATGGCTGGGAAATGGTGCTATCTAAAGATTCCTTGAAAAGATCCTCTTTTGTTCTAGAAATCATGCTTGTTTGCCTTTGTATGTTTCCATAAAGGATGAGGAAGAAACTTGTCAAGCCAGATACAGAATAAGGTCTGAAAGAGAACTCTGACTGGATGTCACCGTGAACCCTTAATTACAGCTTTCAGGAAAGGAGGAAGAGGCTGAGACAGGAGCACACACACGTGCACCCAGCACGCGTGCCCCATGGCCTCCCTGAGTCATGTTTGCAGGCCTCTGTGAATAACCGCAGGCAAGCCCTTCGCTGACCACCCAGTGTCAAGACAGACTCTGGCAGGGGAGAAGCTCAGCTTTGGGCACTCATAAGGTGGCCATGTGGCCAGTACCAAGCAGTACCTTGCACGACCGTCAGCAAGGAGGAAAGCGTTAATAAAACCCTTTGCCTCTTGGTGTTGACCACTGGGCTTTAGGCCAAAAAAAAAAAAAAATCCAAATGTCATCTTGTCCTAAGTGTCCCTAATCTTGGCAGATACTGGAATACTTGGGACATTGTAAACAGGTCCTCAATTAACGGTCACTTCAAGCCAGCTTTAGGGATAAGAGGTGATGGAAAGGGGTATGGGACTTCTTGTTGATATGATTTAAAAAAAACACTAAAATGGGGCTGGAGAAGTGGCTTAGCGGTTAAGCGCTTGCCTGTGAAGCCTAACGACCCCGGTTCGAGGCTCAATTCCCCAGGACCCACGTGAGCCAGATGCACAAGGGGGCACATGTGTCTGGAGTTCATTTGTAGGGGCTGGAGGCCCTCGTGTGTCCTCTCTCTCTCTACCTGCCTATTTCTGTATCTCTCAAATAAATAAAAATAAAATATTTTTAAAAATTTAAAAAACAAAAACACTAAAATTGGTGATCAGAAACCATTAACTCATGGTAACTCAAGGTGAAGTTTATGTGAATTATATCACAATAAAGACTTTTTAAAGTATTGATGATTGCTTCTCCCACATTCTTACTCTGCTCCAAGGTGGGGCCACACTATCATATACTAGCTATGAAAGCCCTGATAAATCCACATCCCACACAAAAGAAATAAATTGCCAGTCACAGTTTTGCTAATAAGACACAATTTTCTCCATCTATTATATGCTCTGTCACAAGAGGAAGAATGTCACAGAGCCCATTTCTGGGTCACGAAGGTCGGGGTCGAGGTCACGGTCACGGTACCTGTTCTCTTCTTCCAGCTCATCCTTCCTGTTCATCATGGCCACGATGGCCTGGCGCAGCTCATCTGAGGGAACAAAGGCAACACTGATGAGCAGAACGCGTCTGCTCCACCGTCCCCTCGCCACTCTTGAGTACGTGTCGTTAAGGCTGGCTCCTCTAGTTCCCTGTGCCCAAAAGATCCAGTGGGCTCAGCTGTCACTTCCATCAGCCCCACCAAAGAGAAGGGTGGGCAGGATGAAACCAGATGTGTGCGTATGTACAGGGAAGGGGGTCCTTGGTCAACATTCACAGCCTGCAATTCTTATGGGCTTCTAGAAACCTCTGTCCAGGGTAGCATCTGTGTCAACAGTGATTTGTTCTCCATTACATTTGCTAACCAACCTAGACAGCAGGACAAGTGGCACGGGCTCCGTGCTGGAAAGAGTCATTCACACGAGCAGAACATCTGGCTTTCCTGCACAGCCTTCTCTGGTTAACACACAGTGGACATAAGGGGCATCCAGCACAGTCCACACTCACTCAGGGAGCGACTCCTGCCACCTTGCACACATCGTGCTTCCACCCTTCCTGTCTACATCACACCTACTGCACTGATCACGGGCTGCAGGTGCTACCAGAGCATGAGGCGGGAGCTCAGGATCTGGGACATGTGTGTTTCTCCCGGAGAGTCATTGAATGGACCCTGGGAACTCTATTACCCTCTTATGGTGGTTGCCAAGAAACTGAGACCCGGGGGCGGAGGGATGGCTTGGTGGTTAAGGCACTTGCCTGCAAAACCTAAAGACCCAGGTTCAATTCCCCAGGACCCACATAAGCCAGGTGCACAAGATGGTGAATGTGTTTGGAGTTTTTGTTTTTGCAGTGGCAAAATTCTCTCTCTCCCTCCCTCTCTCTCTCTCAAATAAATAAAATATATTTTTTAAAAAAAGAAATGGAAGCCAGGTGTGGTGGCGCATGCCTTTAATCCCAGCACTCGGGAGGCAGAGGTAGGAGGATTGCCATGAGTTCGAGGCCACCCTGAGACTACATAGCTAATTCCAGGTCAGCCTGGACCAGAGTGAGACCCTACCTTGAAAAACCAAAAAAAAGAAGAAGAAATGGAGATCCCAAGTCACACATGTAGTAATAATCTGTGGCTGTGTCCAAGAGGTCATCCTATGGCCAGAACCAGGAGCTATGAAGCCCACTGGACCACATGGGTCCAGGTCATGAGACCACCACGAGAGTGTAGGGGCTTGGTTCCCCATGCCAAGGGGTCAGACCAGAGCCATCTATGATCCTGTCAAAGTTTATCAATACTGAAACTTTTCAAAAAGACTCTTCCAGAAAAGTTATTACTGAAGATTAGAGATCAGAGGAGGTGGCAGAGCTGACCTTGAGAGACTGAAAGGAGACCATGGAGAAGGAAACAGGCAGAGTAGAGCTGATATCCACTCAGGCCAGGCTCCGTCTGAGTAAAGATGGCCCAGCACTCACATGTTCACTCTTTATTTACTGGAAGCTACAGTGTTCAAGTTCCTTCCCAAGGAGAGTGCCCAGGTTCCCAATTCACCTGGGGAAGGAAGAGACCTGACAGGAGGAGTCTTAACAGAGGACAGTTCACGTCCATCACATTCACCCACATGAAACAGAGCTAGGAAGCCTGTCCCTTCTGACCTCAACCAGTTAACCAGAGTCCTCACTGAGGGCCTTTGCCAGAGTTTCAGCATCTCTGTGCCCTTCCGTCAGGCACAAGAAGGACAGAAAGCCACCCCCCTCCCCTACCTCCCTGGAGGTTATGTGCCTCTGAAGGGAAAGACAGGAGTGGCTTCAGGCAGTGCCTCGCCCTGGCTGCACTGCAGCAGGAGTACCACACAAAGCTGTTCTAACTGATAAATTTGCAGGAAAAAAAAACAAGTAATTTATCCCCATGACAATGGCCATGAAAGTGGTGGGGGGTACCCAATCAGATTCAGTCTGTTATCGCAGATCAGCCTATCTGCTACAGGCAGGAGGAGACCTCCCCTGGTTCCTATCTTGGGGCAACCCGGGCACACTGCTGCCACTGGGCACCAAAGGCTCGGTGCTTCTCTGCCCCAGGAACTGTTCTAAATTGGAAATTGTCCTCCAGGGCTTTTATCCCCCAAGACCAGAGTTCTCAGCTGGCCTGAGCACGTGGAAGCAAAGGGGAGGGTGCTCACAGGTATGAGGGGGCAGTGGAAGAGAAGCCTCCTGATCCCGCTGCTTGCCGGGCATCCCTCCTGCCCCTTGTCTCCGCACTGTCTGCTGGACACTATTGACCAGTCCGTGCTAGACCGAAGTGGGGCCAGAGCACAACTGGTCACAGCACAGGCACCTACGCCGCTGCCATCGGGCTCAGCGAGAAGTTCCATGGACCGTACAGGATGGGCGTATCACACTTGCCAGGCCCTCAGTCCCTAGGCGCTGCTGTGCCTGTCCCAGAAGGGACAGCTGTCACCTCACACAAGTACTTGAACATTTGTGTCTGTCAATGCACGCATTAGACCTCCTTCCCCGGCTTCACCTACAAGGACAGCCATCTGTGCGCTCCAGTGGCCTGTTGAGGACCCTCTGGAATGGTATGACAGCCCCATTTTGGCCTGCCCACAGACAGAGCCTCTCTCCTAAGACAGAGGTCCAACACAAGTTATTTCTTTCTTCGTATTTGTCCTACGCTGACAGTCTGATGAATCCAGCCCTCATGAGAAGCCCTCCCTGACTGCCCCCAGGCCTGCAGCACATCACAAGGTATGCAACGAGTCACTTCTGTCTCCCCGCCCCTCTCTCCATGTGTGAACAACTCATTAAGAGTACACACCATGTCATGCATCTTGGTGTCCCCAGAGGCCCTTCATGTCGAGTCCTTCATCAAGGTGCAAGGAGTTGAATTCTATGCGAGAGGCCGCGCTGACATAACTCCCAGCTCCTGAGGACAACAGCAGGGCTGGAGCTGCAGCTCCAAGCTTATGC
This sequence comes from Orientallactaga sibirica, assembly GCA_036365145.1. Taxonomy (NCBI): domain Eukaryota; kingdom Metazoa; phylum Chordata; class Mammalia; order Rodentia; family Dipodidae; genus Orientallactaga; species Orientallactaga sibirica. The sequence continues at coordinate 37,940,143 of JAEOAD010000008.1, forward strand.
ACGAAGCCCTGGCTTTGATCCCCTGCACCACAAAAACTGGACATCGGTGGCACATGCCTGTAATCTCAGTGCTTGGGAAGTAGAAGCCGGAGGTCCACAAGTTCAAGGTCATCCTCAGATATACAGTAAGTTCGAGGTCAAGCTGGACTACATGAGATCTTCACTCAAGGAAAAAAAGCAGCAGACCAAGAAAGACAAATGTCAGCCAGGCGCGGTGGCGCACGCCTTTAATCCCAGTACTCGTGAGGCAGAGGTAAGAGGATCGCTGAGTTCGGGGCCACCCTAAGACTACATAGTTAATTCCAGGTCAGCCTGGGCTAGAGCAAGACCCCTACCTCAAAAAAACAAAACAAAAAGAAAGACAAATGTCATATGTTTCTTCTCATATATAGAATTTAGACGTAAATTTATATATCTATATGCATGTGTGTACACAGATGTAGAACGTGAACGTAAAAAGGAGAAGATGAGGAGGACAGGTCTAAAGGGAAGAGGAGGGGACCAGGAGAGCAATGAAACCTATGTGACATGAAAGCAGAGGGAGGGACGATTTGAGGGGAGGAAGGGGACCAGAGAGGGAAGTGGGGGAGGAAGGGGGCGAATAAGAACAAAGTATAATGATATATATGTGAGAATGTCACAGTGAAACACATTCCTTTGTAAGCTAACTTTAAAAAGTTAAATAAAACCAATAGCAAAAAATAGCAGCTGTCAGAGTGAGCACCTTCATGCAGCTAGCACGCCCCAGCCCCGGCAAGCCTGCTTCTACGCTCACAGCCACCTGATGAGGCCCTTCAAGTGCACAGAGCAGGCAGGGGACAGTGTGACTGGCCTGCAGGACTCCCAGCACTTTCCAAAGCCTCTCACCACCCTGGGTAGGACCAAGAGCTAGGGAGAAATACAGTGCTGATATAAAGGGCAAAAGAGGACCAGATCCCTTCCAAGGACAGGAGAAAAGTCCATGGAAAGTTGTTATCCTCTGGCTTTGCAGGCAAGCCCCTTGACCACTAAGCCATCTCTCCAGCACAATACTTATGTTTATTAATGCTACTCTCAGTTTTAGCCAGAGAAGCTTCCCTTTCCAGATGGCAGTGACCTCTGGGGAGACTCAGAGTTCATCAAAGTGCTGAGAAGAAGTGACAGTGGAGTGTCCAGCACTAAGTGAGACAGCTCTATCCTGCCCTGCAGGGCTCAGGAACCACTTCAGAAGAGGTAACAGAAAGAATGTAAGAGCCAAAGGAAGGGGAGGAGTGCGCTGCAGTACTGTCTTCCAGACACAAAGTAGCCACAGCATTCACGACCTCACAGTGACTGACATTGCGTACTCAAGACCTGAATAATAGAAGGGAAAAGTTGATGACATCAAAATAGAAGAGAGATTAGTTGTTAAGAAGAAGGGATTCAGTGGAGGAGGAAAGGGAGAGTGGTGGGAGGGGATTGTGATCATGGTATATTTTCTATATGTACAAAGGTTGTCAATAAAAAGTTTGTGTGCTTTAAAGCCGGACGTGGTGGCGCACACCTTTAATCCTAGCACTCGGGAGGCAGAGGTAGGAGGATTGCCAAGAGTTCGAGGGCACCCTGAGAATACACAGTGAATTTCAGGTCCGCCTGAGCTACAGTGAGACCTTACCTCAAAAAACAAAAAGTTTGTGTTTTTGGTTTTTTTTTTTTTTTTTTGGTTATTGTTGTTTTGTTTTGCTTTGGTTTTTTGTTGTTGTTGTTGTTGTTGTTGTTGTTGTTGTTTTGGTTTTTCGAGGTAGGGTCTCACTCCAGCTCAGGCTGACCTGGAATTCATTATGTATAATCTCAGAGTGGCCTCGAACTCACTTCAATCCTCCTACCTCTGTCTCCGGAGTGCTGGGATTAAAGGCGTGTGCCACCACGCCCAGCAAGTTTGTGTTTTGTTTTTTTAAGCCCAGGAAAAAAAATGTGGACTTTGGCACAGTGGTGGTGAATATCTGAAATGTTACACATGTGTAGTAGCCTACAGCCTTACAGAGGGACACAGACACAGAGGGACCAAAACTGCAGAGAATCGACGATGATTGCTCAAATCGGGGTGTTAACATAGCTAGGAGGAGGCAGGAACAAGGAGGGCAGGTGGACTTGCAGAGACCCTGAGGCCCCAAGGAATAAAGCAGTTGAGTAAGCCTGGCTCCCTCAGCTTCCAGGCTGCTGTGAACCTCAGTTGACCTCTCTGCCCTGTGCTCTCAACTTGAGTGGGTGCTACATCTTCACAGCCATTAACTGGACCCTTCTTCCTCTATGCTACCACCACACCATGTACACAGCTTATACAGCTCCGTGACAGTATGCTGCCCACAAACCCACCCATGCCCCATCCCCTGGTCCACCTGGGAGTCCCTGGGAAATCAGGCCCACCGTGCCTGGCTCAGCGCCTGATCACACTTGAGCCCTGCTGAATGAATCAATGGTCAGAGGAAGAGATGAACAAAGGAGTCAGTGACTGACTGAGAGGCACTGCGAAAACCCACCCTTCGGTGCCAGGAACTGAGTGTCAAGTGGGCTGGGCACAAATGTCAATTGCCTTTAATAATAAGTTTAGGGCCTCACCAAAGAATACTAACCACAGGGTTCAGAGCTGTAATTTCCTGCCCCATTGACAGGGATTCAGGCCCAAATGAAGCGTTTGCCGTCGCGGGCCTTTCGAATGATAAACACAGTGGGGGAGGTCAGAAGGGGGTGACAAATGCCTACCCGTCATTAGCATGACCTAAGGCTGAGGGAGCACACAAACTCAAGTCCCTCCTCCCTCACAGCAATCTCAATCGGATTTCAAAAGGACTATTAGAGCAAGGACCAGCCCCAAACCCAAGGGACTGAAAGAGTCAGCAGCCCATAGCCTGGGGTCATTCACAGACAGCAGGAAGTACTGGTGCTTTGGGAGAGGAAGGGGGAGGGAAAGAGCGCAGTTTCAGCCATCATAGCCACCTCCCCCTCCCACCCCCATCCCCGTGGGGGGATCATGCTGAGGCTAACTGATGTTACAATTAAAAAGGGAAGGATGACGTCATTGTTTAGACTCAGCACATCTGGATGGGCGGACGCGCGCACACGTACTCATATTATACATAGATCTGTGTAACCCGCCCCTGGCTGTATATAGCATCTTTCCCACAGACCTCAAAGAGCCTTTACAAATACTCCTCTGAGACCCATACTGGGTTATATTTAAAGGGAAAGCTCACAAGGGCATGGGTACAGAAATAAAAATGTTCTTCTATGGATATATACTTAACCTACATCATCATTTATTAAACTTAACACCCCGCCCGCTTTTTACATCTTTGTCTGGCAACGCACTCCCTTTCATCTCCAAGAAGGACAAACTACACTCAACTTCAAAATGTGACTTTTAAAATCAACCGCAAGCCCATTCTAGCTCTTTCTTATTTCTCCCTCCTGCCTCCTCCTTCCCCTTACTCACCACCCAAGGATGCTTCCAGTTTATTATGATGAAAAAGCAAGAAAATAAACATATAAAAATACTTAAGAAAAGAAAAATGAGAAAACTTGGATGCATTAAATTACTTCTCCAAGCTTATGATAAAATTGTGGTATGGTACCAGGATAGGATCCCAAGCCATTTGCCAGAGGAATCTACAACTTTACCCCTCTCACTCGCTCACTTTCTCTCTCTCTCTCTCTGTCTCTCTGTGTGGGTGTGGGTGTGTCCCTAACAATATGCAGGAATTCTCAGGTAGAAGAGGTCAGGGCTCTTCTTCCCACTGAAGAAACAAGCCTGAGCATGTGTAGGGCCGAGATACCCCTTGGTCACAGTCAGGGTCAAGTTTTGTGCCATCTCCTCCACCAGCGCAGGCCTCAGGAGGGAGACCCAAAGACCATCCAAACCTTAGGATCCGGTGGTTTAGACGCAACCATGCCCCACAGTGTTAGACTCAGGAGAGCACTTAACACTCCCTGATTTAACTAAAGCTGGTTTCTGTCAGTTGAAACCAAATAAACTCAGTTGGCACTGAAGTCAATGTGGCCTGCAAGGAGGGAGAGATGAAGGATGAAAAGAATGACTTTAAAAGCAAAGACTGGGGAGAGGGGGCAGAGAGATGGCTCATCAACTAAGGTACTTGCCTGCAAAGCCTAACGACCTGGGTTCAATTCCCCAGTACCCACATAAAGCCAGATGTACAAGGTGGCTCATGCATCTGGTGTCTGCAGCAGCTGGAGGCCCTGGCATGCCCATTCTCTTCTGTCTGGCTCTCTTTTTTCTATCTCTCTCTGCTTGCAAATAAATGAATAAAAATATTTTTTTAAAAAAAAAAAAGCAGGGCTGGAGAGACGGCTTCAGTTAAGGCTCTTGCCAGCAAAGCCAAAGGATCCCAGTTCAACTCTCCAGTACCCACGTAAACCAGATGCACAAGGTGTCACATGCATCTGGAGTTCGTTTGCAGTAGCTGGAGGCCCTGGCGTGCCCATTCTCTCTCTCTCCCTCTCTCTCTGTTTCTCTCTGCCTCTTTCTCAAATAAATAAATTTTTTTAAAAGTTTAAAAAAAAAAAAAAGCAAAGATGGTCAGGCATGGTAGTACACACCTTTAATCCCAGCACTCAGGAGGCCAAGGTAGGAGGATCACTGTGAGTTTGAGGCCATCCTGAGACTACATAGTGAATTCCAGGTCAGCCTAGGCTAGTGAGAGACGCTATCTTGAAGCACACACACACACAAAATAAATAAATAAATAAATAAATAAATAAATAAATAAATAAATAAATAAATAAATGCAGAGATGGGGACTGGGGAGATGGTTCAGTGATTAAAGGACCTTGCAGAGCTTGACTGCCTAGGTTCAATTCCCCAGTACCCATGTAAAGCCAGATATACAAAGTAACACATGCATCTGGATTTTGTTTGCAATTTACTTACTCTTTATCTTTCCCTCTCTCTCTCTCTCTCTCTCTCTCTCTCTCTCTCTCTCTCTCAAAAAATAATTTTTTGGGGCGGGCGGGCAAGAAAAAAAATAATAATTTTTTTTAGAAAACAAAGATGGGTGATGGCACAGTAAGTGACAGACAGGGACCTGGGCACAGCTGGTGAGTGATGCTTTCAGTCCTGGGCTCAGATCTCCACGTGTCAGTGAGGAAGCAGGGCCAGCTGACCCTCAGCAGCCCCCAGCTTTGAGATGTTGTGAGCCCCGAGAAAGAGAAAGTAAGCCCTTCTAGCCTCTGCCTCCTGCAGCTCCTATGTGCAGCTGGACAACCAGCCAAGACTGACCAGCCAAGACTGACCAGCAAACTTGTGGCTCTGACTTGTCAGTCACACCTCCGGGCCACGATGGAACATCTGCTGTGACGGGCTTCACATGGTGGAGTTAACCCATGTCAGGAAAAACTAATTGCAAGTGAAATACTCATAAATAATTAGGGTACAGAGCTGCACCGCTTCCTTCCACCCTCAGGCTATAGGATCCTATGTGTGGGCAATTCTCAAGCAGACTCACACACATAATCTGCAATTAATTAGAAGCACCCAGCTACTGAGCGGGCCCTGGCAGATCCTACACGGAGTCTATCTGCTTCAGTCAGCAAGTACAACAGCCCTCAACTGACCACACACTCCGCCAGTCAAGTACGGCTTCCCTGCCATGGTGCCCAGACCAGAGGAGGAGGAAGAACGGAGATGCCAGCTTAGCCCCTTAGCCCTTAGCCCCTTGCCCCTTGTTCTCCATCAACCACCCCTTACCTTGAAGTATTCAGTGGGCATCATCCCATCTCACAACCAGTGCACCCGGCCCGGGGGAGGTGAATGCACACTCGTGGCTGCCCAGGGGATGATGGGGCACAGCTGGGAGTGGAACCCAGCCCTGACACTGACACATACTTTGGGTCCCGGCCTCAGTTTCCTGTAAGCACAGACTAAGCCACTCTAGTCCACCATGGTGGGCTGAAACCATAAGCCAAACAAGCCTCTCTTCAGACTCTACTAAGTATTAATTCTGTCACAGTGACAAGAGAAGCTACATGCCATGGGAGAATCCAGAAGACACCCAGAGCCAAGAAACAATGAAAACCACCACTCAGATCTCCTGCAGCCATGCTGTGCAGAGGGAGTGTCCAACAAAGAGTGGAGCACACAAGAAGACAGTCATCCAGTAGGAAGGAGCTGGGTGTGTGTGTGTGTCCCTGCACTCCGAAGCTAAGAACGGCAGAACAGTCGAGACCACCCATACTGAAGCGAGAACACAATTAGGGCCTGGAGAGATGGCTTAGCGGTTAAAGCGCTTGTCTGTGAAGCCTAAGGATCCAGATTTGATTCCCCAGTACACACGTAGGCCAGATGCAAAAGGTGGTGCATGCGTCTGGAATTCGTTTGCAATGATTGGAGACCCTGGCATGCCCATTCTCTCTCTCCAAAATCAATAAATCAATAAATAAATAAATAAGACATTTAAAAAAGAATACAGGGCTGGAGAAATGGTTAAGGCGCTTGCCTGCAAAGCCTAAGGACCCAGGTTCAATTCTCCAGGTCCCACATAAGCCAGATGCACAAGGTGGCGCATGTGTCTGGAGTTCATTTGCAGTGGCTAGAGGCCCTGGGACACGTATTCTCTCTCTCTTTCTCTCTGTCTCAAATAAAAATAAATAAATAATTTTTTAACAATTAAGCCAGGCATGGTGGCACACGCCTTTAATCCCAGCACTCTGGAGGTAGAGGTAGAAGGATTACAGTGAGTTTGAGGCCACTCATGAATTCCAGGTCAGCCTGAGCTAGAGTGAGATCCTATCTCAAAAACACCAAAAAAAAAAAAAAAAAAAATTAAATTAGAAGCTGTATAATCAGTAGCTTTTAACATTCATTAATTTAATACCCTCTACTCCTATGTCACTTTTTCCATTCATGCTACTGTAACAAATGACCATGAACTGGATGGGTAATCAACAAGAGAAACTTACTTCTCACAGTTATGCCAATAAACCTGGTGCCTGTCAAGGACCCGTGGACGATGCCGTGTAGCCGTGTCCTCACATGGCAGAAGAGCCCCTACACTGGAATCAGTCTTCCTCAAAGCTCCACCTCACCAAACCACCATGCGTGAGGGAGGTGTGGATATCCAAATCCCAGTGAGCTTTCAAGACCAGCTCTCCCCCCTCCTGCAGATGACTCAGGTTTCTGTAAGATGAATCAAACTAGTGCAAGCAGGGCATGGTAGCACCTGCCTATAATCCCAGAACTGGGGAAGCTGAGGCAGAAGGACTGCAAGTTCCAAGCCAGCCTGTCCTACAGAACAAGACCTGGTCAAAAATAATAATAATAGCCGGGCGTGGTGGTGCACGCCTTTATTTATTTATTTTTTAATTTTTATTTTTATTTTTGGAGAGAGAGACAGAGAGGGAGAGGGAGACAGATAGAAAATGGGCACGCCAGCAGCCTCTCAGCTGCTGTGAACGAAATCCAGATGTGTGTGCCCCCTTGTGGGCAAGTGCAGCATTGCACCCTTGCATCACTTTGCATCTGGATAAACGTGGGACCTGGAGATTGGAACCGGCGTTTTTAGGCTCAGCAGGCAGGCGCCTTAACCGCTAAGCCATCTCTCCAGCCCCGCACATGCCTTTAATCCCAGCATTCAGGAGGCAGAGGTAGGAGGATCACCATAAGGATTCGAAGCCACCTGAGATTACATAGCGAATTCCAGGTCAGCCTGGGCTAGAGTGAGACCCTACCTTGAAAAACCGAAAAATGAAAAAACCAAAAAATAATAATAGCCAGGCGTGGTGGCACACACCTTTAATCCCAGCACTCGGGAGGCAGAGGTAGGAGGATCGCTGAGAGTTCAAGGCCACTCTGAGACTACATAGTGAATTCCAGGTCAGCCTGGACCACAGTGAGACCCTATCTCGCAAAACCAAAAATAATAATAATAATAAACACTTCCATTCTTTGTGGCAGCCAAGGACTTCTGCCACTAACAATCAAGTCCATGTAAGCAGAAGCAAGCTCCTGCCTTCAAATATCCTGGCATAGCCAGCCCAGTGCCCTGCCTGGCAATGGGGGACCCTAACATCTGTGCACAGACAGGACTGACCCAGCAGCCAGTCACAACTTTGGCAGCCATTGCAGAAGATGCTGGAGCATGAGAGGCTGCCTTGTCATCGGCCAGCAGCAGAGTTGCCACCGCACCAAGAACCTGGCCCCACCTTCATTGACTCAAGCTTCAAGACCACAGGCACTGAGGGAACACACTATCATTTCCAAAGAGAGGCTGCTGCCGGGCATGCCTGGGGCTCAGTGCTGAGCACCCTGAGTCTACACTGGCAGCTGGCAGCAACCTTGATTCTCCCATCAGAAGCTCAGAACCCTCAGGCTGAGGCCTGAGCCCTACAAGCGTGGTGAAAGGACACCCAGCAGGCTGACCCTGAGTGACAGGCACATGAGCAAGTTCCCTTGACCCAACTTCCCCCAACAACAAACCCAGTTTCAGCAAAGTCATAAAGCTTTGGACCCCTACAAAGCCTTGCTGGCCTCATGTGCCACCTCTCCTGGCAGAGCCCTGGAGTCAGTGACCCTGGAAAAGCCCAGCTACAGAGTGAGATGTTACATGTCCTCTGTACAGACATTGAAACATCACATGGTACCCCACTAACATGCACATATTCTGTTTTGACTTGTTGGTTTGTTTATTTATTTATTTATTTATTTAAGAGATAAAGACACAGAGAAACAGACATAAAGAATGAATATGGACTCACCAGGGCCTCTCCTACCACTGCAAACAAACTCCAGGCACATGTGCCACTTTGTGCATCTGGCTTTTTTTTACATGAGTACTGGGAAATTAAACCTGGGTCAACAGGCTTTGCAAGCAAGCAAGCCCCTTTAACCACTGAGCCATCTCTCCAGCCCTTGGTTAATTAGTTTAGCTAGAAATAAAATATGTGGTTATAGTCTGAATCGGCCATGTCCTCCTCACTTCTTGATCCACAGCTGGTGACACTGTTCGGGGAGGCAGAGGTTTTAGGACCTTTAGGATATAGTTCCTAGCTGGCAGACATGGAGCACAGGGTGGCAGGGGGCAGGACTTGTTAGAGTGGACACTGAAGGATGATTAAGGGGGAGTGGAGGAACGCAGCTTAACTGACCCCAGCACTCTTGGTCATAATGCCTGTGATACCTGCCAGGTGGCCCTGATTCCAAATTTACAGGTAAGTAAAGTCCTTAAGACCACCAGCTAGGCACTCGGTGTCAGCACTGAAGCCTCCATTGTTTCTCCCTGGTGTGAGACTGGTGCTGGAGTCTAAGGAAACCTGGGAACATCCTTTCATCTAGCTCACAGGGAGCCTCTTCCTCCTGCCTCAGGCGTGGGCATCCTCCTGGCTCATGACCACCTGAACCGTGTTCTGCCCGTGACCTCTGTGATACTGAGCTCTGTCTCTTTCTTCCGTCTCTCAGCCCCTTGCACCTGTGGTAGCCTGTTCTTGGACATGTGGTTTTCTCGAACAGGAGAGGCTGAAGAGACAGAACGTTCCAAGAGAAAGGAAGGACCTCAATCAATCAAGGCTCCAATGCCAGAAGATTAAGGTCTGAGGGACTCCCGGAGGCCAGAGCAGCTGGAACGGGACGTAGGAGGACAAGAACAGACAGGGCCTACATTGGGCAGGCTGTGCAGACCAAGGGAGGAATCGGATTTTGCTTTCAGTAAAGAAAGGCCAGACTGGAAGACTGAGGAGGTAAGTGCTTGCCACTGGAGAGGGGGAAGGGCAGGAGTTCCATTTGCCCAGAGAGGCAACCATCGCCTAGGGTGGCCACCATCTCACACAAGGGAACAAGCATGCCGTGCCCTCTTGCACATTCTAGTTGCCAGGGGTCCCTGCGGGCATCCTAGTATGAAGACCTGCGCATCTCTGCCGACATCCTAGTGTGAAGACCTGCGCGTCCCTACAGACATCTTAGTGTGAAGACCTGCACATCCCTGCGGATGTCCTAGTGTGAAGACCTGCGCGTCCCTACAGACATCTTAGTGTGAAGACCTCAGCCCAGCAGAAAACAAAAATACACTAGTTTCTATTAGCATCAGGTTTCTTTTCTCAGACTACCAAGGTGGCTTGAGGGGACTCAGCTCTGGAGACCTGGAATGGTCTACTGCCTGAGAGCCTAGAGGCAGTGCTAATCACTCGACTTCATAACATTGTACCCAGGAGCCCCCACCCAGAGGCACTGGGCTCAGGGGGCCACAGGCACCACACAGAAAGCCTGCAGCCTCCAGGCTACCCACAATCTGGGCTCAAATCTATGAACCCACTCACTCATCTGGAGAGAAGCAAAAAATTCCTGTTCCAAATCCCACCGTTACAGTAAGAAAATGAGTGTTTAATCAGACTAATGTGCAGGCATTGTGTGGGCAGCAAGAGAAATTAAACCCACTGGAGCAGCGGCTGCCCGGCCTCAGGAGAGTAGATACTAGCAGAGGTAAACACACAGCACTCCCCCTCCCCCCTGGCTGGGTAACAGTGGCGGAGGAGGACAAGTCCCCAAGCAGGAACACAAGGAAGTAGTCATCCGAGAATTGTGGCAGCTTTACACACACAAGCTGAAGCCCCAGCCACTGCCCACCCGCTCAGCATGGATGCCGAGCCTAGCTTTGAACTGTGCAGCCTGTGTGCTTCCACAGGATCTGCAAAGTCTGTGGTTGCTGCGTGAGATGGTTCATCTTGATGTCAACATGACAGGACCTGGAATCACCTGTGAGGGATGATGTCGCTTGGGTAGCTTTTGGGCATGCACTACACCATGGGCTGGGGTCCTGGCTATGAAAAAGAGGGGGGGGGGAGCTAAAGAGATTGCCCAGTGGTTAAGGCACTTGTCTGCAAAGCCTAAGGACCAGAGCTCAATTCCCCAGTAACCACATAAAGACAGATGCACAAGGGGGCACATGCATCTGGAGTTTGTTTGCAGTGGCTGGAGGCGCTGGCGTGCCCATTCTCTCTCTCTATCTGCCTCTTTATCTCTCAAATAAATAAGAAAGCTGTCTCACAGCTGCATTCATATCTCTCTCTCTCTCTCCCTCCCTCTCTCTCTCTCTCTCTCCTTCACTATCGACTGAAAGGGACCAGCTGCCGCAAGCTCCTGCCCCCAACACCTTCCATGCCATGATGGACTGGATCCCGGAATTGTAAGAAGAAATAAACCCATGCTCCTTGAGCTGATTTTCATCAGGTGTTTTGTCTCAGCAGTGAAAAGCTGACTGATACACAGTGCAGGAGGAGGAAGGCAGGGGGAGGGGACCATTTCCCAGGATAGTCATGGGGAGGAGGGCTGGGGGAGGGGACCATTTCCCAGGATAGTCATGGGGGAGGAGGGCTGGGGAGGGGACCATTTCCCAGGATAGTCATGGGGAGGAGGGCTGGGGAGGGGGACCATTTCCCATGATAGTCATGGGGAGGAGGGCTGGGGGGGGGACCATTTCCCAGGATAGTCATGGGGAGGAAGGCAGGGGGAGGGGACCATTTCCCAGGATAGTCATGGGGAGGAGGGCTGGGGGAGGGGACCATTTCCCAGGATAGTCATGGGGAGGAGGGCTGGGGGAGGGGACCATTTCCCAGGATAGTCATGGGGAGGAGGGCTGGGGAGGGGGACCATTTCCCATGATAGTCATGGGGAGGAAGGCAGGGGAGGGGACCATTTCCCAGGATAGTCATGGGGAGGAGGGCTGGGGGAGGGGACCATTTCCCAGGATAGTCATGGGGAGGAGGGCTGGGGGAGGGGACCATTTCCCAGGATAGTCATGGGGAGGAGGGCAGGGGGAGGGAACCATTTCCATGATAGACACAGGAAACCAGGAGTTAAAGAGGTTCACTCTTGAGGTCTTGGTGAGGAACTTTCAAGGGTCTGTAGTACTGGCTTCTCAGAGTAGCAGGGAGAGCCTTCTACTGGCCTTGGGTCCCTGTGCCCATGGTGCCCATATGAGATGAGCAGGAAGACTGCAATGGTGAAGGCAGCACTGCCAGGAAGTACAGCTGCCTGGCATGACCCGTGAGCCAAGAAGAGAGTATGGGTTTCTGGCTACATGAAAATCTTCCCCTGGCAGTCCAGGTATATAATCAGCAACATACTGAACAACTGTGATCCCATACCATGGTACCTGGGCACGGAGGTGTGGTCACCCAACTGCCAGGGCTACACAGGTTATGGAAGCCCCTACAGCATGGCACCTGGACACAGAAGGTGACTTTCAGGAAGAGGTGACCACACAACAGCTCTGGGACCCCAAGGGCTGGAGTCTAGAGCAGATCAAGTATGAAGGTGACCGACCCCTTCCAGAGTGCCCACTGCCTCGCCTCCCATGGCCAAGTGCTGCCCAGTCATCCTTTGCTCACAGAAGTCATCCATCAGTCTTCCCACAGCTTGACAGGGCACTTCTAGGGCTTCTCAAAGAGAACTGGACCAAATGCACAGGTGCCAACTTCCTCTGCCCCTGAGAGATCTCTACTACCCCAAGAACTGTCCAGGAAGAGGCCGGCCTTCAAAGGCCCAGCCGTCCTACCATCTCAGCTACAGCAGAGTCGTCTTCTCTTTGGGACCTCAAAGTGCAAGTGATATGTCAACAAGAAATCTATGGTCCAACGCTGACCTTTCCCCCTTTCTTTCATTTTTCTAGAAATTCCTAAAACATTTCTAAGTCTCCAAAGGCTGCCAATCAATTCTGGTTTCATAGCTTCATCATTACCACGTCACAGCCTGGGCCACAGTTTCTTCCCGGCGGATCAGGAACACTGCCCCGCAAGAGAGCGCCGAGGGAGAGGCCTGGCACGGGGCTGGCAGTCATTACATCCACACAAAGGCCTGGAAGGCAACACAGTGGCGACGCCACTCACCCCTGATGTGATTCTCATGTGTTCGTGTGACCAACAATTATGAAACACTCTCAGGGTGCTGGGTACTGGGCAAGGCGCTGACAGTCCCTAACTTATGATGGCACAAAAGACAACATACGGTCAGTAGAAAGCCCAAGGCGCATTTTGAATTCTGGACTTTGCTAGGCCAACATCACAGAACACGGGATGGTCTCTGTCCTGCTACTGGGCAGTCACAGTGAACTGCAGCTCCCCCCACCTCCTGCCAGCCACACAATTAGGAGGGGAGGCGCCCAGCACTCTGTCAAGGGTTGTCCTGACACTGGGGCTGTGGAAGCTCAGGGGCACTAGCACTTACACAATTACTGTGGGGATGTGACTCAAGAGCATCCATGAACAGAAGTATGACCTCTGACCCCTGCTCTCAAGAGAGTCTGCAGACGTGTCAGGGAGGCCGACATGCAAGCAGCAAGCACATAGTGGAAGTGGCAAAGATGGACACGCGCACGCACAGAGGGAAATGTGACTGGAACTCAGGAAGGGAGTGATGGAGAGAGGAAGTGTGAGGTGGAGGGGGAGAAAAGCAGGACCCAGATAGAAGGGGACTGGGTCGCAAACTAAAATGCCATCTCACAGGCTGGACAAATGGCTTAGTGGGTAAGACGTTTACCTGCAAAGCCAAAGGACCACAGGTTCAATTCCCCAGGACCCACATAAGCCAGATGCACAAGGTGGTACGTGCATTTGGAGTTCATTTGCAGTGGTTGAAGGCCCTGGTGTGCCCATTCTCTCTTTCTCTTTCTCTCTTTCTCTCTGTCTCTCTCAAATAAACAAATAAATATATTTAAAATGCCATCTCACTTTTGCCAGAGCCACTTGAGGTCCTTACGGAGCCAACATTGCAGACCTGTTTCCAGATGCTCTTCTTGGCAAAGAAACTCAGCTATCGGGAAACTGGCTTTTCAACCGGATCCTCAGCCCACGCAGGCCAGAGCCAAGCACAACAAATTCCCATCAGCCCATCAGCTCTGCTCCCTGTGAACCCGCTGGCCACTGCGACCCTGTTTCTGAGCCTCCCCCTCCTTTGTGCTGCTGAGACAGCAGGCGGGCGGCATCTGCTCTGTTCCTCCAGAGGAGCAGAGGGCGAGTGAAGATGGATGACAGGGGACAAGCAATCGGTCTTTATCAATGTAAGGTTTGGCAGTGACCAAGACCACGCAAACCACTCTGAGACAACGATGAAAGCTTTTATTTGGGAAAAGCATGAGCTGCCAGGGTTGACCCTCAAGAGCGGAGCACAGCCAAGCTGAGTTTTCAGGTAGTGGGCTTTATAGGGCTCTTTTAGTTGGGGGAAGGTGAGGAAGGGAAAAGAACTCATTTGTTAAGTTGAATTTTAAAAGTTCCTTTAGGGGAGATCATTAAATTAGCCATTTAAAATAGCTAGAGTGAGAGGCCAGAACAGTAACCAGGTGACTTGTGAGATAAGGGGCAGGAAACCATGACCTGGGGGCATTGCAGGCAAGGAGGGGATAATGGTTGGGCAGTTTCCTGAGGAACTGCTGCCAAATTAGTAGAGTTGTTATAGGAGGTCAGCAGGAACCCTCCAGATCCCCATAGAACCACGAGCACAGAGCAGACCCTGAGACCTCTGTCAGCTGGGTCATTAGCCACAGTCAGAGACAGCCTGGCAAGGGCAGGGACAGCCAGTAGCAGGAAGTGTCTCTGAAACAGACTCAAGGAATGCCAGGGGCGGGTCCTCCCAGGCTCCACCTTGGGCTCAGCTGCTCTGCGTGCTCCTTTCCCTCTGCTCCTGATCAGGGTGGCAGCAAGCTCTGGGGGACCACTGCAAACAGTAAGGGATACTCTGCACTTGGCACCAGCATGTCCTCAAGTGCTTTCTACAAGTTACAGAACCTTCTGGATGACCCACAGTGCCTGATGGCAGAGGGCAGAGCTACAGCCAGAAGGTCACCCTCACACGGCCTTCTCAACCCTAACCCTCCTTGTCCCCTGTTCCCATCTCTGCAGAGGTTTCCTTAGCCCCAGCCCTGGTCACTCTCTCTACCTGGACCACCTCAGCCTTGTCATATTCACCCCCTGGACACTGATTGGTTCCTCCTTCCCATGCCAGTGTGGGCACGGGCAGGGAAACACGTCTATGTCGGTGGCAGTGACCACAGCCCCAGAACAGGGTTAGACATCATCTTTGTGATCCCAGGTAACGAGGGGCCTGAGGACCTTCCGACATTTGGATTTCCTGCTTGGGCACCCACTCCTGACAGGGAGGGGAGTCGAGCACCAAGGAGGCCCATCAGTGCTGACAGGTAACAAAAAGCTGGTTGCTTCCACGTGTCCCCACGGCCTTTTTTCCCCTCCCATCCAGTTGTTCACTTCTTTCTTTGTTTTACCAATATCCCGCCACTGTTAAAACATGAACTCTGGACTGAGTAAAAAAAAGGTGGAGAGAGGGCTAATCAAAATCTAAGAGGATACAAATAAGCTATATGAGAACCTACATTTCTAGGCCATAGAACATTCAGAAGCCATAGATTGTTACTAGAAAATTGTCAGTGCCAGGGATGGGATACTTTCCAGTGAGTTGTTGGCCAGGGAGATCATAGATACCCCCAAAACATTATAGGCCATTGCCGATGCCCTTGGTTTCCCACCAGGAATAGATGGTAAGACTCTATTGCTGAAGACTCCACATACTTGGGCTGCAAGGTCACTGAGAAATCCTGCTGGAGCTGAGCTGAAAGCCTCCTCCATGTGGACCAGCTGACAGAAAGCTAGAAAAAGCTACGCTGCATGCAGTTCAATGGGAGAGAGAAAACACCAGTGAAGATATTCAACAGTGAACACTGCAAGCTTTAAATTTGGCCAGCCAGGCCAAATGAACCAACGGGTACAATAGTGACATGTCTGTTATGGGGGAAACCAACCGCTCTCTAATTGGACTGGAGGCCTGCTCAAGGGTAGGAATATATCCCTGATACTGAAAACCTATGACAGGGGTTGTTATGGGCCCTAGGGGTGTAACATCTGCTGGTGTCTGGCTAAATGTATATACTATGCTCACCAAACTGCCCAGTAAGCACTTCTCTTAATGTCCATATCCATAAATTAATGCTACTCTCACTTTTGGTTAGAGAAGCTTCTCTTTTCGTATGGTGGTGACCTTGGGATGACACAGAAGGCACCATGGTGCTGAGAAGGGACAAAGGAGTGCTCAGCACTGAAACATCTCTATCACACCTTCCAAGCCTCAGGGACCATTGCGGAAGAGGTGGTGGAAAGAATGTAAAAGCCAAAGGAAGGGTAGGACTCCTTACAACGTGCTCCTCCAGACACAAAATGGCCTGGATATCCATGACCTCGCAGTGTCTAAAACTACGTACACAAAACCATCATAATAGGAGGAAAAGATCATGACATAAAAATTAAAAGAGAGACTGATTGAGAGGGGAAGGAATATGATGGAGAGTAGAGTTTCGAGGGGGAAAGTGGGGGGAGGGAGGGAAGTACCATGGGATATTGTCAACAATTAAAGAAGTTGTCAATTAAAAAAAATGAACTCTCTGGGCAGGATCCATAGGACAGGAGCTGCCGTCTTCCGGGTACTGACTGCACCACCACAAGAACTTCCTGTGAATTGCTTTGCTCTGTCCTCCCCATAGGCCTTGGTGATGCACTTTAGTGATGGGAGAACTAAGGCCTAGGGTTGTGAGTGGCACAGCTGGAGCCCCGCCCACCTTGCCTCCTCAGCAACCAGAACAGCACCCACTGTGTGACCGATGCTAAGAAAACATTTGGCAAACGAATAAACAAACTAATAAGAAGCAAGGCATGTCTAAACCCCATCAGGAACCTTCTCATTCCTGCAAGTCTGGGAGACGAAATTCCGAGGGGAATCAAGTCGCAGTGTGAAGGATCTGTGAGGCCTACTCTGTGAAGTTGAGGGCCATGAGGCCCAGTGAGCCACTGTCCACCGACTCATCCTACAACACCATCACCCAGCCCTCGGCCAAGCCATGGGCTGCCCGCAGGAGCCTGCACTGCCCTCTGTGTTGTTACAGAGCTCCCCAGCTTCGTTCCTCAGAGGTGCCCAATGTTTGGGACTGTGTTGCCAGGCAACAGGGTAGCCAGCCTCCAGTGACAGCGAGGGAAAACCGGACTGCACAGTAAGGGGTGTTCTGCTTGCTCCCTCTGGCCTGGCTCAAGACCAACAGCAAGGGCTAAGCAAAAGGCAACAATGGAGGTGATTACAGGCAGCTCACCTCCCTCCCTCCACGACCACTCTCATCCCAGAAGGGAAGAAAGAGGCCGTGGTCAGGGACTCACAAGCCAAATAAGTACCCATGGCTAATCAATTATGCCTCATAAAAGAGGCAAGAGAAATGTTTTCTAATTAGCAAAATGGGCCCAGACTCCCCCACCACCCCCTTCAAAAGCATGACCGTGGTCATACTAATGGTGACAAAATGCTCTGTTCGTGCGTGGGGACTTTAACCTGGAAAAGATGACAGCTCCTATCACCACCACTGCTCCACCTGACTGTTGAAATACGGTACCAGCTCAGGACATCAACAACTGAGAAGCAACAACCCACACCTACAGAAGAAAAACGGTTGACAGAGGAAAGAGCAGAGCGCCCCCTGGTGGCTGCACCAATGCACTACAGCCATCAGAGGGAGAAAGGCTTGAGCAGCTTTCTTACCGCTCTCAGCTCCCAAATCACCACGTATTCCAACAGAGAAATTAACTCAAGAGTACAGAAGCTCAGCCATGAAACGGGAGGGGAAGGAAGGCAAAGCTTACATAAACGCTAGTAAACACCTACTGAACTGATATCCATATAAAGAGTAAAAACAAGAGCTGGGGAGATGGCTCAGCAATTACAGGCACTTGCTCCGCAAACTTGCCAACCCAAGGTCGATTCCCAACACCCATAGAAAGTCAGATGCAAAGTGGTTCATATGCCTGTAATGAATTACACACCCATGGCAACGGGAGGCAGAGCAGAATCCCAAAGTTCATGGTCCAGCTATACTGGGCTTCCCCGCAGAGAGAGAGAAAGAGAGAGAGAGAGAGAGAGACTGTCTCAAAGAAGGTACAGAGGATCAACACCCAAGGTTGTTCTCTGACCTCCACACTTACGCTAGTGCATGCGTGCACACACACACACACACACACACACACACTGTGAATGTGTGTCTGCAGCTCTCGGCCCAGGATCTTCCGCTGCGGGCTATTCTACAGCCTCCCTCCAGGATCAACCCCTCAGCAAGGGTAACAGACTGCATGTCTCTGAACAGCTCCCAAGCACACAAGCGTGAGCCAGGGCTTTCTGCAATCTATTGTTCAAATAAGTCCTTTTTTTTTCTCCTGAGTTTTATCCCCTGAACCTGCGGGAAGCAAGGGGTCAAAACATGTGTAACACAAAATGTCTCTCAGCCTTGGCACTGCTGTTGTTTGGGACCAGAGCCCAAAGCAGAGATGCTCAGCCCACCCCCTGGCCTCTACCCACGAGAGCATGGGCATGCACAGGCATCCTGCCACTCTTGGTACAGCCAGAGTCATGGCAGCCAGGCCAATCCACAGCATCTCCAAGCATGGCCAAGTGTCCCCTGTGGGTAGAAACTGTGCCAGGACAGAACCACATCTGATCATCATTTCCAGTCCTGAGGCTCCCGGCCTCACAGACTGAATGTACATGTCATCCTCTCGTAACTGGAAAAAAGATTTAGGGAGCTCCAGAGGCCTCCACAGCAGGGACGGGTGTCTTGTAGAAACAGAAAAGCCAGGGCACAGGAGATGGCTCAGCACATAAAAGGCTTCTGCGCAAGAGCGGGCACCCGAGTTCAGATCCCATGAACCCACGTAAAGCCGCGTGCTGTGTGTCATAGCCATCTATGATCCCAGAGGGGAGACGGTGACAGGAAAACCCCCTGCCTGCCTGGCGAACACAAAGGTTAGCAGTGTCAGACCCCACCTCAAACAAGAGAGAAGGTGAGTATGGACACCCAAGGTCGTACTCTGACTTCCATACATGCGCCATGGCCCGTGCGTACCTGCACTCTCACACGTGCAAACACATTCATGCACAGACACACAAGAAAAAAGAACTTAGAAAAAACTTCCATACATGTGCCATGGCCCGTGCGTACCTGCACTCTCACACGTGCAAACACATTCATGCACAGACACACAAGAAAAAAGAACTTAGAAAACAACAAAATCAGGTGTACCCATTTGGAGAGATCAAAGACAAACCCTAAACATGGCATTCAGAGTAATTAGCCAGCAGTGTATTCCTTGAGAGTATGAATAAACTCACCTACCAGAACACTAAGACACAATTTACCCACATTCCCAAGCTAGTACACTGAGGGGTGCTAGGGTGCCCTCTGGTGGCTAGGAGACTGCACTGCCACTCTCCAGCCATCAGCAGGAAAAAGGGCTGAGCAGATTTTATTTTTTTTACAACTCACAGCTCCCAGATAATCATATATTCCACCCAAGAAATTAATTCAAGCATACAGAAGCTCATCTGTTAAGCCGGAGGTGAATGAAGGCAAAGCTGACATAAATCCCAGTAAATATCTACTGAATGGCAAGAAAGCAACCAGTCTGGGATTGGGGAGATACGCAGTGGATCAAACTCATGCGAGCATGAGGACCCAAATTCACATCCCAAGCACCCACGTACGGGGCAGATACTGCAGCAGGTGTCTGTCCATCCTGCATGCCTCCAGTGAAAAACAGGCAGAGGACTGGAGAGATGGCTTAGTGGTTAAGGTGCCTGCCTGTGAAACCTAAGAATGCTTGTTCGAATCTCCAGGTCCCATGTATGGCCAGATGCAAAAGTGACGCAAACACACATCTGGAGTTCGTTCACAGCAGCTGAGAGGCCCTGGAGTGCCCATTCTCTCTCTGCCTCTGTCTCTCTCTCTCTCTCTCTCTCTCTCTCTCTGTAACACTCTCAAATTAAAAAAAGAAAAGAAAAAGAAGCAGAGACCAGAAGACCCTCCTGGGCCCAGGTAGCCTGGTGAAGAGAGAGGTCAACAAGAGACTCTGCCTCATGCAAGGTGGCTGTCTTGAGCAAGATCTGGGGCACCTGGGAACATCGCTGACAGGCCATTGCCTATCCTTGGGGAGTTTGTACATCAGTGGGGGTCACAGAGAGTAAACAAAAAAGGAAATTCAGGTCACAAGCAGATCTGAAACCTGAAGTTGGTGGTTAGGAGGAAAGCAAAGCAGTAGGACGATATGGGGTAACAGAAACATGCTCTGCAGGATGGAAACCAGGACAGGCCGCCTCTTCGGGGAGCCACCACTGTGGGTGTAGAGGGTGCCTGAGACCCAGGGGCTCACACACCATGGGCATCTCTGGAGCTAATGTCCCAGATAAAGGTACCGAAGACTTGGGTGTCTGGGGAGGGTCACTTCCTGGTTCAGAGACAGCATCGTAACAATGTGTCCTCACATTTCCTACAGACTCAACAGATGGAATTTAAGGGGACACGAACATCTGGTCTATGGCAAGGAGGAGCAGAGAGGGAGAGAGAGTGAGTGTGTGTGCGTGTGCATGTGTGTGTGTGTGTTCGCATGGCAGGTCGCATGTAGAGGTCAAAGGACAACCTCAAGTTGTTGGTCCTCAACTTCCACTTGTTTGGGACAGGGCCTCTCTTGCTTGCAAGTCAGTATGATTGAGAGTTTAAGATCTGCCTATTTAAGGGAGAAATGGATGGAGGGAAGAAAGAAAAGAAAAAAGGAGGAAAGGAGAGTAGGGAGAAAAGGAGGGATAATTTCCAAAGCTATACAAAAGGGATTTCAGAAATAATTGCCACCCTGAATGAAACCCCACCTGACCCTTCAATGTCAGCCAAAATGACACTGAACGTTCACAGGACTCCCCCTCTCCCTGTCCTCAGCCAGGCCTGTCTTCCTGAACAATGGTCTGGTCCTTAAGAACCCACAGCCACAATGCCCACCATCTTTGGATGCCTTTAGATGGCTGATAAGACTCGAATCCCAAGTGATGCCTGGTGTGACACTCAAGTTCACTGCCTTCCATTGCTGCATTTAATTCTCAGGTCAGCCACAAGAAGCAGTGCCCATAAGAATCAAGACCCAGGAGCCAGACGTGGTGGCGCACGCCTTTAATCCCAGCACTCGGGAGGCAGAGGTAGGAAGATTGCCATGAGTTTGAGGCCACGCTGAGACTACATAGTGATTCCAGGTCAGCTTGGACTAGAGCGAGACTCTAGCTTGAAAAAAAGAACCAAGGCCCAGGAATGGAGAGATTGTTCAGTGATTAAGGCACTTGCTTGCTTGCAAAGCCTGACAGCCTGGGTTCAGTTCCTCAGGACCCGCATAAAGCCAGATGCACAAAGAGGCACATGTGTCTGTGGTTCATATGCAGCATCAAGAAGCCCTGGGCTGGAGAGATGGCTTAGAGGTTAAGGCATTTGCCTGGAAAGCCAAAGGACCTCGGTTCAATTCCCCAGGACCCATGTAAGTCAGATGGACAAGATGGCACATGCATCTGGAATTAGTTTGCAGTGGATGGAGGCCCTGGCGCGCTCTCCCCCCCCCCGTGTGTGTGTGTGTTTCTTTCTTTCACTCTCTCTCTCTCTCTCTCTCTCTCTCTCAAATAAAAAAATAAATTAAAATATTTTTTTTAAAAAGCCCTGGCATGCACATTCATATTCTCTCTCTCTCTTTCTCCCTCTCTCCTCACCTCCTTGCAAATAAATAAATTAAAATTAAGGGCTGGAGAGACGGCTTAGTGGTTAAGGTGCTTGCCTGCAGAGCCTAAGGACTCATGTTTGACTCTCCAGATCCCACATAAACCAGACACACAAGGTAGTGCATGTGTCTGGAGTTCAAATGCAGTGGCTAGAGGCCCTGGCATACCAATTCTTTCCCTTTCTCTCCCTCTCTCTATCTCTCTCTCTCTCCCTCTCTCTCTGTCTCTCTCATAAAAAATACCAAAAAGTTAAAATTAACATTAAAAGGCAAGGCCCATAAAATCTACCCTATCAGGAATGCAGGAATTGAGCTGACATAAGGGCACTGACAGTGGGCTCCAGCCAGCCTCCCCCAACACATCACCTTTCTCTTCTTGTATCACTTTTAAATTGCAAGCACCCTCTAGGAACTGACTAGAAACTGACTGCAAACTATCAGCAGCTTCAGAGAAGGGATGCCAAAGTCAACTGCAGACAACACACTGGAGGTGCTCAGGACTTCCTGTGGGAGAGAGGCCCAGAACAAGGGAGGACTAAAGTACTAAAGTACTCGAGTACTCCAGTACTCCACCGATGGACCTTAGTGCCTGTGCTTACAAGAGAAACTGACAAAGTCCTGTTGTCCCTGCTTTAAGCCCTGTACCAGCTTCTCTTTGCATGACCCGGCCTCTCTGCAGGGTCCTCCACCTGCTGGTACCCTCCCCCTCACCTGATCCCTGAGCACTTCCCCTATCCAGCATCCACCATCAAAAAGGGTCTGGTCAGGCTAGAGAGATGGCTTAGTGGTTAAGGTACTTGCCTGCGAAGCCTAAGGACCCACATTCTACACGCCACATCCCATGTAAGCCAGACACATAAGGGTGAGGCAAGCGCAAGGTTGCACATGCCCACTAGTTGGCACAAGCATCTGGAGTTGGATTGCAGTGGCTGAGGTGTGCCAATTCTCTCTCTCTTTCTCTCTCTAATCTTGCTCTCTCTAAAAAGTAAGATAAAAAAGGGTCCAGTCACTCCATCCTGTGGACCTTAGCTCCACTGTAACCTGACAGCTCCCTGTCCTGACAACCTCCACCCAGCAGCCCCTGTGCTTGCAGAGATGTGCAGACAGCAGTCATGCATCCATCAGCCTCAGTGCTGCGGGTCTTCCCCAAGGTGTCCGTGCTGCTGAGGGCAGGACTTGCCTCTAGCTCTCACACAAGCACCAGTCACGGGTTCTGAATGAAAGACAGGACCTAGCAAAGAGAAAGGAGGGAGGGCAGGACACTAGAAAGATGATACTCCACGGAGCACTGCACTGTCCTGAACACACCCATGTAACTCTCTTTTTTTCTCTGTCTCTTTTTTTAAATTGACATCTTCTATACTTACATACAAAAAAACGTATGATATTTCCCTCCCTCCCCCCATTCCCCTTTAGACCTCCAATCTCCATCATATCCCTTCCCTCTCTCCATTAATCTCTCTTTTAATTTGATGTCATTATCTTTTTCTTCTATTATGAGGGTCTTGCAAAGGTATTGCTAGGCACTGCAAGGTCATGGATATCGAGGCCAATTTCTGTCTGGGCAGTTGCATTGTAAGGAGTCGTACCCTTCCTTTGGCTCTTCCATTCTATCTGCCTCCTCTTCCGCAATGGTCCCTGAGCCTTGGAGGCCGTGTAACATTCTTGCTCCCGCTTCCGGGCAGTGTAACCACATAATCTCCACCAGCCGGGAGCCAAGCCTCCCAGGCAAACAAGTGGAAACGGTCTATGACTGCCAGCTAGCCCAAAGCGGCACCCATGCCCTCAAGGCATACTGTGGAGTGTGGAGGGGACACCTTTGCACCTCTCTCTGGTGACACATGAGGCCCGAATATCTGCCGTGACCCAATCGCACAGAGTGAGCCTTATCAACGATCTTTCTGCAGCTGACAGCCTTGCCTCTGACATCCTCATCTCGGGCCCTAGCTGAGAGCCAGATGTGCTGAAGACATCCATATCGGGGCTGCAGGACTGGCATCCACCCACCCAGACACGTGCATGGTCTAGGGGGACAAGCAAAGGGGACGCAGGACAGGGCAATGCACTCTGCTCCAGTGACTGCCACCTGCTAAAAGCGATGCAAGCACACAGGGGCACTGGCCACCTGGCTCTCGCCCAAGAAACACCTCCAAGACAGTGCAGAGCAACCAGCTGTCACCAGGTGAGCAGGCCAGCCTATAAAGGGAAATGCTGGCTCCCAGCTCATCCCAGAAAAAGAGAGAGAGCCGGCCATGGTGACCCATGCCTGTAATCCCAGACTGGGTGCAGGAGGATCGCCAAGGCAAGCCTGGGTTATACAGAAAGCCATTGTGGGGGTGGGGGAGAGGAGGAGGTGTGGTCCAGAGGTAAAATGCTTGCTTAGCCTGCATGAGGGGCAGGAAGGTCAGGAAGGGAATAGAGGGGGAGCAGAGAAAGGCTGAGACCATGCCCATGAGCACTGCAGTAGCCTCTGCCTCATGTTTGCCAACACCTCCCATGGGCCTGCGACACCGGTACCTTATGGGCTGGTATAAAGTGAGAGGAACGGTCAAAGCAGCATCTAATATGACGCCCACTGCTGATGCATCTGATGGCAGTATTCATTCTCCACACTGCCTAGCAGTAACAAGAGCCCTCGCACCGGCCATGTGACCAGCATTTGGCCATGAACCTGAAGTATCTGTGACCCTGCTTGTTACTGGATGCAGTGGGCCATGAAGCTAACCTGCTGTAGCCAAAAGCAGAGGCAGTCGCCGCTTCTAAGACACTGTCACTCTGAGTCGGCGTTGGCCTCCATCAGGATGAGGCATCGTCTTCTCTCTGGCCCCATTTCCAGCCTCTTGGACCCACAGACTATTTAATCCATATTGGTACCCTGTTGCTACAAACTGAGTGTAAAGAATGCAATGTTAGGGGATGGAGAGATGGCTTAGCAGTTAAGACACTTGCCTGCAAAGCCTAAGGACTCAGGTTCGATTCTGCAGAACCCACGTAAACCAAATACACACAGTGGTGCATGCACCTGGAGTTCGTTTACAGTGGCTAGAGGCCCTGGTGCACACATATTCATTCATTTCCCCTCTCTCTCTCTCTCTCTCTCTCTCTCTGTGTGTGTGTGTGTGTGTGTGTGTCTGTCTGTCTGTCTGTCTGTCTCTATCCCTATCTCTATCTCTCTCTCTCATAAATAAATAATTTTTAAAAAGAACGCAACATTATATCAGAGGACTGAAAGCAAAAGTCACCAAATTTGGGATTTACAGAAAGGTAGTTTAAATAGCAGATTATGGCAAAGTGAAGAGCTGCTTCTGCCATTTCAAGATGGCCTGGGAAGAATGCCAGGTATTTTTAAAGGTTAATGACAGATTTATTTTGCTTAATTTAATTGTTACATATGTGACTGTCTTTCTCTTCAGTCCTAACATATTAAACATCTCTTCTATTCCCCCACAAAAAATAAGGTCATATTTTGTTTCCATAAAAGAAAAGATTTCTTTACATTAAAAAAGAAAGAGGACTGGATAGATGGCTTAGCAGTTAAGGCATATGCCTGTGAAACCTAAAGACCCAGGTTTGATTCTCCAGGTCCCACGTAAGCCAGATGCCCAAGGGGGCACATGCATCTGGAGTTTGTTTGCAGTGGCTAGAAGCACTGGTGCACCCATTCTCTCTCTCTCTCTCTCTCTCTCTCTCTCTCTCTCTGTCTCAAATAGATAAATAGAATAGATAAAATGTTTTAAAAGAGAGGGGAGCTGGGGAGATGGCTCAATGGTTAAAGGAGCTTTCTTTCAAAGTCTGCCAGCCTGGGTTCATGTCCCCATTACCCACAAAAAGCCAGATACACAAAGTGGTGCATGCATCTGGAGTTTAATTGCAGTAGCAAGAAGCTCTGGTGTTTCTCTCTTTCTCCCTTTCTCTCTCTGTCTCCAAATAAAATATTTTTTAAAGAGAGAGATGAAGGCTGGGGACAACAGCTCAGGAGATAAGATAACTTGAGTGTAAGCATGAGGGCCTGAATTGGAGCCCCAGCGCTCACATAAAAACCTGGGCCTGGCCACACATGTCTGGAGCCCGTGGGGTGGGAAAACCAGGAGAATTACTGAGGCTCTCTGGTCACTGAGGCCAGTCTGACTAAAAGCACAGCTCTGGGTTCCTAAAGAGATTCCATCTCAAGGAAACAATCAAAAGAGAAATAGAGGACACCTGATGATCTCCTCTGATGTCCACACACAAGCTCACAGAGTATTGCACTTACATGCTCACCCTACACACACACACACACACACACACACACACACCACCAGGGGAGAGAAAAGCATTTTATATAATTTTGATATCATTAATCATCATTTAGTATTATATAGAGAACCATTGAGGCTCACTGGCCAGTTAGTCTAGCCTACATGGTCAGTTTCAAACCAGTGACAGAACCTGTCTCAAATTAAAAATGGAAAAATAAATACAATTTTTAAAAGTGGATGGTACCTGCTTGGGCGTGGTGAAGCACACCTTTAATCCCAGCACTTGGGAGGCAGAAGTAGGAGGATTCACAAGTTCAAGGCCACCCCGTGATTATATTGTGATTTCCAGGACAGCCTGTGCTAGAGTGAAACCCTACCTTGGAAAAAAAAAAAGTGGATGGTACCTGAGGAACAACACTTGAGACTCTCTACATGTATGCACACACAAATGTACATGCATGCACAAAAAAAACACAATAGTAAATTTAAGACTCCCAACCCCTCGTGTGCACATAGCAGTTGACAATGCTGCCTTTTCTGGCTGGGCCAGCAGGACGAGTCTCCTTAGGGACCCTACAACTGTTAGGAGCGGAGGCTTTGGAGACCATCAGCAGATCCATCCCTCACCAGGCAGCCATGCCTGATGAAATTACGCAACGGTATGGTAGCCGGGAGGCCTTGGGCAAGTCATTTAACCTCCCTAACGGGTCATGCACTCGGGAAGCTGAGGCAGGAGGAGAGAGAGGACAGGCAAGTTTGAGGCCAGACTGGGGGACACAGAGAGATTATGACACAAAGAGGAAAAAGAGAATATTATCTATGCTGAAGGGCTGCTGGGAGGTGAGACGGGAAACAGACAGTAGCAGCACATCATTCCTGTTACGAGGTTACTGCTCCAGCTGGGATGATATAGACACCTTAGATTATACAAGAAGGGGCACGGAATGAGAGGGCTTCCAAAGAGCAAACACCCTATCTTCCCCTGTGCTGCTGCTCCTAACAAACCCATTGCCATCTTGAGGCTGGTCTGAGAGCTGCAGAAGGAACAGCGAGAAGGGGCTTCGTGCAGGAGTGAGCCGAGCCGGCGTGTCCGCTGCACAAAGGCCGTTCTCACACCAACCTCCGTGTCTGCTCACCCTGCTTCAGCCATCAAACTCTGGTTGGTGGGGGGATGGATTTCCTTCTTTGCAGCCAGAAGAGGCCATGGGACTGACAATGGCCAAAGTCACATGAGCAGGATACTGTGGACAACTTCTGGGATGGGGTCTCACAGCTAGAAGACCAATCTGCAATTGTGGTACTCACGGACTTCTTTGGGGAAAAGAAAATGCTTAAAGGGGCTGGAGAGATGGCTTAGCGGTTAAAGAGCTTGCCTGCAAAGCCAAAGGACCCAGGTTCGACTCCTCAGGACCCACGTAAGCCAGATACACACTGGAGCACACACATCTGGAGTTTGTTTGCAGTGGCTGAAGGCCCTGGCATGTCTATTCTCTCTCTCTCTCTCTCTCTCTCTCGCTCTCTCTCTCCCTACCTATTTCTGTATCTCTCTCAAATAAACAAATAAAAATAAAATACTTTTAAAAAAAGAAAATGCGGGGGCTGGAGAAATGGCTTAGCAGTTAAGGCATTTGCCTGCAAAGCCAAAGGATCCCGGTTCGATTCTCCCGGACCCACGTAAGCCAGATGCACAAGGGGCACATGCATCTGGAGTTCGTTTGCAGTAGCTAGAGGCTCTGGTGTGTGCCCATTCTCTGTCTGCTTCTCTTCTATCCCTCTCTGCTTGCAAATAAATAAATAAATAAATAAATTTTTAAAAGAAAGAAAGAAAATGCTTAAAGACACAAAACAGAGCCGGGGCTGTGGCTCTGTCAGCAAAGCACGTGCCGTGCAAGCATGACAGCCCGAGTTGGGATCTCCAGCACCTGGATAAAAGCTGGAATCCCAGCACTGACATGGGAAGAGGAGACAGGAGGGTTCCCTGAGGCAAACCGGCCAGCTATGCGAGCTGAATCATTGACCGCTGGGTTCCCTGAGAGATGTGGAGAGTGACAGAGGAAGACAGCCAACATCAACTTCTGGCCTCCACACACCTGCCCACACAAGCGCATCCGCATGCACACCACACACACACACACACACACACACACACAATGAAAAACCCAGGGAACACTAAGACGGTGAAGGAAAACACATCAAAACGATGATCTGCAGGGGAAACACGGCAGTGACAAGAGCTTACTTTTCTACACTGTCCCCTTAGGAAATGTGACATTCTCAGAGGTTTTCAAGTCACGATTGTCACAGGTGCCCATGCCTTCTCTCAGTGACAAAGTCACCCTCGTCACCATCACTGCCATGGTTTCCAAAGCTCACTACTCCTTGCGTGTGGAAGAAATGCTAACTTTTACTCAGACGCATGAAGTACTTACGCACTGTCATGGACTCGGGCACGGAGGCAGACGGTAACAGGTTGCTCAGAGGACTTCCTTGGCCTGGAGAACCGGCTTCCATGCTGGAGGAAAGCAGGGAGAAGGAGGTCACACTCGGCCACCTAGCACATGACCTCACTGCTCATAGCACTCGCAGGCAGGCAGGACGTTTGCCCCGGGGTGTCTACTAGCACAGGAAGCAGACATCTGAACTCGGGCAGCCCTTGCTATCTGCAGGCTCCACTTCTGCAAATTTGTTTGAAAGCTACGTGTAATCCCCAGATCAACACCTATAGCCCTTCAGCAAGTCATTCATGAGCAAAAACTGAAGAGGCAGCCGGGCGTGGTGGTGCACGCCTTTAATCTCAGCACTCAGTAGGCAGAGGTAGGAGAATCGCCATGAGTTTGAGACTACATAGTGAATTCCAGGTCAACCTGGGCTAGAGTGAGACCCTACCTCAAATCTCCCCAAAAAAACGCATATAAGAGAAGCTTCAGTCAAGACAGTAGATATTAAACAAGGACAGGCACAGACCCAGATTATGTATTGATTGATGGGTAGAAAACTGCTGTGACCAGAAGCTCTCAGGAACCTGCCCCATGTCCCCTGGGAGCACTGCTGGTGCTCACAGACCTTTACAGAAGGAACCACTGCAGGTAAGGAGGCCTGGCTGCATGCTTACAACTGATTTCCAAAGCAGGACAATGACACTGCTGTCACTTAGTCACTTGTGAGCATAGCAGAGCCATCGTATGGCACACGTGCGCTCACAAGAGGAAAAGTACCGAAACAGCAACAACCCAGGGGTGTGGGGTTGCTGAAGTTTGCAAATGTTCTAAGACAGAGAGCAAAAAATGGAGTCAAGACCTTGGAAGGGCCTGGTGACACCGTCCTTCCTGACACTGGACTCAGTGGTACAAGCCTACTCGAGGTGTGTATTTTCAGAGCCCTGTCTGTTCTGGGGCTCAGCAGAACACCAAATAGTTTTGGGGCAGCCAGGACCCCATCTGCAACTTAGAGCTACAGTTGAGCATACAGATGGATGACCTTGCAATACCAGATTCAAATCAGGTAGACAGAGAGAAAGAGAAGACAGTAAGAGTAAGAGCAACAGCAACAGTGGGGGCGTCAGGGAGACATTGGTCGCAATTTTCCCTATGTCACCAAATAGCCAGTGACTTGGGGCAACTCAATTTCTGTTGAGGTTCTTTAGTTTGAAAAAAGGGGGGTGCTGGAGAGATTGCTTAGTGGTTCAGGCTCATGCCTGAAAAGCCAAAGGACCCAGGTTCGACTCCCCAGGACCCATGTAATCCAGAGGCATAAAGTGGCATATGCGTCTGGAGTTTGTTTGCACCGGGTAGAGGCCCTGGAATGCCTATTCTTTATCTGTCTCTCTCTCATAAATTTATGTATATATATATATTTTTTAAAAAAAAAAACCTTTAGGGCTGGAGAGATGGCTTAGTGGTTAAGGCACATGCCTGAAAAGCCTAAGGACCCCAGTTCGATTCTCCAGTAACCACATAAGCCAGATGCACATGGTGGTGCATGTGTCTGGAGTTCGTTTGCAGTGGCTGGAAGCCCTGGTGCGCCCATTCTCACTCTCTCTCTCCCCCTCTCTCTGTCTCTAATAAATAAATAAAAATAAAATCTTTTAAAAAAAAAACCTTTATGGGCTTATAAAATGCCAGAAAGTGGATTAAATGCTTCAAAGATATTATATAGTATCTAAATAACTTAAATTTTATAGACTATGGGGATTAATATTATTATCAAATTTGAACTATGAAGATAATGACAGAGTACTCAGAAATAGCCCCCCAAAGTATAAAAACAAGGATAGGGGTAAGAAAGGAAGTTTGATGGATTCTGTAACTTCTTTTAGTGCTGAGGATGGAGCACAGAGCTGCCAGCGTGCTAGGCAACCTCTCTCAACTGAGCTACAGCCAGCCTGACGCTATCGTGTATGGTCTCTCTGAGGAACGATGCACATTCTGAGACACACAGATGAGAGGTCAGGCGCCCGCCTGTCCTGGGAGAAGAGTGCAGCGCGGCGCAGAGCAGTCAGTCAGCAGCGCATTGCTATGGACCTGTAGCACAGGGCAGGCGTGGGCAGAACGTGGTCCTCGGGTCCCGTCCCGTTCTCCAGGCTTCCCACGGGGACATCTGTGCAGAGAACAATCCACAGAGAAGGTCAGATTCCACTGCCTCATGGCTGTTGCTCAGCCACTTTAGCCGACTGTCCCACCTACACAGTGGATTTTAATCAGCTACCCATTTCAGTTGCTCAGACGTGTTACGATTTGGCACTGGTCACTGATAGAAGGCCCTGACTCCAACTTCACGTGTGACCTTTTTGACCTTGAAGCAAGTGAAATCATGCCTGAAGTCCATATGCACAGCCAACCTCAGAATCAGAGTAAGAACAGTTCCCGGCACTCTTGTTCTTGCCTGCAGTGGCTTGTGACGGACACTAGAGGACAGCACGGTCTAATGGCTGGCACGTCACAGGCTTTCTACAAAAGTCACTTGCTCTGCATAAGAGCATTTGGGAAAGGCATTCCTGAGAAAGGAGGCCATGAGTAGTCTCCAGAACCAAGAGGCTCAAGATGTTAATAGTTGTCAAATGCATTAGCTGCTCCTTCAGCCTCCTTCCAAAAACAAGTGGAAGTCCCTTAGGCTGGATGGCCACATGAAGATCTAGGGCCCAAGGAACTCTGCAAGGACAGGGGACACAGGTGGAGAGAGCTCCGCCTCCTCTGGGTCAAGCTTCTACCTGGCTGAACCTGAGAGTACCTGGGGAAGAGAAAGAAACCTTTTCCCCCTTCAACCTTCCACCCCACTTACTCCGGCTGCTACAGGTGATCCACAGGCATCATGGGGCTGGCATGCACGAGAGGCCCCATTTCAATGCCCAGAAGAACGAGGCACTGAACAGAAAATACAGTGTCTACTCTGCCCCTCCCTTCCCTCCTTACCTAGTACAAGGTAGTGAAGGTTTCTAGTGGCTCAGTGGTTTTTTTAAAGTGCTTGCTTGCAAAGCCTGCCAGTCCAGGCTTGATTCTCAGGCCCCCACATAAAGCCAGACACAAAGTGCATCTGGAATTTGTTTGCAATGGCAAGAGATCTTAGCATGCCCCCGCCCCATACACACATGCACACACACTGATAAATAAATAAGTGATTTTTCTTTAAAGAAAAAGGAGGAGGGGGGAGGGGAGGGGGAGAAGGAGAAGAGGAGAAAGAGGAAGAAAAAGAAGACAACAACGACAACATTGGGCATGGTGGAGCATGCCTTTAGTCCCAGCACTCGGGAGGCTGAGAGTTCAAGGCCACCCTGAGACTACATAGTGAATTCCAGGTCAGCCTGGGCTAGAGTGAGACCCTACCTCAACAACGAAAAACGGGGGAAGGGGGTTATGTTGTTGTTGTTGTTTTTCACTCTGCCTGGCTACCCAATTCTAAGCCCCTACTTTCAAACTTCAATTCAGCAAACTACCTGGCCTACTTGTAGCCATGAAACAGGCTGGTAGCGTTTTGTTTTGTTTTGTTTTGTTTTGTTTTGTTTTGTTTTGTTTTGTTTTGTTTTGTTTTGTGACAGAATATCAATATGTAGCCCAGGTTATGCTCAATCTCAGATCTTCTTGCCCCAGCCAACCAAAAGCTGAGATTACAAGCAGGCACCATCATGCTTTGTGCGGGGGGAGGAGGCTGAGGTAGAGTTTTGCTCTAGCCCAGGCTGACCTGGATTTCACTATGTAGTCTCAGGGTGGCCTCAAACTCATGGCAATCTCCTTTCCTCTACCTCAAGTGCTGGGATTAAAGGTGTGCGTCATCACACCCAGCTATCTTAATGACATTTTAACAAGGCATGTCATGTAATTAAATTCTACTTTTGTTGTTAGTTGGAGGCAGGATCTCATTTTGTAGCCTGGACTAGCCTGGAACTTACTATGTAGCCCAATCTGGCTTTGAACTGGAGGCAATCCTTCTACCTCAGCCTCCCAAGTGGTAGGATTGCAGGCATGCCTTACCACATCCAACCTAAAGTTTATAGTTTTTTGCATGTATGTGTATGTAGTGTGTCTGCATATGCATATGTATGTGTGTGTGCATTCTGTGCACAGGTGCACATGTGTGTGCAAGTGTCCTCAATCATTCTCCACTTTGTTCTTTTTTTGGGGGGGGAGGGGTTTCAAGGTAGGGTCTCACTAGCTCAGGCTGACCTGGAATTCACTCTGTAGTCTCACGGTGATCCTCCTACCTCTGCCTCCCGAGTGCTGGGATTAGGCGTGCACCACCACGCCCAGCTTCCACTTTGTTCTTTGAGACAGAGTCGCTCACTGAACTTGGGACTTACTGATTTAGCTGGACGAGTGTGGTAGTGTGAATGGGTGTCCCCAGTAGATTCAGTTTTATTAAAGCTTCTTGGATTTCAGCTGCCTGGCTAGAAGATGTGTCACTAGGGGCAGATCCTGGGGTCTAGCCTAAGGTGTTACTGGGGGCAGATCTGGAATTTCCAGCCTAAAGGTAAGCAGAGTACTTGAGCTCTGTCCCGGGCTCCTGGAGTGGGCTTGCTTGTGGTGCTGGGGGTGGTATTTCTCTCTGCGTGGACCTGTGAAAAGGGGCAGCTTCTTCTGCCATGTGGAACTTCCCCTGGATCTGTGAGCTTCAGATAAATCCCATTCCTCCCATAACTTGTGCCTGATTTGGAAGTTCATCCCAGCGACGTGAAGCTGACAACTAGCTAGCCAGCCAGTCCCAGGGGTGTCCATGAATGTCTGCGTTTGGATCCCCGTGTCCACAAGAAAGCCAGGCATGGTGTGTGCACCACTATTGTGCTCAGAATTTGTAAAATAGGCTCACGTGTTTGAACACTTGGTTCCAAGCTAGCGGCACTATTTGGGAAGGTGGTGAAGTCTTTAGGAAGTAGGGTCTTGCTAGAGGAAGGGGGTCACTGGGGGGAGGCCTGCAGGTTTTGTGACCCAACCCCACTTCCTGTTCTTCCTCTGCTTCCTGTTTGTGACCAGCTCTTGCTCTCAGTCCTGCCATGCTTTCCCCACCATGATAAACTCAACCTCAGGAAGAATAAACTCTTTCCTTCCCCAAACTGCTTCTGACCAGTGTATGTTTGTAGCAATAGGAAGGTTAACTAACACAGCCTGGGACCCAAGTGCAGGAGTGGTGGAGACAAGAGGACCCCTAGGCTTACTGGCTAGCTCATCTAGCCAAATCTGTGAGTCTCTTAGCTTCAGAAAAACAAATCAACAATCCGGGTGTGGTGGCGCACGCCTTTAATCCCAGCACTCGGGAGGCTGAGGTAGGAGGATCACATTGAGTTCAAGGCCACCCTGAGACTACACAGTGAATTCCAGGTCAGCCTGGACCAAAGTGAGACCCTACCTCAGAAAACAAAAAATAAATAATCAAGCCGGGCGTGGTGGCGCACGCCTTTAATCCCAACACTCGGGAGACAGAGGTAGGAGGATTGCCATGAGTTCAAGGCCACCCTGAGACTACATAGTTAATTCCAGGTCAGCCTGGGCCAGAGTGAGACCCTACCTCAAAAAACCAAAAATAAATAAATAATCAAAAAAACAGGTGGAAAGTGATTAAGACACTTGCTATCAGTCTCTGAACTGCATGCACATGTGCCCACACATGAGAACACACACACACACATACACACACACACACACACACACATATATATATACACACTTATGTACCACATACACATATGTATACCCAAAAAAAGCCAAAAAAGGAGGGAAGACATTTGAAATGCAACCTGAAGAATGCCCCTGGAGTTTCAGGAGGCAAGAGAGACAGAGAGAGAGAGAGAGGGCAGGGCTCCATGCGATGACGTGGAAGCAGGCTGGTGTGGCTGAGACACCAAGCAAAGGGCAGAGAGGAGGAAAGGGAGGAGCCAGCACGGGGAGCCCGGATGGCCGCGGTGAAGACGGCAGACGTGCATCAGCAGCAGCACAGTGCAAGATCTGGGGCAGGGAATTGTGCACCATAGCTTGTGTCCTCAACATTCCTTCTGACTGTTAAAGGAGGAATGGCCAGGAGCAGGGGACAAGGGGAGAGGTGACAACGCTGTTGAAAACCCATTGTGCAACAACCCAGGGAGGAGACGGTGATTAGACACACTGAGATAATGGACGCATTCAGAGGACACTTCCGGGCAAGGTGGCGGCATAGGAGGCACGCAAAAGCAACCTAGGGGGCTGGAGAGATGACTTAGCGGTTAAGGCGCCTGCCTGCTAAGCCTAAGAACATTGGTTCCAATCTCCAGGTCCCACGTTTAGCCAGATGCAAAAGTGACGCAAGGGCGCAATGCCGCACTTGACCACAAGGGGGCACACACATCTGGATTTCGTTCACAGCAGCTGAGAAACTGCTGGCGCGCCCATCTCTGTCTCCCTCTCCCTCTCTTTCTGTCTGTCTCTCTCTGTGTCTCTCTCCAAAAATAAATAAAATAATTTTTAAAAAGCAACCTAGGGAGGGAAATAAGCAGAAAAACAGCAAAACACACTCTTCGACCAAAAATGAAGGTGTATAAGTTATTATCAACCACAGCAGAGAAGCAGGAGAGACTCAGATCTTCTGGAAAGAAGGAAAACAGCCAGAACCCCACTGAGGCACTGGCGGTCCCGGTGTGCACGCCTGCACACCTGGCCAGCACAGAGCTACAGGAGCAGAATCCAGGTGGAGGGATTTTCCACTCACAGCCTCTTCACAAAGTCAAGAAACCTGAAGGGGAAGACAGCAGGGACCAGCTGAGCAGCTGCTGAAGGAAAATACAAATGGGACCAGCTGACAGCTCAGGTACAACTCCAGGCAGTCTGCACAGCCTCCCACCCCCAGCAGCCCATGCCTGAACCACCGGAGAACTCAAGCACTCCCCACCCCCTGCCACTCGGCATCCAGCACAGCCGACCAGAAGACACTTGGGACTACTCTTCATTCATTTCTCCTTTTATACCAATCACTAAAGTCACCCCTGAGCCAAGACTGGTAGAATAAGCCTATAACCCCAGCTAGTTGAGAGGCACAGGCAAGAAGATACCAAATTCAAGGCCAGCCTGAACAACGTTGTGAGATCCTGTCTCAAAATAAACACTACAGAGCTTGGGAGATTGCTCAGTGCTTAAAGGTACCTGCTTGCAAAGTCTCCTAGCCCAGGTTCAGTTCCCCAGTACCTACACAAAGCCAGATACACAAAGTGGTACACACATCTGGGAGTTCTTTTGCACAGGCAGGAGGCTCTGGCACACCCATACTCACTTATTCACTTATTCTCCTCCCACCCCTGCAAAGAAATAAAAGAAAATCTTAGCTGGGAGTGGTGGTGCACACCTTTAATCCCACACTCGGGAGGCAGAGGTAGGAGGATCGCCATGAGTTTGAGGCCACCCTGAGACTACATAGTGAATTCCAGGTCAGCCTGAGCTAGAGTGAGACCCTTGAAAGACCAAAAAGAGAGAGAGAGAGAGAGAGAGAGAGAGAGAGAAAGAAAGAGAGAGAGAGAAAGAGAGAAAGAAGAGAAAAAGAAGGACGGAGGGAGAGAAGGAGGGAGGGGGAAAGAAAGATCTCCTAAGGTGAAAAGCCATCTGTGTGGGAAGTTATGTTAAAAAACAAAATGTCAGCAGGGCATGGTGGCACACACCTTTAATCCCAGCACTCGGGAGGCAGAGGTAGGGGGATCACCATGAGTTCAAGGCCACCCTGAGACTACAGAGTGAATTCCAGGTCAGCCTGGGCTGGAGTGAGACCCTACCTCAAAAAAAAAAAAAAAAGTCTCCTCTGCCTGAATGAGGGACAGTGGAGTATTATTATTGTCACCAGAAAGGACACTAGTTAGACGTAGGGTGAGAGTAAAAGAGTCTCAAAGAATGATGTTGGCAGATCCCACCAGGGAATGCCCCCAACCTCAGACAGGAAGGCCCAGTCTTGGCCCTCACAGGCCTCATGTGGAAATGGGGCACCCGAGGTCAGGCAGACTTGATGCCACTTGACATTCCAGTCAGGTGACCAGCTCCCACAGATCTGAGTCGAGCATCTTCACGCAGTCCTTGAGTAACGTGTCTTCCTGTGCAGTGCTTCCACCCACAGCGGGCTGGCGCCTCGGGCTGGCCCAAGCTCACAAGACTCCCAGCATCTTTGTGACTATAGTACATGTAAAAGCTGCCAGACTGCTGGGTCTAGTAGCATGGGCCTGTCATGCAAGCTACTCAAGAAGCCGAGGCAGGAAGACTACAAGTTCAAGGCCAGTCTGAGCAAGCTAATAAGACCCTGCCTGAAATAAAAAGTGAAAAGAGGACAGGGGATATAGGTCAGTGGTAAAGCACTGGCCTAGCACGTGCAAGGGCCAAGGTTTTATCCGCAGTACTGAAAAAAGAAAAGTTGCCAAACCCGGTCATAGGCCTCATCTCTGGGGAGCACCAGGTGACACATCCACAAGAGCTGGGGACCCAGGCCTCCCCAACAGTGACAAGATGGAGCCTCTGGGTCTTCCAGGCTGACAGGCAGGGCAGAAACACAAGAGATCTTGTGTGTGTGTGGGTGGGGGGGTCTTCTCACAAGGATCTCAGAGGCCAGCCAGGAGCTACTTTCCTGGACACCAGTGTCTAGCGAGAACACCTGGCTCTAGAAGACTGACATGAATCACAAGCAGCAAAGCATCCCTGAGCAACTCGGCCGGGTGTTTTGGACGAGGCCAGCCAAGACATGAGGAAGCCACTTGAGGCAAAACAGAATACTAGTGTGCGTGTGTCAGAGCCCAGCAATCCCTTATGAACCACACAACACGAGAACTGGATCATGAGCAGACATTTAAGTCTCCAGGGTCCTAGACACACATAATGCTCCCTGCACTCTCCTAGCTCTGCCCCTTCTCAAGCATTCGGACAGCAGCCATGCTTCAGCTGCACGGGCAATGGCCAGGGCCAAGAATGGTCTGGAGGCACAAGGCTTTGGTGGCCTGCACCAAGCGCAGTCAGGGCATATAGGACTTCTGAAGTCTGGCCACGCAAGGCTGACAAATTATTCCTCTCTGGGACTTCAAGTGAGACCTGGTGAGACCGCCAAGGGGACATCAACTGCAGTTCTCCACAATAATTCAGAGTCACACCGCTGCATCCATGGTGCTGGCTCCTCAGAAGTCCAGGTGGAAATGGGGTGAGAATGAAAGGGAAGTCATGTTTAACAGGGCACAGAGGAGCACAGATGCCAGACCTTTGTGTACACCAGGGTTTAGGGAACCTCTCCCATCTCCTAAGAGGCATAATAATGGTCACTATTTGTAGTAAGCTTTGACATAATCAAGCTACTGGTGGAGGGTGGGGAACTGAGACTGAGAGTCCTTGCAACTTGCCAACCAGTTCATCCCCATCCTTCAGCCGAGAGCTCCTGTAAGTATCCCCCTTCAATAGAAGACCCCAAGCCCCCCTCACTTCTGAGTGCCCACAAGCCATTCTTGCACTGAGCCCCAGACCTTGGGGCGCTCATTCCAACCTGTGCAGATAACTCCAGCTGGTTCTTGGAGCCAGAGCTCTTACCAGAGAAGAGAAGGAAGGGGGAAGCACCCACCTGCTGGGGTGTAAGAGCCCACTCCGCTGACGGGGAAGAGGACCTCGGCATCAGCGCTGCCATGAAGCACCTGCAGCGGGGCCCAGCTGTGCACCTGGGAAAGGCAGGAGTTCCCATCCAGAGGCCTGTGGCAAGAGAACACAGCTAGTGACAGAGCCCACCCTACAGGCTCAGGATTCACCAGAGCCATCTGCTGGGCCTCCTCAAGGACACAGACCATGATGAGGCTGAAGCAGAAGGGCCATGGCTAGGAGTCAAGAGTGTGGCTTCTTTTCCCCAGTGCTTGCTGATCCTTCTTTTTCCCAGTGCTTGCTGAGCCTTCTTTTTCCCCCAGTGCTTGCTGAGCATCTATGAAGATAGGGGCGATGCTCACCAAAGAGAAAGAGCCAGCAAGACAAACACATGTCAAAGTAGAAAAGGCACAAGCTGGGAAGAAGGCTGACAGTAGAATGTGGTGGGGAGAGGGAACAGAGGGTAACAAGATGAGAAAAGGATCAAATTGCAGGATGTTCATTTATTAAAATTATCAATAAAAAGATGGGGTTGAGTGGGAGAAGGTCAAGAGAAGTAATGGGAGGGTTGAATGTGATCAAATGCACCATAGTGGCCCTGAACAATATTTATTTAGACACATAGACTGAGAAAAAAAATCCAGTCCCTCTCATTAAGAACTGTATTTTCAGCTGGGCATGGTGGTGCATGCCTTTAATCCCAGAACTCAGGAAGCAGAGGTAGGAGGACCTCCATGAGTTCAAGGCCATCCTGAGACTACATAGTAAATTCCAGGTCAGCCTGACCTAGAGTGAGACCCTACCTCAGAAAAAAGAAAAAAAAAATTGTATTTTCAGCCTAAAGAGATGGCTCAGAGGTTAAAGGCATTTCCTTGCAAAGTCTAATAGCCTGGGTTCAATTCCCCAGTATCCATGTAAAACCAGATGCACAAAGTGCTTCATACTTTAAGAACTATTTTATTCCAAAAAAAAAAAAAATTCTGAGGGCTGCAGGGATGGCTTAGCAGTTGAAGAACTTGCCTGCAAAGGCAAAGGACTCAGGTTCAATTCCCCAGGACCCACATAAGCCAGATGCACAAGGTGGTCCATGCATCTGGAGTTCATCTGCAGCAGTTCTAGGCCCGGGCGTACCCATTCTCTCCCTCCCTCTCTCTCTCTCTCTCAAGCAAATAAAAACTTTTAAAAAAATTTTTTTAATCTGGGGCTGGAAAGATGTCTTAGTGGTTAAGATGCATGCCTACAAAACCTAAGGACCCAGGTTCAACTACCTAGAACCCACGTAAGCCAGATGCACAAGGAGACACATGCGTTTGGAGTTCCTTTGCAGGGGCTGGAGGCCCTGGCGCAACCACTCTCCCTCTCTCTCTCTTTTCTACCTCTTTCTCTCTCTCTCTCTCTCCCTCTCTCTCTCTCTCTCTCTCTCTCTCTCTCTCTTTCAAATAAATAAATTAAATATATTTCAAAAAATATATAGCTGGGCGTGGTGGTGCACGCCTTTAATCCCAGCACTCAGGAGGCAGAAATAGGAGGATCACTGTGAGTTCAAGGCCACCCTGAGACTACATAGTGAATTCCAGGTCAGTCTGGGCTAGAGTGAAACCCTACCTCCAAACCCCCCCACAAAAAAAAGAAGAAGAAAAAGAAAGGAGGCTCATATCCAGACACAGCTGTGATCCTAGCACTCTGGAGGCAGAGACTGGAGTTCAAGATCAGCCTAGTCTACATGGTGAGACCCTGCCTACAAAAAAAAAAAAAAATTAAATATGCAGGTAGGGGGGTGGGAGTGTAGCTCAGCAGGAAAGTGCTTGTCTACC
Organism: Orientallactaga sibirica; assembly: GCA_036365145.1. Lineage (NCBI taxonomy): Eukaryota > Metazoa > Chordata > Mammalia > Rodentia > Dipodidae > Orientallactaga > Orientallactaga sibirica. Next base: position 37,979,809 of record JAEOAD010000008.1, read on the forward strand.
ATGTTCAAGGCCCTGGGTTTAATTCCCAGCACTGCAAAAAAAGAAAGAAAAAATAAGAAAAGGGAGGTTCAAGGGGCAAGCTGAAGGAAGCTGAGGTCCTGAGTGAAGTGGGGGCCAGAGGATGAAAGGCAGAGGAAGCATGCACACTGAAATTACTGAGGCGTGAGGAAGTGCAGGTTCTCAAAGAGGGCAGTCCCAGGACTCAGGACCAGTCCTCACTGGATCTAGACCCTGGTGAGTAAAGGGACAGGATCGGACTAGGTCACATCAGGGTCCCTTCCAACAATGGAAGCCAGTTCAAGTATTAACCAAACTCATGTGACCTGTTCCACTGTCATCTGCAAAGTAGTAAAGTAGTGAGTGCGCCCAGCCACCTTAACCCCAGGCTGGTGCTGCTGAGGGTGAGAATCCTTGACCCCCACTGCAGCATTTGCTGCCTGCAAAGCCAGTTGCAATGGGTGTCCAGCCTCCCGCCCACAGTACACACACGGTCTTTCTTTCTTTCTTTCTTTCTTTTTTTTTTTTTTTTTTTGGATTTTTCGAGGTAGGGTCTCACTCTAGCTCAGGCTGACCTAGAATTCACTATGTAGTCTCAGGGTGGCCTCAAACTCATGGTGATCCTCCTACCTCTGCCTCCTGAGTGCTGGGACTAAAAGCGTGTACCACCACGCACGCCCGCTTTTTTTTGTTTTGTTTTGTTTTTTTGTTTTTTTGGTTTTTGTTTTTTTAAGGTAGGGTCTCACTCTAGCTCAGGCTGACCTGGAATACACTATGTAGTCTCAGGGTGGGCCTTGAACACACAGCGATCCTCCTACCTCTGCCTCCCAAGAGCTGGAATTAAAGGAGTGTGCCTTTTTTGTTTGTTTGTTTGTTTGTTTGTTTGTTTTGTTTTTCAAGGTAAGGTCTCACTCTAGCCCAGGCTGACTAGGAATTCAAATTCACTCTGTGTTCTCAGAGTGGCCTTGAACTAATAGTGATCCTCCTACCTCTGCCTCCCAAGTGCTGGGATTAAAGGCATGTGCCACCACGCCCGGCTGGAGTTTCTTTATAGCCCTTGAAAATGTAACCACCAGCCTGGCTGGGGGCAGTTTGGCCTGCAAAGAAGCTGGCCAGCTCCTCTTTGACAGGCTCGTCATGTGCAGCAGCTCCTCTCGGCCCTCTACATTTGGGTCAGGTCAGACACTTGGCACTGAGGAGGAAAGAGTCCTAACAGAATTTTGCAGATGCACGGTGTAACCCCACAGGTTACAGTGAGACTCAGACAGCAGAGTGGGGGCCAAAAGGAAATGATCCCCCATGCTTCCTGGCCACTGACCACAGACTCCAGCCAAATCTTAGCCAATGTGGCTATAACACTCTCCAGAGGCTCTGATCCAGCAGTTGGTAACCAAAGGGAATGGTCCACAAAGACCCTCCGACACACTCCCAGAGGAGGCAGCAAAACTGACTCCTTTCTCCAACCATCCACCAGCTCTCCACAAGTGAACTTTCTGCCGATTTTAAATACAATCCTTGCCTCTTCCCGGCAACATATGTGAGTGCAAGACAAGGCCAGGCACACACCATAGTGTGAGGTTCCAAACCCAACTAAAAGTGGCCCTCAATAAATAGCATCAAGATTGGCTTGAAAGCATTAAAGAATGTTGCATCTTATTAGAAAAAAAAAATAAGAGGGCCAGGCGTGGTGACACACGCCTTTAATCCCAGCACTCGGGAAGCAGAGGTAGGAGGATGGCAAAGAGAGTTTGAGACCACCCTGAGACTACATAGTGTATTCCAGGTCAGCCTGAGCTAGAGTGAGACCTAACCTCGGAAAACCAAAAAAAAAGAAAAAGAAAAAGAAGAAGAAAATAAAATATGAAGCTGAACATGGTGGTGCACGCCTTTAATCCCGGCACTCAGGAGGCAGAGGTTGGAGGATCACTGTGAATTCAAGGCCGCCCTGAAACTACAGAGTGAGTTCTAGGTCAGCTTGGGCTAGAGTGAGACCCTACCACAAAAACAAAACAAAAACAAACAAAAGAAAAGACTGGGTTCAGTCCTCAAGACAGCTTCACAATAAATAAGCGAACGAACACCACTCAGGACCCTGAGTTTTGTGTGCGAGCATGTGCCCCACGGCACATGTGGAGGTCCTTTGCCTGTGGACCTCATCTGAGGTAGGATTTCTCACTGTTGTTCTTGTCTGCGCTCGCCACAAGCCACCAGGGGACATTCTCCTGTCTGCGCCTCCCACCTCTCTGTCAAGATGCCGGCATTACAGAAACCCACCAAGATCAGGATCAAACTTGGGCACTTGAGCTTGAGCAAGAGTCAGCACTTTACCGGCTGCGCCCCTGTCCCCAGCCCTGAGCTTTAAGACAGTAAAGCTGGAAACTCCTTGGATAGTTGACTGAGACCCGGCGTCACATTTAGATCAGCCGGTGTTTTGCTTCTCTAAACAAGGACTTTGGTATCTACCTGCACAGCGTTTTCTGAGTCCACAGAGTATCCTTTGCCAAACCATTACCGGGGGGGGATTGCTAAAGCAAGTGAGGTAAACACGCTCCAAGCTCCTGACGTTTTGTCAAAGCATTTTTGCCTCTTGCAACAGCCCCTGTGCAGAGCCTTGTCACCTCACTGCAAAGCTGCCTATTGGTGAGGAATGAGGGCCCAGGACAGCCAACCTGTCCCCTGCATTTCATCCTGTGCTTGCTTTAGAGCTGGGTGACCCTATGAGATGCAAGATGTGCTGTCTTGTCTCACGGTGCATTTGCCGAGTCACTGGGACATGAACATTCGCTCGTGTTTGTGGCACTTTAGTTTACCTGCCCCCTTTCTTACTGAAGTGAGAAAGCATTTACAGAGTTATAGGAAGACTCCTTTAGGTAATAAAAACGGGGCATCTGAGGGAAAACAAAAGCAGAGCAAACACTCGTTGTTAATACTGAGCAGGGAGAGATCAAGACAAAGAGAGGCCAACCTTTGGCCACCAGGTCATCCTAAAGCGAGCATTCAACTTTGCTGACAAGTCTAATTGAGCCGCTCTTGCCCTGGCCACACTCCACCACGCACCCTCTGCGCTCCGGTCTCTAGATCTCTCCTGGGACCACAAGCTTAAAATCAAAAGTCAAGCCGGGCGTGGTGGCGCACGCCTTTAATCCCAGCACTTGGGAGGCAGAGGTAGGAGGATCGCCGTGAGTTCGAGGCCACCCTGAGACAACATAGTGCATTCCAGGTCAGCCTGGGCTAGAGTGAAACCCTACATCAAAAACCAAAAAAAAAAAAAAAAAAATCAAAAGTCAAGTATTACTCAGCAGGCCACCCATTGTTCCTTGACTTCTTCCCAGATTGCTCTACGGAATGTCCAGTGAAGCACCCCCTGTATGCCAGGGAGAGACTGTCCATGGTCTGTGCAGGCCCAGGCCCCCAAGATGGTCACCCAGCATTGTCCTGTGCCTTTTACACATCACAATGCCAGCAGCTACCCTGCTTGCAAGCTGCTTTCCCCTGCATGGTCCACTCGTGGCAGCAGAGGTAAGGAGAGCTGTGACTGAGGCCCGAGTACCCATGCAGGACCCAATCCAGAGATGCTCAACTGTATTTATACAGCCACAGCCCACACGTAAAAAAAATGAAAAAGAAAAGAACAATAAAAAGCCAAAAATCTAAATACTCAAAAGTGTCAGAAACATTTAGCAACCCATGACGTGTGACCTTGAAAAAATAATGAACCAGTGACTGCAGAGAAACAGAACCAGTGAGAGGACTTAGCTAGATATAAATACAGATTTATAGTGAAGAACTGGGCTATGCGCTTGCAAAGGCTGAGAAGTTCCATAGCCTGCAGTCTGTAAGCTGAAGCCCAGGGAAGCTGATGGTGTGATTCTGAGAACAGAAGGTATAAATCCTAGTCCATGGGCAGGAAAAGATCAACATCCCAGCTCAAGCAGGCAGGCATGAAAGAAGCCATTCCTCTCTTCCTCGGGTTTCTATTCTATTCAGGTCTTCAAGGGCCTGGATGATGCCTACCCACGCTGGGGGGCAGAAACCTCCTTCAGAGATTCTACCCATTCCAACACTGACCCAAGCCAAAAACACTGTCCCTGACTTAAGAAACCAGGGTTTAACCCAGGCATCCCATAGCCCAGTCACATTGACCATCAAATCAACAATGGATAAAATAATTTAGTAGTAGCATGGAAAATATTTGACAGTATAGGCTCAGTATAGGAAGCTGCACATATGAACCTAAATCCTAGCTTGGCCGACTGCTTTGCCAAATCTCAACTGTCTGTGTCACCCTCATCTTTCATTTGCACCTTGTAGCATGGGCATATCACAGCTGGCATAAGGTGATATGACCAATTCAAGTACCCATGTAAATGATTTGAGCAAAAATTGTTGAAATAGACATAATCTTGTGAGGAAGAAGAAAGGTAATGTTAAAAGAATGGGGGGGCAGAGAACACAGGCTGGGGGTGTAGCTCAGTCAGTAGGGTACTTGCCTAACATACATAAAGCCTGGGTTCAATTTCCAGCTCCAAATAATCAGGGCATGGAGGTGCGTACCTTTAAAGACAGTTCCTGGGGTTGGAGAGATGGCTTAGTGGTTAAGTCATTTGCCTGCAAAGCCAAAGGATCCAGGTTTGATTGTCCAGGACCCACATAAACCAGATGCACAAGGGGGAACATGCATCTGGAGTTCATTTGCAGTGGCTGGAGGCCCTGGCATACCCATTCTCTCTCTCTCTCTCTCTCTCTCTCTCTCTCTCTGCCTCTTTCTATCTCTCAAATAAATCTTATATATATATATATAGTTTTAGGGCCAAACGTGGCAGCACACACCTTTAATCCCAGCACTCAGGAGGCAAAGGTAGGAGGATCACCATGAGTTCAATGCCACCCTGAGACTACATAGTGAATTCCAGGTCAGCCTGGACTAGAGTGAGAACCTACCTCAAAAAAACCCTAAAAATTAAAAATTAAAAAAGTTTTAAAGACAGCTCCTGGGAAGTGGAGGCAGGAGAATCAGAAGTAAGGTCAGCCTTTGTTACAGAGGAGGCTCGAGGCTGGCCTAGATACATGAGACTGTGTCTCAAAGAGAAAAAAAAATAAAGAGAGAGAGAACATGAAAATCAAAAGCATAGAGCCAGAGGCACACAGTACACCTTCATCACACCAGGGCATTTCAGTCCTATGGAAAGAGGCTTTCAGATATGCTCACGACACACTTGAATGGGAGGGACCGTGACATTAGCCAGAATCAGTACCATACACCCTAGAGCCTAAAAGAAAACGGGTATGTGACAAGAAGATTAGGACAGAGCGCCAGAACTGTGACAAGAATGGTATAACAGCAGTAGCAGCTGAAGCGTGTTGTGCCACTCCATGTGCCAGCATGTATGACAAAAGCCTTACATGCATTCTTTTTCCCCCACAACACCCTTATAAAAAGGTGCTTCTGGGCTGGAGAGTTGGCTTAGCAGTTAAGGCATTTGCCTTTGAAGCCAAAGGATCCCAGTTCAATTCTCCAGGACCCACGTAAGCCAGATGCACAAGGTGGAGCATGCATCTGGAGTTCGTTTGCAGTGGCTACAGGCCTTGGCGTGCCCATTCTCTCTCTGTCTGCCTCTCTTCTATCTCTCTCTCTCTCTGCTTGCAAATAAGTGAATAAATTTTTTTAAAACGGTGTTTCCATGGCCCCAGGTCTCAGCTGAGACCAGAGGCTCTGGGGGGCTCATCCTACCAAACCCAAAGGAAGCCATCCAGGGAGTATGGTCTTGCCTCCAAGATCCATGGCTGCTAGTAGCCCTGCTTTTCTACTTGAGGTGTCCATGTGTATCGGGCCTCCAGCAGTACAGCAGCAAGCGCAGCAGGACTGAGCTCTGGGGAAGGTAGCATTGGACCTCGCCTGGCCAACTACTTTACCAAACCTCAGCTCTGTGGAATGCTGTTCTCTACTCTTCAAGACGGAATCTCAAGTGACACACGAGTCACCTGTCACTGCTGTTGTCCCACTGCAGTCGTTGTTGGTTGTTCTTGCTGGTGGTGGTGTGTGACAGATTCTCACGTATTCCATGAGAACACACGGAATGTATTCTCCGACCTTGGATCTAGACTTGTTATGTAGCCAAGGATGACATTGAACTTCTGGTCCCCCTGTCTACTTCTACTACTAAAAGTCCTGGAGTGGGCTGAAGAGATGGCTTAGAGGTGAAGGCGCCTACCAACCATGCCTAAGAACACCCGTTCGATTCTCCAGGTCCCATATTTAGCCAGACGCAAAGTGATGCAAGGGCGCAGTACCAAGCTTGCCCACAAGGGGGCGCATGTGTCTGGAGTTCGTTCACAGCTGCTGAGAGGCTGCTGGTGGCCATTTTCTATCTCTCTCTCTCTCTCTCTCTCTCTCTGACTCTCTCTCAAAAAAAAGTGCTGGGGTTTCAGGAAGGTGACACCACACCCCTATTTATGTGGTGCTGGGGATAGAACCCAGTGCTTCCTGTGTGCTGTGCAAGTGCTCCACCAACTTAGCTACAGCACTGTCACAGTTCTTAGGTGAAGTCTTATTCTTTTGGTCACACCAGCCACTTTCCTTCTCTCTTGTTCTTTGCAGACCACTAGCCTGTGACTTTTCTCCAGGTCACCCCACCTCCCCCCCGAACTTACCTAGGCTAATGGCAAGTTAGGAAGAAGATTCAATTCATGAAAACAGAACTTTAAGCAAGAAACTCAAAGCACATATCCTGATGTTAACTTGTATTAAGTACCTTCAAATAGGTCCCATTTCCCTCAGTTCTTAGCAGGCCAGAATCCTAAATAAAGACCTGAAGAAGAGCCAGGTGTGGTGGTGCACGCCTTTAATCCCAGCACTCGGGAAGCAGAGGCAGGAGGATCGCCGTGAGTTCGAGGCCACCCTGAGACTACATAGTGAATTCCAGGTCAGCCTGGGCTAGAGTGGAACCCTACCTCAAAAAACCAAAAAAAAAAAAAAAAAAAAAAAAAGACCTGAAGAATAAAAAACATCCCAAACCAGTACAAATATTCCGCTCTTGTTTTACCCACTGCCATAGAAGAAGATGGCTGGTGTCCTCCCTTTGTGAAGAGCGCAGTGGAACTTACTTCTCTGGTGACTCCAAGTGGCCCACGCGCTTCCTTCCTGTGGAGCTTCCATACGCGTCATCCTCATTTTCATCTCCGTCTTCATCATCGATGCTTTTAACATCAAGCTTCTGGTACCCCAACTCCCCATTCAATGACAAAGAATCGATTTTCCAAGAGTTGCTGCTCTGACTTCCATTGGAATTTGGTCCAAAGGGGCTTTCAAAAGTGGACATGATATTGACCGAGGAGCGGTCAGAGTTCTCCTCTGAGCTCTCCCCAGCCCCGGGGATCTTTTTAAAAACGTCCCCAGAGTTCTGCTCATCCTCTTCCTCATCAAAGGAGATAATATTGGTCACCTTCTTCTTCTTCTTCCGCTCCTTTTTACATTTAGCATCTGGCAAAAGAAAAGGTCTGATGTAAGAAAAAGCAGTTAAGACAGATACGTACGGCCAGCTTACCTCGAACCCTCTAGTAGTGTTATGCTTTTACCGGTGGAATGTGATAGAAACAGTGCTGAGTTCTAGAACCCAGGTCAAAAGGGGTCTCGCTGATCTACCGCCATCCTCTCGGCCAGTTGCCCTGAGCTAAGGGAGCCAGTCTCACTCGCTGGATCAGGAGAGCCGTGTGTAGAACTGATGCCTGGTTCAACTCTAACAGAAGAGTAGAGCCACCGTAAACTTCCAATTCAGCCACCAGCTACCTCCCCCATGAATGGGCCTCAAGAAACCAACAGAAGCAATGCCATACCAATGCACAGGACCATAAAACATCACTGTTGTCATATGGAAAAAGCTACCTGAAGCAGCAAGTAAGGCTGCCCTGGGGATCAGAGCCAAGATGAAAAAGCCATCTTAACCATCCCTCTCGGATATGCGTACTTCAAGCCACTCCATATAACCAGGGGTGACGTGTGATGCCTCACTGGTGTGTGCAGCCCTGACATCTGTTCACAAGCATAGTTCCAACAAGGGTCAGGACTGGTGCTCCATGGATGCAGAAATCTATTGTCCGTGTTCTGGTTCCCACATTGTTCATGTGGGAGTCTGGAAAAGGTGAGATCAAGACAGGTAAGTCTCCGTGTACCAAAGAACTCGTGGTGGGACTGAGCTGTCACCATCACTCAGACCCAAAGGGAGAGTGGCGGGGCAGGACTCAAACACCAGATACTTAGGAGGCTAAGACAGAAAGATAACAAGTTCAAGAGACCAGCCTTGGCTTCAGAATGAGTTCAAGGTCAGCGTGGGCAACTTACTGAGACCTTGTCTCATAAAAATAAAAAGAGAAGCCGGGCATGGTGGCACACGCCTTTAATCCCAGCACTCTGGAGGCAGAGGTAGGAGGATCGCGGTGAGTTCAAGGCCACCCTGAGACTACATTGTGAATTCCAGGTCAGCCTGGGCCAGAGTGAGACCCTACCTTGAAAAAAAAAAAAAAAGTTCATGGTGCTCCTGCCATGTGGGGAGCTGGAGAGGATAAAGGAGCCCATATGGAGAGTAAGAGGTAGGGGGCCCTCCTTGCTGGGCCTGGGCCTGGGCCTGGGCCTGGACTGAGCCAGCCCAGACCCAGCGAGAGTCGGGGGGAAACTCACCCACACCTGGAAGTTCTCAACTGATCAGAGAGAGACTCAGACTATCTTTATTGAGTCCCCTTAGTGGTTATTTATTGCCAACCTCTGCATGTGACCTAACATCCTTGTGACTATCAGGTAAAATCCTTTTTGGAATGGACAAACAGACCGCCTAGCTTCCACCAACCCAAAGGCTAAACATGTCATGACACAGCATCTGAGGCCTACAGCAGAGACTTCTCCACTTGGCTATAACCCACCTTCCTCATAGTTCCATTGATGTATTTCAAAAATACCTTGATTCATGACTTTCTTTGTTCTGTTACTAAAACAACTTCATGGAACTGCTAGCACGTTGGAACATGGAATTTGGGATAACCTAAATCTGTGCTCCCAGGCCTCGGTCACTTCTGTTTGGTTCTAGAATAGACTCTCTTGCTCCCTCTGAGGTGAGAGTCGTGCGTTTACATTGACGACATCTACCTGAGGCTGTCAGGTCCCTTTGAAAGTGAACAAGGGTAAGAAAAAGAAGCACAAACATGAAGTAGATGTGCAAGTGTGTCAGATTTCACTCCCGGGGAAGGACTTGAGGTAGCAAGGAGGGTCCCCTCCGTCCCACTGTTGTGTCCCTTGCACTGCCCCACGGCGCCACCTTGAGGGCCCATGCTGGCTCACCGGCACAGACGACCTTGGACACGACTGGCAGAGGGTCACTCTCCTGCTCGGGCTTGATGAGGATGGAGACGGCTGAGGAAGACGTGATCTCCCTGAAGAGGCTGCTCACCCCCTGCGTGGACTCCTTCAGCAATGACGTCATGTTCTGCGTTGACTCTTTTAACAGGTCTGAGACAGTGGGAGCAAACTTACTCTGCCCATTTAGATCCTTGTTGTCGATGTTAATTGCAAAGAGTATGGAGTTCAGACCTGTCCCCCCGAAAAAAAGGAGAAAGCCTTGTAGTCCTTGCAGCCAGGCAGCCACAATTCTAGCATAAGAAGCAAGACAGACAACAGCACAGCACACAAGAGGAGGTACACTCATATCCACATCTGTAAAGCCATCCCAAGGGGTGGGAATGAAGCTCCACTGCTAGAGTGCTTCTGTGCAAGCACAAAGCCCTGGGTGGCATTCCCAGCACTGTATCATACCAGACACATTGACACATGCCTGCCACCCCAGCACTGTATCATACCAGACACGTTGACACACGCCTGTCACCCCAGCACTGTATCATACCAGACACGGTGACACACGCCTGTCACCCCAGCACTGTTTCATACCAGGCATGGTGACACACACCTGTCACCCCAGCATTGTATCATACCAGGCATGGTGACACACGCCTGTCACCCCAGCACTGTATCATTCCAGGCATGGTGACACACGCCTATCACCCCAGCACTGTATCATTCCAGACGTGGTAACACACGCCTGTCACCCCAGCACTGTAGAGGAAGAAGCAGGAAGATCAGAACTTCAAGATCATCCTCAGCTATATACCAAGTCTGAGACCAGCCTGAGCTACATAAAAGCCTGTTTTAAAAAAAAAAAAAAATCCAGAGCCGGGCGTGGTGGTGCACGCCTTTAATCCCACCACGGGGGAGGCAGAGGTAGGAGGATCACCAAGAGTTCCAGGCCACCCTGAGATTACATAGTGAATTCCAGGTCACCTGAGCTAGAGTGAGACCCTACAAAAAAAAAAAAAATCCGGGCTGGAGAGATGGCTTAGTGGTTAAAGCGTTTGCCTGCAAAGCCAAAGGATCCCAGTTCAATTCTCCAGTACCCATGTTAGCCAGATGCAGAAGGGGGCACATGCATCTGGAGTTCGTTTGCAGTGGCTGGAGGCCCTAGTGCACCCATTCTCTCTCTCTCTCTCTCTCAAATAAATAAATAAATAAATAAATAAATAAATAAATAAATAAAATATATTTTTTTAAAAATCCTTTGCCGGGCATGGTGGTGCATGCCTTTAATCTCAGCACTTGGGAGACAGAGATAGGGGGAGTGCCATGAGTTTGAGGACACCCTGAGACTACATAGTGAATTCCAAGTCAGCCTGAGCTAGAGTGAGACCCTACCTCAAAAAAAAAAAAAAAAAAAAAAAAAAAAAAATTTCCAGGCAAATCCCAATGAGAATCACCCAGAAGCAGATGAAGATGCAAGTTCTAGAGTCAGACCACTGGGCTAGAGAGATGACTTAGTGGTTAAGCACTTGCCTGTGAAGCCTAGGACCCTGGCCCCAGTATCCACATGGGCCAGATGCACAAGGTGGCGCATGCATCTAGAGTTCATTTGCAGTGGCTGGAGGCCCTGGCATGCCCATTCTCCCTCTCTCTCTCTCTCTCTCTCTCTCTCTCTCTCTCTCTCTGTTGCTCTCAAATAAATAAATAAAAATAAACAAAAAAATAGAATCAGACTGCCTGGGTTGAGCCCCATCATGGCCACTTACCAGCTCTGAGACCTTAGTCAAGTTCCCTGTCATCTCCCTGAGCTCTAGCTTCCTTACCTGTGACATGAGGACAAGGTTATCTCTCTCTTGGGGTTATAAATATTGAAGACATCATCTACCAAAACCACTCAGTTCACCAACCAATGAAAAATGTGACATCCTTGTAATAACTTGAGAAAAAGCTTACGATGGCATCCTATAGCCCACAAAGGAAACCACAGCAAGGCTTTGCTTTTCTCTCCCATCCCTAGACAAGATTAACAGCTCTCAGTATGTGGGTCTTAATAGCAAATTTAGGAGAAAAAAAAAATGTCTTTGAGGTAGGGCCTCACTCTAGCGAGCCCAGGCTGACCTAGAACTCACTCCGTAGCCCCAGGTTGGCCTTGAACTCTGGTGATCCTCCTACCTCAGCCCACCAAGTACAGGGATTAAAGGTGTGCACCACCACTCCCGGCTAGAAGAAAAAGTTTTAAATGGAGCAGTAAAGAATTTGAGGAAATGACACCATTGCCACTTTTATCTACAGCTGACTGCATCTTTCATCATTTGAGTGAGAGTCAAGGATTTCAGACCCCCAAGTAACATCAATCAGAGCCTCCCACTGCTGACAAATCACAAGTGGGACCCTTTTTAGGGCTGTGAGAGAACCCTAAAAAGGGGCCTAGGGAGCTCTCAGGGGTCAGGAAAGGTAACAGAACTGACAGGATCCAGCCAACGTGGGGCAGGGCTAGAGGTCAAGGTGTATCTTCCATTTCTAATTCTCTGGTGTTCGGTCTGACAAGACCCAATATGGAGTCACCAAGGACAGCAGGATGGTGACAGAGACATAAGGAAGTGGATTATCCACATTCCTCAAGAAACCTTGAAGCCATTATCCCCTCCTTGCCTGCAACGCCCCCAGGTCATGGTTTCCTGTCCCCTTATTTTGTAAATCACCTGGTCGCTGTTCTGATGTTACATCCTGGCTATCTTAGATCTCCCCTAAAGGAACCTTTCGCCGGGCGTGGTGGCGCACACCTTTAATCCCAGCACTCGGGAGGCAGAGGTAGGAGGATCGCCGAGAGTTCGAGGCCACCCTGAGACTACATAGTGAATTCCAGATCAGCCTGGACCAGAGTGAGACCCTACCTCGAAAAATCAAAAAAAAAAAAAGTAAAAAACAAAAACAAAAAAAAAGGAACCTTTCTTGTTCAACTCTTTCTGTCCTCACCTTCCCCACTGACCCTATAAAGCCCACTGCCTGAGGAACTCAGGTGGGCTGTGCTCCTCTCTTGTGAGTCAGTCCTGGCAGCTCATGCTTTTCCCGAACAAAAGCTTTCATCTTTGCCTCAGAGTGGCTTGCGTGGTCGTGGTCACTCCCGAACCTTACATCTGGTTCTTGATATTACACCTGCCAGGCCACAGTCAAAATCCTTCAGCCCAGTACTTTCTCTGCCAAGGTCTCAAATTCTAGATAAATGGTCTCAAACTTCAAGGGAGAGCAGTAACAAGAAACTCATCAAGTCAGTGGGGAGACAGGGAGTAATCACATCCCTTGGGGCTATAAAACCACTTCCAGGTCATCTCTGCTCACCAAGCTTCCCAGACCTCAATGCCAGGCTTACCGGCTGCCATGGTAGGAAGCATGCTAGACCTTTCTTCATCCATCACAAAAGACCAATCTTCATAAAAAGTGCTGCAAAATGAAAGAAAAAGGGGGAAAAACTCTTAGTGGTAATTTTCTGCATCCGTTCATTAGCCAAGTGGTTCCTTTAGATGGCTCCCTGGAAAAGCCGAGCCTGGTGCGTCATCCCAGAGAGAACATGGCCTGTCTCGTGTCTCTGCTACTGTGAAGCTTCTGATGATAAACAAAGGTCTGAACACACATATCTGACAACTTCCTCAGACCACAGCTTTAGAGGACTGAAATAGACATGCAAATGTATTTACAAAGCAGCAATGCAGAAAGATGACAGAGGGAGGATTTTTCACTCAACAAGGTCTCTGAGGAACAAGCTTGAAATCCAAACTGACCAACAGGGCTCACCTGAGTAGGCTAATACAAAAAGACACAATTTCAGAGAGAAATTCCAGAGCCCTAGGGTTCCATCGACTAGGGCATTCACTTGTAACACCTGCCTGAACCACAAACCCAAAGACCCAAGTTATTTCTGGAGAGGGCTGGGAGGCGAACCGGGTCCCATGGATTTTGGTAGCAGGTTGGGGAGGGGTCAGAGGAGTCTACAAGGCCTATCCAAGGTGATCTCACCAATAAATGGTACAGCTAGGGCTTAAAAGTGGGTCTTCTGGGTTGGAGAGATGTCTTAGTGGTTAAGGCGCTTGCCTGCGAAGCCTAAGGACCCCAGGTAGATTCTCCAGGTCCCACATAAGCTAGATGCACAAGGGGGTGCATGAGTCTGGAGTTCGTTTGCAGTGGCTAGAGGCCCTGGCATACCCATTCTCACTCTCCCTCTCTCACTTTCCCCTCTCTGTCTGTAATAAATAAATAAATAAATAAATAAATAAATAAATAAATAAATAATCTTTTTAAAAGAGTGGGTCTTCCAAGTCCAATTCAAGCTCTTTATATGACTCCTTGTTAAGCAATTAACAACCAACTATCCCAGTGCCATGACTTCCCTGCCGGGTCACAGAATTCTAAGCGAATACAGCACAGCAGCAGCAGCACAGTGCTGACTGGCTTGTGGTTTGGTGAGAGGTTGTAAAAGTCGCTGCTGATGAGACTGAATACAACAGAGAGAGAGAAAAGAGAGAGAGGGTGAGGGAGAGAGAGAGAGAAAACACGTCACTGCCAATATACTTGGCTGGCAAATTGTTAATGGAAGCACAAACCACACAGGCATTTCAGCGGCACCTGATCCTTTGAGACTCTGAACCAGGGCTTGTGCGTGTGAATGAAGCCTCCCTCTCCACGCAGAGTTCAGAGGGCGGCTGCTGACTCAGGTAAACTACTGAGATTCTTTCCTAGGAATTTACTTCCCACTTCCCAGGTTCCACTTGGACACTGAGGATGCAACTGACTATTTGTAAGTAATCTGCTGGGGGAAAAAAAGTCACAAAAACTCATTCTATGAATCCTGAGTATGTTTCTTGTGAACTGAAGCAGTGGAGTGCTCGGGAAGTGCAGATATCCTCAGGCTCCTGCCTGGGGCCCTGAAAAACACACAGGCACAGGCACTGTGGGTGACAGCCATCCTTGCTCTCCAGACCTTCACAGCCACAGAATCTCACTGCATGCTAAGACAAGGTGACACGGGCACAACGACAGCACACATTTTGAGCCAGACCTGGTGGGTGCAGGCCTCTAATTCTAGCACTCCGAAAGCTTAGGCAGTAACACTGCCAGGAATTCAAGACCAACCTGGGCTGCACACTGAGATCCAGGCCAACCTGGGATACAGTGTGAGATCAAGAGTGGTGGAGCACGCCTGTAAACCCAGCACTTGGGAGGAAAACAAGACAGATCAAGAGTTCAAGGCCAGCCTGGACTACATGAGACCCTGTCTCAAAAAGCCAAAAAAAAAAAAAAAAAAAAACCAACAAAACCTTCCATATTCCATATTTTTTTCTGTCATTTTAGGATTGAGTAAACAAGAGACTCACAGATTAAAATTCCATGAAGGGATGGAGAGATGGCTTAGCAGTTAAGGCGTTTGCCTGCAAAGTCAAAGGACCCAGGTTTGATTCCCCAGGACCCACGTTAGCCAGATGCACAAGGGGGCACATGTGGCTGGAGGCCCTGGCGTGCCCATTCTCTCTCTCTCTCTCCCCCTCTTTTTCCCTCTTTCTCTCTGTCAAATAAATAAATAAATAATAAAAATTCCATGAAGCAGGCCGGGTGTGGTGGCACATGCCTTTAATCCCAGCACTTGGGAGGCAGAGGTAGGAGGATCGCCTTGAGTTCAAGGCCATCCTGAGACTATATAGTTAATTCCAGGTCAGCCTGGGCCACAGTGAGACCCTACCTCGAAAAACCAAAAAAAAAAAAAAAAATTCCATGAAGCAAAGAGCAACCTGCACCCTGAGATGAGAGTTGTGTCTATGCCCAAGCCATCATAACAGTGCACGCGGACGGAGCGTTAGCTACCTGTAGTGTCATACAAAGCCCCTTATGTGTATGTGTGCGTGCATGTGTGCATTGCATGAATGTATGTATATGTGTGTGTGGGTGTGTATATGCTCACATGGGCACATGTGTGTGGGTGTGTATGTGTTATGCATAGGTGCATGTGGAGGCCAGAGACTGACATCGGCTCTCTTCAACTGTTTTGTTTGTTTTGTTTTTTTGAGACAGGGTATCTCACTGGACCTGGGGCTCACTGATTCAGTTAGACTTGCTAGCCAGTGAGCCCCAGGGAGTCCCAGTCTCTGCTTCCCCAACACTGGGATTACTGATATGCACCGTAACACCCAGCATATCTGAGTTCTGGGATCTGAACACACATTCTTATGCTGGCACAGAAAGCACTTCACTCTCTGAGGCGACTCCCCAGACCCCTTGCCGGCACTCTTGCATTTCTTCGCTCACCAAGGGGCCCCACAGTACAGCTAAACCGAGCTGGGCTGCAGGAGGAGAGCCCACTTGCCCCTGGTGGCACTGCTTACCTGAGCCTGCCACGGTCTGCCAGGAGCATGTGCAGGTAGCGCTCCAGGGAGTGTTCGTTGAGGGCGCAGCGCAGCCAGGCCCGGCCACGGCCCACGTCCGCCGTGATGTGGCGCAGGGAGTAGAAGCGTTGCAGCTCATGCTTGTTGAGGACCTCCTTCACGTAGAACCAGAACACGGGCTCTGGGGAGACAGAGAGCAGTGTGCACTGGTTCTGCGATGTTTGTCCTCTTAGTGCAATGGTCCCTGAGCAGCTTTGTAGACTGAAACAGAGTTACTTCCTTAGCACAGAGAAGGCGGAAAAAAAGAGTACTGAACATAAAAATGACCCCAAAATTTACCATCTAGAGACCCCTATTATCAGGTAATATTTTCAAAAGCCTCCTTCCAGTATTTTTTTCTTTACACAAAATCAACATTTTTGGAAGGCTGAATTAGATCCCCAGAGATAACCATATTCGACTCTTGAATTCATGAATGTTACCTACTACAGCAGAAGGGTCTCTGCAAAGATGGTCAAGGTAGGATCTAGAAGTCAAAGTGTAGCCTGCACAGCCCCTGTGACCCCAACGTAACAGCAAGTATCTTTATGAGGAGGAGGCAGAAAAAGTGAGCCACACAGAGGAGAGTGTGGGACAACCAGGGAAGTAAAGGTTAGAATGATGTGAGGGCTGAAGAGATGGTTTAGCGGATTAAGGCACTTGCCTGCAAAGCCAAAGGACCTAGTTTCAATTCCCCAGGACCCACATAAGCCAGATGCACAAGGTGGTGCATGCATCTGGAGTTCGTTTGCAGTGGCTGGAGGCCCTGACATGCCCATTATCTCTCTCTGTCTGTCTCTCAAATAAATAAACATAAAATTTTTTAAATAAAATAAAGGTTAGAATGATGTGGCCATCCCCAGAGAATGCTGGCAGCCACTGGAAGAAGAAGAAGCTGCCTGCTGCCCTGGGAGCCTCCAACAGAAGCAAGTCGTGTCCTGTCATCACCTTGATGTTAGCCCAGTGAGACTGACCTTGCACTTCTGGTCTCAAGAACTATTTAAAAAAAAAAAAAAAAAAAAAAAAAAGATCTATGTGGCTTAAAAGCCAGGTACAAGGCTGGGAGAGATTGCTCAGTGGTTAAGGCACTTGATTGCAAAGTCTGATGACCTGGGGTTCAGTTCCCGCTACCCACATAAAGCCAGATGCACAAAGGGATGCATGCATCTGGAGCTCATTTGCAGCAGCTGGAGGCCCTGGCATGCCCATTCTCTCTTCCCCTCTCTATGTCTCTCTGCTTGCAAATAAAGTTTTTTTTAGCCGGGCACACGTCTTTAATCCCAGCACTCGGGAGGCAGAGGTAGGAGGATCACTGTGGGGTCAAGGACACCCTGAGACGACATAATGAATTCTAGGCCATCCTGGGCTACAGAGAGACCCACCAGCGGGTGGGAGGGGGGAGTCAGGCACAATGTCATGTGCCCACAGCACTGGCTAATCAAGAACTGAGGCAAGACCACGGCTTCATCACAAGGGTTAAAGGCCAGCCTAGGTAACATACATAGGAGTGGTGGCACACACCTTTAATCCTGGCACTCGGGAGGCAGAGGTAAGAGGATCGCCATGAGTTCAAGGCTACCCTGAGATGACATAGTGAATTCTAGGTCAACCTGGGCTAGAGTGAGACCCTATCTTGAAAAACTAAAAAAAAAAAGACAAAATCATGTAGGAGGCCTGGGCAAGTTTCACCCACTTCTGATGCCTGTTGGTAAGCAGGACAGGTGACCAGAAGATCCGTGCTAAATACAGACTCTCTTTTTTTTTTTTTTTTTTTTTTTTTTTTTTGCAAGGTAGGGTCTCACTCTGGCACTGTTTCCAGGCTGACCTGGAATTAACTATGTAGTCTCAGGGTGGCCTCTGAATGACATAGTGAATTCAGGCGCCTCCTCCTACCTCTGCCTCCCAGTGAAACCCAGGGATTAAAGGCGTTTCTCCACGCCACCACGCCCTTGTGCCTGCTTAAATGCAGACTCTCAATCCCCTTCTGCCTCTGCCTCCATGAAAACGAGCTTGCTCCTGACTGCTCAATATACTCCCAGGAGGGAGCTGAGCCTCTGCTGCCACATCCAACAGCTCACAGGCTTGCAGATCTCTAGAGTGTGAGTGCCACAGAGCCTTTCTTCCAGAAGGGAGCAAATACACCCTGCTCCAACCACTAGCCTCCAAATTAACAAGTTCCCTCCAATACTTAATTCCCTCATCTAGGACCCACGGCATCCTTCCAGCGAGTTCTAAGTGAGGGGAGGCCAGGCTGGAGCAGCAAGGGGCTTCCAGGCCAATGGGCAGGACAAGCAAAGAGATCATTCAATTTAATGATCCTGGCAAGTCACTCAGCCATGCTGGGCCTCACATTCCTGTCCCGTGAGCACAGCACAGAATGGCCGTGGGCTAACTGGAGAAAAAAGGAAGGCAGAGTGGTAAACAGAGTGCCCAGCCCGGGACCACCGACACCCACCTACTGAAGAAGAGGCTGTTCCCTGTCAGCAGCAGCAGCAGCAATGAAATGTGTGTGTGTGCACGTGTGTGTATGTGTGTGTGCGCGCATAGGTACTTGAGGATCCAGCCATCTTTTGGGGTCTTCTAAGCTAAATTTCCCAGGATACATGGCAAAACACAGCTGCCTCAGGTCTGTGTTCTTTGAGTCCTCCCGTGTCAGACGACTCCCTTTTGTAAACTGAGACCACGCAACCACACAGAGCAGCTGTGACCTGCTCTCCGCCTCTCTCAGGCTTGTGTGGCGGTTTCTTCTGAATTGAATATTGCCTTCTAGAAACAGGGAGGGAAGCTCATAGGACTGCCGGGGCTCAGGAAGCTCACGAGATCAGCAAGACTTATGGTTGGAAAGTGGTAGACAGAGGCTACAGAGAGGCGGTTCTCCAGTCCCACAATGCCGCTCCCATGAGTCAGCAGCGGAGCTGGGGTGCGCTTTTTGATGATGCAGGCGTGTTTGAGTCACCCGGCTCCTGGAAGTGACTCCAGTAAAGTCACTGACTCACCAAACTAGATGGGTGGATCATTTTTGTGGTCTGTTCTCCTATCTGGGATGAATAGATGTTTGTTGGTGTATCCCCAGAAAGTCACAAAACACTCAGAAACCAGCATGGAGCGAGGGATGGGAGAGGGAGTGCTGGAGAGATGGCACAATGGCTAAGGTGCTTACTTGCAAAGCCTGATGGCCCAGATTCGATTCCCCAATACTGACATATAGCCAGAATCATAAAGTAGCACATACATTTGGAGTAACTTTGCAGTGACAGGAGGCCCTGATGTGCCCATTCTCATTCTCTCTCCCTCTCTCTCTCTAAATAAATAACTAATTAAAAAAACAAAAAACAGCACAGGGGAACTCTTGCCTTGCAAATAAAATATTTAGCCACTGGGCATGGTTGTACACGTCTTTAATCCCAGTACTTGGGCGGCAGAGGCAGGAGGACCACTGTGTATTCGAGGCCACCCTGAAACTACATAATGAAGTCCAGGTCAGCCTAGGCTAGAGTGAGACCCTACCTCAAAAAACAAACAAACAAAAATGTTTAAAGAAAACTAAAATATTTCTAAAAAGAAACTAGCACAGGGGAACTTGGGGGATGTGATCCTCAGCCAGTGTGTTTGGAAACACTCAACTACCTATATTACCATAACATTTTGGGTCAAGTGACCCAACTTCCTCAAAAAAATAAAGTCACCTCCCTCGTCTGACCTCAAGTTCCCAGGCACACCTTACAGTGTGTTTTCACCTTTCAATTTTGCAAATTGCTTACTGCCATGAATCCTCTAAAGCCTGTCAGGGAGAAACCTGAGGATGGAAGGAATTTTCCCAGCAGGGTCCCACACTTCCACTGCTGGAATTAATGTGCTCTATTTAAAGTGCAGCTCACCTGCCTTTCAAAGCAGGCGGTGGCCATAATTGAATTTGGGAATATACACTGACTGCTTTCAAACATGGATCAGTTCCAGAAGTGTGCCAGGACCTACGCTTCTCAGAATACTTGAAAGCCAATGGCCAACAAGAGCCAAGAAGGGATACCTGAGGGTACTGCTTAATAGCAGGTAATGGATAATACCAGTTTCTAACAAGCCTCAGCTTTTCAATCACAATGCCAGGATTTCATACTTTGGGTGCTATGAGAAAGACAAACCTCAGCTCAAATTCTAGTTCAGGTATTGCATGACCTTGGGTGACTTACTTTGTCCTCAGTGGTTCCCATCTGTGCAATGGGAATAACAGTATTTATCTCTAAGGGGAAATGAGAAAATAAAAACATAAAATGCATATCTAATACAGCCAGTCAATGTCACCCATAATGAACCTAACTGACATATAATGTGTTTGCTGGAAAAGAGCTATTAATTTCAAATTACTAGGCTCAGTCAGTAAAGTGCTTGCTTTGCAAGCATGAAGACCTGAGTTTCATGCACATAAAATGTCAGGGTGTGGTGACATGCCTGAGATCCCAGCAGTAAGGAGCTAGAGACAGGAGGATCCCTGGGGCTTGCTGGCCAGCTAATCTAGCCTAATTGGCAAGCCCCAGGCCAATAAGAAACCCTGTCTCAATGCATATCCTACAACCCCATGGGGAATACCTGTAACTCCACAGAAGAGGTTTCCCCAGTGGAGTGGAGGCAGGGACAAGGGATAAGAGGGAACCAACACACGATGCACCCTTATAAAGGTGCTATGTCTTTAATCCCAGCACTCGGGAGGCAGAGGTAGGAGGATCACCATGAGTTTGAGGCCACCCTGAGACTACATAGTGAATTCCAGGTCAGCCTGGGCTAGAGTGAGACTCTTCCTCAAAAAACCAAAAAAAAAAAAAAAAATTGATTAATTAATTAAATAAATAAAAAGATGTGGATAGTGTTCCTCTGGGTGACACTTGAGGTTTTCCTCTAGCCTTCATGTACACACCTACCTACACACACACGCACACACACACGCACACACACACTTGCATTATATTTGGAGCCAAAGCCCAGGTACAAGGGCGCATGGCCAGCACTCTTGCACCTTTCTTCTGGTAACAGCATCTCTCCCTTGTATGCGTGGAAGCACATTCTATGTGGTTCCTTGTGAAGTTGCACTTAGCACTCTCCTCACCCAGGGACAGCAGGCTGGGTGACCACCAGGCCACATCAGGGGGCACAGCTCCATGACACACCATCCTCCTAACCCTGCTGGAGATGTGTTCATTGGGAGAGTTTTGGTTGGTAGGTTTTAGGGTGTTCAGAGCATTTTTGCACTAATTTTGACCTTTTAGGCAAGCACCTTTTAAAAAATTTTTTAATTTATTTTCAAGCAGAGAGAGAGAGAGAGAGAGAGAGAGAGAGAGAATTGATGCTCCAGGGCCTTCAGCCATTGCAAATGAACTCCAGATGCATGTGATACCTTGGGCCTCTGGCTTTACGTGGGTACTGGGGAATTGAACCCAGGTTGTTAGGCTTTGCAGGCCAGTGCCTTAGCTGCTGAGCCATGAAGATAATCTTGATTGATGAGTGCGTATTTTTGGTCAAAGAGATGATCTCACTGGCTTCACAGTAGTATTGGCCCTGGATCACAGGACAGGCTCCTCCGAAAAACTTCTTCCTGAACCACTGGAAGAGAGGCCTCACTGGAATATAGCCTAGAGCCAAGTTCCAGCCCACCATATCTTTTGTAATAAAAAGTTTGACTAGATTATGGCTACACCCATTGGCTCACTTAGCATCTACCTCTGCCTTCCTGCTTGATGGAAAAGCTGAGTAGTGTGACCCAGAAAGTAGGATGCCTTAAGGAAAGAGTTTTCAGACACCCATCCTAAAAGCAGGACCTCTAATGGCCATGTAACCAGGGGTCACCTGGGGCCATTTTGCCCTATCATGTAAAGAGACCTCCACTTGCAAAGCCCCCAACCCACACTTCAGGGTGATGGAGGACACTGGAGCATGATGGGATACATCTCACCAGTGCAAAGCACTGAGCACGGCCCAACAGGAAACAGACTCCCCAGTTAAGGTCCCTGGGCTCCTTGTAAAACAGAAGGGTGTCTTTATCACATCCCTAGACTGGCCAAGGCGGCCAGCTCAAAGTCTTGGCGGGACCAGAATCTCCAGTCTCTCAACAAGGTCACAGAAGATGATCACATCTCTAGGGATCACAGGCACAGTCAGAGAGAAGCAAGGGTGGGATAAAGCCCATGACATCACCCTTTTCATCAGGCAAGGAAAAGCAATCCCGGAAAACCACAAGGAAACAGGGTAGAGAAAGACTAACCGGCCTGGCTGAATCGGGGTTCCATTACGCCAAAGTAAGAGACTCAGCCAAACATGCAGCAACCAGTGCAAGGTCAAATGCAAGCCACACCTTCCCTCGTCCAGCCTGAGAACTGGGTGGAAAAAGCATCTTTATCTATGAGGCTAATGGGTTCTCCATAAGGTGGGGGGGAGTAGCTTTGTCTCCTGGCCACAAGACCGCCTCCTGGAACTACAGCAGGGGATGGGGTCTAAGAAGGAATCACACACAATAGAAACTCAAGCACAAAGTATGTAAACTAGAGATTTTTTTTTTTTTTTTTTTTTTGAGGTAGGGTCTCACTCTAGCCCAGGCTGACCCAATACTCATTTTATAGTCCCAGGATGGCCTCGAACTTACAATGATCTTCCTACTTCTGCCTCCAGAGTGTGTTGGGATTAAAGGTGTGCACCATCATGCCAGGCTAAACAATTCTTTTTATTTGTTTCTTTGTTTTTTTTTTTTTTTTTTTTCAAGGTAAGGTCACAAGAGCCCAAGAACCTAGCTACACTCAGTGTGTTTTCATCACTAGGGATTGAACCTAGGCTCATGGCAAATGCTGCACCACTGAGCATATCACCAGCCTTTGTTTGGGCTCTTTCTCTTTCTTTCTTTCTTTCTTTCCTTCCTTCTTTCTTTCTTTCTTTTTTTTTTTTTTTTTTTTTTTTTTGTTGTTGTTATTTGGTTTTTCGAGTAGGGTCTTGCTCTAGCTCAGGCTGACCTGGAATTCACTATGTAGTCTCAGGATGGCCTCGAATTCACAGCAATCCTCCAACCTATGCCTCCCAAGGGCTGGGATTGAAAGCACGTGCCACCATGTTCGGCTAACCAGCCTTCTTTTTACTCTTTTTTTTTTTTTTTTTAATGGTTTTTTCGAGGTAGGGTTTCACTCTAGTCCAGGCTGACCTGGAATTAACTATGTAGTCTCAGGGTGGCCTCGAACTCTTGGCGATCCTACTACCTCTGCCTCCCGAGTACTGGGATTAAAGGCGTGCGCCACCACGCCCGGCTCTTACTCTCTATTTTGAGGCATGGTTTCACTAAATTGTCCAGCCTGGCTTCAAGCTCACTCTGCAGCCTAGGCTGGCCTTGAACTTGCCATCCTCCCAAGGAGCAGAGATGAGATGAGGAGCACCAGACCGTCAGGACTGGTTCATGTCCCTTACATGACCACGGACCTATGCCACCCAGCTCCCCACAGTCTAGAGACCCCTGAGTCACACAGCTAGCCGTAAGACTAGCACCCTGGCTCTCCCTGTAAGGCTACCATTCTCTACCACTGAGAACAGCTCCATCACCCCACACACACACACACCCTACCAGTCCACCCTGTCACAGCTCAGTATTTTCTCCACACTGTCGGCAGACATCCTTCCAAGGTCTCTTTCACCAGAAGTAGATTTTCAAGTTCATGACAACAGAGAAACATTAAAAGGGAACTGAAAGTGTCCCAGGGAAGGAAGGGTGACAGAGAAGACTTCCCCTTACAACCAAGAGGATGGGCCCAGGGCTGGCACGTGCAGTTTCCTTCACTGTCAATTTTCTACAGAAATGAAACTGCCACCCAGGGGGATTCGATGAAGCAAAATATAAAGCACCTTGCTTTAAGTTAAGTGTGATCAACCGTTTTCAAAAGTCCCCACCGAAGATCAAGGCAGTCAGTGTCTAACCTGTGAAGAAGTGTACAGAAAGCAGAGGGAGGGGGTTGGCCTCACAGGAAAATGGGTGAATGTCTTGAAGTCATGATTTTTTAAAGATTTTTTAAAATTTTTATTTATTTGAGACAGAGAGAGGAAGAGGGGAGAGAGAGAGAGTGTGTGTGAGAATGGGTGTGCCAGGGCCTCTAGCCACTGCAAACAAACTCCAGATGCATGTGCCACCTAGTGCATCTGGAGAATCGAACCGGGGTCCTTGGGCTTCACAGGCATGTGTCTTAACCGCTAAGCCATCTGTCCAGCCTGAAGTCATGATTTTGACATAGTCCTTTGGTGGTCTCTGTGACACAGATAGCCAGGTGCCCTGCACTCGTCCAAGCTACAAGAACAAGCAAGAATGGACCTGGTCCCTGCCCTTCAGGAGAAAATGACAGTAGGAGGGTCACTCAGAGGCTGCGTGGGAGAAGGACTCGAGACTACTACAGACAGTCCACATGAACTGGACACAGAGCAGATGAATGACTTTGGGAAAGAACTTTTCAATGTCAAGAGAGAATAGATTAAAAACGCAATGAGAGAACACTTCGTGCCCATTAGGGTGACTATTCATTGTTTTAAAAAGGCAAAAGAAAAGTGTGAGTGAGGATATAGAGAAATTAGAAACACAAGATGGTGCAGTGCACGAAGAACAATTCAGTGGCTTCTCAAAATATTCAACACAGGATCACCAGATGATCCAGAAATTCCATTTCTGGAGATATACAGAACTAACTGAAAGCAGGGAAGAACAAATATTTATATAATCTTCTCCTGGCAGCATTGTTCATAACAGTCAACAAGGGGAAGTAACCATATAGTGCTGGAATGTCATTTAGCCTTAAAAAGAAAGGTGAGTGTACTAGAGAATGGGGGAACCTTGAAGACATTGTGGCAAATGAAGCCAGATACAAAAGAACAATATTGAACAAATATTCCACTTACATGAAGTACCTGAGACAAAGTAGAATGGTGGCTGCCCAAGGTTGGGAGTAGAAGGCTGAAATTTAGTAATAGTGCTTACGGGAGGATCAATGGTGGTGAACGCAGGACAACAGTGTGAATGTACTAATGCCACTGAGGTGTGGACTTTAAATGGTTAGGACAGTAATGTTTTTTCCAAATGCAAAATAAATTTTTATTTATGACTTGCACAAACACAAAGAGAGTCATAAGCCTAGATGTAAAATACAAAGCTATCAAAATTCCTGAATAAAACAGAAGAAAACCTTTGTAAGCTTGAGTTAGGCAAAAATTTCTTAGAAATAACAACATAAACCATGATCCTAAAAAACAATAACAATAAATCAGATTTTCTTCAAATATATGCAGTTTGAAAGATGCAACAGAAGGAATGAGAAAAAAAAAACTTTAGCTTCCAATGAAATATTTTCTTTTTTTATTTTTTATTGACAACTTCTTTAATTGAAAACAATATCCCACGGTACTTCCCTCCCTCCCCCCACTTTCCCCTTTGAAACTCTACTCTCCATCATATCCTCTCCCTCTCTCAATCAGTCTCTCTTTAATTTTGATGTCATGATCTTTTCCTCCTATTATGATGGTCTTGTGTAGGTAGTGTCAGGCACTGTGAGGTCATGGATATCCAGACCATTTTGTGTCTGGAGGAGCACATTATAAGGAGTCCTACCCTTCCTTT
This sequence comes from Orientallactaga sibirica, assembly GCA_036365145.1. NCBI lineage: Eukaryota > Metazoa > Chordata > Mammalia > Rodentia > Dipodidae > Orientallactaga > Orientallactaga sibirica. The sequence continues at coordinate 38,005,169 of JAEOAD010000008.1, forward strand.
GGCTCTTACATTCTTACCACCACCTCTTCTGCAAAGGACCCTGAGCCTTGAAAGGTGTGATAGAAATGTTTCAGGGCTGAGTACTCCTCAGGAGAGTAAATTTTATTATGCATTTTATTTCATCACAATTTTTTAAAAGAGATATAAAGAAGCTGGGCATGGCGGCACACGCCTTTAATCCCAGCACTCGGGAGGCACAGGTTGGAGGATTGTCATGAGTTCGAGGCCATCCTGAGACTACATAGTGAATTCCAGGTCAGCCTGGGCTAGAACAAAACCCGACCTTGAAAAAAAAAAAGAGAGAGAGAAAGAGAGTCTAAGTTCAGGCAGTAGGAGTTTGAGGTAGAGCTAAAGGAATGGAAGAGGATAGAGGATAATGGATAGAAAAGAAAAAGAACACTTCCAGACCGGGAGAATTTCAGGGCAGTAGAAACAAGAGTACTGCTCAAAAGATGGCACTAAAGGTGTCAGGCAGTGGTAGAAGGCATGCTTAGCATCTTAGCATACCAAGGCCATAGGTTTGACTGCCAACACACAAGATATCATAAGCTAACCAGGGATTCAGCCACCAAGCCACCAAAAGGTAACGAGTGGCACCAAAGGCCTGTGCCTCAGAGTACCCAGCACTAACGTTCTCACTGCTGACCTGGCAGGAGGCCCCAGGGCGCCAACGCAGCAGCCATGACACAATGGGGATTTATGGGGCTCAGGCCATCATCTGTAAAATGAGGACACTGTCAGTCATCATGCAAAGTCATTTCAGGAACAAAAGCACATAATGAGTGTGAAGGGTCACAGGAAATGCTCTGTGTAAATGGTCAGCAAATACAAAAACCACCACTCCAATTAATCAAAGCGAGCAGCAGCCAACTCATCAAAAAGCAGAAGGATCGGGGTTGGAGTGATGGCTTAGTGGTTAAGGCGTTTGCCTGCAAAGCCAAAGGATCCCGGTTTGATTCTCCAGGACCCACGTAAGCCAGATGTACAAGATGGCGCATGCGTCTGGAGTTCGTTTGCGGTGGCTGGAGGCCCTGGCACACCCATTCTCTCTCTCTTTCTCTGCCTCTTTTATATATATATATATTTTTTTTTTTTATTTTTTTTTTTTAAGCAGAAGGATCAGGAACCTTTTTCCAGGTGAAAGGGCGAATCACACTCCCATTTCGAAAATGTGGTCCTTCTACCATTTTTACTTTCACAGGTCTGGCTTTTCCCTGTTGTTTCAGTTCAAAATGTTTTGAGTCTAAGTTCAGGCAGTAGGAGTTTGAGGTAGAGCTAAAGGAATGGAAGAGGATAGAGGATAATGGATAGAAAAGAAAAAGAACACTTCCAGACCGGGAGAATTTCAGGGCAGTAGAAACAAGAGTACTGCTCAAAAGATGGCACTAAAGGTGTCAGGCAGTGGTAGAAGGCATGCTTAGCATCTTAGCATACCAAGGCCATAGGTTTGACTGCCAACACACAAGATATCATAAGCTAACCAGGGATTCAGCCACCAAGCCACCAAAAGGTAACGAGTGGCACCAAAGGCCTGTGCCTCAGAGTACCCAGCACTAACGTTCTCACTGCTGACCTGGCAGGAGGCCCCAGGGCGCCAACGCAGCATCCATGACACAATGGGGATTTATGGGGCTCAGGCCATCATCTGTAAAATGAGGACACTGTCAGTCATCATGCAAAGTCATTTTAGGAACAAAAGCACATAATGAGCGTGAGGGGTCACAGGAAATGCTCTGTGTAAATGGTCAGCAAATACAAAAACCACCACTCCAATTAATCAAAGCGAGCAGCAGCCAACTCATCAAAAAGCAGAAGGATCGGGGTTGGAGTGATGGCTTAGTGGTTAAGGTGTTTGCCTGCAAAGCCAAAGGATCCCGGTTTGATTCTCCAGGACCCACGTAAGCCAGATGTACAAGATGGCGCATGCGTCTGGAGTTCGTTTGCGGTGGCTGGAGGCCCTGGCACACCCATTCTCTCTCTCTTTCTCTGCCTCTTTTATATATATATATATATATTTTTTTTTTTTTTAAGCAGAAGGATCAGGAACCTTTTTCCAGGTGAAAGGGCAAATCACACTCCCATTTCGAAAATGTGGTCCTTCTACCATTTTTACTTTCACAGGTCTGGCTTTTCCCTGTTGTTTCAGTTCAAAATGTTTTTGGATGCCAGTAAAAGGAGGAAGAGCCAACTCAGAATGGCTGGCCTTAAAAAGCATCCAAGGGAAGCCAGGCGTGGTGGCACATGCCTTTAATCCCAGCACTCAGGAGGCAGAGGTAGGAGGATCTCCATGAGTTCGAGGCCACCCTGAAACTACATAGTGAATTCCAGGTCAGCCTGAGCTAGAGTGAGACCCTGCCTCGAAAAATAAAACAACAACAAAAAAAAGGCCTTTGATTAAAGAAGTTGTCAAAAAAAAAAAGCCTTTGATAAAATTCCACACATGCTTATGATAAAAACCCTTAGCAACCAGTTATAGATGGGAACTCTCCTGATCTGATATATATAGAGAAAGTTGGAAGTGATGGTAATTCCAGCTCTCAGGTGGTAGAAACAGGAGGATCATAAGTTCAAAACCAGCCTGGGCTACAGAATAAGTCCAGGCCAGCCTGGAGTCCCTGCCTTAAAATAAAAACAAACCACTGGGGAGACTCAAAACTCACTGAAGAGCTGAGGAGAAGTGACAGTGGAGTGTTCAGCACTGAGACATGTCTATCACACTCTCCAAGGCTTAGTGACCTTGCAGAAGAGGAGGCAGAAAGAATATAAGAGCCAAAGGAAGGGGAGGGCTGTTTTGCAAGCCTGTCTTCCAGACACAAAGTGGCCGTAGTTGATGCTGCTACACAAGACCAATGATGACATCAAAACAGAAGAGAGACTAGCTACAAAGAAGAAGGGATTTAGTGGAGGGGGACAGGAGATAGGGGAACAGGGAGTACTGAGAGAGCGGATTATGATCATGGTATATTCCCTATGGATGAAGGTTGTCAATAAAAAAAAGTTAAAAGGGGGCCTGGAGAGATGGTTTAGTGGTTAAGTGCTTGCCTATGAAGCCTAAGGACCCAGGTTCAAGGCTTGATTCCCCAGGACCCACGTAAGCCAGATGCACAAGGTGGCACATGTATCTGGAGTTCATTTGCAGTGGCTGGAGGCCCTGGGGTGCCCATTCTCTATCTACCTCTTTCTCTCTCTATCACTTTCAAATGAATAAATAAAAGTCAAAAAAAGAAAGAGAGGGAGGGAAGGAAGGAAGAGGTTATAAGTAGAAATTGAAAAAAAAATTCTACAAACTATAAAAAAACATTTTAAATACAAAAAAAAATTCTACAAAGTATTAAAATTAATTGATGACCTTAGTAAGGTTGTTGGATATATGACCAATAAATGCAAAGCAAGTGCATCTCTATACACCAACAAAGCATTAAAAATATTTGAGGGGAAAAAAACAAAAATAATTAAATAAATAAATTTTTTAAAAAATATTTGAGGGGAGAGTGAAGCAGGGCCTCACTCTAGTCCAGGCTGATCTGGAACTCACTCTGTAGTCCAGGCTGGCACTGAACTCATGGTGATCCTACAACTTCAGCCTCCCTAGTGCTGGGACTAAAGGTGTGTGCCATCACACCTGGCATGGAAATTAGTTTGTGGATGATATGTGTGAGGAGGCCAAGGTGTTGTTGATGCTCTTTAGTTATGGTTATCTAATCAATTGACTGGTGTTTATTGACTGTCCCTCAACGCTAAAACATCACTTTGGTAACAAATCAAGTGTCTATATATTTTTTGTTTTTTGGGTTTTTTTTATATTGCCTTCTATTTCATTAGTCTTACTCTTATGCCAATAGCACCTTGTCCCCAATACTGTATTTACAATATTTTTTTAATATGCCTGTGTGTGAGTGTGTGCATGCATGCGTGTGTGTGTGCGTGTGTGTGTGTGTGTGTGTGTGTGTGTGTGTTGTACATATGGAAGACTGAGGTAGAAAGATTGCCATGAGTTTGAAGCCAGTCTGGGGTTACAAAGTAAGTTCCAGGTCAGCCTGGGCTAGAGTGAGACCCTGTCTCAAAAATAAATAAATAAATAAATAAATAAATAAATAAATAAATAAATAAATTCCAGGTAAAACAAAAGATCACCAGAACTCCTTTTTGTTTGTTTGTTTGGTGGTTGGTTTGGTTTGGTTTTGCAAGGTAGTGTCTCACTCTGGCCCAGGCTAACCCAGAATTCACTATGTATTCTCAGGGTAGCCTCGAACTCACAGTGATCCTCCTACCTCTGCCTCCCAAGTGCTGGGATTAAAGGCATGTGCCACCATGCCCAGCTTCCTTTTTTTTTTTTTTTTTTTTTTTTTAGAGAGATAGAAAGAGAGGGAGGGAGAGAGAGAGAATTGGCACACCAGGGCTCAGCCACTGTAAATGAACTCCAGATGCTTGCATCACCTAGTGAGTATGTGCTACCTTGCGCTTGCCTCACCTTTGTGTGGGGTATTGTACCGACGAGCTTCAGTACCTTCATCAAAGGTTGGGTTAAACATGCATCCTTGCCCTTGTTCAGCACCACAGGAAAGGTGACAATGACACTCTGTCAAGTGAATTGTCACAAACTTAACATGATCAAAAATGTATTTCCTTCATCCTGTAACATGATCTCAAAGGGACTGAAGGAAAATATCCTATGTGGGAACAAGATGCTTTTTCCTCTGGATTCTGACAATGAGGAAAAGGCAGCATTGTACACAATGGATGGCAATCAACACCACCTCAGGCTTTGGGGGTGACAGAGGGGGTGGAGACCGGGATGAACAGAAACACATCTGCCCATCCACAGAGGTCAGCAGAACCCAGCTTCAGCCAAAGTCACCAGTGCAAATGGGGCGTAAGCCTCAGCAGGCTAAAGTTTGAGGATAGCTACAAACCCCTGTTTCAACATGAAATTCTATAATTGTTTTAAAGCTTTATTCTTTCATTTATTTTTATTTATTTGAGAGAGAGAGAAAGAGGGAGATAGAAAGAGAATGGGTATACCAGGGCCTCTAGTCACTGCAAATGAACTCCAGACACATATGCCACCTTGAACATATGGCTTACATGGGCACTGGAGAATCAAACCTGAGTTCCACAAAGCCATCTCTCCAGCCCATAAATTCTATAATTTTTAAATGTTGGCAACTTTAAAAAAAAAAAATCTGAAGAACTCAAGAAGTTGAGGTAGGAGGAGGGCCATGAGTTGGAGGCCAGGCTGAGGCTACAGAGTGAGTTCCAGAACAGCCAGGGCTGGAATAAAACCCTGACTCAAACAAAAAAATGACTTAAGCACACAGTCCTCCCTGTACCCTAGCCCCAGAGACTAAATGCAGGCATGCGGCATGACCTACTTACTGTGATTGTCAGCATTTTGTTCAGTCAGTACTTGGAGGTTGAACTTCTCTGTTTTCAAATGGTAATGCATTTTTGTTTGTTTTGTTTTTGTGGTGCTGGGGATTGAAGCTAGGGCCTCAAGCATTCTAGGCTGGTGTTCTACCACGGAGCTGTGTCCCAGCCTCAAAAGGCAATCACTTTTCCTTTTGCTAACTGGACCATTGCATCTGTGGAGGAGCAATGACCGGCCCGGCCTGCTGGCAGCAAAGCGGGGTCTGTGAAGGTCAGGAATTTGAAGTCAACCTGACTTGACTGGAATCCTCAGCTCTGCCTCTGCCAGCGGTATGAACTCAGACAGATTATGAACTCATTGGAGATCCAGTTTTATCATCTGAAATAATAAGGACACGATCGCCTGCCCTGAAGTTGCTGCCATGTTAGCAGCTGACACACCCATGCTGATAGCCCTGTAGCTGGGTCTAGAACTTTCCTCAGCAAGCCCACACTACCCTCTGTGAGCAGGTCCTGCGATGTTTCATCTTACCTACAAGGAAACAGACACTCAGAGCGGAGCTCCAGTTTGACAAGTCACCCAGTGGTATGTATCCTGCTGCCAGCCTCTTACCAGGGTCTCAACCACAATGCTACATCAAGTCCCCAGACTGGCAGCCAGCGGGGGGTGGGGGGATGGGGCTCATTTCTATGCAATCCTTTGCTCTGGATTTTATGTCTTCATTCTGTCCCAAAGGCCTGCTTGAAAAGCTCTAAGAACCACCACAAGAAGTCACACACTTGATCGTGGTTGATAAGCCAAGACCCTCCTCCCTCGGGAGGACTTTAATCACTCACTGCAAGCAGAAAGGTCTTAATCTTAGCCAAGATGATCTAGCATCTTGGGAATGGTTAATTAACACAGCGACAGTGACAACAACGAAGCCCTTGGCAGCCACCCAAGGGCTAAGCGGCTCCACTCTGTTCCATTCCCTGCTTCTAATTGGCACAGGCGGCCCAGCACATCCCATTCGGAAGAATACAGCCAGAGCCTCTGCCCGCTGCCCATCAGCTCTTCAAAGTGGAGGTGGAGGTGGAAAAGGCGTATGAAGCCGCTGACAGGTCGGAGAACTCAGCACTGGGAAGACGAATGCATGGGGGCTTTCCTGATACTATGGGGACCACGGAACAGGGACAAAGATTCTAGCCTGCACAGAGACAGGAAGTGCAGTTCTTCAAGACCCAGAGGTCAGAGCTTTAGGGTGCTGGGGAGGGCACGTACCAGCTACTGTTCCGGGGCTAGGGAGATGGCTCAGTGGTTAAAGGCACTTGTTGGAAAGAAGGTGGTCACTGCACAACATCCCCTCAGGGACCAAGTTCTCACTCTGTCACTGAAAACACTTAGACTCAGAGGGAGTTTCTCAAGATCACAGGTACCCCGAAGCAAGCTTGCCTCTGAGACCAGAAGTTGCCCTCACATGATAGAAGCCAACACCGGGCTTCTTCCACAATAGTTCCTTGAATTCAACCGTGCCACCCCCACCCAACTGGTCAGGATAGAAACAAGAAGAAAAGGAGGGCTGGAGAGATGGCTTAGAGGTTAAGGCATTTGCCTGCGAAGCCTAAGTATCCTGGTTCGATTCTCCAGGTCCCACATAAGTCAGGTGCACATGGCGGCACATGAACCTGGAGTTCGTTTGCAGTGGCTAGAGGCCCTGGCATGCCCATTCTCCTCTCTCGCTCTCTCTCTCTGTCTCAAATAAATAAATAATTTTTTTAAAAGAAGAAGAAGAAAAGGAGACCCAGGAAGACTAGGGGCTCTGGGAAAGCTCACCAGGCAGTCCCAACACTAAAGTGCCCCCGTGTGAAGGTTCAGAGAGAAGCCGCTGGGACCACTGTCAACCACTGAGGCTGACATCCACAGTGGCCAGCAAGGTGGGCAGTGAGACCTACGGGACTGACAGCCGGATGCCGGCCTTCCTCTGACCTGGCCCTGCCTTAGCTGGGCTTTTAGAAGCAGACCCAGGAGCCCTGAAGAAAATTCAACACAATGATCCCCTGGAAGCAGCTTCTTGACCCCAAAGGAATTGCATCCATTTCTGAAAAGAAGAATCAAAGATTTGCTGAAGGACTGAGAGAAAAAGAAGGAACCAGGTCTGATAGCATGTGCCTGTAATCCCAGCACTGGGGAAACCAAGGCAGCGGGATCACAAGTTCAAAGACTGCGGAGGCTACATAGGGAAACCCTGCCGCAAAATATAAAAACAAGTAAAGGAAGTGAAAAGGAAAAGAAAAAAGAAAGAGATACAGCAGCCTTCAAGGACAGGCCAAAGAGGCACTCCGGATGTTCACAAAATACCTCCACCTGACATGGCAGCTCTGAGTGTCTGCTGCGAAGGAAGAGAGTTAGCAAAAGAAAACACAGTTTTCTCACAGGAACACTTGCATTAATTAGTCCAGGGACAAGAAAGATCCAGGACCTGGAGGTGGTAGCAGGGTGGCCAAAAATTTATCCTTTGAAATGTGGGGGAGGGAAAAGGAGACCCCAGGCCATGACATCGTTCCATGATATGATGAACTTCCAAGTTCAGGACCAGAGCAGATCACAATGAAGCTTCGCCGGGCGTGGTGGCGCACGCCTTTAATCCCAGCACTAGGGAGGCAGAGGTAGGAGGATCGCCGTGAGTTCAAGGCCACCCTGAGATTGCATAGTTAATTCAAGGTCAGCCTGGGCCAGAGTGAGACCCTACCTCGAAAAACCAAAAAACAAAACAAAAAAAAAAAAAAACAATGAAGCTTCGTCATCTGCACTGTGAGGCAGTCAGGGATCCTCCTGTGCCTGAGGTGTGACGAGAACGGAAGCGGCTGATGAACATGGAAGGCCATCAAAGGCTCACACCGTGCACCAAGTGGCTCCAGGTGCTGTAATTACTCTCATTTTCTCTGTCACTGGGGACTTTCTTTACAACACTGAACTGGATAGTGGCAGAGCTCAGGGCTCACAGACCTGCTGAAGACAATTATGTAGCGCCAAGCTATCCTCATGCATAAAATTAAAACATGATTCACGTCCCAGAAAATGCCGCACCACATTGGTGAAATAAGCCCGCGGCTGGAGGCCGCTGAACCCAGAGGAATTGGGAGCATGCGGCTCTGACAATTCTGCACAAAGGGTGACATCATTTAAATTAAGATGCCAGACAGGACCATTTTTTTTACTATAATTAAGACAGGAATTTCTGTATACACAAGCACACAGCTCAGCCCCACACTGAGTGCCTTGCCCACCACCGAAAAATAAGTAAACATGCCATCAAGGAAAAGACGGGGCGCCTCCCAGCATCGCACTACCTGTCTCGGTTTTGCTGGCGAAACCTGCCGCCTGTTTGATGGCCGCCGCCGTGAGCGCTAGTCCCCGACTCCTCTTCATACCATGCTGCAGGACAGCTTCGAACTGGGCACACAGACAGGTCACCCTGCGGGAGAACCAGGGACTCATCAGCCCACCCTGGGATGCAAGTGGCAACAGGGTGGCCCCAGCATCTTCAGGGTGTCGCAGGTGAGTCGCCAGGAGCAAATCCTGGGACACACCTGGACTTGACATGCAGAGGTTAGGAAACTGACCTGGGCCATTCTACATTCATTTTACATAAATCAGGGATATCCCAAGGCCTCACCATATTCCTCGGTAACAATGTAGGAATGGGGAAAGCGCATGGGAGCCAGGCAGAGAATGGGAAAACCGATTAAAAACACATCAGTTTCTATGGGGAAGGGCCAGGGGCTCACCATAACCAATTCATAAGTTTCAACTCTTAATTCATATCACATCCAGTCTAAGCAGCAAGATTACATTTTCAGAGAATGAATTCACTAGCCTGCCAAATTGGAAACATTGTGTAATTTCACGGCCTGTTACGTACACTAAAAATAATATGAATTCTGATTCTTGTTCTTTATTTTGTTATGAGAGATTACATCGTGAGCTCAGATCCAGAGTTGATGGAATTTTCAATTACGTTACAACTGCTGTGCATTTAATTGAATTTATTTTTCAATAACCAAAAAAGCAGGAGATTCAGGAACACATCTGTGGAGAGATGAGGTCACAGCTACCACCGTGGATTCTCAGCATCCTCCCAGGCCTCCAGAGCCCTCTGTTCACCACCAATGCTAAGAAACCCAGCAGCACATCTCCCACGTGCCAGGCCCTGCTCTGGACTCTGGGGAGACAAAGGTGAGACACACATGAGTGAGACACAGGCCTTCCTGCTTTTGTGCTGTTCCAGCAGGGGGAGAAAAATGGGTAACCAGACCTTGTCAGTTCATTAGAACTTTGAAGAAAATCAACCAGGATGATGTGGTGGGTGGAGATGGGGCAAGATCAGATTTACGTCCTGTGGCCTGACTGGAGAAAGCCTTGGCGTTAAGACCTCAGCACCACAAAAGGCAGCAGATTAAACAAAGAGGTCCAATGCAAAGGCCCTCAGGCCACCACCATCTGGGTCAACTTCTAATCACAAGAGGTCCTGGCTCCACCCATCGCCACCCCTGTAGTAATGATAGTCCAGCTGTTGGTCACACTGTGGGTGGTGACTTGCTTTCATACCTATTATTTCACTAGCTCCTCCCATCAACATTTTGATATCTGGTAAGGCAGGTTCCATCACCTCCATTTTACATTTGAAGAAACTGAGATCAGAGACATTCACATGACCTGAACGTAATGCGTAACAAGTAGTAACTTTTGAACTAAGCCCACCTCCCTGCTGAGCCACTACACCCATGCCACCAACACAAACAGCCTCTGCTCTAAGAGCACGTGGCTCACTCCCATACTCAACCTTCTAGCTGGGTGTAGCAGGCAGCTCTAACACAACATCAGCTTTGCGCTGAAGTCTTTGCCCGTGACAGACATCACTAATCCATCCCAGCACGGGAAGCTATACTGACTAGTGCTGAATTAGCCTCTAGTTTCTACCTCCTAGCCTGTCTTTCCTGGGCCCCCTGTACCTAGCTTGGGCCTGGTACCCAGCATGTGCTTCACACATGCCTTTCCAATGGGTGAGAAGCAGGGGACCCAGAAGTGACCCCCACACACACACACACTGAAACAAGCCACTTAGAGGAGTAGATGTAACTCTTAAATACGAGCTGTGCACTGACGACGACCTCTCATAGCCACATGGGCATCTATTTGAGAGCTGCCACTGCCACCAAAATTACGTGACTTCTCAGTAACCAGATACGGAGTGAGCCCAGGGCCCCGTCTCAAAAAACAACTCTGGACTGTGCTTAGATTCCTGTGTCATTAACCACCACCTAGCACTTGAAGCGGGTCTCTGCAAATACAGCCATCCCTTTAACCATCTCTGGCAGTTCGCGTGGCTCCAAAGCACAGGTCAGTAACTGCCCAGCCAGATCCAGATAAAACCAGGTTCCTAAGGGGAAAGGAATGCAGACAAGCCGGTGAGCAGCTCTGCTCAGTCCCTGAAGTTGGGGTTGCAGCATCAGCTCGGCCTCCCCAGTGCACACAGGTTGAACTCACAACACAGCAGAAACATCCAGGTGGGTGCCACTCTTATAATTAGCTCATGGGTACACCTTACTAAATAAATGGGCATCGCATGCTTGTGTCCTCTTTGCACCTCTCTGTTTGACCTGGGCTTGTATTTACTGCTCATCTTTCTCAAGTGTCCCTCCTTCAGGAAGCATGCCAGGGTGTTCCCTGGCGCTGAGCTTCTTTCTAAGGCCAGTTTCCCCGCCCCCTCCCCCCATGCTCTGGGTCAAGGATCTGACTTCCACAGGCTCACTTCCTGCTACCTGTGAGCTGCTCCTGCACTATGGAGAATGTGACCCACATGGCCTTTCCCTTTGGAGAATGGAGATTGTGGACTTGACGCAGAGTTTGGTAAGAGAGGCATCTCAGGAGAGCTGATACGATTTGTAGTTCAAATCCAGGTCAGAAACCAGGAGGACCACGCACACATACACACACACACACACACACACACACACACACACACCAGCCTGTCCTGTAGCTTGTGGTGAGCACAAATGTCTGAAAACTGAGTTGTGGGAATAGTTGCACAACTCAAAAGAGTTACCCAAATCCAGGTCTCTGAAGCTAAGCATATAGCTCTGTGGGTAGAGGGCTTGCCTCCCATGCACAAAGTCCAGGGTTCAAATCCCCAGCACCACATGAACCAAGATGGTGCTACATCCCTGTAATCTCAGCACTCAGGAGGTAGAGGCAGGTGGATTAGTTCAAAATCATCCTTGGCTACATGAGACCCTGTTCCAAAAAAGAAAGTCAATGAATTAAGTACTACAAGGGCTAGATGTTTACAGTAAATAAATTAAATCTCAATAAAGTTGTTTAAAAGAAAATTTTCCAGGCTGGAGAGATGGCTCAGCAGTTAAGGTGTTTGCCTGTAAAGCCTAAGGACCCAGATTGGATTGCCCAGTACCCATGTAAAGCCTGATGTACAAGGTGACACATATGTCTGGAGTTTGTTTGCAGTGACTAGAGGCCCTGGCATACCCAATCGCTCTCTCTTTCTCTCTTCCTCTCTCTCTCTTTCTAGTAAATAAATAAAATATTTAGGAAAAAAAAGAAAGAAAAGTTTCCCTGGAAGTATTTGGGAAAAGCTTGGTGAAGGAATAAGGGAATGGTGAATAGAAAAAGAAATTGCATCTTTCTCAACTCCATCTTTGTGTTAGCCACATCTGGCCCACAGATCAGTCACCAACATGCAGCTCTTTGTACTTGCCCAGGAGCTACATATCCTCGAGGTGACCAGCCAGGAGCAGTCACCCAGATCAAGGCTCATGTGGCCTCTCTGGAGGGCATCTACCCGGAAGATCAAGTCACGCTCCTGGCAGGCACACCACTGGAGGATGAGGCCATGCTAGCCCAGTGTGGGGTGGAGGCCTTGAGCACTCTGGAAGTAGCTGGGAGGTAGTCTATGGTTACCTAGCCCATGCTGGAAAAGTGAGAGGTCAAACTGAAACTCACTCTGTAGCCCAGGCTGGCCTTGAACTCACGATGATCCTCTTACATCAGCCTACGTAGTGCTGGGATACTGGACATGAGCCACTATGCCTTACGATGCATTTATGTTTTATAAATTAAGTCTATAAAAAGGGTCACACATTTTGCCCTCAAACTTTACTAGCAAAAATCAAGCCTAGCTACAATCTAAAATCAGGTAATGATTCAATCTCATTTACACTAGCGGAAAGACAGGAACTGCCTCAATACTTCGTACTGGGGGAACTGGCTCGGTGACCATAGCACAGGCTATAAGCAAATGCTACTGAGTCCTCGATACGTTCTCCAGAGCTCATATTAAGTGAACATGTTAAGTGAGACACGAACACCAAGCCAGGCATGGAACTATCAAGTATATTCAGTGATGCTAACACATGCCCACAGCTTCTCAAGGGAATCGTGGGAACCCGTGAAGAGCCACTACTCGTCAGGCTTTCCTTGCTGTCACACTTCCCTGATCTTAGCTCATTTTCTAAAATGAGCATTGAGAAAATATCTGTGCCCCAAGAACCGGAAGTACTGCTGCCCAGAGCTAGAGGTAACGCACGAGCAAGGTCAGACACAGGAAGGCGGCTGGGGCTTGCTGGGCAGCCAGTCTAGCTGAACAATGTTGAGCTCCAGGCTCAGGAAACAAGGTGGAAGAGTGATAGAGGAGGACACCTGACTTCCTCCTCTGGCCTCTGCACGTGTGTGCGTCCATGCATACGCATATGCCCTGACTCGTGCATGTGCTACATGTACGCACATACCAGTCATACCACACCACACGCATACTACACCACATGTACAAAAAAGAAAACTGAACTCACCTACAAACAGTGGAAATCTTAAAAGACAATCCAAAGGACCACAGGCACAATCTAACATTGAGGAAGTTCTCTAAAAGAATAAAAACCAGAAGCTGGCAGGTAGATAAGCAGGTGTATAGGTTAAAGAGGGAAAGTTTCAACATGTTAATACACTAGATACCACCGATTGAATTAACAAGGATGGCAAGCAGATTTAACGATATCATTCAGGGGCTGGGGAGATGGCTTAGCAGTTAGGTCCCACGTAAGCCAGATGCACATGGTGGCGCATGCGTCTGGAGTTCATTTGCAGCAGCTGGAGGCTTTGGCATGCCCATTCTCACTCTCTCTCCCTCTCTGTCTCTAATAAATAAATAAAAATCTTTAAAAAAAATAGAAGACTAGAGAGGTGGGACACGACTTTAATCCCAGCACTTGGGAGGCAGAGGTAGGAGGATCACCGTGAGTTTGAGGCCAGCCTGCGACTACAGACTGAGTTCCAGGTCAGCCTGGGCTAGAGTGAGACCCTACCTGGAAAAAAAGGAAAAGAAAAGGAAAGGAAAGAAAAAAGAAAAAAGAAAAATACATAAGCCTGGCAACAGTGCAGGCACCCAGGCAGTGGTTTTCAGGTAGGGTGTGAAGGCTGAGGAAGCAAACAGGTTGGCCCCTCTGTCCTCCAGACCCCACCTGTATCCTGTGCATGGAAATCAGACTGTATCAGCCTCCTTCCTCTCCTTACTGCACCATGCTATGCATACATAGTACACAGTATGATTTTTAGGGTGAACACACATGAGTGTTTTTATGTTAACCATCTTCATGTGCCAAGAACAACACACAAGCAGCCCATCAACCTTGGCTTTCTCTGGCAGCACCACCATGCTGATCCCAGAAGAGACAGCACTTTGGAACTCCACCGCAAGTCAGCCACTGGCTCAGGATGGTACACTGAAGTGACATCGTTGTAAAACACAGCACGCAGATGACCTAATAGACAAGAGTGTAACCGCTTCCCTGGGACAGCAGACACATGCATGACAATGTCTTTGCCTCTTCCTGACACCTTCACACTGGTTGTCTCAGGAATGATCCAGAACTCTCATTCCTCCATTTCACCACCGATGACCCTACAGTCACCCCACACCACTGAATTGTTAGTACAGGCCACCACAACTGCCAACACAACTTATGCAACCAGTTTCAGCTTTGCATCCTGAGGACAGCCACCTCTTGTGCTGTCTGCAGTGCCCTCCAGATAAGCATCTACTGGGCAGAAGAATTAGTGAGCAATCACCTGGTCTTTCATTTCTAGCAACTTCCAAGAAAGGCAGGTTTAGATAGGCATAGGAGGAAAATACGTTGAGTTCAGAAAGTTCTTACTGGGCGTCTCAAGCAAGCACCATTGACCCTCACAAGTAGGCACACTTATTATTCTCTGATCTTCCACATTGCAAGAGTGACTCCAAAGTCACACAGCTGGTAGTTGGTGACTTGTGCCCAAGGGGAGCCTGCAGCGATGTCTGTCTGACAGTAAAGCTCACGCTGCATGTTCACCTCCTCGCCCATGGCCAGAAGGACGGGGAAGATGGTGAAGAGAGTGTGGCTACCCCTGCTTATTATGCACCACACCCAGCTCTTTCTAAGCAGCCATCAATACACCCAAGGTATTGCTTAGTTAATTCCAAATATGCAGATGTGCTTACATATGTTCAACATCCTGAAGCTCCACATTTTTTTTTTCAAGGTAGGGTTTCACTGTAGCTCAGGCTGACCTGGAATTCACTCTGTAGTCTCAGGGTGGCCTCGAACTCATGGCGATCCTCCTACCTCTGCCTCCCGAGTGCTGGGATTAAAGGCGTGCGCCAGCACGCCCGGCTTTAAAATAGCTTTTTTTTTTTTTTTTTTTTTTTTTTGGTTTTGCAAGGTAGGGTCTCACTCTGGTCCAGGCTGACCTGGAATTAACTATGTAGTCTCAGGGTGGCCTTGAACTCATGGTGATCCTCCTACCTCTGCCTCCCGAGTGCTGGGATTAAAGGCGTGTGCCACCACGCCCGGCAGCTTTTTTTTTTTATACCTTGTTCTGGCACATGCCTGTAATCCTGGGCTAAGGCAAGGGGGTCATGAGTTCTGGACTAGACTGGGTTACAAAGTGAGTACAAGGCTAGTCCTCTGGGCTAGGGATATGACTCAATGATAGTGATGCTTGACCTGTGTAAGGCCCTGGGTTCCATTCCTAGTAACACACGCACTTCAAACAAAAGTTTGATTCAGTCAAGACAGAAGATAAAAACATTTAGGGCTGATGGTGTAGTTCTATGGTGGGACACTTACCTAGCTTGCATGAAGCTCTGGATTCCATCCTCAGAACCAAAAAAAAAAAAAAAAACAAAAATGTTTTTAATGTGGACCATCTCCAGTGGAGCCACAAAGTGGAACTAAAGTGCCTGGAGCAGAGGAGATGACAAATGACAAAACCAGGAGTTTTTGCCAGAAAACGGGAGTTGCCAGAAAACGGGAGTTAGAATACCAGTCAACACTTTAAACTAAAAAAGAGGCTGGAAAGAAACGCATGACACATGGCAGATAAAGCCACATGAGGAGCAGCACATGGAGACGTTTAAAGGAGGAAACTGTCTCTAAAGAGCTGTTCTGTTCCCTGGGCCTGTTTCCAGTGAGCTAAGAACAGCATTAGGGGTGGCAAACAGTTGGGTTTGTGTTCAGCTTCCTGAAGAGCATTCTCTTCACCTTTTCCTAACTCAACAGGTAAAGAAAAAAACCACACAGGAAGTCCTTCTTTCCCTGGCCGGCCTTGGGAGAAGAAAACCGCCCGTTGCCTTCTTCTGGCTCCATCACCTGAAAGGCCATCAAGTATCTGTAACTTCCACATGTCCTGAAACAAAGATCTGAGCCAGCACATCGTGTGGTGACTGTCCACAAGTGCCAAGAGCTTCAC
The DNA here is from genome assembly GCA_036365145.1 of Orientallactaga sibirica. Classification (NCBI taxonomy): domain Eukaryota; kingdom Metazoa; phylum Chordata; class Mammalia; order Rodentia; family Dipodidae; genus Orientallactaga; species Orientallactaga sibirica. The sequence continues at coordinate 38,021,310 of JAEOAD010000008.1, forward strand.
GCACAACTAGAATGACAAGCATGAAAGCTAACGCTTATAAAAGCTGACTAGGTCCTGCGCTATGGGCTACACAAGAGCCCACCTGCTACTTTATGCCAAGAATAGTCTAAACAGCACACCCACTTTACAGATGAAGAAACTGAGGCACAAGAAAGTCCAAAATTTGCTCAAAATCACAACATCACTTGGAATAGTCATATCTGGCTGCAGTTTCTGCAGTTAAATCCAGGCTGTCTTTACTGCCCCTCAGCTTTCATTGCTATTCATAACTGTAAGGGGAAACATCCCAACTCTGTTCTGTAATTCTGCATGCCTCCATGCAGACAATGCCTCCATGGAACAGTAACGCATATGTAACCTCTAAGGTAACTTCCAGGGCCTGCTAAGTTCTTGGGCCATTATGTCTAGAAGGCAAAATAACACCAAGCTATTCTGAAGTCTCACCCTGGGCCAGTGTGACTGGCAGAATATGGAATGGTTTTAATACGCCACAAGAATGAGTCTTTGTTCTTAGGGGGAAACAGCTAGAAAAGCAGCGGCCGCAGCAGCAACCTCTGGGAGAAGCTGGAGTGGCAGAGCCTGGTGGTGGTCACAGCTTCCTGCTGGGATTCTTGGGGACATGTCTGAAGGGAAGAGTAAGCCCTGTCTATCTGCTACTTCCCCTAAATGCGGTCTCACCCTTCAGGAGGACGCCAGATCTTGCTGTGTCAGCCTCACAGGACCAAACAAACCACAAGTCTCCCATTCTATGCCCCCACTCCCAGCAGAACACTGTGTCTCATGGAGGCCCAAACCCAACAGCAGCTGCGGTCCTGCAGGCACTGTCTCCCAGCCACTTCCTTGACAACTGAGACGATGACAAGGGATCATGTCTTCAAGCTTGGTTCATTTCACTCAAATACACCTGTTTGTTTGGTGTTTTTAAAGGAAGACCTCAAGCTGGAGAGATGGCTCAGGGCTAAGCCATTTTTTGCCTGCAAAGCCTAATGACCAGAGTTTGTTCCCCAAGTACCCACATAAAGCCAGATGCACAGTGGCGCATGCATCTGGAATTCATTTGCAGTGGCTGGAGGCCATGCCCATTCTCTCTCTCTCTCTCTCTCTCTCTCTCTCTCTTCTATCTCTCTCTCTCTCTCTCTCTGTTTGCAAATGATTTTTTTTTTTTTTTGATTTTTGGTTTTTCGAGGTAGAGTTTCACACTAGCCCAGGCTGACCTGGAATTAACTATGTAGTCTCAGGGTGGCCTCAAACTCACGGCAATCCTCCTACCTCTGCCTCCCAAGTGGTGGGATTAAAGGCATGTGCCACCATGCCTGGCTGCAAATAAATATTTTTTTTACAAAAAAAGAAAAACCGATCCACAAGCTTGGCTTTAGCTGGGCATGGTAGCACAAACACTCAGGAAGCTGAGACAGAGGAAAAAATGGAAAACCCCTACTGCTTGTGGCCAGTGTCCTGTGACATATACAGAGTGCCCCCACTTGTGAGTGCTACTTAAGTAGAGCACTCTGAGCGCCACAGCCAAAGGACTGAAATCTGACTAGGTTTTTTTGTTATTGTTGTTGTTTGATTGGTTTTTTTATATTTATTCATTTGAGAGCAACAGACAGAGAAAGAGAGAGAGAGAATGGGCACACCAGGGCCTCCAGCCACTGCTAACCAACTAGAGATGCATACGCCACCTTGTGCATCTGGCTTACTTGGGCACCAGGGAATTGAGCCTCAAACCGGGGTCCTTAGGCTTCACAGACAAGCGCTTAACCACTAAGCCATCTCTCCAGCCCTTAATTTACTTTTGTTTATTTGTATTTATTTATTTGAGAGCCACAGACAGAGAGAGAAAGAGACAGAGAGAGAGTGAGAGAGAGAGGAAATCTGACTGTTTAAAGAGAGAGCTGTAAAATACATAACATTTTGAAATATTCTCAACAAACTGACATTTGTGTAGGCCAAAAAAATGATCAAATATTTACAATTTAATTCAACTTAATACCAAGACAAGTGTTTCCCTCAATATCATTGAGTCTGGAAATGAATTGAAAGGAATGTAATATTGTGACATTTAACACCTAAAATGATGTTAAATACTTGTGACACGGACCTCTCACTTTGGGAAAGTATATGCTAGAAAAACAAAGGGGCTGGAGTGTAAGAGAATGAGGGCCACACTGGGAAGTGAACAACCGGCCTCAATGCCCACTCACAACCCATAATCCCCACTCCAGCTCTAAGGGGTGATGAAACTTTTACACCCATGAAAGTAGGGCAATAGCGCACCTTGCAGCAGCCTATGGGGCTGGCTAGGGCCCCAGGAGACTACTGACCCCACCCCCTCCCGAGAGCACCTTCACACTGCGCAGCATGGCCACGGGAGAGCCTCGGCCAGTGCGCAGCCACAGCAAACAAAGGCTGGGCTTTGGCCACCTTGCATTCCCTGCACCTTCCTAAGAGCACCGGTACCTCATCTCCAAGGCTTACTTCTTCCTTGCTACATACGTTCTGGGGGTACCCAAGGAGACACCTCGGTACAGAAGCCAACTATCCCACAAAGCTCCCTCAGCCAAGTCCTTTTGGTGGCCAACAGTTAGCCAAGTGCCCAGAGACTGGCCCGTCAGAAGCCTCTTCCCTGGAATGGCAGTCTTGAGCTGAACAGAATGTGAGAAAGCAGCAGGGATTTACTCCAGCAGCGAGGCCGTTCCTGCTAGACAGTCATTTCTGGGGCATCTGCCTCCAGCTTACAAGCCTTCCAAAGCTGCCTGACTCCTTTCTCATTCCAGTGCTGAATTCTCTAAACTCACTAATAATCCTGAATTTCCTCAATTCTCTAAGCTCTCAATTGCTGGAGCTGGAATACATTTCCATAACCTATTACCAAGGATCTCTGGCAGACACACCAGTCATTTTCTGTTGCTTAATTAAATACTTGAGATCAAGTAGTTTATAAAGGGGTGGGCTGGCAAGATGGCTTAGCAGTTAAGGCACTCACCTACAAAGCCAAAGGACCCAGGTTTGATTCCCCAGGAGCCAAGTAAGGCAGATGCACAAGGTGACATATACCTCTGGAATTCGTTTGCAGCAGCTGGAGGTCCTGGTTTATCTATTATCTATTTGTCTCTCTCTCTTACTCTCTCCCTCCCTCTCAATTAAATAAAAAATAAAGTATTAATTTTTAAAAGCTTAAAAAAAAAAAGGAAAAAGACTTATTCTGACTCATGGTTCCAGGAGGTGGGAAATCAAGAGCAGCGTGCTAGTGAGGAACTCACACTGCTTCACCTCAAGGAGGAAAGTGGAAGGACAGTGCATGCAAAAGAGAGGAGGGGGCCTCCCTCCATAACTAACTTATTCCCAAGAGGGAGGCATTAAACCAACCGCCAGGGCTCCACCTAACCACCTCCCACTAGGCTCTACCTCTAACACCGTCACACTGAGGAATTAGAATTCCAACACATGGATTTGGGGGGACAAACACAGCACAGCCACTATCCTCTCAGAGATTCCTACTCAGCCCCCCAGTCAGCTGGACTCTAGAACAAGCAAGGCCGGTACCTTGCAGTCCTGGAATGAATTTATTTATTTTATGTATTTATTTATTTATTTTGAAACAGTGTCTGGTGCAGCTCTACCCTTGAACTCCCAATCCATCCTCCTACCTCCACTTCCAGAGGTCTGGGATGACAGACTCACACCACTATACCAGGCTCTGCCTGGAATTTCTTTTCTTTTTCTTTTTTTTTACATATCTTTATTTATTTATTTGAGAGACAGACAGAAAGAGGCAGATGAGAGAGAGAGAGAAAGAGAGACAGAGAATGGGTGCTCCAGGGCCTCCTGCCTTTGCAAATAAACTCCAGATGCATGTGCTACTTTGTGCATCTGACTTTCCAAGTAAGTAAGTCATCTCTCCAGCCCTCTGCCTACAATTTCTTAGGACAGTAAAGTTATAGTGGCATTCAAGGATAATTTGACCTTTTAAGTCAAATCTCTTCCAGTAATCTACTGTTTCCTTGAAGATATTGGTTCTTAGAGCCCTAGAGAACACTGGTATGGGAGAAGCCCTGCTTGGGGCTCAGGATATGGCTTAGCATGCAAGAAGCCCTAAGTTCAATCTCCGTATCATGGTGGGAGGATGGTAAGGTAAACCCAGTTTTCCAGATGAAGCCAAGAAAAGCACTCACAGTTACATGAAAAGACCGCTTCCACCAGTGGGAAAGAAGGGATTCAGGAGGGGAAAAAGGGAGAGTTGTGGGAGGGGATTATAATCATGGTATACTGCTTATATGCATGAACTTTGTCAGTAAAAGGTTTAGGGCTGGAAGCCAGGTGTGGTGGCGCACGCCTTTAATCCCAGCACTCAGGAGGCAGAGGTAGGAGGATCGCCATGAGTTCGAGGCCACCCTGAGACTACACAGTGAATCCCAGGTCAGCCTGGGCTAGAGTGAGACCCTACCTCAAAAAACAAACAAAAAAAAATGTTTTGGGCTGCAAAGATGGCTTAGAGGTTAAGGTGCTTGCCTGTGAAGCCTAAGGACCCAGGTTCAATTCTCCAGGTTCCATGTAAGCCAGATGCACAAGGTAGTGCATGAATCTGGAATTCATCTGCAGTGGCTAGAGGTCTTGGTGTGCCTATCTATACTCTCTCTCTCTCTCTCTCTCTCTCTCTCTCAATCTCTCCCTCTGTCTCTAATAAATAAATAAAAATTTTTAAAAATAAAAACATTCTGATTCAAAAATAAAGATATAGAATGAACTCTATTACTTAGGAATGCATTGGCCTAACTAACATTCAGAATAGAACTGCCCCTCAAGAAACAAAGAACACAGTGATGAAGGAAAAAGGCAAAGAAGCCACAGCAAGGTACACACGTGCACGCCACACACATTCACTCACATACACACACCAACAAGCCAGGTACACGTGTGCACACCATACACACCCACTCATGTACACCCACTGACAAACCAGGTACACATGTGCACACCATACACACCCACTCATGTACTCACATTGACATGCCAGGTACACGTGTGCACACCACACAAACCCACTCATGTACACACACTGACACACCAGGTACACATATGCACACCATACACACACAGTCATGTGCACACACTGACAAACCAGGTACACATGTGCACACCATACACACCCACTCATGGACACTCACTGACAAACCAGGTACACATGTGCACACCATACACACCCACTCATTTACACACATGACATGCCAGTTACACATGTGCACACCACACAAACCCACTCATGTACACCCACTGACAAACCAGGTACATGTGTGCACACCATACACACCCACTCATTTACACACATTGACATGCCAGTTACACATGTGCATACCACACAAACCCACTCATGTACACCCATTGACAAACCAGTTACATGTGTGCACACCACACACACCCACTCATGTACACCCACTGACAAACCAGGTACACATGTGCACACCATACATACCCACCCATGTACACACACTGACAAACTAGGTACACGTGTGCACACCAACACACCCACTCATATATACACACACACTGACAAACCAATGTGGCCAGGAAAGGGTGAGCCCAGAACAGAACCTGGATAATGACTGGATGGAAAGCCTTGGGTCCACAAGAATCACCTCTTTACAACAGCTCTTTTTACTGTTTCTATTTGTTTTTAATTTTCCCTTTTCTGAGGCAGGATTTCGTTTACCCCTGATGGCCCCAAACTCATTTTGTAGCAGAAAGTTTACTTGAACTCCTTGTCCTTCTCCTCCCTCAACCTCCGTGCTGAGACTACCAGCCCGAGCCACCCCACCCGCTTTCTGTTTATTGTTTTGAAGGGAAGGCCTGTTGAAAATGCAAATCCTCCGCTGGCTGTGCTGTGCAACCCTGTAACCCCAGACTCAGAGGCTGAGCCAGGAGAGCAAGAGTCCAGGCCAGCCTTGGCTGCAAAGACCCTGTCTCGGGAAGTGTAAACTGCCAAGCAAGCCCTCCACAAGAACACACACACATGCACACATGCAGTCACACACATATACTCTGACCCTACAGATCCACAATGAGATGTGAAATCTGCCTGGTTAATTTACAAGCCTTGCAGATGACTCTGAGCTGGGTGGACCTTGGATCCCAAAATGAGAAACCCTGTTCTGACAGAGGGTAGACCTTGTATCAGGCCCTCAGGAAGAAGTGAACAAGGAACTGAGTGTAACGAGGTCATACCATCAACATATACTAACATTCTAACGTGACAGACTCAAAATATCTATGCGGCATGGGGAAGGCAGGAGCAGGAACAGTGAGAGTTCAAGACCAGCCTGGGCTACCTACAAGACAAAATGGTCTTGCAAATCCCTGAGGAATTTAAAAAAAAAAAAAAAAAAAAGGAAAAGCAGCCCTTCTGCCCTCGAAGCTGAAGTTCACCAGCGGTGCTGGTGGTGGTAGAGAAGAGACTAAATGAAAATAACATTATGTCTGTGGTGCTAAGGATTGAACACAGGGTCTTCTACATCTACGTATGCGCTCTACCACTGAGTAATACCCCACTAGCTTTGCTCTTTTTAATTTTTTTTTCTTGGTTTTTCGAGGTAGGGTCTCACTCTAGCCCAGGCTGACCTGGAATTCACTATGGAGTCTCAGGGTGGCCTTGAACTCACAGCTATCCTCCTACCTCTGCCTCCTGAGTGCTGAGATTAAAGGCGTGCGCCACCACGCTCAGCCCTGATTTTTTTTTTTTAATTTTTTAAGATTTTATTTTTATTTATTAGAGAGAGTGGGAGAGAGAAAAAGAGAAAGAGTGAGAATGGGTGCGCCAGGGCCTCTAGCCACTGCAAACAAACTCCAGATGCATGCACCACCATGTGCATCTGGCTATCATGGGACCTGGAGAATCAAACCGGGGTCCTTAGGCTTCACAGGCATGTGCCTTAACCACTAAGCCATCTCTCCAGCCCTCAGCCCTGCTCTTTTTAAATTTTGAGACAGGATCTCACAAAGTTTCCAGGCTGGTCTTAAACTCATTATGCAGCCTAAACAGACCATGAACTCCCAGTGCTCCTTCCTCCACTTCCTGAGAAGCTGGTGTTTACAGACCTGTGACAACCAGACTTGCAGAATATTAATTTTTAAAAAGTTCATTTGTATTCATTTATTTCACAGAGAGAGAAAGGAAGAAGCAGAGAGAGAGGAGAGAGAGAGAGAATGGGCACACTGCAAACCAACTCCAGATGCACGAAATACCATGTGCACCTGGCTTATGTGGGTACTGGAGAACCACACCTGGCTCAGGCTTTGCAGGCAAGCACCTTAACAGCTAAGATATCTCCCCAGCCCAGGATATTATTTTTTACTTTCTATTGACAACCTCCACACTCATAGACAATATACCATGATCATAATCCTTTACCACCACCCTCCCTTTTCCTCTTCCCCTGTCCCCTCTCCACAGAATCCCTTCTTCTTTCCAAGCAGCATCTCTTCTATTTTGATGTCATATTTTTCCCTCCTACTATGCAGGTCTTATATAGTTGGCATCAGCCACTATGAGGGCAAGAACAAAATTATTGTTGTTTTTCTAGAATTATTTTTTTTAATGGCTATATAACATTCCATCTCACTTATGCACTTACTTGATGGCCCATTCTCTGGTTATTGAATAATTAGGTTTCTAAGTTTTTTTTATATATATTTTATTTATTTATTTGAGAGAGAGAGAGAATGGGCACACCATAGCCTCCAGCCACTGCAAACTAACTGCAGATGCATGCACCCCCTTGTGCATCTGGCTTACGTGGGTCATGGAGAGTTGAACCGGGATCCTTTGGCTAAACGCTAAGCCATCTCTCCAGCCCCAGGTTTCTAAGTTTTAATAATTATAAATTACTTTATAACTAACTTTACAAAAAAAGTATTTCAAGCAGCTCCCTCAGGACAGATTCTGAGGAGACAGGAAACCGGAAGTGTTTTGTACAGATGATAGTGGCTACACACATGGTCCACACAGAAGCCAACACAGTTACCGTCTCTCCTAGCCAGAGGCAGAACACAGCAGCCACCACCTCTTGCCACCTTTCCATATCGATGGTAAGGTGGTGTGAGAAGAGATATATTAGTTGGGTGTGGTGGGAAACATCGGCAATCCCAACACTGGGGAGCCCGAGGCAGGAGGATCTTGAGTTCAAGCCCAGCCTGGGCTACGTATGGAAATCCTGTCTCAGGAAGGAAGGGGAAGCTCCATATTTACCTGCTGTCAGAATCTGAGGCGATCTCCTTTCTCCCTCCAAAGCGGATCTGACACTGCAAAGAAAGAAAAGCTGAGATCAGCTGTGGGCATAGGACACTCAAGACATCGCCAAACAGCCTGCCAGGCCTTCAGGACGCACAGGGCCCAAACCGTCAGGTGACACCCTGGGCTCTGGGTGCCAGACCAAAGGGTAAGAAGGGCACACGGCAAGCCTTCAGGTGCCTGCAGATGCAAGCGCTCACCTCTGGCTTGTGCAGAAGTTGGCAGATGAAGCAAATGGGAAAACGAGCCCAGAGCCCTCCACAATGACCTACGAAGCTGCTCCAATCTGTCTGTGGCTGGATACTGCCATAATTAAAACTTCCACAAATCTGCCGGGCGTGGTGGTGCACGCCTTTAATCCCAGCACTTGGGAGGCAGAGGTAGGAGGATCGCTGTGAGTTCGAGGCCACCCTGAGACTACAAAGTTAATTCCAGGTCAGCCTGGGCCAGAGTGGTGAGACCCTACCTCAAAAAAAAAAAAAACTAAAAACTTCCACAAATCTGCGTTTATGGCTCCTTGTTGACAGAGCTCCAGAGTCAGTGTGACTGGCTATAAAACTACCACAGCATAGGTCAAGCTCCAGACGAGTCATTCCATTGTGCTCAACAATCTAGCCAGGGTGGGTAGAAACAGAAGTTATCTCTCACCTCCTTAAATCTGTCCAAACAGAGATAACCAAACACCCTTGTAACCATTTTTAGCTGTCAGATTTCATTCACAACGTTATCGAACCGTCACCACTATGCATGGCTCACATGGATTGATTGACTGATTTGAGGAACAGTCGTGCTACATAACTCTGGCTGGCCTGATACTCACTATGTAGTCCAGTCTGGCCTCCAACTCACAACAATCCTCCTTCCTTGCCCTCATAAGGGCTGAGATTACAGGCACAAACCACCAGGCCTTGCTCACTCCTCTGTTGCTTGCTTTGGATTGTTCTTTCTTTTGACAAAGGGTCTCATGTAGCCCAAGCTGACCTGCTATTTGCTATATAGCCAAGGATGACCTTGAACTTTTGATCCTGCTGCCTCCACCTCCCAAGTACTGAGTTTACAGATAGGTGCCACACACCCAGCTCACTAGTTCTAAAGATATAGAATTTATGGACTGGAGAAATGGCTTAGTGGTTAAGGCGTTTGCCTGGTACCAGCCTAGATGCCCCTCAACCGATGAACGGTTGATAAAGATGTGGTATATTTACACAATGGAGTTTTATTCAGCTGTAAAGAAAAATGAACTTTGCAGGAAAATGGATGTGGTAAAAATTATACTAAGTAAAGGAACTAGAGTTCAAAAAGTCAAATGCTGCATGTCCTCTCTCACGTGTGGATCCTAGCTTCAAGTGCCTTTAACTGCTAATTTAGCTCTCCAGCCTGACCCTAGCTTTAAATGTTTAGAATTGGGGCTGGAGAGATGGCTTAAAGGTTAAGGCATTTGCCTGCAAAGCCAAAGGACCCAGATTTGATTCCCCAGGACCCACGTTAGCCAGATGCACAAGGGGGGGGGTGCACGTGTCTGGAGTTCGTTTAGCTTTGTATGTGAATTGGAGTGAAAATCAGTAGAAGAGGCCAGGAAGCTAGAAAGGGGTCATGAGAGAGGGAGAACAGGGAGGGCTTAAAGGGAGAGTATAGTAGACATGTAAGTAGAGAGCAGAAAACAGGAGGGGCAGAATGGTCTAAGTGGGTCGGGGGAGGGGATAGAGGACAGGAAGGAGTAAGAGGTGGGTTAATCAAAATTTAAAATGTTATGAATAAGCTATATGGAAACTTACTTCTTCCCTCACTAATAATTTTATTTGTATACATATATATGTGTGTGTATATATATATGGGATGGAGAGATTGCTTAGTGGATAAGGCACTTACCTGTAATGCCTAAGAATACAAGTTTGAATCTCCAGGTCCCACATAGCCAGACAGTGATGCAAGCATGCAATGTTGCACATGCACAGAAGGGGGCGCATGCATCTGGAGTTTGTTCACAGTGGCCAAAAGACCTCTGACTCACCCATTCTCTCACTCCCTCCCCTGCCTCTGCCTCTTTCTCTCTCTGTCTCTATCTCAAAAAAAATTTTTTTTAAAAAACTGAAAAAAAAGAAGAGAGAGAGTTTGGGCAAAAGTGTACTGCAGAGGAGGAAAATGCTGTGATAATGCTGTGCCCAGAAGCCACAGATAGTTGGTTATTAGAAAAACTTTAAAAAAAATAAACAAATTTTTTAATATTTTACTTTATTTATTGAGAGAGATAGATACAGAAATAGGCAGGTAGAGAGAGAGAAAGAGAGAGAGAGAGAGAATGGGTGCGCCAGGGCCTCCAGCCACTGCAAACGAACTCCAGATGCATGCACCCCCTTGTGCATCTGGCTTACGTGGGTCCTGGAGAATCGAGCCTCGAACCGGGGTCCATAGGCTTCATAGGCAAGCGTTTAACCGCTAAGCCATCTCTCCAGCCCAAAATAAATAAATAAATAAATTAAAAAAAAAAGAAAAACTTCAGGCCAGGCGTGGCGGCACATGCCTTTAATCCCACCACTCAGGAGGCAGAGGTAGGAGGATCACTGTGAGTTTGAGGCCAGCCTGGGACTGCAGAGTGAGTTCCAGGTCAGCCTGGGCTAGAGTAAAAACACTGGCTCAAAAAAAAAAAAAAAACTAAAAAAGAAAAAAATATATAGAATCTCTGCTATGGATAACAGGTTTGGATGATGCCTAAATGTATCAAAATACATTTAAATTAAAAAGATACTGTTGACAAAACTCATGAAACAGTACACCTTACATGGTATATTTTAACTACATATAAATTTGCATATCAATAAAGTTGATTTTTTTTAAGAAGGAAGGAAAACCATTCCCAGATTAAAAACCAAGTCTTTGCTCACAGAAGGGAAGAAATGATTTCTGCATTAAGGTAAGCAAGTGCATTCTTACCTGTTTTACTGCATCTAGCAGTCGCTCCAACAGAAACTGCCTTTTGTCATTATTCTGTGATCCTAAAATGAAAAGAGGGTTAGTCACTTCTATTTGATGAGTTGACATTTGACTCTTATTAAGCCTTTCTGACATGATAGTATTCAGCTGACCACAAAGAAAAGCGGTTGATCTTTAATAAAAATATTGGCTGATCTTTAATAAAATCAGTCATGTGCCAGGCCAAATGAGCCAATGGGTGCAATGGTTGCATGTCTGTTCTGGGGAAAACCAACTGCTCTCTAATTGGAATGGTGGCCCACTCCATGAGAGGGAATACATCCCTGATACTGAAAACCTACGACAAGGATAGTCATGAGCCTTAGGGGTGTAACATCAGCTGGTGTCTGGCTAGGTATAAACACTATGCTCACCAAAATGCCCAGTAAGCACTTCTCTTAATGACCATACCCATATATTAATGCTACTCCCACTTTTGGTTAGAGAAGTTTCTCTTTTCAGATGGTGGCAACCTTGGGATGACTCAGAAGGCACCAGGGTGCTGAGAAGAAGGGACGGAGGAGTGCTCAGCACTGAAACATCTCTAAAACACCTTCCAAGGCTCAGGGCCCATTGTGGAAGAGGTGGTGGAAAGAATCTAAGAGCCAAAGGAAGGGTAGGACTCCTTACAACGTGCTCCTCCAGACACAAAATGGCCTGGATATCCATGACCTCACAGTGCCTGACACTACCTACACAAGACCATCATAATAGGAGGAAAAGATGATGACATCAAAATAAAAGAGAGACTGATTAAGAGGGGAGGGGGTATGATGGAGAGTGGAGTTTCAAAAGGGAAAGTGGGGGGAGGGAGGAAAGTACCATGTGATATTGTCTACAATTAAGGAAGTTGTCAATAAAAAACAAATCAGTCATGAGCAGAGGTACCAAAAGTCTACATCAGGGCTGGAAAGCACCTAAGGCACTTGCCTGCAAATCCTAGGGACCCAGTTCAATTCCCAGGATCCACGTAAGCCAGATGCACAAGGTGGTGCATGCATCTGGAGTGCTTGCAGTGGCTGAGGCCCTGGTGTGCCCATTCTCTCTCTTTGAAAAAAACAAGTCTACATCACTACGATGAGGTCTGACCGTTTGCCTGTTGGCACTATACAGGAAAACAACAGAACTAATGATACCCAAATTTCAAGATGTGTCCAGAATGGCCTGAGTCTCCCAAGTGACATTGCAGGGGTTGAGTGGCACCCCTGGCTCCATCCACCATAGGCCACCAGCACACATATACTTCTCAGTTGTATCCATACTGCCAAATGTCTCCTGGGGGAGGGGACAATACTGCTCCCACTTGATAACCAGAAGTCTAACCTGTCATGTCATTTTCCTAGGACGACAGGCACCGCCCACTGGACCATCTCACCATAATCGTCAACTTCCTACTCCCATGTCACCTTCAGCAAGTCACCCTGGAAACTCCAATCACTCCTCTTCTCAGCCATGAGGTTGAGCTTCAAGAGTATGGCCAATGAGAAGTGAGCAGAAATGGGCTAGAAGGGTTCTGGAATAGTCCTGCCTTTTGACTCAGAGAAAAGATGTGACGGACATCGTTCCTTCCTCCATCCTCAGGCCATATCATAATGGTGCTAGGTGGAGCCAGAGCAGTGTCTCGCCCCAATGAAGCCACATCCCCAGAGAAAAGCTGAAAGAGGGGCTGGAGAGATGGCTTAGTGGTTAAGGCGTTTGCCTACAAAGCCAAAGGACCCCGGTTCGATTCTCCAGGACCCACGTAAGACAGATGCACAAGGGGGCGCATGCATCTGGAGTTCACTTGCAATGGCTGGAGGCCCTGGTGCACCCATTTTAGAAAAGAAAAAGAAAAAGAAAGAAAAGCTGAAAGAATCCTAGATGCACACCCAACTAGATAGAACCACATGGCTAAGCCAGCACTACCAACAAATAAACCCTCACTAAATAAACAACTGCATTTGCTCAAACCACTGTGGGCTGTTGCTTTCAGCCAAAAGCATTCTCAAATTCCCACTAGGAAGGAAGGCCGAGGGCAAGAGAACTTCAAAGTCCCAGGCAGATGGTTGTCAGACTACAGCTGATGCACCCCAAGAGGCCCCACAGCACAGTTACCAGGGCCAAGGCTGTGGTGGCACGGGCCCCAGAGCAGTCATTCAAAGGACAAGTGCCCGCTGCTCTCAAGCTGCCTCTGTCCTGGGCAACTCTATGTGAGCTGCACCAGGAAGTAGCAGCCAGGAACTGCCTCAGAGAGGGTCAGTGTTTCTTGCAAGTCAAGCCAAGGCCAGCACATGCAAGATTCTTCCTGCATGCCAGCATCTCCCTTGCTCTTCACAGGCACCCTGCTAAGCCAGCAGCTCATGCCACCCACGGGGAACAGATCCAGCCAGGATTCGCTTAACTTCTACTACGTGCCAAATGACGCTCTCAAGTGTTAGAGACCCAGGAGTTAAGTGGTTTAAGAGTCATCTTCTCGGGGCTGGAGAGATGGCTCAGCAAGTTAACAATGTGTTGCCTGCACAAAGCATGAGGGCTGAAGGAGGCCTAAGATTGCCTGAGTTTGAGTCCCCAGCTCCTACAAAAACAGTTGGACCTGACCATACATGCCTGTAATCCCAGCTCTGTGGGGAGCAGAGACAGGAGAATTGCTGGTTAGTAAAAACAGCAGCTCTAGGTTCAGAAAAAGACTCCATGCCGAATCCCATGGGTAGAAAACTCATAAACTCCAGAGAGAACCTCCACTGCTCTTTGATAAGAAAAGTAGGTACACACAACAAAAATTCTCTCAAATAACTATGTTTACCCCCTTTAATCCAAGCTTCTCTCACTTTTGGTTGGAGAATCTGTTTTATCTTACAGATGGCAGAGTGTACTGGGGAGATAAAGGATAGGTCACTATAACAAGCCCGGGCGTGGTGGCGCACGCCTTTAATCCCAGCACTCGGGAGGCAGAGGTAGAGAATCACCAAGAGTTCAAGGCCACCCTGAGACTACACAGTGATTTCCAGGTCAGCCTGGGCTACAGTGAGACCCTAACTTAAAAAAAAAAAAAAAAGATAACTGCCTGCCTATCGTGAGACGGGTCACCTCCACCACATCTGCCGGGACCCAGGAGTCCTTGCAGTGGAAGTGGTGACATGAGGATTGCCCTCACTGCTAGCCTGAAAACCAGTCCCAGGGAGATGGCGACAGACACTGTGGTCACTCAAATCTCATCAAAACAGAAATGCAGAGGTTGCAGAGAATTCAACACTAAATCAGACTTCTAACATGCTGCCAAGGCTCAGAGAGCCCCATACAGGATTAGCCTGAGGCATGGTGTGGTGCCCCCCCCACCAGACTGACTGGGGCCTTCAGCACCCAACAGTGAAAACCAGTAACCTCACTAATGAAGGCTCTTAAGGTGGAATCGGGGTGGGGGAGGGGGGAATATAAGAATATAACCTTTAGCTGAGCATGGTGGTGCACGCCTTTAATCCCAGCACTTGGGAGGCAGAGGTAGGAGGATTGCCATGAGTTTGAGGCCACCCTGAGACCACACAGTGAATTCCAGGTCAGCCTCGGCTAGAATAAAACCCTACCTCAAAAAAAAAAAAAAAATGGGCATGGTGGCGCACACCTTTAATCCCAGCAATCAGGAGGCAGAGGTAGGAGGATTGCTGTGAGTTCAATGCCAGCCTGAGACTATATAGTGAATTCCAGGTCAGCCTGGGCTAAAGTGAGATCCTACCTTGAAAAAAAAAAAAAAAAAGAATAAAAGGAAAAAAATAAATACATACACGAATAAATAAAATTATAATAAAACAAAAAATTAATTAATTAAACTAAATAAAAAAGTTTCCATCTCAAGGAATATGTGCATGAGCAATGGAGGAGGACACCCAACACTCTCCTCTGACCTATACATCTGCACACGTCTACACATGCCTGTGCATATACCACACAACACACACACCACGCACGCAAAATGAGTCATCTTCTCATGAAGCTAAAATTCTATTCAGAAGAAACAAATCCTGTGTTAGTGTACTCATGATAAACGAAGTGACAGGAGAGAGTCGCACTGAAAAGAAAACCCAGACAGGGTTGAGGAAATACCCAGGGAGGCAGAAGGCGGCCACTTCAGCCAGTACACTCTTAGGGTCTCTCTGCACAGGTGACATGTGAACCCAACTTTTTTTTTTTAAATAGGGGCATCTTAAACCCATATGTGTCTACAGAAATACCTTTTTTTTTAAAACTTTTTATTTTTTATTTTTTTTTTTGGAGAGAGACAGAGAGAAAGAGAGAGAGAGAGGAAGACAGAGATGGGCGCGCCAGCAGTGTCTCAGCTGCTGCGAACGAAATCCAGATGTGTGCGTCCCCTTGTGGTCAAGTGCGGCATTGCACCCTTGCGTCACTTTGCATCTGGCTAAACGTGGGAGCTGGAGATTGGAACCGCTGGAGATTGGAACCAGTGTTCTTAGGCTTAGGAGGCAGGCGCCTTAACCCCTAAGCCATCTCTCCAGCCTGACCCAACATTTTTTAAAGAGGGGAAGCAGCTCCAGGAAGGTACAGAAGGGAGGCATTCCAGGAAAAGCCAGCAGCTGAGGGAGAGGCTGAGGCCAGTCAAGGTCAGCTTCTGGTCTTCCAGAACTAGAAGGAAGTCTGCTGTGACTTGAGCAGAAAGTGAAAAAGCAGAAGGAATCACCAGACAGGCAGGAGCTAGTCTCAAAGGGCTTTGCAGCCCAGGGTGCAGGGTTTAGACTCTGCCCTAATGGATCTGTGATTCTGATGCAAGGCATCACCCTTCCAAAGCCTGTGTTGGGCCTACAACACCCAGGGTTTGTCTAGACCTGGATATAAAAATAAGACACACAGAGAAACAACTGAGTCTCGAATGTTTGCATTGTTGCTTTTTCTGCAAGAAACTTTGATAAAAGAAAACCGACACATTATTCCCACCAGACAAGGGACCTCAAATCCTCAAGCATCCTTCGTGATGGGCCCAGATAGCAATGTCTAAGACCCTCCAGCAACTCTCCTGATGCCTGCGCCTGTCCCTGCTCTTTGCTTAGCAGAAGGGTTGGCTTCTGGTCTTCCCTCCCCTCCCATCAGGTTTGCTTTCTTCCTTTGTCCAAGTGCTGGCCCAACAACGCTACTTACACTTAGGCAGTGCCAACTACCAATGCTTTCACTTTATTTTTCTCATCATAACAGAATTTTTCATATTTGTATTTTATTTATTTTTATTTATTTGAGAGGGGGGAAGGCAGATAGATATATATACAGAGAGAATGGGTGCACCATGGCCTTTAGCCACTGCAAACAAAATCCAGACACATGAGCTACCTTGTGCATCTGGCTTACATGGGTACTAGGGAATAGAACCTGGGGCCTTAGGCTTCACCAGCAAACACTGTAACTACTAAGCCATCTCTCCAGCCCATAACAGAAACTTGTGTGACAAAAACACAAAACAAATCAGGGGAAAATGTATGAGAAAAGTAATCTCTAGCTCACTAGTAATCATTTATTTCATGGGGGGGGGGGTGCCCAGCGCCCTGCACAAGCTACACAAGCACCTCCACTGTACTGTATCCCCAGCCACTACAGATCATTTTTAGCTCGGTGCTTCTCAAAATTCAGCACCCAGGTCTCGCTAAATGTATATACTATGCTCACCAAACTGCCCAGTAAGCACTTCTCTTAATGTCTACACCCATATATTAATGCTACTCTCACTTTTGGTTAGAGAAGCTTCTCTTTTCAGATGGTGGCAACCTTGGGATGATTCAGAAGGCACCATGGTGCTCAGCACTGAAACATCTCAAATCTACCTTCCAAGGCTCAGGGTCCATTGCGGAAGAGGGGGCAGAAAGAATGTAAGAGCCAAAGGAAGAGTAGGACCTCTTACAATGTACTCCTCCAGACACAAAATGGTCTGGATATCCATGATCACACAGTGCCTGACACTACCTACATAAGACCATTATAATAGGAGCAAAAGATCATGACATTAAACTGAAAAGAGAGACTGATTGAGAGGGGGAGGGGATATGATGGAGAGTGAAGTTTCAAAGGGAAAAGTCGGGGGAGGGAGGGAAATAACATGGGATATTGTCTACAATTAAAGAAGTTGTCAATAAAAATAAAAAATTCAGCACCCAGATCTCCTGAGCATCCAGGGAAAAGGCAGACTCTGACTCAGAAAGCGGCAAGTATGACCAGAGGGTGTGCCATTCTTGCAGGCTCCTGGGTGACAGTGCTGAGGCTGCTGGTTCCCGGCCTACGCTTGGACAAGCAGTAATTCCGTGCCTACCCTTCCTGACACACACTATGCATGATGACCCTAGAGACCATCTAGGTATTTTGTGCTATTGTGTGTCCTAGATGGGATGCCAGCAGCCTCCTTGGCCCTTTCTTGCCAAGCCGCTCCTTGTGGTGCGGAGAAAAGCCTGTGTTCTGCGGAAACAAAGCCCGAGGCTGTGTGGGTCTCTGCCCAGTGCTCGCCTCCCTGGCTGTGTGATTTGTGCAGAACACAATCTTGACATCTTACCCAGAACAGACTTAGGAGAACTGAGTCTCCAGGATGCAGGGTGTGCAGGTGACCTCGTGACCACTTACCACTAGCAGAAGGCCCTCAAGACAAATCCTGGCAGTGAGGAGTAATGGGAGGAGCACGGGGCAGGAAGTCACATGTCATAAGACCTCATCCTGACCCGGCCACTTTTTGGCCATGAGACAAGGACAATCACTTCCCATCTCTGGACACCCGTCACTGGGTGAGATTACCCTCGCCTAGCCTGGCAATTCGCAAGCACGGGGACTCTGTGGAGACAGGCAGGCAGAGAAACCAATACTGTCTTTCTCATCTTCTCCAGAGACAAAGGAGAGAATGAGCCCACCCCCCATCACACAGGCACGCATGCACGCGCGCACACACACACACACACACACACACACACGCACGCACCAGGGCCCAGAACTCTCTGGCCCCAGCACTGCAACTATGCCACAGCGAGATCGTCCCTCCTCAGCTCCAATGGATATCTGGTCCATTTCATCCTTGACACAGAGGGAAGGGGCTTCACTCAGCAGAGAGAATGGAGGCTTAGGTGGGAAAAGATAGGCTCAGGTGGATCTGCTTCAGGTGAGTCCAACCTGCAGCTCACAAGATGGCTATAAATGCAGTCCAACACAAACGTAGTAAAACGTTGTGAGGGAACTGGGGAGATGGCTTAGCGTTAAGGTGCTTGCCTGCAAAGCCAAAAGACCCAGGTTTGAGTCCCCAGTGCCCCCATAAAGCCATATGTACAGGATGGCACATGCGTCTGGAATTCATTTGCAGTGGCTAGAGGCTCTGGTGGACCCATCTACTCTCTCTCTCTCTCAAATAAATAACTGCCGAGCGTGGTGGCACACGCCTTTAATCCCAGCACTGGGGAAGCAGAGGTAGGAGATCACCATGAGTTCAAGGCAACCCTGAGAATACAGAGTGAATTCCAGGTCAGCCTGGGCTAGAGTGAGGCCCTACCTAAAAAAAAAAAAAAAAAAAAACTAAATAAATAAATAACATTATGAGGGCTTTTGTTTTCCTTTCTTTGTTTTGGTTTGGGGAACTCAGTTACACAGTTCTCCAGCATGAGCTTTGATAATAAACAATGTCATGGTGTCGTGTCAGAGAAGTTTGGAAACACTAAATCTGCTCATCCTTGGTGCCTGTAACATAACTGCAGCAACAGCCCACCACGAGTGCAGAGCTATCTCACTAGACTCTAGGCTTCCTGCCTCCTGTCATCTCCAGCCAACACCAGCAATCACTGAGCAAGACCAGACTTATTAGATCAGCATCAAAATAATGGGCTGGGAGCCGGGCGTGGTGGCACGCGCCTTTAATCCCAGCACACGGGAGGCAGAGGTAGGAGGATCGCTGTGAGTTCAAGACCACCCTGAGACTACATAGTTAATTCCAGGTCAGCCTGGGCTAGAGTGAAACCCTATCTCAAAAAACAAAAAAAAGAGGAAATTTCTCAGGCATGGTCCCACCACTGGGGAGGCTGAGGTAGGAGGATTGCTGTGAGTTCAAGGCCACCCTGAAACTAACTAACCAGGTCAGCCTGTGCTACAGCTGGAAAAAAAAATTTTTTTTTTCTACCTGGAAAAAAAAATTGGGCTTTCCTGCAAAGCCTAAGGACTCGGGTCTGATACCCAAGTACCACATAGAGCCAGATGCACAAGGTGGTACATACGTCTGGAGTTCATGTGCAGTGGCCAGAGGCCCTAGCATGCCCATCTCCCCCATTCTCTCCCTCAAATAAATAAAATATTTAAATCTAAAAAAGCAAGCTGATACTTAAAAATAATTTTTTAATGCCTTTAATCCCAGCATTTGGGAGGCAGAGGTAGGAGGCCACCCTGAGACTACATAGTGAATTCCAGGTCAACCTGGGCTAGAGCAAAAACAACCTTGAAAAACTAAAAAACAAAATAAAATAAAAATATAAAGAAGGGGCCTGGAGAGATGGCTTAGTGGTTAAGACACTTGCCTGTGAAGCCAAAGGACCCAGGTTCAATTCCCCAGGACCCTCATAAACCAGATGCACAAGGTGACACATGCGTCTGGAGTTTGTTTGCAGTGGCTGGAATCCCTGATGGGCCCACTCTCACTCTCTCTCTCTCTTCCTCTCTCCCTCTTTCAAATAAATAAATAAAAATAAAATATTTAAAGAATAAAAAATAAATAAATAAAAAGAGGGGCTGGAGAGATGGCTTAGTGGTTAAGCGCTTGCCTGTGAAGCCTAGAGACCCAGTTCAAGGCTAGAGTCCCCAGGACCCATGTAAGCCAGATGCACAAGGTGGCGCACGCATCTGGAGTTCATTTGCAGTGGACCCTTTCTCTCCCTTATATATTTCTGAATAAAAATGTGTTATTTCACCACCACCCCCTCCAAAAAAACATTTTTTTTAAAGCCAGGCGTGGTGGCACACCCCTGGTGCACCCATTCTTTCCCTCTCTCTGTGTTTATCTCTGAAATAAATAAATAAAAATTTATAAATAAATAAAAAGAGAGACTATAAAGACGCCCCAGAGACTGCCTCCACACACACAAGAAACACAGTGGCCCTGCATCTCTAACTCAGAAGTCACAAGTCCATGTGAAACTCCATGATGCGGATCAAACACCACCCAGCTGTTTGTCTTTGCCCTGATTAGATCCTTAACAGCCAATGTTTATTTTAGTGCTTGCATTCCTTAGGGTCACACATTAATTTTTACCACAAAGCTCTGGTATGTTGCCTGGAGTCACAGTTCACACTGGGTTTGAACACTGACCCATCAGCCCCATGACCATGAACAAGTTACTTGACCTCTGTCTGCTTCAGGCTTCTCATCAGACAGCGAACCTCCTAGGACAAGTGAATGAAAGAATGCACACACACACCTAGACCAGAGCTCAGCACAAACCAAGCACCTTATACAAGCCCGATAGCATTACTACTATCGGAAACCAATAGACAAATGGCATCAAGATCTCTGGCACCAAGAAGTCCTTTCAACCAGCTACCTTCTCTCCAAAGTGCAATGAAGCAATCTTCACTGTGCTCACAGCCCTCAGAGAGAAGAAGGAGAAAGAGGGCCCCGGACCACGGAGAAGGGAAAACGAGCAAAACACAACCAGCTCCTCTACAGACTTTTGTGTGTTTTTGTTTTTTGAGGTAGGGTCTCACTCTAGCTCAGGCTGACCTGGAATTCACTATGTAGTCTCAGGGTGGCCTCAAACTCACAGCGATCCTCCTACCTCTTCTCCTGAGTGCTGGGATTAAAGGCATGCGCCACCATATCCAGCCAGAGGGGAAACTAGCAGAAGTGAGGAAAAGGGACCAGAAAGAGTGGGGGTGAGAGGGAGTCAGGTAAGGTGACTGGGCCCCAAAAGCAGAAATGTCCTTAAATGTGCCCTGAAAATCTCTGTGCTAGAGATAAAGTGAAGGCTCTCTCCTCTCCTTAGCTCTTGAGTCTTCCTTTAATCAAAGGAATTGACTAGATGTGTTTTTCCATAGACAATCTGAGTGCCCATCCCCAAGGAAGGGAGTTCCCCTTTCCTAGAATCTAAATCCGATCCTGGCACTGTGGATGGATAAGCTCAGGCCCCAAAACTTGGCTTCATGGCTGGCCTCTTCTGGAGCCAGACCATGGTCCAGACCGATCAGCCCTCCCTCTGGCTCACCTGAGCCCACCACAATACGGCCGTAAGTAGACACTTACCAGGTGGGCAGGCCTCTCTCTCTTTGCTGGCTGTTCCATTCATCTTTTCTGAACGTCCAGGTTCCTGTCCTGGTAAGCCTCCCCTACTCCCTCATGGGCTCTCTGCCCCCTCCTGCCCTCCACAAGGCAGGAGCTCTCTGTACTTCCTCCTCTTTCCTCTCTAAATCCCTTGCCATGTTCCAGGGCCCATGTTAGCTCTCCCACATGGTACACATGGGTGTACCCATTTTCCCTTCCTCAGTTTATGGACCCTTTCTCTCCCTTATATATTTCTGAATAAAAATGTGGTATTTCACCACCACCCCCTCCAAAAAAACATTTTTTTAAAGCCAGGTGTGGTGGCACACCCCTTTAATCCCAGCACTGGGGAGGGAGAGTAAGGGAATCGCTGTGAGTTCTAGGCCACCCTGAGACTACACAATGAATTTCAGGTCAGCTTGGGTTAGAGCAAGACGCCACCTCAAAAAATCAAAAAAAGGGGCTGGAGAGATGGCTTGGCAAAGCCAAAGAACCCAGGTTTCATTCCCCAGGACTCACGTTAAACCAGATGCACAAGGTATTGCATACATCTGGAGTTCGTTTACAGCAGCTGAAGGCCCTGGCATGCCCATTCTCTATTTACCTGTTTCTCTCTCACACACACAAATGAGTAAAATTAAATTAAATTTTAAAAAATAAAAATTAGGGCTGGAGGGATGGCTTAGCAGTTAAGGCATTTGCCTGCAAAGCCAAAGGACCCAACTTCAATTCCTCTGGACCCACGTTAGCCAGATGCATAAGGTGGCACATGCATCTGGAATTCGTTTGCAGTGGCTGGAGGCCCTGACACACTCATTTTCTCTCTTTCTCTCTCCCTCTTTCTCCCTGTCAAATAAATAAATAAATAGTATTTAAAAAAAAAAAAACATAAAAAAAATTTAAATGTGGTGTTTCATAAATTATTCTTCTCAGTCTTCAACCGGGCATGGTGGCGCACGCCTTTAATCCTAGCACTCGGGAGGCAGAGGTAGGAGGATCGCCGTGAGTTTGAGGCTACCCTGAGACTACATAGTTAATTCCAGGTCAGCCTGGGCCATTGTGAGAGCCTACCTCAAAAATCCAAAAAATAAATAAATAAATAAATGATTCTTCTCAGTCTTATTTTATCCATTTCTTTGGTTAAAAGCAGACATGAACGCAAGGTTTGGAGTTCAAGGACTATTCTAGAACTCCCTACACCCCATTACAGGGAAAGGCTAGAGAATAACAATACATGCTAATTAAAAAAATAAATAAATAAAGGGCTGGAGAGATGGCTTAGCAGTTAAGGCACTTGCCTGCATAGCCTTAAGGATCCAGGTTTGATTCTCCAGGTCCCATGTAAGCCAGATGCACATGGTGGCTCATGCATCTGGAGTCCATTTGCTGTGGCTAGAGGCCCTGGCATGCCCATTCTCTCTCTCTTTCTCTCTTTCTCTCTCCCCCCTTTCTCTCTCTTAAATATATATATATTTTTTTAAAGACCAGAATAACCCTGAGGATAGCTCTACCACAGAGGGAAAAGAGCTCCCTCTGTGAAGTGCCAAGGAAAACCAGGCAAGGAACAAGGCAGGCTCTGCACAGAAACAGATGGGCTTCTGAGTCTAAGGTCAAGGCAACAGAAGATTCACAAAGGAGCAAAGAAAAGGGATTATCAATGCTCTGCAAAGCAGGGATAGGGAAACATCATGTGTAAAGAACAAAACTAAGTATTTTGTGCTTTGCCAACCACATGGCCTCTCTGTCAGTCAGTCAGTTCTGCTAGTGTAGCATGAAAACAACCGTAGACAATAGTAAATGGACGGGTGTCAATGTGTGCCAATAAAACTTTATTTACAGGGCTGGAGAGATGGCTTAGCGGTTAAGCACTTGCCTGTGAAGCCTCAGGACCCTTGTTTGAGGCTCGATTCCCCAGGACCCATGTAAGCCAGATGCACAAGGTGGCGCATGTATCTGGAGTTCGTTAGCAGTGGCTGGAGGCCCTGGTGCGCCCATTCTCTCTCTCTCTCTGCCTCTTTCTCTCTCTTTCTGTCACTCTCAAATAAAAATTTTAAAAAACTTTATTTACAAAACAGGTGGCTGGCCAAGCTTGCCAATCCACACTGTAGGGAAAAAAAGTAGTAAAATGGTAATGTGCAAATATTTTGAAAAAGAAAGTGTATCCTCCCTCATGGTTAGAGAAAGGCAAATAAATACCTCACACCACCATTATATAACTAGTAAAGTAAGCTGGGGTGGTATGTACTTGTGATCCCAGAACCGGGGAGGCAGAGACAGGAGGATCAGGAATTTGAGACCAGTCTCAGCTACATAGTGAGTTCAAAGCCACCCTTTGCTACTACATTAGACCTTGTCTCGGAAAATAAAAACAAACAAACAAAAAAACTATTAAGTCAACCAGGAAACATTCAAACTGGCATTCCCCATGTGGTGAATCAGATGCACCAGGAAGCAACGGTGGCCTGGTGAGATGGAAGAGTAATGTGGCAGCATGTCCCATACACAAAAAGCCAAAAAAATACATCAAAACACTTTCTAGGGGCTGGGGAGATGGCTCTGACTTGTTCTACAAGCCTGCTAACCAGAGTTCAGATCAATCCCCGGCACCAATGTAAAGCCAGACACAAAGTAGCATACACAGCTATCATCCCAGAGGCAGAGGGAGGAGAACCCAGAAGCTTCCAGGCCAGCCAGTGTAGCCTTAGAAACAAGAGATTGTCTCAAAAAGTTGAAAAGAGAGGACCAACACCCTGGGGTTGTCTCCTGACCTCCGTGCATGATTGTGATGTGCACATGCCCATACCCACACACACATACATACATACATACATACATACATACATACATACATACATACATACACATACACATACATACACAAAAGACTAATAATACCTTTTGGTTGCCCTAGAAAGTAAACTGAGGGGCTGGAGAGATAGCCTGCAAAGCCAAAGGACCCAGGTTCCATTCCCCAGGACCCACGTAAGCCAGATGCACAAGGTGGCACGTGCATGGGGAGTTCATTTGCAGTGGCTGGAGGCCCTGGTGCACCCATTCTCTCTATATATCTGCCTCTTTCTCTCTAATAAATAAAAATAAAATATTTTTTAAAAGAACTTGAACTGAGGTGGAATCAAGGACACGAGAAGATGAGTAACTACCTACCTCACCAGTCCCTCTGTCTTCCAAGCCCTAAGTCACCACACATATCACGTGCTTTAATTTCCATTTTCCAGTGAATCAGAGTCAGAGAAGTGCAACAGATGTCCACCCTCAAGCTCTTCAATAGAGGGCGAATTCCAGGATGTCTGTATCGGAAGCTTTTTTCACAACACAGGCATTTTCACTTCAGATCCTCCAAGAGGAATTGAAGGGACAAAGACAAACTTGATCAATGTTTGACTAACGTGCCTCCATTTTGTGTACTCCGCCATTTTGTGCTTAACCCCTCACCCAGCCCCAATTCCAAGAAAAACCACAAAAATTTTCCCTTGAGCTAGAGAACAAACAACTGTCTCCTGATAAAAATACAACCTTGAAGTTTGTAACAGTGCAAATAACATGGGGGGCTTCCACCAATCACGTTAAGGGTCACTCTGTTCTCCCTAGGTAAAATGTCCTTGCAGCTGTTTGTGGTTTTTCCCTTTAAAAACCCTGCTGCCCTACCCATCGGGAGGAGCAGTTCAGTTTCCAATTCCAAGACTTCTTCCTAACCGATCAGAATTGATTGGTTTCCCATGGCTTTAATAAAATCTTATAAGCTTGAGCTCAAACCTCCGCTTCTGTCTCCACTACTGCACAACTCAAACCCTAACAGAATCAGTAAGCTATATCGCTGAGGCCAAATGCTGCCTGTCTTTTTAAATAAAGTTTTGTTGTTGTTGTTGTTTATTTATTTGAGGCAGAGAGAGAGAGAGAGAATGGGCGCGCCAGGGCCTACATCCACTGCAAACGAACTCCAGAAGCATGCGCCACTTTGTGCATCTGGCTTACGTGGGTCCTGGGGAATCGAGCTTCAAGCCAGGGTCCTTAGGCTTCACAGGCAAGCACTTAACCACTAAGCCATCTCTCTAGGCCCCTTAAATAAAGTTTTATTGGAACACAGCTTCATGCTTCCATGCCTGTGGCTGCTCTTGCACTACTATCTGGCCCTTCACAGAAAATGTTTGCCATCCTTTCCTAGAACATCATAAATGGAGTTTGCTTTCTTTTGCTACAATGGCAGAAAGGCTGCATGCAGTGTGTCAAATTGGCAGAATGGGTTACAGCCTTTGTCATTACTATGAAGAAAAGGAAGTGAGCAGGGCATGGCAGAGCACGCCTTTAATCCCAGCACCCAGGAGGCAGTGGGAGGAGGATCACCATGAGTTCGAGACCAGCCTGAGATTACATAGTGAATTCTAGATCAGCCTGGGCTAGAGTGAAACCCTACCTCAGAAAGAAAGAAAAGAAGAAGAAGAGGAGGAAGAGGAGGAGGAAGAACTAGACAAATGCTGTACTTTAAGCGGAAGCACTAGTTCCCATGTAGATGCGACAAGACAAGCATAGGCCTTGAACAAAGACAGCAGTGGAGGCCCCCACCACCTGCATTTCTAATGTGCTGGGAAGGTGTGTCGCTGTGTGTTCACTCTTACCTTTAATGTCATGATGAGTTTTTGCTTTACAAAACCAGCAAATTTTAAAACATGTAGACACAGAAAAGAAAAGAAAAAAATGTAGTGGGCATAGGCCCTGGGGGGTGGGGCAGAGGAAGAACTGCCAGACTTCTGAGGGCTCCTGGAAGTCAGGGCCAGGTGATGGTTCCTCGCCCCCATCAGCTTCAGAACACTCCACTTCTCACCCATACCTGCTCCCCCGGCAACTCTGGGCCCTTCCGTCTGCCCGTCTCAGGTCTCCCCCAGGGAGGCCTTCCTCACCAAGGTCTCAACCAACATCCAAGCAGCGAGCGGCCGGTCATGCTTGCTCCGCGCTCTCGATTTACAGGGGAAGACGGATTAGGCTCTGGGCAAGCTTAGGACCAGATCTGGCCTACCTTGGGGGGTGGGTTCCAGGAAGATCCCCCTGGGCACTCGGGCTCCTGGACTTTTCCTGAACATGTGGGAAAGAGGCCCACTCTTTACTCAAGTGTCCTCGTGACAGGAGGGGGCCCGAGAGCTGCTAGTAGCCCTTCTCCCTCTGTGGAAGACAGCTTGCCTGCCAAAAAACTGGATAGAAACAATCCCACTGACTCCCTCAGCACCTGGCTCCAGCTGGGCCTGAAGCCAGGTAACTTCCCCAAACTTTTTCCTCGCGGACGCTAGGTATTCCACGTTGATGAACTCACTCTGGCCACCTTTGTCCACGTTCCACTGGAGAGACCTGGCTAATACACTCCTCATTCCTCCAGCAAAACCTGTTTGGGTTAGTTTACTCACCTTGCTTCAACAAACACCAGCACTATACAGTGTTTGCTAAGTGAAAGAGAAAAGACCCTACAACGCATACTTGCTGAATTTCTAGCCAGTCTCACTGCTACCGGAGCCCTCATGTGAGGTCGCGCCAGCATTTTAAACTAATGCAACTGCTTTGGCACAAGAAGTGAGTGACCACTGCCAGCGACATGACCTAGAGGAAGACAGACTCTGCACCACTACTTATAACACCAAGGGAGGGAAGGCACGAGGGAGGGAAGAGAGAAATAGGTGGAGGGATGGAGGGAAGGAAGAAGAGTCTCAATGAGAGTCAATAGTTCAAAACTTGCGCTACATGCACAATGATGGATGAGCGACGAGCAACGCCATGCAGAAATGTGATCAATACGCAGTCCCTGAAACAATGTGTTCGTTTCATCTGGAAAGGTTAGAGGTGAAAGCAAAATACAGGTCTCTATGACAATGATAAAATGACTTCAGCCTGTATAAGAGTTTCTAATTGTTTTTCATTAGCTTCCCTCTTAGGCTTTTTTTTTTTTTTTTTTTTTTTTTTTTGACATTTTCTACCTCATTGTTCTCCTCCGTGAAAATTTTTTTCTAAAATATTTTATTTATTAATTTTCAAAAAGAGTGAGAGAGTGGCCGGGAGTGGTGGTGCACGCCTTTAATCCCAGCACTCGGGAGGCAGAGGTAGGAGGATCGCCGAGAGTTCGAGGCCACCCTGAGACTACATAGTTAATAATTCCAGGTCAGCCTGGACCAGAGTGAGACCCTACCTCGCAAAACCAAAAAAAAAAAAAAAAAAAAAAAAGAGTGAGAGAGAGAATATGGGTGCACCAGGACCTCTCGCCCCTGCAACTAACTCCAGATGCATGCACCACTTTGTGTATCTGGCTTTACGTGGGCACCGTGGAATCGAACCCAGGTCATCACACTTTCAAGAAAGCACCTTTAACCTCTGTACCATCTCTACAGCCCACCCTTCGTGAAATTTTTATTTTTGTTTTTTGTTGTTGTTGTTTGTTTGTTTTTTGTTTTTTGAGGTAGGGTCTCACTCTAGCCCAGGCTAACCTGGAATTCACTCTGTATTCTCAGGGTGGCCTTGAACTCATGGCAGTCCTCCTACCTCTGCCTCCTGAGTGCTGGGATTAAAGGCGTATGCCACTACACCTAACTGAAAATTTTATTTATTTATTTATTTGCGAGAGAGAGAGAGAGAGAGGAAGAGACAGAGAGAAAGAAAGAATGGGTACATCAGGACCTGAAGCCACTGCAAACGACACATGTGCCCCCTTGTGCATCTGGTTTACATGGGTCCTGGGGAATCGAACCAGAATCCTTAGGTTTCGCAGGCAAGCACCTTAACCGCTAAGTCATTTCCCCAGCCCTCCATGAAATTTTAATACCACATTGATGTGCATTTGTTAATGTACTACATGCATGTCTATGCTTCATTCATATGAGCAAACCTTCATCTCCCCTGAGAATTACTTCCGTCCAGTCAGGGAGGCATCCCCTGCAGTCGCGGGGAAGGGGGATGACCTATGTGTATTATAGACAAGGCGGTGGCTGGATGATGGGTGCTCATCTGGAATGAGGTTCACATCGTCGTAATTTAGAGGCTTCCATAAAGTCTTGGATTTATAGTCGCAAGTCTCAAGAATGCTAAGAATTTGACTTCCTGTTAGACACCCAGTCAAGTCACATAGCAGAAAGAATCAGCAGGACCCAGGCCACAGCTACTGGCTAGCACAGGAGGTATGAAAATGCTTGCTGACTGGGTAACGCTTTCATTCCACCATAACACAGCCTGACTTCATGAGGGAAGAAAAGCATTAATAGTATTTCTGCTTTGAATAAAAACCACAATATTCTTTTCCATTCAGTTTCAGCTGGTTCTTTAGTCCAAGACCATGTCACTGCTGGAGAGGGCCCAAATCAATGCCAAATAGAAAACTGTGCCCTTCAACATTCCAGAACGGTGAGAAAAAGCTGCCAAAATGCAGGCAAGGAGCAGCAGTAATTACCCACGAAGCTCCAAGCTTGTATATCTCAGGCCCTTGGTGCTTGTCTGTTCCACGAATTCTCTGACCTCTGGGCCTGGCTTTCCCCACCCTCAAAACAGGGAATTCAGCATCTTGCTAACAGGATTCCTGAGAGAGTACTCACTGATGGAAAGGGGCACAGAGGACCTTACTGTGCAGCCTGACAAAGGACAGTGTTTGAATAGTAATGGCATCCGGACCCTCCGGGTTCCCCCTTCCCAGTAAAAGCAAACACATTATCTGGAAACCAGAACTCCTTAGTATGAAGAGGCTGTGGATCAAGGGTTCCTACCCACTGAATTCTCTGAAGATAAAGTGTGACCACTGCCTCTGAAAGACAGCTACCCTCGCAGGTCTGCCAGCCCCCTCTCTTCCTGGCGGCTTACTTATTACATGTGACTCCACAACGCTGCTTTCTGGGCTTTAATTTCCATCAAGGCATATATTTTACATTATCATTCGGCACCATGCTTTTTGTCGAGGTAGAGTCTCACTCTAGTCCAGGCTGACCTTCAACTCACTGTAGCCCAGGCTGGCCTCAGACTCATACTGATCCTCCTCCCTCAACCTCCATATTGCTGGGATTCAAGCACCCCACTTTTTCCAAAGGAATATCAATGTTGCAATACACCGCCAGGGATGTGTGTAAGTCTACACTATTCCTCTCAACATCTGCAAGGCTGTGTGTCACGTGACAACACCACTCCTTCGTAATAGTCACCTTCCTTGTCTCTGGACTAATGGTGAGCACTGATCTTATATATGCTTTGCCCAGGACCATTCTACTTCCTGTGCTTAATGTACTTGGTGTTGAACCATTCTGACCTCTGACTCTAGTCTAACACTTTGTTTTGGGGGATTTATTTTTTACTTTTTATTTGTAAATTTATTTATTTATTTGCAAGCAGAGAGAAAAGATAGAAAGAGAGACAGAATGGGAAACCCAGGGCATCTTTGCACAACTGGCTTTTCATGGGTATTGAGGAATCAAACCTGGGTCCTTAGGCTTTGCAGGCAAGTGCCTTAACAGCTAAGCCATCTCTCCAGCCCAGGTTTTGTTTTTTATTATTTATTGTTTATTTGTTTTTGTTTTTGTTTTTGTTTTGTTTTTTGAGGTAGGGTCTCACTCTAGCTCAGGCTGACCTGGAATTCACTATGTAGTCTCAGGGTGGCCTTGAACTCATGGCAAACCTCCTACCTCATCCTCCCAAGTGCTGGGATTAAAGGCATGCACCACCACGCCCGCCATTTTTAATGCCTGGCATTTTTTTTTTGAGGTAGGGTCTCACTCTAGTCCAGGCTGATCTGGAATTTGCTCTGTAGTTCCAGGCTGGCCTCAAACTCACAGCAGTCCTCCCACCTCTGGCTCCCAAGTGTTGGAATTAAAGGTATGTGCCACCATGCCAGGCTTTTTTTATATTTATTTATTTATTTATTTATTTATTTATTTATTTATTTATTTATGGTAGGGTCTTGCTCTAGCCCAGGCTGACCTGGAATTCACTATGTAGTCTTAGGCTGCCCTCAAACTCACATCTTACTCCTTCCTCTGCCTCCTGAGTGCTGGGATTAAAGGCATGCGCCACCACACCTGGCTGATTGATTGATTGATGTGTGTGGTTACCCATGGATACACTCATGCCACAGTTACTGGCTTTTCTGAGTCCAAACTCAGGTACTCAGTGTTGTGCAGCAGGCACTTTATCCACTGAGCCATCTTTCTCGCTCTAAATGGTATGTTTTTAGTATTTACTTTTATTTCATCATTTATGTGTGTATGTTATCTCCCCAGTCCTCAAACATGAATTTTTAAGTTAGTTTATTTATTTATTTATTTATTTATTTATTTATTTATGTTTATTTATGAGGGAGAGAGAATGAGCACGCCAGAGCATTTAGCCACTGCACCATGTGCATCTGGCCTATGTGGGTTCTGGGAAATCAAACCTGGGTCCTTAGGCTTCACAGGCAAGTGCCTTAACCACTAAAGCATCTCTCCAGCCCAATTTTTAAGTTTTTTAAAAAAGGTAAAGACTGTATATAACAAACTAAACATAACATAAAAACTATTCATTTTTCTATTTTATTGTTTTAAAAATTAGATTTAGGAAAGTACCTAGTTCCATATTGAATTTGTCCCCCAGGCTGCTGTGACAAAGTGCCACACAGGATGGCTTAAGATAGAAGAGATCTCTCCTGTCACCTTTCTGGAACAAGAAGTCTGAACTCAGGACCCCAGCAGGATGCATTCAGGAGGCTTGTGGCAGAACTACTCCACCCTCTTTTTTTTTTTTTTTTTTTTTTTTTTTTTTGAGGTAGGGTCTCCCTCTGGCCCAGGCTGACCTGGAATTCACTCTTTATTCTCAGGCTGGCCTCGAATGCACAGCGATCCTCCTACCTCTGCCTCCTGAGTGCTGGGATTAAAGACATGCGCCACCACACCCAGCTACCCTTTTTTTAAAATTATTTATTTATATTCACAAGCAGAGAGAGAGAGGATGGGCACATCAGGGCTTCCTGCCACTGTAAATGAACTCCAGATGCATGAGTCACATTGTGTATCTGGCTTTACATGAGTACTTGGAGAATCAAACCCAGGCCATTAGGCTTTGCAAGCAAGCACCTTTAATGACTGAGCCATCTCTACAGCCAGCCCTCAAATAAAGAATACAGCTAAGGTGCTGGGGAGCTAGCTCAGTCAGTAAAGTACTTGCTGTGTAAATATGAGGACCTGAATTTAATCCCCAGATCCCATGTAAATGCCTGGGGATGGTGGGACATGTTGATAATCCCAACACAGAGAAGGCAGAGACAGGTGGATGCCTAGAATTCACTGGCCAGCCATTCTAGCCTAATTAGTAAGCTCCACGCCCATGAGAGATCCTGTCTCAAAGCTCCAGGCCAGTGAGAGACCCTGACTCAAAGGAGGGAGGTGGCCTACCTGAGGATGACACCCAAGGCTGTCCTCTGACCTCCACATACACACACATGCACCCACATACATACAAACATGCATACACGCACACACAAAAAAAGAGTACAGTCAACTCTTAAGTGCCAATTTATAGTATATACAAGAAACTGAAAACCATGCTAGGCCATGCCAAAGGGAGCAATCAGCAAAATCCTGTGAAGACTCCATGGCACAAATGGCTATTTCCTTCAATGAAAATTGCAAGGGAGTCAGGCGTGGTGGCACACGCCTTTAATCCCAGCACTCAGAGGCAGACGTAGGAGGATCGTCGTGAGTTCGAGGCCACCCTGAGACTACATAGTGAATTCCAGGTCAGTCTGGGCCAGAGTGAGACCCTATCTCAGAAAAAAAAAAAAATGCAATGAAGAGGGGGAGAAAAGGAAAGGGGAACCTACAGTTAAAATAAAAACACATTGTGGGGCTGGAGAAATGGCTTAGTGGTTAAGGCATTTGCCTGCAAAGACAAAAGATCCCGGTTTGCTTCCCCAGGACCCACGTAAGCCAGATGCACAGTCTGTCTCTCTTCTATCCCTCTCTCTGCTTGCAAATAAAAAAATAAAAAGTTTTTAAAAAGTTTAAAAAAACACATTGTGAAGCTTGGCATGGTGGCACATGCCTTTAATCCCTGCACTTGAGAGGCAGTTCCAGGTCACCCTGAGGATACAGAGTTAATTCCAATTCCAGGTCATCCCAGGCTGGAGTGAGACCCTACCTCAAAGAACCAAAAAAAAAAAAAAAGACATTGTGAGGCAGGAATGATGGTGTACATCTATAATCACACTCATGAGAGGCTGAGGCAGGAGGATCTTGAGTTTGAAGCCAGCCTGGGTTACAATAGTAAGTTAAAGCCAGCCCAAGTTATCTAGCAAGACTCTGCCTCAAAAAAAAAAAAAAAAAAAGACATTCTGCTCCAATGGATATCATCAAAAAGGCAAGAAGACAATTCACAGAATGAAAAGAAGTTTTTAAAATATACTGGTAAGGGACGTGTATCCAGAAATGTCACTGGATCCCAGCAGCTCATCCGTGAAAAAGACTAGCAGCTCAATAAAACAGGGACAAAAGATCTGAACAGACATTTCTCCAGAGAAAATAGACAAGTGGCCCATGTACACAAGAACCATGCTTAGTCTCACCAGACATTAGGAAAATGCAAATCAAAACCACAGACATGCCACTTCACACCCACTAGAATGGCTGTCATCAAAGACTGCTGGTGAGGAGGTGAAGGAGCCAGAACCCCAAATACTGCCGGTGGGATGGAAAATGCAGCAGGCACGTTGGAAAACAGACAGACCCAGTTCCTCAGCTAGTTAAGTAGAGCTCCCCAACCGCCCAGCAGTGCCACTCTGCACTATATTGAAGGAGAGAAATAAAAACAAATACCCGCATAAAAGCCACATGAAGGAGGGGCTGAGAAAATTGCTCAGCAGTTTAAAGGCACTTGCTTGCAAAGCCCGCAGGCACAGGTGCAATCCCCCTAGCACCCACGTAAAACCAGAATCAAAGTGGCTCATGTGTCTGGAGTTCATTTGCAGTGGCAAGAGAACCTGGCACCCACCCACACACGCATAAATAAAAAAATTATTTTCAAAAAAAGCTATGTGAACTTTCACAGCAACATTGTGTGGGACAGCCAGCAAGTGGAAACAGTCCAAAACCCATCAGCTGATGAGCAGATCACCAGACGCGAGGCAGCAGCACAAACATCATGTGGCCACAAACAAAGGAATGAAGTGCAGATTTGGCTACAGTGTGGCTGAACCTTAGTGGCACATGCCTGAAAACACAGCACTTGGGAAATACAGGCAGGGTGATCTGAAGCTAAAGCCAGATGTATAAAGCAGCACATACATCTGGAGTTTATTTGCACTGACAGGAGGCCCTGGTGCACCCATACTCGCTCTGTCTCTATGTCTCTCAAATAAATGAAAAAATATATATTTTTAAATTATAAGGCAGGGCTGGAAAGATGGCTTAGCAGTTAAGGCACTTGTCTGCAAAACCAAAGGACCCAGGTTCAACTCCCCAGAACCCATGTAAGCCAGGTACACAAGGTGGAGCATGTCTGGAGTTTGTTTGCAGTGGCCAAAGGCCCTGGAGCATCCATTCCTTCTTTGTCTCTGTTTCTTTCTCTCAAATAAAAAATATTTAATTTTTTTTTCAAGGCAGGGTCTCATGCTAGCCCAGACTGACCTGGAATTCACTCTATTTTTTTCAGGGTGGCCTCGAACTCAAAATTACAAGGCAGACACAGACATTTGAACATTGACTGGAGAGTTGATGTGCTAAGGAATTCTTAGCTTCTTATAGGTGCAATAATAGAAATATGTTACTTTTGAAAAGTATGAAAACTTTTTAATACTATGCATGAGAGATTGAACTATTAACAGATGAAATGATACAGTGCTTGGGATTTGCTTCAATACAACTAGGAGAGGAGTAGGGAGAGGGTAGGGAGATATAGGAACTGCTCATGACCTAGCAACCATCAAAGCATGTGACAGTAGCTGGGGTATACTTATACAGTTCTTTTCACATGTGTGATGTTTGAAATGTTCTACTTCAGAAGACAACAGGGCTGGGAGATGGCTCAGCGGGTAAGAAGCTTGCAATGCAAAGATCAGGACATGAGCTTAACCCCCCAGTACCCACCCTAAAAGGCACAGGTGGCCTCACATACCTGTAACCCCAGCACTGATGCGGGGGCGGGTGGAAACAGAATATCTGGGGTTCTCTGGTGAGCCAGCCTACCAGAAAAACAGCAAGCTCCGGGTTCAGGGAAATAAAGCTGAGCAACAGAGGACACCCACTTCCTCCTCTGGTCTCCACATATGTGCACACAGGGCACGTACATCTGCACGTGTATCTGCTTATAAGCCACACACATACCACCCCACACGCACCACACATGCACACAAAAAAAGGAGAAAGAAAAATTTCCCATGCCACTGATTTTATCATATGTCATTCCAATCCCACGAGTGGAGACACTTTCATCTGCATTCTCAAGAAATAAGTAGAAACAGCCTGAGGCCGTACCCTGAGGGAGGAGTGCAAGGTCAGCAGTGATAAGGGCCTGGGCTTGATCCTGAACAAAGAAATGGACTTTCCTTTCCATTTCTTCCACCTCAGTGACAATCTGTCCAAAAGAAAGTTTCCTCCTTAACACTCTTGCTTGAAAAGCCATGTGGTAACCTTTTCTATAGGATTGGTTTTGTTTTAGAAATAATAATTTTCAACACTTTAAATTTTTAACTTTCCAAGTTTTTTTTTTATTTAATTAATTTATTTATTAGAGACAGAGAGAAAGAATGGGTGTGCCAGGGCCTCTACCCACTGCAAATGAACTCCAGATGCATGTGCCACCTTGTGCATCTAGCTTATGTGGGACCTAGAGAATCAAACCTGGGTCCTTGGGTTTTGCAGGCAAGCACCTTAACCACTAAGCCATCTCTCCTGCTCCACTCCCTGAGTTTTGATACTGTCTCTTTGAATGATTAAACTAGAAAAACAAAGAAAGATAAAATGATGGACAAGCTAAAGCTTGTCAATTTCAAATCCTCCTCTGAAAAAGGCAAGAGAGAATTTCTTTTTCTTTTGAGTGTGTGTGTGGTGGGGGAGGAAGGGAGAAAGAGAGAGTGCATGGGCACGTCAGGACCTCTCTTGCCACTGAAAATGAACCCCAAACACTTTGTGCCACTTTTTTTGTTTGTTTGGTTGGTTTTTTGAGGTAGGGTCTCACACTAGCTCAGGCTGACCTGGAATTCACTCTGTATTCTCAGGCTGGCCTCGAACTCATGGTGATCCTCCTACCTCTGCCTGGGATTAAAGGCATGTGCCACCACACCTGGCTTTGTGCCAATTTTTGCACCTGGTTTAAATGGGTGGTTTGGGAACTGAACCCCAGGCCAGCAGGCTTTGTAAGCATGTCCCTTTAACCACTGCATCATCTTTCCAGCCCCAGAAGACAGAATTTCTAGTCCAGAAATTTGAGTTTGTGGCAGATTCTGGTCACTTAAAAGGAAAAGGTTGGGACATACGTCAACAGAAGAGCATGAGGTTAAAACGCATGAGACCCTGGATTCACTCCTCAGAACCAGAGATATTTTCAGAGGGATATGGGGAGACGGCTCAGTGGGTAAAGTGCTTGCTACGCAAGCATGAGGACGTGAGTTCAGATCCCTAGCACCCAGGTAAAATGCAGGCCATGGCTAGCAATACCTTCACAAGAGCCTCATACTAGGAGAAAAAGATGATGACATCAAATTAAATGGAAAGAGGGAGGGGATATGACTGAGAGTGGAGTTCTGAAGGGGAATGGGGGGAGGGGAGGGAAATATCATGGTTTATGGTCTGTAAGTATAGAAGTTGTCAATAAAAAAATTTTTTTTAAAAAAATGCAGGCCATGGGGTAGAGCATGTCTACAATCCCAGCTGGGGAGTAGAGAGTGATCAAGGAAGACACCCAATGTCAAACTCTGGCACACACACACACACACACACACACACACACGCATACCACATACACATGCAAAAGAAAGGATTTTCAGAATGCCAAGTTTCAACCTTTGTACCAGAATGGGCCAAGAAACAACCCCACACCCCACTGAACCTAGGTCTTTATAGAAACAATGACAGCTCTAAGTTCCTGACAGTGAACTCTGTATAAAGCACAAGACCAGTCACTTTACCTGAGCGATGTTCTTATGTCATTACTAGGCAGGTACTGCTGTGTATCTTCACTTTGCTGGGGTTTCCAGAAAAGCTAAGAAGCTAATTCAAAATTACACAGTTTTGGTGGGGGGTGGAAGAGAGGGATCCAAAAAAAAAAAAAAGGATAAAGGGACAAGAACATGGTTGCATTACTGTATGTTTATATATGAAAGTTATCAATAAAAAAGAAAAATTAGGGCCAGGCGTGGTGGCACACACCTTTAATTGGGAAGCAGAGGTAGGAGGATCACTGTGAGTTCAAGGCCACCCTGAGACTACATAATGAATTCCAGGTCAGCCTGAGGTGGAGTAAGACCCTACCTCTAACAACAGAAAGAAAGAAAGAAAGAAAGAAAGAAAGAAAGAAAGAAAGAAAGAAAGAAAGAAAGAAAGAAAGAAAGAAAGAGGGGGAAAGGGAGGGAAGGGAGGGAGGGGGAGGAAAGAAAAGAAGGAAGGAAGGAAGGAAGGAAGGAAGGAAGGAAAAAAGAAAAATTACACAGCTTGACATGGCAGAGTAAGGATCTGAATCCAGGACATGTGGCTCCCGGGCCTGCATTTATGCCAAGGGATATCACCTCCCAGTGGAAGCCAGTTCATGACATCTTTGCTGAGGATCAGAAACCTTAGTTAGACCCAACCATTTGCTTTGGCGACAGAAGATGGACTATGTCCCAGGAAAACCCTTTTAACCAGCCTCCTCGTTAATATGGCCAGTTTCACAAACCTTTCACAAACAGCAAAAACAAAAGGCATCCAATGTAGTTGTTAAAGATCCGCAGAGATACCTTAAAAGTTAGAAACTAAGAAGAACCCTCTTGGCCAGGCAACCTCACCATCTCCCAGCTGGGTGTAAGGCTAGGGCCCAGGGGGCTAGATGTGGGGACTGTCAAGAAGAAAAACACACAGAGAGTAGGTGGGTCCTCCTAAGTGAATCCAGATCCCAGAGCGGTTGGAAAGAACGTCAAGGGCCAACTACAGGCTTCCCTGAGTCACTCCCATCTCCACATGCAACACCCAGGAATGACTTAGCACCAAAACGCCAACAGGACTCTTCAGGAGAGGCAAAGATGTGGACGGAGACTTCAGCCAAAGGACTAAACTTCACAAACACTCTAGCTAGGCTCAAGCTGTCACACCCACCGCCCTCTCGCTTCCAGCCTCCCCGCCCGCCCGCCCATCCCACCCCCTCGCTGGTGGGACTGGTTAGGGCCAAGCGACAGCTCCCACCTGCGATCTGCATTGGGCAAGAAAGAGGAAAGGTTGCAGGACCCCAGAGAGACCTCAAACGCTGAGCCTAGGCAAAGAAATGGGCAGGGCTGGAGTAAGAAAGTACCATCCCGAATGCAAGAAGCAAGGACCGGAAAGGAAAGCTGAAAGACAACAGGAGGAGCACGGGGAATGCGGCGTGGGGGCGACGACACTGGGGTGAAGGGAATAAAAAGGACCGGAAGACAAAGAGCTTGGAGAACCGAGACCTCTGGGGACCCAAGAGCTGCGGCTCTGGGTTTGCAGACAGGGGCTCCGGGCTCAGCAAACTGTCCAGAGATGCTCTTTGCCTTCATGGTGGGGTGACTTGGTGACTAGGGACCTGGGCGGGAGAATGGCTTGGGAAGCAGGGTGCTCGGGAGTGTCACTGAGTGGAGGGGCTGAGCTGAGGCACGGGCAGGTTTGGTGACCGGCAAGGTGGTGGTGGTGGTGGACTGGGAGGGACTTTGGGGGAGCTGAGTGGAACCGGTGAGGGCCAGGAGCGTCCAGCCCCGGGAAAGTGAGAGAGCTGCCCAGGGGATCAGAGGATCAGGAGCCGGGGCTGCACTGGTTGGTGGCCGGGACTCCGCAGCCAGGGGTGTCATAGGGCCGGGGTCTACGGGCGATCAGGCGCGGGGTCCCGAGATCAAGGGTCCCGGAACGTGCAGCTGCAGCGGCGGGAGCCCGGCCGGGTGACAGCCGTCACTCACCGCTCATGATGCCGCTCCCGGGGCCGCCGCCACCGCGTCTGTGCAGCCGCCGAGCTCCACACACAGGCCGGGGAGACAGCGCGCCCGGCCCGCCCCGCCCCGCCCCGCCTAGTCCACAGGCCCCGCCCCGGAAGTGCAGCCGCGAAGACGGCTGGCCCCGCCTCCCCCGAGCCGGAACCAAAACACCGCGCGCCGGCCTCGGGTACCCGGACTCCCCCGCGAGGAACACGCGCCTACTCCCGATCTCGGACCCTGCACTGCACGGTGACCATTCCCGGAGCTCCCGGCGCCGGACAGCGATCCCGAGAGGGAGGAGACATGATGCGAGAGTAGTGGGAGCCTGGCCCGGTGGTACGCGCCTGTCACTCCAGCCCCCTACCTCACCCCACCCCGGGAGGCTGAGGCAGGAGAATCAGGAATTCAAGGGCAAGCAGGGCAGGGTGACTCGCGTCTGTAATCCCAGCACTCGGACGCCGAGGTAGGAGGATCACTGTGAGTTCAAGGCCACCCTGAGACTACATAATGAATTCCAGGTCGGCCTGAGGTGGAGTAAGACCCTACCTCTAACAACAAACAAACAAACAGAAAGAAAGAAAGAAAGAAAGAAAGAAAGAAAGAAAGAAAGAAAGAAAGAAAGAAAGAAAGAAAGAGATGAAAAAAGAAAATTTACACAGCTTGACATGGCAGAGTAAGGATCTGAATCCAGGACATGTAGCTCCTGGGCCTGCATTTATGCCAAGGGATATCACCTCCCAGTGGAAGCCAGTTCATGACATCTTTGCTGAGGATCAGAAACCTTAGTTAGACCCAACCATTTGCTTTGGCGACAGAAGATGGACTATGTCCCAGGAAAACCCTTTTAACCAGCCTCCTCGTTAATATGGCCAGTTTCACAAACCTTTCACAAACAGCAAAAACAAAAGGCATCCAATGTAGTTGTTAAAGATCCGCAGAGATACCTTAAAAGTTAGAAACTGAGAAGAACCCTCTTGGCCAGGCAACCTCACCATCTCCCAGCTGGGTGTAAGGCTAGGGCCCAGGGGGCTAGATGTGGGGACTGTCAAGAAGAAAAACACACACTCGAGAGCGTAGGTGGGTCCTCCTAAGTGAATCCAGATCCCAGAGCGGTTGGAAAGAA
Source organism: Orientallactaga sibirica (assembly GCA_036365145.1). Classification (NCBI taxonomy): domain Eukaryota; kingdom Metazoa; phylum Chordata; class Mammalia; order Rodentia; family Dipodidae; genus Orientallactaga; species Orientallactaga sibirica. The sequence continues at coordinate 38,061,046 of JAEOAD010000008.1, forward strand.
CGTCAAGGGCCAACTACAGGCTTCCCTGAGTCACTCCCATCTCCACATGCAACACCCAGGAATGACTTAGCACCAAAACGCCAACAGGACTCTTCAGGAGAGGCAAAGATGTGGACGGAGACTTCAGCCAAAGGACTAAACTTCACAAACACTCTAGCTAGGCTCAAGCTGTCACACCCACCGCCCTCTCGCTTCCAGCCTCCCCGCCCGCCCGCCCATCCCACCCCCTCGCTGGTGGGACTGGTTAGGCCAAGCGACAGCTCCCACCTGCGATCTGCATTGGGCAAGAAAGAGGAAAGGTTGCAGGACCCCAGAGAGACCTCAGAACGCTGAGCCTAGGCAAAGAAATGGGCAGGGCTGGAGTAAGAAAGTACCATCCTGAATGCAAGAAGCAAGGACCGGAAAGGAAAGCTGAAAGACAACAGGAGGAGCACAGGGGGGGGCGGCGTGGGGGCGACGACACTGGGGTGAAGGGAATAAAAGGACCGGAAGACAAAGAGCTTGGAGAACCGAGACCTCTGGGGACCCAAGAGCTGCGGCTCTGGGTTTGCAGACAGGGGCTCCGGGCTCAGCAAACTGTCCAGAGATGCTCTTTGCCTTCATGGTGGGGGCGGGGGGGGTGACTTGGTGACTAGGGACCTGGGCGGGAGAATGGCTTGGGAAGCAGGGTGCTCGGGAGTGTCACTGAGTGGAGGGGCTGAGCTGAGGCACGGGCAGGTTTGGTGACCGGCAAGGTGGTGGTGGTAGTGGACTGGGAGGGACTTTGGGGGAGCTGAGTGGAACCGGTGAGGGCCAGGAGCGTCCAGCCCCGGGAAAGTGAGAGAGCTGCCCAGGGGATCAGAGGATCAGGAGCCGGGGCTGCACTGGTTGGTGGCCGGGACTCCGCAGCCAGGGGTGTCATAGGGCCGGGGTCTACGGGCGATCAGGCGCGGGGTCCCGAGATCAAGGGTCCCGGAACGTGCAGCTGCAGCGGCGGGAGCCCGGCCGGGTGACAGCCGTCACTCACCGCTCATGATGCCGCCGCCGGGGCCGCCGCCACCGCGTCTGTGCAGCCGCCGAGCTCCACACACAGGCCGGGAGACAGCGCGCCCGGCCCGCCCGCCCCGCCCCGCCTAGTCCACAGGCCCCGCCCCGGAAGTGCAGCCGCGAAGACGGCTGGCCCCGCCTCCCCCGAGCCGGAACCAAAACACCGCGCGCCGGCCTCGGGTACCCGGACTCCCCCGCGAGGAACACGCGCCTACTCCCGATCTCGGACCCTGCACTGCACGGTGACCATTCCCGGAGCTCCCGGCGCCGGACAGCGGTCCCGAGAGGGAGGAGACATGATGCGAGAGTAGTGGGAGCCTGGCCCCGTGGTACCCGCCTGTCACTCCAGCCCCCTACCTCACCCCACCCCCGGGGAGGCTGAGGCAGGAGAATCAGGAATTCAAGGTCAAGCAGGGCAGGGTGACTCGCGTCTGTAATCCCAGCACTCGGACGCCGAGGTAGGAGGATCACCGTGAGTTCGAGGCCAGCCTGGACTACAGAGCGAATTTCAGGTCAGCCTGGGCTAGGGTGAGACCCTGCCTCAAAAAAATAAAATAAAAAGCAGAAAAAGAAGTTCAAGGTCATTCTAGTCTACATAGTGAGTGTGAGACCAAGCTAGGATATATGGTATCCTATGTGAGAGAAACAGAGACTGAGCTACAGAGTGAGTTCAAAGCCACCCTGGGCAACTTAGCAAGACTGTATAACTCAGCGTGAGAGCCCAGCATGTGCAAAACCTTAATCTCTCCAGCAATCACACAGACACACACACACAGCGAGAGTGTGTGTGTATGTGCGTGCGCGTGTATGTGCGTGTGTGCATGTGGAGACAGGCAATTGTGCAATCCCCAGAGGCTTCTCTAAGGAGGTGACTTTTGTGTCAGGATGAAGAGCAATAATGAGGGGAGCCAGCTCAGTGAGAATGGCGAGGGAAGGAATTCCGGAAAGAAGGAATGGCGCAGAGTTCCTACCTGCAAGGGTGTAGTAAGAACAGGACAGTGAGTGAGAAGTGGGTAGTGAGGAGAAGGATACTGAAGACTGGAGTTTTTTGGAGATCAGGACAAAGCGTTTGAGGTGTTTGACCTGCCTGAAGGTAGATGGGGGAATGGAAGGCCACTGCAAAAATACAAACAATGTCACAGTTGTGGAATTAGACTTTAAGAAGATACCCCTCACAAGCCTGGTTTTGTGGGACATGCTTTTAATCCCAGCTCTCAGGAGGAAGAAAGCAGAAGATCTTGAATTCAAGGCCAGCCTGAGCTATATATTGAGATTTTGTCTCAAAACAAAACAAAAACACCACCACAGGTGGGGAGATGGCTCAGCTGCACAAGCGTCAGAATCTGAGTCCATCCTAGACCCACGTAAGCATGGCTTTGCTTGGGCTACACTGGGGCTCACTGGTCAGCCATCCTGAACAAAAAACAGCAGATCCAGTTTCAGGGAGAGACTCCACCTCAAAAAACTAAAGAAGGGTGCTGGTGGTGCATACCTTTAATCCCAGCACTCAAGAGGCAGAGGTAGGAAAATCACCATGAGCTCAAGGCCAGCCAGGAGAAATCGACATCAGAGCGTGTTGCAGGTCAGTCTGGGCTAGAGTGAGACCCTGCCTCAAAAAAAAAAAAAAAAAAAAAAAGCCAGGTGTGGTGGTGCATGCCTTTAATCCCAGCATTCAGGAGGCAAAGGTAGGAGGATCGCCGTGAGTTCGAGGCCACCCTGAGATTACATAGTGAATTCCAGGTCAGCCTGGGCTAGAGTGAGACCCTACCTTGAAAAACAAAAAATGAAAAATGAAATATATATATATATGGCTGGAGAGTTGGCTTAGTGGTTAAGGCACTTGCCTGTGAAGCCTAAGGACCCATGTTCTACTCTCCAGATCCCACATTAGCCAGATGCACAAAGGTAAGGCAAACGCAAGGTTGCACATATCTACTAGGTGGCAAAAGAGTCTGGAGTTTGATTACAGTGGCTGAGGCCCTGGCATGCCAATTCTCTGTCTCTCTGTCACTCGCTCTCTGAAATAAATATAAAAAGAGCTAGAGGGATGGCTTAGTGGTTAAGGTGTTTGCCTGTGAAGCCAGAGGACCCAGGTTAAATTCCCCAGGACCCATGTAAACCAGATGCACAAGGTGGTGCATGCATCTGGAGTTTGTTTGCAGCAGCTGAAGTCCTTGGTGCACCCCCTCTGTCTCTGTCTCTCTGTCAAATAAATTCAAAAAATTAGGGGGCTGGAGAGATGGCTTAGTGGTTAAGGCACATGCCTGCAAAGCCTGAGGACCCTGGTTTGATTCTCCAGGTCCCATGTAAGCCAGATGCACAAGGGGGTACACACATCTGGAGTTCGTTTGCAGTGGCTGGAGGCCCTGGCGCACCCATTCTCACTCTCTTTCCCTCTCTCTGTCTCAAATAAATAAATAAATAAATAAATAAAATCTTTTTTAAAAAAAATTAAAAAATAAAGCAAGAAAGAAGGGCTGTACACACTACCACCACTCCCCTGGCCTCCACTTGCATGCACAGAGCACATGCCTATTCCATACACACACCCCACACCCAAAACCCACATTTTTGTTGTTGTTTGTTTTTTGTTTTTTCCAAGGTAGGGTCTCACTCTGGCCCAGGCTGGCCTGGAATTTACTATGTAGTCTCAGGGTGGCCTCGAACTCACAGTGATCCTCCTACCTCTGCCTCCCGAGTGCTGGGATTAAAGGCATGCGCCACCACACCCGGCCACATCATTTTCTAAAATGAGAGTAAATTGTAATGGGCAGAGGAGAAAGGGCAGCTGGTTAAGGAACTACTGCCATTGGTCCAGGCCTGGAGCTAGGGTGACACTGACATGGGAAAGGTAGATGCCCTTTAATCCCAGGCTACCTCAAACTCATAGTGATCCTCCTATCCCTGCCTCCCAAGTGCTGGGGTTAAAGATATGCGCCACCATGCCTGGCTTTTTTTTTTTTTTTAATTGAGAGTCAAGAATTTAATTATGAAATAAGGAGGATTTTTTACAGTTGAGCTCCTGGCAGTGAGATAGGGAAATACATCTAACATAGAGTCTCTGAATTCAAGGATACAAAGCCATACCAACAGCTGATGGACACATTCATCCAGAAGAGTGAGAATGCATCACATTTTCCACCTGACAAGACTTTCAAAGTAGCTCTACACCAGTCAAAAGGTCAATTAGCAGAAATTGATTTCTCTGTCCCATCTGTCCCTGTTGCGACACTTTCCGGAGCAGCTGGCACACTCTCGCAATAGTCATTCGTTTTTGTGGTGACAAGAATGGTTGCACCCTCCTCCATGGCTGGGAGCGGAAAGAAGTGGTCAGAGTCGACACTGGCCTTGTTCTGGACACAGTCATCGCAGGTGCACTCTTCTACCGTGTACCCCAGGCTCCTGGGGACAATCATTTCACCTCCAGTTCTGCTGGGGTCCTGGTCAGCACTGGCCATGTCCAGCAGAGCTGATCCTGATGATACAGAAAGAGAAACATTCACCTACAGGCCCTGGGGAACGGTCCTACAGAGTGAGCAGTGTGCATCAGGACATAATGTGGCACGTGTTCTACACAGAGAGTCAGACCAAGACCCCTGGCTGCTGAAGTGAGTGCTCACCTCATGTTGTAACATGTTTTAAAGACCTAAGAGATTTCACTTATGGATCTAAACAACTGGGCTCTTAAAAATGAGGTAGTAGGGCTGGAGAGATGGCTTAGCAGTTTAAGGTATTTGCCTGCAAAACCAAAGGAACTCAGTTTGATTCCCCAGGACCCACGTAAGCCAGATGCACAAGGTAGCACATGCATCTGGAGTTCATTTGCAGTAGCTGGAGGCCCTGGTGCACCCATTCTCTCTCTCTATCTCTATCTCTCTCTGCTTCTGTCTCTCTCGCTTTCTCAAATAAATAAATAAAATAACATTTATTTAAAAATTGAGGCAGCCAGGTGTGGTGGCGCACGCCTTTAATCCCAGCACTCTGGAGGCAGAGGTAGGAGGATCGCCGTGAGTTCAAGGCCACCCTGAGAAGACAGAGTGAATTCCAGGTCAGCCTGGACTAGAGTGAAACCCTACCTCGAAAAAACCAAAAAAAAAAAAAAATTGAGGCAATAGCCAGGCTATGAGAGGGGTGGAGAGTTGGTTTAGCTGTAAAGGCGCCTGCCTGCAAAGCCAAAGGACCCAGGTTCAATTTCCCAGGACCCATGTTAGCCACATGCATAAGGTGGCACATGTTCCTGGAGTTTGTTTGCAGCGGCTGAAGGCCCTGGCGTGCCCTCTCTCTCTCCCCAAATAAATAAATAAAATAAAATGTAAAAAAAAAAGTTCCATGAGAAATATCTTTACCTCTAAATTCTTTTTTTTTTTGTTGTTGTTGTTGTTTTGTTTTTTGCTTTTCTGAGGTAGGGTCGACCTGGAATTCACTATGTAGTCTCAGGGTGCCTCGAACTCATGGTGATCCTCCTACCTCTGCCTCCTGAGAGCTGGGATTAAGGGTGCAACACCACACTGGGCTTCTAAATTCTTTTTTCCCTCAGTATTGGGGATTGAACCCAAGGCCTTGCGTATACTAGTTCCAAACTACAATCTTTCTGCCTATGTCTGAGTAGCTAGATTATAGATATGAGCCATCATGCCTAACATCTCCTTCTAAAATATTTATAAGTATTTATAAGTATTTATAAATATTTTTAGAGCTGAGAGATGGCTTGGCTAAGTGGTCGTGGAGCACACGCCTTTAATCCCAGCACTCGGGAGACAGAGGTAGGAGGATCGCCATGAATTTGAGGCCACCCTGAGACTACAGAGTGAACTCCAGGTCAGCCCAGGCTAGAGTGAGACCCTACCTCAGGAAGAAAAAAAAAATGAGGCAAGGCAACATAGAAGGGACATGGAAAATATCTAAAAAAAAAAAAAAAAAAAAATCTAGTCGGGCGTAGTGGTGCACGCCTTTAAATCCCAGCACTGGGGAGGCAGGGTAGGAGGATATCCATGAGTTCAAGGCCACCCTGAGACTACAGAGTGAATTCCAGGTCAGCCTGGGCTAGAGTGAGACCCTACCTTGAAAAAACAAACACAAAACAAAAAAAAAAAAAATTGTTTAAAAAAAAATTTTAAAGCCAGGCGTGGTGGCCCATGCCTTTAATCCAAGCACTTGGGAGGCAGAGGTAGGAGGATCACCATGAGCTCAAGGCCACCCTGAGACTACATAGTGAATTCCAGGTCAGCCTGGGCTAGAGTGAGATTCTACCTCAGGGAAAAATAAAAACTTTTTAATTGTATTTATTTATTTGAGGGGGGGTGGGCTTGCCAGGACCTCTAGCCACTGCAAACAAACTCCAGGAGCATGCCCCACCTTGTACATCTGGCTTACATGGATACTGGAGAATTGAACCTGGGTCCTTTCGCTTCATAGGCAAGCGCCTTAACAGCCAAGCCATCTCTCAGCTCTAAAAATATTTATAAATACTTATAAATATTTTAAAATATTTTAGGAGATGTTAGGCATGATGGCTCATATCTATAATCCAGCTACTCATAGACATAGGCAGAAAGATTGTAGTTTGGAACTAGTATACGCAAGGCCTTGGGTTCAATCCCCAATACTGAGGGAAAAAGAATTTAGAAGCCCAGTGTGGTGTTGCACGCTTTAATCCCAGCTCTCAGAGGTAGGAGGATCACCATGAGTTCGAGGCACCCTGAGCCTACCTCGGAAAAGCAAAAGACAAAAAAAAAAAAAGAGAGAATTTAGAGGTAAAGATATTTCTCATGGAACTTTTTTTTTACATTTATTTTATTTATTTATTTGGGAGAGAGAGAGAGAGAGGGCACGCCAGGGCCTTCAGCCGCTGCAAACAAACTCCAGACATATGTGCCACCTTATGCATGTGGCTAACATGGGTCCTGGGAAATTGAACCTGGGTCCTTTGGCTTTGCAGGCAGGCCCCTTTACAGCTAAGCCAACTCTCCACCCCTCTCATGAAATGAGATCCACAGGATCTCACTCTAGACCAAGCTGGCCTCCCATGCTTAGCAACCCCCCTACCTCAGTCTCCAGAGTGCTGGGCCACCACACCTGGCTGGATTTATTATTTACTTATTTGTATGCATGATGTGGGGGGTGGGGCACTCCAGGGCCTATAATCAAACACCAAACACTTAAAGTCACTTTTTGCATGCAGCTTATAGTAGCGGCTGGGAATTGAACCTGGGCTGGCAGGCTTTGAAAGTAAACATCTTTTTTTTGAGGGGGGGGGGGCTTTGAGGTAGTGTTTCACTCTAGCTCAGGCTGACCTGGAATTCACTATGTAGTCTCAGGGTGATCTTGAACTCACAGCGATCCTCCTACCTCTGCCTCCCGAGTGCTGGGATTAATAGCATGCACCACCACACCCGGCTCACAATTTTTATTTTATGTTAAAAACTCATTCTCAGGAATAGGGAAATGGCTTAGTGGGTAAAAGCACTTGCTGTATAAGCATAAGGGCCTGGGAAGACTTGATTTCTGTCTCCAGCACACACATAAAAAGCTGGGTATGAGCCAGGCGTGATGGTGCACACCTTTAATCCCAGCACTCGGGAGGCAGAGGTAGGAGGATCGCCATGAGTTCGAGGCCACCCTGAGACTACATAGTGAATTCCAGTCATCCTGGGCTAGTGAGACCCTACCTAAAGATAAATAGAAAAGAAAGAAAGAAAGAAGAAAACAAAAGAAGGAAGGGAAGGAGGAAGGAAGTAAAGAACGAAGGAAGGAAGGAAGAAAAAAAGGCTGGGAATGGCCATGCAGACCTGTAACCCTAGTCCTATGGGGGACAGAGACTAGAGAATCCCGGGGGCTCCTTGGTCAGCCAGTCTGACTAACAAAATGACAGCACCAAGTTCAGAGAGAGACTCCTCTGTCTGGAAACCAGAAGCGTGATACAGAGCACACCCAAGTTCTCCTCTGGCCTCTGCACACGTGTAGCTCTGTAGATGAATGAATCTGGAGGTGCAGTGTGTAACAAGATTGCTATACACATGCATACACACACACACAAAAATCATCTCCAGGGCTGGAGAGATGGCTCAGTAGTTAAGGCAGTCACTCGCAAAGCCTAACAACCCAGGTCTGATACCTCAATGCCCACGTAAGGCCAGATGCAAAGGTGGTGCATGCGTCTGGAGTTCATGTGCAGTGGCTTAGAAACCCTGGCGGGCCCATTCTCTCTCTTTCTCTAAAATAAATTAATATTTTGAAAAATCGTTCCCTTGTCTATCATAGCCCAGGGGTGGAAGAAAAATAAATTATATGGAAAACCAGTTCTCCTCCTGCAGAAAGCAAACGAGGAGATGGCTTTACAGACTGTGTGGGACGATGATGTGTTGAGAAGCCGGATGGTGGCTGCGTGTCTGAGAAGCGGATCGTGGTGAAAGGCATTGCAGAAGTGCTTCTAACTGGCCTTCAAGTGTAAGATACGCCTCTGAGACTGGCTCTGTGTTGCTTAATAATTGTTGTTGAGATGGTTAGTCAACCTAGGAGCAACTAGTTACTCATTTCTAACATTTTTTGGCAGGAAAGTGTTGACCTAAGCAGACAATCCTTACATTAGCATTCAAAAAGCATGACCAGAGCCGGGCGTGATGGCTCACGCCTTTAATCCCAGCACTCGGGAGGCAGAGGTAGGAGGATCACCATGAGTTCTAGGCCACCCTGAGACTACATAGTGAATTCCAGGTCACCCTGGACTAGAGTGAGACCAGGGGCTGGGGAGATACCAGTAAAGTGCTTGCCTTGCAAGCACGAGAACCCAAGTTCAGTCCCCAGGACACACATAAAATACCCGGTGGAGTGGCATAGACCTGTAATCCCAGTGCTGGGAAGGTGGAAACAGAAGGATCCCAGGGCTTCACTGGCCAGCCAGTCCAGCCTACCCGGCAAGCTCTGACCCTGTCTCAAAAGAGGTAGCTAGCATTACTAAGGACAACACGTGAGATCGTCCTCTGGCCATCACACACATGCACACAAACACGCACATACATTTTTTTCAAAAACACGAACCACTGATCTTGCCAAATGTGCTTTGCCTAACAGTAGCAGACTGGGTCAGAAGTTTCTGACAGCAGAACACCAAATCCATATGCTAACTGCTGTCAACAGAGCAATCAATTAAGAAGGGGAAAATTGGGGGCTGGAGAGATGGCTTAGTGGTTACGTCATTTTCTGCAAAGCCAAAGGATCCCAGTTCAATTCTCCAGGACCCACATAAGTCATATGCATGAGGGGGTGCGCATCTAGAGTTCTTTGCAGTGGTTGGAGGCCCTGGCACACCCATTCTTTCTCAAATAAATAAATTAATTTTTAAAGATTTTTTTTATTTTGTTTATTTATTTATTTGAGAGAGTAGGGAGAGACAGACATAGGCAGGTCAGATTAGAGAGAGAGAGATTTTTGGGTGTGCCAGGGCCTCCAGCCACTGCAAACGAACTCCAGATGCATGCACCCCCTTGTGCATCTGGCTGACGTGGGTCCTGGAGAATCGAGCCTCGAACCGGGGTCCTTAGGCTCCACAGGCAAGCGTTTAACCACTAAGCCATCTCTCCAGCCCTAAAAAAATTTTTTTTAAAAAGGAAAAATTGAATGGGAGGTGCTAGTATCGGAAGGAGACAGACAAAGAAAGTGTCAATATTAGAATTTATTTATTTTTTCCAAAGTAGGGTCTCAATGTAGCCAAGGCTGACCTGGAACTCACTCTGTAGCCCTGAACTGGCCTCAAACTCACAGCGACCTCCTACCTCTGCCTCTTGAGTACTAAGAATAACAGTGTGTGCCATTATGCCTGGCTTTTTTTTTTTTTTTATACAGGGTTTCATGTAGCCCAGGTTGGTCTCAAACCCAGTATGTAGCCAAGGATGACCTTCAACTCCTATGCCTCCTGCCTCCACCTTCCAAGTACTGAGATTACAGGTGTGCACCACCACACCCAGCCTAGAATTTGTACTAAGCATCTACTAATACTCATGAAAGTGCTGTAACCAAACAAAATAGTCAAAGATAAAAAAAGAAGAAGAAAAGGAAATGAAACTCACAAAAATAGACTTCAAAGATTCACCTTCAAACCAACCTGTGTTCTGAAATCCATCCTTCAGTGGCTGTGAGCTCACCTTCCTGTGCAGGAAGAGGATTGTGAAAACTAGCAAAGAGACCACCACGCTCAGGCCCAAGCAGGTCCAGAGAGCTGCACTTGTTCCTTTCACAGAACTCCTTGTGCCTTAGTAACAGAATGTCACAGGGTGAGGAGAGAACATAGCCACATCAAGTAGCAACTAATTGGCGTTCAAGTCCCCTAATACATTAGCATCTGACTTCTTTTTGGGTTGGTTGGTTTATTTGTTTTTGGTTTTTCAAGGTAGGGTGTCACTCTAGTCCAGGCTGACCTGGAACTCACTATGTAGTCTCCAGGTGGCCTCAAACTCACGGCAATCTCCTACCTCTGCCTCCCAAGTGCTGGGATTAAAGGCATGTGCCACCACACCCAGCTCCATTTGTTTTCTTGAGACAGGTCTTACTTTGTAGCTCTGGCTAGCCTAGGCTAATCTTAAACTCCTACAGCCCTCATGCCTTGAGACAGGTCTCATTCTATAGCCCAGGCTGTCCTAGAACTCACTACTTAGCCCAGACGATCCTAGAACTCTATTTAGCCTGGGCAAACCTTGAACTTATGCAATCCTCCTTCCTCAAGTCAGGTCTTCTGTAGCACAGGCTATCCTAGTACTCACTATGTAGCCCAGGTTGACGTCAAACATGCAGCAATGCTCCTGCCTTAGCCTTCCGAGTGACGGGATGACAGGGGTGCACTGCCACCCCGACTTCATCGGCACTGGCTTTTTAAATTCTACATGTCGTTTAATCAGAAGGGTTCCTACAAGTCTATGTCCCCAGCAGTGCTGGATAAAACGGAGTTCAGTGCTGACTAATCACTTTGTTCCCAGAGACACTGAAATCATTACTTGGTTTCCTTTCTGATTTTGATTCATTTTATAAACACACACACACCCCTTGCCATCTTCCCTAGATATTCTCTGAATAAATAACTAGTCCTATCTAGAGACCACATCACACGAAGGAATCTGTTGAAGCCGCCTTACTTACTTGTGTCACAGTACCGCTGACATGTCATGGGAGGGGTGCTGGAACAGCGAAGGTGACAAGGTTTGCAAACATGCAGCAGACTGTCAAAATACTCATTCTGGAAGCACTGCCGAGCCATCTGGAGCTGGTTTGCAAAAACAGACAAGGGCACAGCAGAAAGAGCAGCATGGAAGGACAAGTGAATTCTCAGCAAGGGTTCTCGTGCAGCCCGAACGTCCAGGAAGGAAGAACGCTCTTGACTTTGTTGGCTGTTCTGAGGGCCGCCTCTCTGGTGGCTCAGGATTTGAATACCACCTTTAATCCATGTTTCTGAACTGGAGGCTCGGAGGGGTGGGGGTAGCCCAGCAAACCATGCGTGAAACAGAAACTGGTTATTTTTAGAGAAAATGTCTAAACCAGGTGACAGTTGCCAGATGAAGACAAGCTCAGGGCATCAGACAAAAGTTCAGTAGCCATTTTCAGACTATCTGCTTAGGAGTGGTACTGTGTGATAGGAGACAGACAAGACAAGGGCTGTGCCCCTTAAGAACTTCAAATCCAACAGGGACAGTAGACGTAGGCTCACAACCGCGAATGTAGTGGTAACCGATGGAAGGGAAGGAAGGAGGAACCAGGTCCAATGTTTAGCCAGACGCAAAGTGACACAAGGGCACAATGCCGCCCTTGCCCACAACGGGGCATACGCATCTGGAGTTCATTCACAGTGGCTGAGAGGCTGCTGGCACGCCCATTATCTGTCTCTCTCTCTCTCTCTCTCTCTCTCGCTCGCTCACTCGCTTGCTCACTCTTGTTCTAACTCCAAAAAAAAAAAAAATGAGGCTTGAGGGGTTGGAGAGATGGCTTAGCAATTAAGGCACTTGCCTGCAAAGCCTAAGGACCCGTGTTCAACTTTCCAGATCACACATAAGACAGACGCACAAAGGTGAGGCAAGCGCAAGGTTGCACGTGCCCACTAGGTGGCACAAGCATCTGGAGTTCAATTGGAGTGGCTAAAGGCCTGGCATGCCAATTCTTTCTCTCTTTGTCTCTCTCTAAAATAAAATAAATGAGGCTTGACTGCTGGAGAGATGGCTTAGTGGTTAAGGCATTTGCCTGCAAAGCCCAAGGACCCTGGTTCAATTCTCCAGGACCCATGTAAAGCCAGATGCACAAGGTAGCACATGCATCTGGAGTTCTTTTGTATGACTAGAGGTCCTGGAGTGCCCATTCTCTCTCTTGCTCTATCTGCCTCTTTCTCCCTCTCAAATAAATAAAATAAATATTTTTAAAAAAAATTAACAAGACTTGAGGGCTGGCATGGTGGCACACGCCTTTAATCCCAGCACTTGGGAGACAGAGGTAGGAGGATCACCATGAGTTCAAGGCCACCCTGAGCCTACATAGTGAATTCCAGGTCATTTTGGGTTAGAGTGAGAAAAAAAAAAAAAAAAAAAAGTCCAACATTGAAGCTAAGTGTAGTGACATGTATATATGGTCATAACTACTTGGAAGGCAGAGGCAGGAGGATAGTAAGTTCAGGGTCAGCCTGGGTGTGGTAGTTTGAATGTGAAATGTCCCCCATAGTCTCATGTGTTTGTGATCTTATGTGGCACCTGTAGAACGCTGTGTTGAGAATACATGTGAAAGAGTGAGCCGTAAGTGTCTTCAGAGAGGTTCAGGCAAAAGAAAGGGTTTTTTTAAAGGTAAAATGAGGGAAATTATATAAGATGTTTTCAATCTAGGCTTGGTCTTTAATCCCAGCACGAGGGAAGCTGAGGTAAGAGGACTGCCATGAGTTCAAGGCCAGCCTAGGCTAGAGTGAGACCCTGCTTCCAAAAATAAAAAATAAAAAGATAGGCTAGAGAGATGGCTCAGTGTTTAAGGCATTTGACTGTGAAGCCTAAGGGCTCAGGTTCGATTCCCCAGAATCCACATAAGATAGATGCACATGGTGGCATATTCATCTGGAGTTCATTTGCAGTGGCTAGAGGCCCTGGCACACCCAGTCTCTCTGTCTATCTGCCTCTTTCTCTCTTAAATAAATAAATGCATAAATAAAAATAAAAAATTAAAAAGGGGCTGGAGGGATGGGTTAGTAGATAAGGCACCTGCTGCAAAGTCACAGGACCCAGGTTCAATTCCCCAAGACCCACATAAGCCAGATGTACAGGTGGTACATGCATCTGGAGTTCATTTGCAGCAGCTGAATGCCCTGGCGTGCCCATTCTCTCTCTCTCTCTCTCTCTCTCTCTCAAATAAGGGGGAAAAAGTAAAAAGAAGGCTGGGAATGATGGCACTCACCTTTAATCCCAGCACTTGGAAGGCAGAGGTAGGAGGATTGCCGTGAGAGCAAGGCCACCCTGAGACTACATAGGTTTGCCCAAGGTACAACAAGACCCTACCTCGAAAGAAACAAAACAAAAACAAAAAGTAAAAAGATACTTTCAAACTGTACTCAGTGGACACAAAGATTAGCGGCAGTCAAGTATGATGGCACACACCTGTAACACAGCAGGGACTCTGAATGGACACTGAAGAAGGAAGATCTCAGGTTCAAAGCCAGCCTGAGCCATAGAGTGAGACCTTGTCTCAAAGAAAACGAAAAGCTTAGCTGGGAAGATAACTCAGTGGATCAAGCACTTGCTGCACTGATGTGAGGACCTGCATTCAGGTCTCCAGCACCCAAGTCAATGCAGGCAGGCATGGGAGCCCATCTGTGACTCCAGTGCTCTGGAGAAGAACACGGGATCCCCAGTGCAAGCTAGATAGCTAGACTGGCTGAGTAGGTTAGCTCTGGGTACAACTAATTGGAAAGAAGTGACTCAATGGAGGGTGGATTTGGGAGGGGAAGTGGGAGTGGTGGGAAGAAATTATGATGTATTGTCTATACTTATGGAATTTGTCAATAAAAAGTGTTTTTAATTATTTTAATGTTAATTTTTATTTATGAGAGTGAAAGAGAGAGAGAGAGAAAATGGGCATGCTAGGGCCTGGAGTCACTGCAGACAAATTCCAGATGCATGCACCACCATGTACATCTGGCTTACATGGGTCCTGGGGAATGGAACCTGGGTCCTTAGGCTTTGCAGACAAATGCCTTAACCACTATAAAAACTTTTTCCTTTCTTTTCTTTCTTTCTGTTTTGTTTTGTTTTGTTTTTTTCGAGGTAGGGTGTTACTCTTGCTCAGGCTGACCTGGAATTCACTATGTAGTCTCAGGGTGGCCTTGAATTTATGGTGATCCTCCTACCTCTGCCTCCCTAGTGCTGGGATTAAAGGTGTGTGCCACCACACCCGGCTTATAAAAACTTTTTATTGGGGCTGGAGGGATGGCTTAGCAGTTAAGGCACTTGCCTGTGAAGCCAAAGGATTCTCTCAAATAAGGGGAAAAAAGATTTTTAAAAAGAAGGCTGGGAATGATGGCACTCACCTTTAATCCCAGCACTTGGAAGGCAGAGGTAGGAGGATTGCCGTGAGAGCAAGGCCACCCTGAGACTACATAGGTTTGCCCAAGCTACAGCAAGACCCTACCTCGAAAGAAACAAAACAAAAACAAAAAGTAAAAAGATACTTTCAAACTGTACTCAGTGGACACAAAGATTAGCGGCAGTCAAGTATGATGGCACACACCTGTAACACAGCAGGCACTCTGAATGGACACTGAAGAAGGAAGATCTCAGGTTCAAAGCCATCCTGAGCCATAGAGTGAGACCTTGTCTCAAAGAAAACGAAAAGCCTAGCTGGGAAGATAGCTCAGTGGATCAAGCACTTGCTGCACTGATGTGAGGACCTGCATTCGGGTCTCCAGCACCCAAGTCAATGCAGGCAGGCATGGGGGCCCATCTGTGACTCCAGTGCTCTGGAGAAGAACACGGGATCCCCAGTGCAAGCTAGATAGCTAGACTGGCTGAGGAGGTTAGCTCTGGGTACAACTAATTGGAAAGAAGTGACTCAATGGAGGGTGGATTTGGGAGGGGAAGTGGGAGTGGTGGGAAGAAATTATGATGTATTGTCTATACTTATGGAATTTGTCAATAAAAAGTGTTTTTAATTATTTTAATGTTAATTTTTATTTATGAGAGTGAAAGAGAGAGAGAGAGAGAAAATGGGCATGCTAGGGCCTGGAGTCACTGCAGACAAATTCCAGATGCATGCACCACCATGTACATCTGGCTTACATGGGTCCTGGGGAATGGAACCTGGGTCCTTAGGCTTTGCAGACAAATGCCTTAACCACTATAAAAAACTTTTCCTTTCTTTTTTTCTTTCTTTCTGTTTTGTTTTGTTTTGTTTTTTCGAGGTAGGGTGTTACTCTTGCTCAGGCTGACCTGGAATTCACTATGTAGTCTCAGGGTGGCCTTGAATTTATGGTGATCCTCCTACCTCTGCCTCCCTAGTGCTGGGATTAAAGGTGTGTGCCACCACACCCGGCTTATAAAAACTTTTTATTGGGGCTGGAGGGATGGCTTAGCAGTTAAGGCACTTGCCTGTGAAGCCAAAGGACCCAGGTTTGATTCCCCAGTACCCACCTAAGCAAGATGCACAAGGTGGCGCATGCATTTGGAGTTCATTTGCAGTGGCTGGAAGCCCTGGAGCACCCATTCTCTCTCTCTCTGTTTTTCTCTCTTTCTCTCAAATAAAAAAAGAAATATTTTGTTAAGATTTTTTAAAAAGAAATATTTTAGAGCCGGGTGTGGTGCCTCACACCTTTAATCCCAGCACTTGGGAGGCTGAGGTAGTGAATTCAAGGCCACCGTGAGAATACATAGTGAATTCCAGGTCAGCCTGAGCTAGAGCGAGACCCTACCTTGAACCCCCCCCAAAAAAAATATATATATATGTATATGATTTTTTTTAAAAAACCCAAAACTAACACCAACACAGCCTCAGCACTCATAACAGCTTCTTCAACTTCAAACAGCACAAGCCTCCTGCATAAGGAGGTGGAGGAGATGAAACAGTGCTGAGCTGGGAACTAAAGAGGCAGAGGGTAAGAAGCCCTGCTGAGCAGGACCTTCCTCCCTCTCTCCTTCCTCCTTAGCTCCCAGCCCGTCCCTCCAGAACCTTGTTTACTTGTGGACATGAAAAGGCTAATTGGATTTGGAGCTGTTTTCTTCGAAGATTCCCTTTTGAAGTCCAGCTCTTCTGAAGCTTTCTCTCAGCCCCATCAAAAACCATGCCACATTTTGTTAGCTTATTAGGATTTTTCAAAGTACTGTCAGTTTAGTATCTAAGATGTCCAGATTGTTCACAACTGCAAAGCATGCCATGTCGGTGAAGTCTTATTTCTTTATCTTTTTTTTTAAAAAGTATATCCACGGGCTGGAGGGATGGCTTGGCTATTAAGGCTTTTGCCTGCAAAGCCAAAGGACCCAGGTTCGATTCCCCAGGACCCACTTTAGCCAGATGCACAAGGGGGCACATGCGTCTAGAGTTTGTTTGCAGTGGCTGGAGGTCCTGGCGTGCCTATTCGCTCTCTCGCTCTCTTTCTGTCTCCCTCTTTCTCTGTCAAATAAATAAATAAATATATTCATTGCCAGGCATGGTGGTACACACCTTTCATCCTAGCACTCAGGAGGTAGATGTAGGAGGATCATCCTGAGTTCAAGGCCACCCTGAGACTACATCGTGAATTTCAGGTCAGCTTGGGCTAGAGTGAAACCCTACCTCGATGAAAACTAAAATAAAATAAATAAGTAAGTAAATTTTATTTATTTATTCATTCATTTATTTGAGAGAGATAGCGAGAGAGTGGGCACACCAGGGCCTCCAGTCACTGCAGATGAACTCCAGATGCGTGCACCACCTTGTGCATCTGGCTAACGTAGGTCCTGGGGAATTGAACCTGGGTCCTTAGGCTTCACAGGAAAGCACGTTAACTTCTAAGCCACCTCTCAGCCCTCTTTCTTTCTTTATTTTTTAAAAATGTATTCTATTTACTTATTTATTTGAGAGAGACAAAGAGGAAGAGAGAGAGAATGGGCACACCAGGGCCTCCAGCCACTGCAAATGAACTCTAGATGCATGCGCCCCCTTGTGCATCTGGCTTACATGGGCCCTGGAGAGTTGAACCGGGATCCTTTGGCTTTGCAGGCAAATGCCTTAACCGCTAAGCCATCTCTCCAGCCCCCTTCTTTCTTTTTAAATCACTGACTTCTCACTGTGGCCCTTCTTTCCTCTACTTGAAACACCAGTCCCATGAGACACAGAGCATTCCAAGAGCTGTATCATAAGGTGATTTGAGAAGCTAAGAAAAGTTATCTTACATTAAGTAGTTTTTTTCATGTATATGTGTGTGCATATGTCACGTGTATGTGTTTGTGTTCCTATTGATGCAGGATTTGGGGGTTCAGGAGGGGTCTCCCATAATTTATGAACCTCAAATTTTGGGTTCTGCCCTACTTTTAATAAAGAATAAATAAAGATGGGCTGGGCGTGGTGGCGCACGCCTTTAATCCCAGCACTCGGGAGGCAGAGATAGGAGGATCGCTGTGAGCTCGAGGCCACCCTGAGAATACATAGTGAACTCCAGGTCAGCCTGAACTAGAGTGAGACCCTATCTCGAAAAACCAAAAAAAAAAAAAAAAAAAAAAAAGAATTAATAAAGATGGACTCAAGAAGGATAAATTAGGAATTATTAAGTTTATTTATGGGGAAATCACAAACTGTGGGGTTTATTTAAGGTAGATTGGGGTCTAGGAAGGGAGGCTAAACACATGGGAAGTAGGAAACACACTTTTATGTGGAAACACTGTATAGTTTATAAGGTGCACTTAAGAGAAATTAAGGTCTTTAGAAAACAGACAAACAGATGGGCTGGAGAGATGGCTTAGCGGTAAAGGCATATGCCTGCAAAGCCTAAGGACCCTGGTTTGATTCTTCAGGTCCCACATAAGCCAGATGCATGAGGGGCACATACATCTGGAGTTCATTTGCAATGGCTAGAGGCCCTGGTGTGCCCACTCTCTCTCTGTCAGCCTCTCTTCTATCTCACCCTCTCTCTCTCTCTCTCTCTCTCTCTGCTTGCAAGTAAATAAAAAAATTTTTTTAAAAGACTGGGCTGGAGAGATGGCTTAGCAGGTTAAGGCACCTGCTTCCTAAGCCTAAGAACACTGAACGCCAGTTCCAATCTCCAGTGGTTCCAATCTCCAGGTCCCATGTTTAACCAGATGCAAAGTGACACAAAGGTGCAATGCCGCACTTGCCCACAAGGGGGCGCACACATCTGGATTTTGTTTGCAGCAGCTGAGAGGCTGCTGGCGCACCCATCTCTATCTGTCTTCCTCTCCCTATCTCTCTGTGTTTCTCTGTGTCTCTCCCCATAATAAAAATAAATATAAAAAAATTTTTTTAAAAAGACAAACAGCACACCTTTAATCCCAGCAAGGCAGAGTTCAAAGCCACCCTGAGACTACATAGTTAATTCCAGGTCAGCCTGGACCAGAGTGAAACCCTACCTTGCAAAACCAAAAAAAAAAAAAAAAAAAAAAAAAAAAAAAGACAAACAGAGTTAATGTAGTAGAACTTAATGTATATGAAGAGTGACTCGGAAAGAACACACATGACATCCAGTATGTGCCTTCCTGAGAAAGGAAGGTCTCGAAGCAGAAGAGAAATCGAAGGTCTTGGGGAAGGGGGAGCTGAACTAGAACCACAAGTATGTGGATGGAGCTTACATGCAGACTCAAAAAGAACATACATGGTGTTGCAGTCAGGTTCGCATTGCTGGCAGAAATCACCCGACTAAAAGCAGCTTGGGGGAGAAAAGAGGTTTATTTTGGCTTACAGGCTCGAGGGGGAAGCTCCATGATGGCAGGAAAAACGATGGCATGAGCAGAGGGTGGACATCACCCTCTGGTCAACATAAGGTGGACAACAGCGACCGGAGAGTGTGCCAAACACTGGCAAGGGGAAGCTGGCTATAATACCCATAAGCCCGCCCCCAACAATACTCTGCCTCCAGGAGGTGTTAATTCCCAAGTTGCCATCAGCTGGGAACCTAGCATTCAGAACACTTGAAGTTTATGGGGGACACCTGAATCAAACCACCACATTCCGCCCCTGGGCCCCATAAATGATAACCATACATTATGTAAAATGCAATGCATTCATCCAACTTTAAAAGTGCCCATAGTTTTTATCAATTCCAATGATGTTCATACGTCCCCATAATCCAAGGTCTTTTAACTGAGCCATAATACCAAAAATAATCCCCCAAAAAACCCCATAATGGCACAGAATAAACATTCACACTGCAAAGGATGGCATTGGGCAAAACAAAGAAATATTCAAGCAATACAAGATTTAAAACAACATACAATTACTCTGTAATTCCAATCCAGCAACTACTTAGTGACAAATCTCCAAGTCCGATACTTCTGAGCAGCAACAAGTCTCTGGAGTTCCAATTCCGCCCCTCCAGCTAGGCTACTCACAGTCCTGGAAAACTTCATCCAGGGCCGGCAGCTCTCCTTGGCAGCCATCTCATAGTCCTGGCATCTCCACTGGGTCTCCACTGCAACCCACGGTCCATCCTCATGGCCCCATGGGATCTCCATGCAGGCATCCAGCAAACCTGCTTCACACTGCCCATGGCCATTTCCAAAACACAAGACCGCGTTACAAACTCAATGACCCTCTCTTTCCTGCATTTGTTATACTCCATAACACCAGGTAGGGTGCCAATTTGTTAATCCAGGGGGGAATACATCAGACTTTGAAGAACAGGACACTCCTTCAGCATTCAGGCCCCTTCAAAAGAGTCTGCATTCTTCCTGTTGCCCCATTGCAGGTCAGCTGGCCCAATCTCAAAGGTTGTAATCTCTCAACTGCAGCTGAACGGGTAGAGTTCACCCAAAAATTTCATTTTTTCTGTGCCATATCTCTCTGCTCACACCAGTTCATTTTTACGCAAAGCAACCCTGCACATCTTCTCAGGATAGGAAGCTTCTCACACAAACTGCTAACCCAGTCCAAGCAAAGCTCTTTTTCACCCTCATAAGCCAAACCTCACAGTTCATAGTTCTCACTGCATTCAGGTCTTTCAGCTCTGACCAGAATAGTCCATTAAGCTGTACTTACAACACTGCAAGGTGTCTCTTAGGCCTAGGTTTCAAATCCTTCCACATTCCTCTTGAAAATCAGCTCCAAAAGGCCAAAGCCACACAGTCAGGTGTCTAGCAGCAATCCCACTCCTCGGTACCACTTTACTGTTGCAGTCAGGTTCGCATTGCTGGCAGAAATCACCCGACTAAGAGCAGCTTGGGGGAGAAAAGAGGTTTATTTTGGCTTACAAGCTCGAGGGGGAAGCTCCATGATGGCAGGAAAAACGATGGCATGAGCAGAGGGTGGACATCACCCTCTGGTCAACATAAGGTGGACAACAGTGACCGGAGAGTGTGCCAAACACTGGCAAGGGGAAGCTGGCTATAATACCCATAAGCCCGCCCCCAACAATACTCTGCCTCCAGGAGGTGTTAATTCCCAAGTTGCCATCAGCTGGGAACCTAGCATTCAGAACACTTAAAGTTTATGGGGGACACCTGAATCAAACCACCACACATGGCATCCACCATGTGCTTTCCTGAAGAGGGGAAGTATCAAAGCAGAGATCAAGAAACTCAGAGGAGAGGGCTGGAGAGATGGCTTAGTGGTTAAGGTATATGCCTGCGAAGCCTAAGGACCCCAATTCGATTCTCCAGGTCCCACATAAGCCAGATGCACATGGTGGTGCATGCGTCTGGAGTCTGTTTGCAGTGGCTAGAGGCCCGGGCACGCCCATTCTCTCTGTCTCACTCTCTCTCTCCCTTTCTCTGTCTCTAATAAATAAATAAAAATAAAATCTTTTTTTTAAATTAAAAAAAAAAGAAATCCAGGGGAAAAATAAGTGATGAAGAGGGTTACACTCATGGTTACCCTGAATTTAAAATAAGTACACAGGTGACAAATCCGGAGCACCCATGTGGTAGATTCAGAGACCAGAGAAAAATTATACATGTAACTAAAGTGAGAAGTTAACCCAAACTATAAAGCAGAGGCAAGCGGAAAAGGTTAGATCAAGAAATAATACATGGCTGGAGAGATGGCTTAGCAGTTAAACGCTTGCCTGTGAAGCCTAAGGACCCCGGTTCGAGGCTCGATTCTCCAGGACCCACGTAAGCCAGATGCACAAGGGGGGTGCATGCATCCAGGGTTCGTCTGCAGGGGCTAGAGACCCTGGCGCGCCCATTCTTTCTCTCTCTCTACCTGCCTATTTCTGTATCTCTCTGTCTCTCTTAAATAAATATAAAATAAAACAAATTTAAAAAAAGAAATAATACAATGTGGAGCTGGGTTTGGTGGCCCCCGACATTTTTAATCCTGGCACTCCGAGGCAGAGGTAGAAAGATCGCCATGAGTTCAAGGCCACCCTGAGACTACAGAGTGAATTCCAGGTCAGCCTGGGCTAGAGTGAAACCCTACCCTGAAAAAAAACCAAAAAAAAAAAAAAAAAAGAAAAGAAATAATACAATGCTCTCCCATCCCTACGGGGTGGGGGTGGGGTGGGAGGAGAAGAGAGGAAAAGAAGAGAAGGGAAGGGAAAGGAAGGGATACTGTGGTAGACACACTACAGGGTAAAATGTAGGGGTCGCCCAGACTAGTCAGGGTGTTTCTGCAGCCCACGAGTCAGCCCTTGGATGAACCTGCGGAAGACTCAGGAGCACACGGTGTTTATTCATTTGAACTCCTGGTGGCAGTAGTGCCTACGGCTAGTCACTGTGCGACAGCTCACATACAGGGCCAAAAAATTCCTCTTCATGAAAATGAGCTTCTTTTCTGTCTCTCCTATTAACTTTCTTTTAGCATTTTCTTTTTTAGTATTTTATTTGAGAGAGAGAAAGAGGCAGAAAGAGAGAGAGAGGGAGAGAGAGAATGGGCACACTAGGGCCTCCAGCCACTGCAAACAAACTCCGGATGCATGCGCCCCTTGTGCATCTGGCTTATGTGGGTCCTGGAGAGTCGAACTGGGATCCTTTGGCTTTGCAGGCAAATACCTTAACTGCTAAGGCATCTCTCCAGGCCTCCTTTTTTTAAAAGCAAAGTTGGGGTATTATTTAATATAGGCAGTAAGCACCTGTAATCGTGAAGGGGGGAGAATGAGAGGCTACATCAGACCCCAAAACCATGGAGTATAAAAAAAATAGCTGGCCAGAGTAAATTGAGGCCACATGTAGGTAAAGCCAAAGAGAATGAGACCGAGGCCCAGATATACAAAGCACTCTTCTGCACTCCACCCAGTAGCCCAAACACCTTCTAGTAAAAATGATCAGACTTCTCTCTCTCTCTCTCTCTCTGCTGGCAAATAAATAAATAAATAAATAAATAAATAAATAAATAAATAAATAATTTTTTTTAAATGTATCACTTCAGCCCAAGACTAAAGCAAGGGCACCAGCTGTCCTAGAGGCAGTTGGATTAAGGGCCGAAGCGGGTTGGCTTGAGGAAAACACAGGCCTGAGAATAAATGAGAGACTGCGGGGAATGTGGAGAACTAGAGCAAGCCTACTCCTATGGGCCCCCGTTTCAGCTGTGTGGGAATATGGGTCCAATGCTGCTGGAGCTTTCTATTTGCTACAAGAAACTGAAAGTCTGGATTTTTGTATAAATTGGCCTCATTTCCAAATGCTAGCAATTAATTTTAGAATGTTAAAAGACATAGTGCAGCCGAACACATGTCTGGTGGCCACTTTCACACAAGAGCAGTTTGCGGCTTCTCTAAGCTCATTCTTCTGAGAACTGATGAGATGCAGGAAGTCCACTCCTTGCCCTCAAGACCAGAATCTCGGGTAGAGGACATAGGCGCCCAGTTAAGACTTCAGGCCTCTCTCTTTTCAATTTCCTGTATGGCTTAAGCACATCACTTTCCTACTCTGGACTTTAGGAGCATTGTCTAGAAATGAAGGGTAGACCAGATGTCCTCTGAGATCTCTTTTATCTCTGATATTCTAATATTTGATCTCTCTTCCCACTGCCCCAGATTATCCAAGAAACTATCTGTTTTGGGTTTGTGGAGCTCTATTGGGCAGAGGCATTGAAGCAAGGTCTCAGTCTAGCCCAGAATGATCTGGAACTCACTCTGTAGCTCAGGCTCGCCTCAAACTCATAGCAATCCTGCTACTTCAGCATCCTGAGTACTAGGATCAAAAGTATGCACCACCATACCCTGCTTATTTTTTTTTTACTTTATTTTTGTTTATTTGAGAGAGAGAAAGAGAGAGAATGGGCATGCCAGAGCCTCCAGCCAATGTAAGCAAACTCCAGATGCATGTGCCTCCTTGTGCATCTGGCTTACATGGATGCTAGGGAATCCAACCTGGGTCCTTAGGCTTTGCTGGCAAGTGCCTTAATAGTTAAGCCATCTCTTCAGCTCCCTCTCCCCCGCTATTTTTTATTTATTTGTTTATTTTATTTATTTATTTTTATTCTTGGAGCTTTTTGTTTGGTTTTGTTGTAATATTTATTTATTTATTTATTTATTTATTTATTTTATTTATTTATTTAAGACAGAGAGAGTGAGGGAGAGAGAGAGAGAATGGGTGCACCAGGGCCTCTAGCCACTGCAAATGAACTCTAGATGCATTCAGGCTGACCTGGAATTCACTATATAGTCTCAAGGTGGCCTCAAACTCACAGCAATCCTCCTTCCTCTGCCTCCCAAGTACAGGGATTAAAGGCATGTGCCACCATGCCCAGCTCCCCCTGCTCATTTTCAATTGACAAATAATAATTTATAACCCTGACATAGTGACCCACATGGAAGGTTGTGGATTTGAGGCCAGTTACCTAGTTAGAACCTGTCTCAAAAAAACAAGAGCTGGGAGTGTAACTCAGTGATAAGTGCCTGCCTAGCATACACAAGGCCCTAGGTTCCATTCCAAGTATCACAATAATTAATGTTAATATGTTTGTGAGGTACAAAGTTATATTTTGCTATATATCCTTGATATAACATAATCAAACCCAAGCTAATCAACTTACTCATAACCTCATGCACTTATATGTTAGGCGTGGGATTTTCTTTTTTTTTTTTTTTTTTTTTTGTTTGTTTGTTTTTCAAGGTAGGGTCTCACTCCAGCCCAGGCTGACCTGGAATTAACTATGTAGTCTCAGGGTGGCCTCGAACTCATGGCAATCCTCCTACCTCTGCCTCCCGAGTGCTGGGATTAAAGGCATGCACCACCATGCCCAGCTCTTCTTTTTCATTTTGGAGGCAGCTCAAACTAATCTGGAACTCACTCTATAGACCAGGCTGGCCTTAAACTGATGGAGATTAAAGGCATGCGCTACCACGCCCAGCTGGATACAGTTCTTTCAGTAGTAGTAAAATATGCACATAACACAATCTACCATCAGTGACAGTACATTCACGATGTGTGTAACCACCACTACAATTTTTCAGAGTATTTTCATCATCCTTCATGTTCTGTATCATTTTCTCAACTTGCAAGGAAAAAAGATTCCTAAGCATGTTGGTTTAAGAAAAAGAAGCAGGCGTGGTGGCGCACAGCACTTGGGAGGCAGAGGTAGGAGGATCACCGTGAGTTCGAGGCCACCCTGAGACTACATAGTGAATTCCAGGTCAGCCTGGACTAGAATGAGACCCTACCTAAAAAAAAAAAAAAAAAAAGAAAAGAAAAAGGAAAAGAAAAAGAAACATCAGGCCGGGCATGGTGGTGCTCGCCTTTAATCCCAGCACTCGGGAGGCAGAGGTAGGAGGATCTCCATGAGTTCGAGGCCACCCGGAGACTACATAGTGAATTCTAGATTGGCCTGAGCTAAAGTGAGGCTCTACCTCAAAAGACCCAAAAAAAAAAAGAAGAAGAAGAAGAAGAAGAAGAAGAAGAAGAAGGGAAGGAAGGAAGGAAGGAAGGAAGGAAGGAAGGAAGGAAGGAAGGAAGGAAGGAAGGAAGGAAGGAAGGAAAGAAAGAGGAAAAGAAAAGAGCCGGGTGTGGTGGCGCACTCCTTTAATCCCAACACTCGGGAGGCAGAGGTAGGAGGATCACCATGAGTTCAAGGCCACCCTGAGACAACATAGTGAATTCCAGGTCAGCCTTTACCAGGGTGAGACCCTACCTCGAAAAACCAAAAATAAATAAATAAATAAGTAAATAAATAAATAAATAATAAAAAATAAAACTTGGGTACATCTCCAGAGAATTATGTGGAGTGAAAAAAAGCCAATCACCAGAGATTACACAGCATGCTTATCTCTCCTCCTCTCTCTGTTTCTCTCTCTCTTCTCTTCTCTCTCACTCTTTCTCCCTCTCTTTCACTTTAATACACACACACACACACACACACACACACACACGGTCTCACTATGTAGCCTCTATCTAGCCTCTAGTTCACAATTTTTCTGCCTCAGCCTCCTGAATGTTGGGGTACAGACATGTGCCTCTGTAGTGGTTTGAATTATGACACCCAAAGCCTCATGTATTTTGAATACTTGGTTCCCAGCTGGTAGCAAATTTGGGAAGGTTGTGGAGCCCTTGGGAGGTGGAGCCTTGCCTGAGGAGGTGTGTCAGGGGATCAGACCTTGAGGTGTTTTTAGTCCAGTCCTGCTGGATGTTGGATAGCTCTCTCACTCTTGCTACTACCTCCCAGCTGATGTGACAAGATGTGACATCCAGCCTCAGCTCTGCCATGCTTTCCCTGCCATGACCAAATTTCTCCTGGAAGCTGAAATAAACCCTTTCCTCCCATTAGTTGTTTTTGGTCAGGTGTCTTGTCCCAGCAATAAGAAGGTAGCCAAGCTTCATTCCATCCTTGACATGACAAAAATGCCAGATTCTTGCTTGTTGGGCATCAACAGCAGGAAGTGACATGAGGGTGTGCCTGATAGAGTGCAATGTAGCTTATGCTGATGGAATTGCTTTATATACTGACTGTGACATTGCAATGATACATTTGCAAGATGTTACTATGAGTTACTTTCTCATTACTGGGACAAAATACCTGACCAGAAGCAACTTAAAGGTGGAAATGGTTTATTTTCAGCTTACAGTTTCAAAAGAAAATCCATCCTGGAGGAAGTATGATGGCAGGAGCTGGTCACTTTCAGTCCACAGCGAGGAAGCATAGAGTGAGGAACACTGCTGCTCAGCCAGCTCTCTCCTTGGTATACAGTCAGGAACCAGTCCACAGAATGGCACTGCCCACAGTTAGTGTGGATTTTCCCACCTCAACTAATATAATCGAAGAAGTCCCTAACAGACATGCCAAGAAATTTGTTCCATGGGGAGTCCAAATCCTGTCAAGTTGACAACCAGAGATAATCCATCACAGTTTTTTGTTTTGTTTTGTTTTGTTTTTTGAGGTAGGGTCTCGCTCTAGCCCAGGCTGACCTGGAATTCACTCTGTAGTCTCAGGGTGGCCTTGAATTTATGGCAATCCTCTTCCCTCTGCCCCTGAGTGCTGGGATTAAAAGGGTGTGCCACCACACCTGGCTCATCACATTTTTTTTGAAGAGAGACAGAGAGAGAGAGGGAGAGGAAGACAGAGAGAGATGGGCACACCAGCAGTCTCTCAGCTGCTGCAAACGAAATCCAGATGCATGTGCCCCCTTGTGGTCAAGTGTGGCATTACGCCCTTCCATTACTTTGCATCTGGCTAAACGTGGGACCTGGAGATTGGAACCGCTGGAGATTGGAACAGGCTTTCTTTTAGGCTTAGGAGGCAGGCGCCTTAACCACTAAGCCATCTCTCCAGCCCTCATCACATTTTTTTAAAGACAATATCTCCTCAGGTATGGTACACACCTATAATCACAGCACTGGGGGTGGAGGGGTAGAGGCAGGAGGATCAGGAGTTCAAAGTCATTCTTGGCTACATAGCAAGGATGAGACATCCTGGGAAACCTCGTTTCAAAAAAAAAAAAAAAGAGCAGGGCCAGGCATGGTGGCGCATGCCTTTTATCCCAGCACTGGGGAGACAGAGGTGGGAGGATTGCTGAGAGTTCAAGGCCACCCTGAGACTACCGAATGAATTTCAGGTCAGCCTGGGTTAGAGTGAAACCCTACCAAAAAAAAAAAAAAAAAAAAAAAAAAGGAAGGAAGGAAGGAAGGAAGGAAGAAAGAAAGAAAGAAAGAAAGGAAAACTAGAGATGGCTTAGTGGTTAAGGCATTTGCTGGCAAAGCCAAAAGACCCAGGTCAATTCCCCAGAACCCATGTAAGCCAGATGCACAAGGTGGTGCATGCATCTGGAATTCATTTACCATGGCTGGAGGCCCTGGAGTGCCTGTTTTCCTTCCTCCCTCTCTATCTCGCCCTCTCCAAATAAATAAATAATAAAACATTACCAAAGAATGTGGAGCCGAGCGTGGTGATGCATGCTTTAATCCCAGGACTCGAGAGGCAGAGGTAGGAGGATTGCTGTGAGTTCGAGGCCACCCTGAGACTACATAGTAAATTCCAAGTCAGCCTGGGCTAGAGCAAGACCCTACCTCGAAAAAAAAAAAAAAAAGTGGTACTAGGTGAACATGCTGATAATCCTACCTGAGGCTGAGGCAGGAACATCTCAAGTTAAAGGCTAGCCTGGGCTATATAGCAAGCCTTTGTCTCAAAGCAAGCAAATCAAAGCTGCTGTACCAGTACAACACAGGAAAGCAATCCCCCTTCTACAATCATGTCACCAAGTGTTTTCACTCAGTGAAACTTCCTAAGTACTTACCATGGACTAAGGACCATGCTAAGTGCCCTTCCTCTGTGGAACCTTCCAGCTTCATTACAGCCTGTGCAATGGATTCCAGGGTGGCCCCATTTGCAGAAGTTTGGCGGAAGCCTGCTTCTCCACTGGGACCCGTATGCCCCACAGCCGGAATCTCCCTCTCCAGAAAACAGCCAGGAATGATGAGCTTGCTGATCTCCAATAAGGCTCTGGAGGGCACTGTTCCCACTCACTGTGCCAAGATACAGGGGTCAGCAGAAACCAGACCTGGACGCTCCCAAAGAGAAAGGTTGACAAGTCTGAGCTGTCAATACTGTCCTCTCTCTCATGAGAATCCTGGTTCCAGGAGGAACCCCAACCCTATTATTTATAGCACTCAGATCACCAACTGTGGAGGAGCTCTGTTTGTGTATTGTCTACAGATGACTCAGCCAGAAACCAAAAAAAACTGCCTGCCCCCTAGTCAACTGTTGGGAAGCGAAACTAGAGAGCGTGATTCTAGAAGCCAGCAGAACACACGTGCACTGTGTGGAGACACCCAGCAAACCTGGGGTCTTGCTCACAGAAATGCCCATTCCTGGCAGGGGGGTGCACACCAGGGTCTCTTTGCCACTGCACTGCAAATGCATGCACCATTTTTTGTGTTGCTGCAAATGAATGCCAGATGCCTAGGCCACTTTGGAATGGTATTGTTTATATGTAAGTAGATGAACAGATGCAATGGCCTAAGTGAGGTCAGGGGAAGAGATTGAGTACAGGAAGGGTAGGGGAAGGATTAGTTAAAATGTAAGAGGACAGCCGGGTGTGGTGGCGCACGCCTTTAATCCTAGCACTCGGGAGGCAGAGGTAGGAGGATCGCCTTGAGTTCAAGGCCACCCTGAGACTACACAGTCAATTCCAGGTCAGCCTGGGCCAGAGTGAGACCCTACCTCAAAAAAACAAAACAAAACAAAACAAAAAAAAAAAAGTAAGAGGGAATGAATAAGCTGTATGGAAACCTACTTTTTTGGACAATGGTACACCCAGAAGTCATAGATTGTTACTAGAAAAATTTCAGTGCCAAGGACGGGATACCTTCCAGTGAGTTGTTGGTCAGGGAGGTCCCTGTTGCCCCCAAAACATTACAGGCCATGGCCAAGGCTCTTGGTTTCCCACCAGGAAGAGATGGTAAGACCTTATTGCTGCTGAAGACTTCACATGCTTAGGCTGCAAGATCACTGAGAAATCAAGCTAGAGCTGAGCTGAAAACCTCCACCCATGAGCTGGGCATGGTGACGCACGCCTTTAATCCCAGCACTCCCGAGGCAGAGGTAGGAGGATGGCTGTGAGTTGGAGGCCACCCTGAGACTACGTAATGAATTGGTCAGCCAGGCCAAATGAGCCAATGGGTGCAATAGTGCCATGTTTGTTATGGGGAAAACCAATTGCTCACTAATTGGACTGGAGGCCTGCTCCATGGGAGGAAATACATTCCTGATACTGAAAACCTGTGACAGGGGAGGTCATGAGCCCTAGGAGTGTAACTTCTGCTGGAGTCTGGCTAAATGCATACGTTTTGCTCACCAAAATGCCCAGTAAACACTTCTCTTAATGTCCATACCCATATATTAATGCTACTCTCACTTTTGGTTAGAGAAGCTTCTCTTTTCAGATGGCAGTGACCTCTCAGATGACTCAAAAGGTACCATAAACTGGGCGTGGTGGCACACGCCTTTAATCCCAGCACTTGGGAGGCAGAGGTAGGAGGATTGCCAAGAGTTTGAGGCCACCCTGAGACTACATAGTGAATTCCAGGTCAGCCTGGACCAGAGTGAGACCCTACCTCGCAAAAAAAAAAAAAAAAAAAAAAAAAAAAAAAAAGGCACCATAATGCTGAGAAGAAGGGACAAAGGAGTGCTCAGCACTGAAACATCTCTATCACACCCTCCAAGGCTCAGGGTCCATTGCAGAAGAGGTGGCAGAAAGAATGTAAGAGCCAAAGGAAGAGTAGGACTCCTTACAATGCAGTCTTCCAGACACAAAATGGCCTGGATATCCATGACCTCACAATGCCCGGTACTACCTACGCATAATGGTAGGAAAAGATGATGACATCAAAATGAAAGAGACACGAATTAAGAGAGGGAGGGGACCTTGTACACCAGCCAACTGAAAGCTGGAAAAAGCTGCACTACATGCAGTGTATGGGAGACAGAAGTCATCAGCAGTGAAAACAATGGACACTGAATATTCAAGTTTGGCCATACAGGCCCAATGACTGAATGGGTGCAATAGTGGCATGTCTGCTCTTGGGGTAACCAACTGCTCCATAATTGGACTGAAGGCCCTCTCTATAGGAGGGAATACATACCTGGTACTGAAAAACCTAAGCAAAAGTCTATGGCAGGGGAGATCATGAGCCTTAGGGGTATAAGGCCTGTGCTTGTCTGGCTAAATGTATATATTATTCCCACCAAGCTGCCCTGAAAGCACTATACTTAGTGTTCATATTCACATATTAATGCTACTTTCACTTCTGGTTAGAGAAGCTTCTCTTTTCAGATGGCGATGACCACTGGGATTACCCAAAAGGCAACATAGTGCTGAGAAGAAGGGATGGAGGAGTGCCCAGCACTGAAACATCTCTGTCACACCCTCCAAGGCTCAGGGCCCATTGCGGAAGAGGGGGCGGATAGAATGGAAGAGCCAAAGGAAGGGTATCACTCCTTACAATGCAACTGCCCAGACAGAAATTGGCCTTGATATCCATGACCTTGCAGTGCCTAGCAATACCTTTGCAAGACCCTCATAATAGAAGAAAAAGATGATGACATCAAATTAAAAGAGAGACTAATGGAGAGAGGGAGGGGATATGATGGAGATTGGAGTTCTAAAGGGGAATGGGGGAGGGGAGGGAAATATCATGCATTTTTTTGTATGTAAGTATAGAAGTTGTCAATTAAAAAATTATTTAAAAAATACAAATAAAAATAAATTTTAAAAAAGAGAGGGAGAAGATATGATGGAGAGTGGATTTGTAAAGGGGAAAGCGGGGGAGGAGAGGGAATTATCATGGTTTATTGTCTATAATTATGGAAGTTGTCAATAAAAAGTAAACAAATGGAAAATAATTTATCTTTTATTTACTTGTACGTGCATATATGGGGAGGGGTTGCAAACAAATGCCAGACATGTGATACTTTTTTTCATCTGGCTTTACATGGATGCTGGGAGATTGACCCTGGGCCAGCAGACTTTGCAAGCAAGCACCTTTAACCTGCTGAACCATCTCCTCAGCCCTCCCTATACCTCTTGTTTTTTAAAAACGTATTTATTGTGCTGGAGAGATGGCTTAGTGGTTAAGGCACATGCCTGCAAAGCCTAAGGACCCTGATTTGATTCTCCAGGTCCCACGTAAGGCAGATGCACATGGTGGTGCATGCATCTGGAGTTCATTTGCTGTGGCTAGAGGCCCTGCACGCCCATTCTCTCTCCCTCCCTCTCTCTCTCCCTTTCTCTGTCTCAAATAAGTAAGTAAATAAATAAATAAATCAAAATGTATTTATTGCCTGAGCTAGATTGAGATCCTACCTCGAAAAACAACAAAAAAGTATTTATTTATTTATTTATTTATTTATTTATTTTTTATTTATTTATTTCAGAAAGAGAGAATAGTATGGTCATGCCAGAGCTTCCTGCCCACTTCCTGCCATTGCAAATGAACTCCAAACACATGTGCCACTTTGTGTGTCAGGCTTTATGGGGAATTGAACCCAGGCTGTCAGGCTTTGCCAGCAAGCACCTTTAACCACTGAGCCATCTCTCCAGCCCCTTGTTTTGTTTTAATATTTATGTTTGTTTATTTATTAGAGAGAGAGAGAATGGGCATGCCAGGGCCTCTAGCCACTGAGAACAAACTCCAGATGCATGTACCACCTTGTGCATCTGGCTTACGTGCGTCCTGGAGAATTGAACTGGATCCTTAGGCTTCGCAGGCAAATGCCGTAACCACTAAGCCATCTCTCCAGCCCTCATTTTGCTTTTTGAGACAAGATCTCATTGTGTAGCCCAGGCTAGCCAGGAACTCCCACCACTGCTCCTGCCTCTGCCTCGAGTTCT
Organism: Orientallactaga sibirica; assembly: GCA_036365145.1. Taxonomy (NCBI): domain Eukaryota; kingdom Metazoa; phylum Chordata; class Mammalia; order Rodentia; family Dipodidae; genus Orientallactaga; species Orientallactaga sibirica. The sequence continues at coordinate 38,092,982 of JAEOAD010000008.1, forward strand.
GAGATTTCACGCCTGGTTTATCAAAATGTTTTACAATGCTGCTCTTAACACCTCAGACCATGAGGAGCCAAAGACAAACACCCAGTGTGTGGCAGAAACAATCTCAGAATAATAATGCAGCAAACATTGTCCAGGAAGTGTCAGAAAGTGCCAGATGAGCAATCCTCCACCAGATCTGTGTCTACTTAGAAATCAAGCTCTGGAAACATTAAGCCTATTGTGAGCAAACAAAACTTGCCCGTAAATATTATTTTTCTGGCTTACTAATTATAAAATCAACCAATCTTTCCAACGGGCAATTATCAACAGCCTCTAATCACCCGGTTGGAAATGAAGGCGACCGGTGGTTCCCAGCCTGGTATTGATGCTGTTATTAGCTTGGTAAGGAACTGTGTTTAGAAACAGCCTCAAAGATTAGCACCCACCAGCCGGGCTAATCTGACAATGGCAATTTCAGGGTGTGATTATATCTATAGGGGGTACAAAAAAAAAAAAAAAAAAAAAAAAAAAAACAGGTTCCCATGCACTAAACTAATATCCCACCTTGCTGTCTCTGACAACGCAGACAGTTGTGCAAGCTGTGCTTCAGCTCCAGGGGGCATTGGGTAGTACAGAAAGCAGGCTGAGGATTTAGCTCAGTAGAGTGGTCACTTAGCAAGCAAAAAGCCCTGGGTTCCATTCCCAGCACTGAAGCACTGGGCACAGTGGTGCGTACCTGTAATCCCAGCACTAGAGAGACAGAGGCAGGAAGATGAGAAGTTTAAGCTCATCCTTGGGCTACAGAGTGAATTGAGGCCAGCCTGGGCGGTATGAGACCCTATCTCAAAAAAACAAATTGCGGTTTGGAGAGATGGCCTTGTACACATGCGCCACCTTGTGCATCTGGTTTATGTGGGTTCTGGGGAATCAAACCTGGGTCCTCAGGGAAGCGCCTTAACTGCTAAGCCATCTCTCCAGCCCCAAAATTGCCTTCAAATTTTTTTTTTTTTTTTTTTTTTTTTTTTGGTTTTTCGAGGTAGGGTCTCACTCTGGCTCAAGCTGACCTGGAATTAACTGGAATTAACTATGTAGTCTCAGGGTGGCCTTGAACTCACAGTGATCCTCCTACCTCTGCCTCCTGAGTGCTGGGGTTGAGCACTTGCCTTGCATGCACAGGTGCTGCCAGATGCACAAGGTAGCACATATGTCTGGAGGTCATTTGCAGTGGCTAGAGGCCTGGCATGCCCAATTCTCTATCTGCCTCTCTCTCTCTCCCAAATAAATAAATAAATAAATATTTTTAAAAATAGCTTTAGCTGAGCATGCTTTAACAAGGTGATGGGTGTGATTCCCAACACTGGGGAGTAAAAGCAAAAAAAAAAAAAAAAAAAAAGCTCTTTCCATTGTATGGGCTGGAGAGATGGCTTAGCAGTTAGAGACCAAACGCTTGCCAAATAATAATATGAAGCCTAAGGACCCGGTTCAAGGTTTGATTCTCCAGGACCCACGTTAGCCAGATGCACAAGGAGGTGCATGCATCTGGAGTTTGTTTGCAGTGGCTGGAGGCCCTGGCATGCCATTCTCTCTCTCTCTCTCTCTCTCTCTCTCTCTCTCTCTACCTGCCTATTTCTGTATCTCTCTGTCAAATAAATAAATAAATAAATAAATAAATAAATAAATAAATAAATAAAATATAAAAAATTCCATTGTATGAATTCCAGGCCAGCCTGGGCTACAGTGAGACCCTACCATGGAAAACCACAATAACAACAACAAAAAAGGTTAATATGGTAAGTTTTATGTTATGTATATTTTATCACCACACCTTTAAAAAAGCCAGGAAGATTTTTTTTGAGGTAGGGTCTCACTCTGGTCCAGGCTGACCTGGAATTCACTCTAGTCTCAGGGTGGCCTTGAACTCACAGCAATCCTCCTACTTCTGTCTCCCAAGTGCTGGGATTAAAGGCATGCACCACCACGCCCGGCTCAGGAAGATTTTTTTAGAACTGCTACTGACCTTGTTTAGACAGGTAGTTCTTATACTGCTCAGAAAGGAAAAATCCTAGGAGTGAGTCATGGAGGAAAAATAACCTATCTGTGGTAAGGGAGGAAGCCATGAGGAAGGCTGAAGGAATGCTAGTGAACTCTTCCATCATGACGTCAGCAGCTCCCCGTTCCTTGCCTCTGTCTGGTGGATATTGCTGACTTCTGGCCTCAAAGCCACAGTCCTCCTACTTCAGCCTCTTGAGTGCTGGGATTATAGGTATGCTGTAGTTATTTTCTTGTTACTGGGACAAAACACCCCACCAAAAGCAGCTGATGGGCGGAAAGTTTTTATTTGGTTTACAGTCCTGAGGGGAAGCTCCATGATGGAGGGAAAGCAAAGGCTGGACATCACCTCGGCCACAGCAGGTGGAAAACAGCAATAGAAGAGCATGCCCAAACTCTGGCAAGGGGGAGCTGGCTATAGCACCCCAAAGCCCGCTTCCAGCAACACACCTCCTCCAGCAAGGCTTCATTTCCCAAATTGCCACCAGCTGGGAATGCATGAGTTTATGGAGGATCTGATTCAAACCACCATAAGGAGTATGCCACCACTTCTTAAAAATAACACTACTGCTGGCATGGTGGTGCACACCTTTAACCCCAGCACTGGGGAGGCAGATGTAGGAGGATCGCTGTGGGTTCAAGGCCAGCCTGAGGCTACATAGTGAATTCCAGGTCAGGGCTAGAGGGAGACCCTACCTTAAAAAAACAAAAAATTAAAAAAATTTAAAAAACACCACTGGCAGAGATAGGAGGATCACCATGAGTTCAAGGCCACCCTGAGACTACATAGTGAATTCCAGGTCAGCCTGGATTAGAGTGAAATGCTACCTCATAAAACAAAAAAAATAATAAAAAATAAAGATAAAAAAAATAACACTACTTAAGCCAGGTGTGGTGGCGCATATCTTTAATCTCAGCACAGAGGTAGGAGGATTTCTGTGAGTTTGAGGCCAGCCTGAGACTACATAGTGAATTCCAGGTCAGTCTAGGCTAGATCAAGACCCTATCTTGGAGAAAAAACAAAACAAAACAAAACAAAACAAAAAACACTACTTAGAGCAATTCCTGTGTGTGTGTGTGTGTGTGTGTAGTATGTGTGGTGTGTTGTGTATGTGGCATGTGTACATATAAGGCATGCACATGTATGTCATGTATGTGAAGATGCACACCTTGCAGCAGTTACTTTCTCATTGCTGAGATAAAACACCTGACCAGAAGCAGCTTATGAAAGGAAAAAGTGTAGTTTGGCTTACAGTTTCCAGGGGAAATTTCCATCATGGCAGGAGCAGACACCAGAGTCACATTGTCACATCAGCAGTGAGAAATTTTTAGAAAAGCAAAAGATGGGCTGGAGAGGTGGTTTAGTGGTTAAGGTGCTTGCCTGAAAAGCCTAAGGATCCAGGTTCGATTCCCTAGAACCCATATGAGCCAGATGCACATGGTGGCACACATATATGGAGTTCATTTGCAATGGCTGGAGGCCCTGTCACATGCTTGCAAAGCCTGATGACCTGGCTTCAGTTCCCCAGTTCCCATGTAAAGCCAGACATACAAAGCGTCACATGAATCTAGAGTTCATTTGTAGTGGCAGGAGGCCTTGGTGAGCCCATATTCTCTCTCTCTCTTTCCCTGTCACTCTCTCAAATAAATGAATAGGTAAACAAAGGAATAAATGAATAAATAAATTTTAGATATGTTTGTTTTTAGCTTTTAAAAAAATTTATTTATTTGAGAGTGACAGACAGAGAAAGAGGCAGATAGAGAACAGGAACACCAGGGCCTCCAGCCACTGCTAACAAACTCCAGATGCATGAGCCCCTTGTGCATCTGGCTTATGTGGGTCCTGGGGAATCAAGCCTTAAACCCGGGTCCTCAGGCTTCACAGGCAAGCGCTTAACTGCTAAGCCATCTCTCCAGGCCCTGTTTGTTTTTTGAGGTAAGGTCTTGCTGTAGCCCAGGCTGACCTGGAATTCCCTATGCAGTCTCAGGCTGGCCTCCAACTCACAATGATCCTACCTCTGCCTTCCAAGTGCTGGTATTAAAGGTACGTGCCACCACACCCAGTTTAAAAATAAATAAAATCTTGACTCAAAAACAAACTAAACTAAACCCACAGAATATATGTGTAGAAATATCTGTTCAGGAGCACTGGAGAGCTATCTCAGCAGTTAAAGGTGCTTGTTTGCATTGTTTTATATGGGTACTGGGGATTCAAATTCGGAGCAAATCAAGCCCTCTCGGGCCCTCGTGCTCATGCAAGCGCTTTTACCTGCTGAGCCATCTCCCCAGCCCCACACTATTTTAAATATACCACGCATGCCTCACAGAAGCTGCGTACAGAATGAAAAGGACAGCAAGTGGCTTAAACTCCAAAGGAAAATCAGGCACTGAATTTCAGTTGGGATGTAGACTACCATGGGAGCGTTTTCAAGAGATGGGCCAAGATGACTTTGATTACATTCCATTTCTCTCTATCTGCATTATGGATCTAGGGGAGCGTTTTTCCACTTGAGAGCTGGCATTCTGGTGAATAAACTCCCCCAAGTGCTGTGGGAGGACCGCCAGGAACAAATGCCCTAGGGTGGTTATTTGCAAAGCAGAGTTCTGGGCTGGGGGTGAAGCTCAGTGGTAGAGCACTTGTGTGAGGCCCTAAGTTCCATCCCGAGCATTTAAAAAGGGGGGAGGGGCTGGAGAAATGGCTTAGCAGCTAAGGTGCTTGCCTGAGAAGCCAAAGGACCCATGTTCGACTCTCAAAGTCCCATATAAGCTAGGCACATGAGATGATGCAAGCTCACAAGGTCACACGTGCACACAAGATGGAACACGCATCTGGAATTCAATTGCAGTGGCTGGAGGCCCTGGAGTGCCATTTCTCTCTCTTTCTCCTTCTCTCTCTCTCTTATAAAAAATTAAATTAGGAGCCGGGCATGGTGGCGCACGCCTTTAATCCCAGCACTCGGGAGGCAGAGGTAGGAGGATCGCCGAGAGTTCGAGGCCACCCTGAGACTACATAGTTAATTCCAGGTCAGCCTGGACCAGAGTGAGACCCTACCTTGCAAAACCAAAAAAAAAAAAAAAATTTAAATTAGGGCTAGAGAGATGGATTAGCAGTTAAGACACATACCTGCAAAGCCTAAGGACCCTGGTTTGATCCTCCAGATCCCACATAGCCAGACGCACAAGAGGGCACACGCATCTGGAGTTCATTTGCAGTGGCTAGAAGCCCTGGTGCATGAATTCTCCTTCTCCCTCTCCCTCTTTCCCTCTCTCTGTCTCTAATAAATAAATAAAAATAAAATATTTTTTAATTAAATTAATGATAGTAAATGTTAGACTTCAAGAGAGATGTTCATCTTTCTTCTCTCCACAGCTGTGGCATGTGGCACCTCAAAGTGCTCTGGTTTGTGAATTTGGAATCCCATTCCTACTGTTATGAAAATTGACTAAGCCCCACTGCACCAGGGATTCTGGGGAGGAATCCCCTGCTCCCAGCCACCACCAACAGTGCTGGGTTGAGACTTGATCATGTTCTTGAGACACAGGTGCAAGAGCACTTACATTGGCCCTAAGGACCATCCCCCTCACAGTGCAAGATTCCTCCCCATACACCTTCCCCTTATTCAGGACTTGCCAAAGCCTCCTTCCCTTGCCTAAGTCTCCCAAGTCGTTAAGAAAAGTCTTGGGTCCAGAAAACTATCTGTCTCCAAATTGTCTATTTTCAAATCACAGCATGGAACACAGTGGAATAAGGCCCAGGGGAAACAGCTCTGTTGGTAGAGTGCCCTAGAGTCCAAAGCCTCTGAATTCAACCTCAGCATGGTATAAACCAAGCATGGTGGCACACAGCTGCCTGTTATTAAAGCACTCGGGGCAAAGTAAAGGCAGGAGGGTCAGAGTTTGAAAGTCATCCTGAGGCTACATAGGGAGTTCCAGGTCCTCCTAGGATGCATGAGATCCTGCAAAACCAAAAAAAAATAAATGAATGAGGGCTAGAGAGATAGATTAGCAGTTAAGGCACATACCTGCAAAGCCTAAGGACCCTGGTTTGATCCTCCAGATCCCACATAGCCAGACGCACAAGAGGGCACACGCATCTGGAGTTCATTTGCAGTGGCTAGAAGCCCTGGTGCATGAATTCTCCTTCTCCCTCTCCCTCTTTCCCTCTCTCTGTCTCTAATAAATAAATAAAAATAAAATATTTTTTAATTAAATTAATGATAGTAAATGTTAGACTTCAAGAGAGATGTTCCCTTCTTTTCTTCTCTCCACAGCTGTGGCATGTGGCACCTCAAAGTGCTCTGGTTTGTGAATTTGGAATCCCTTCCTACTGTTATGAAAATTGACTAAGCCCCACTGCACCAGGGATGGCGGGAGGAATTCCTGCTCCCAGCCACCACCAACGGTGCTGGGTTGAGACTTGATCATGTTGCTTGAGACACAGGTGCAATTTCCCTTACATTGTTGCAAGGACCTTCCCTCACAGTGCAAGATTCCCCTCCCCATACACCTTCCCCTTATTCAGGACTTCAAAGCCTCCTTCCCCTTGCCTAAGTCTCCCACGGCGTTAAGAAAAGTCTTGGGTCCAGAAAACTATCTGTCTCCAAATTGTCTATTTTCAAATCACAGCATGGAACTCACAGTACCATAAGGCCCAGGGGAAACAGCTCTGTTGGTAGAGTGTTTGCCTAGCGGTCACAAAGCCCTGAATTCAACCCCAGCATGGTATAAACCAAGCATGGTGGCACACAGCTGCCTGTTATTAAAGCTCTTGGAAAGTAAAGGCAGGAGGATCAGAAATTCAAAGTCATCCTTGGCTACATAGGGAGTTTAAGGTCCTACTAGGATGCATGAGATCCTGTCTCAAAATAAATGAATGAGGGCTGGAGAGATGGCTTAGTGGTTAAAGCATTTGCCTGCTAAAGCCAAAGAATCCCATTTCGGTTCTCCAGGACCCATGTAAGCCATATGCACAAGGGGCACATTCATCTGGAGTTCGTTTGCAGTGGCTAGAAGCCCTGGCATGCCCATTCTCTCCGCCTCTTCCTTTCTCTCTCAAATAAATAAATAAATAAAATATTTTTGAAAAATAAGGTGGGAGTGGCGGCACATGCCTTTAATCCCAGCATTCGGGAGGCAGAGGTAGGAGGATCGCCATGAGTTCGAGGCCACCATGAGACTACATAGTGAATTCCAGGTCAGCCTGAGCTAGAGTGAGACCCTACCTCGAAAAACCAAAACCAAAAACAAAGTGCTTTAATAACAGGCAGCTGTGTGCCACCATGCTTGGTTTATGCCATGCTGGGATGAAACTCAGGGCTTTGTGATTGCTAGGCAAACATTCTACCAACAGAGCTATTTCTCCTGGGCCTATGGTACTGTCAGTTACAATTTGAGAATAGACAATTTGGAGAGGTGCCTTAGCAGTTAACATACTTTCTTGCAAAGCCTAAGGACCCAGGTTTGACTCCCCAGAACCCAGGTAAGCTAGATGCACTAGGTGAAGCATGCACACAAGGTCACGCATATCCACAAGGTGGCACATGCATCTGGAGTTCAATTGCAGTGGCTAGAGGCTCTGGCACACCAATTCTCTCTCTCTCTCATAAAAAAAGAACTGCACTCAGGAAGGTCTGTTTAATCCAAAGCCCATGGTCTAACGTATCAAGAGGTACTTTCTGTCCATTTGCCACTATAGCCTCTCTCCACTGAGACCAGAAGCCCTTGAGAGCAGGGACTGTGTCTCATCACCTATGGCTGCCCAGTGGCCAGCCCCGTGACTGACATATATAATAAGTGACAGGTAATAGCTGCTTTATAATTGAATTTTAATGGAACATTAGTAGAGAGCCCTCTGATCTCCCTACTTCACCTTTTAACAGAAGATCCATCTATTCTAAAATGACAGGAGAGAGAAATGGCAGGAGAATGGAAGGCCACTCACTTCAATTCTGTCCCCAAAGTTGCTGCCACAGTCTCTCCCCTTAACCCTCCTGGCCATGGGTCAGTTCTGAGGCTGTGAGATCCCACTTAATTTCAACCCCAGGCTGTCTCCGGTCTATTACAATCCACGCAGCTGATCCTCCAATATCACTTTTCACAGCCAGGATCTGTAACCTAAGGCTCCACTGGGGATCCTGTGGCTTCCCAGGCTGTTCGCCTTCCCCTGCCTGGGCCCCATTCCTCCTTCTTTGTACCTTCAGGTTTGTCTTCACTTCCTTGACTTTTTTTCCATCTAGAGCAAGATGCAGGCCTGAGACAGAGCCACTATAAAAGCTGATCCTGGGGTCTGGAGAGATGGCTTAGCAGTTAAGTGCTTGCCTGTGAAACCTAAGGACTCTGGCCCTGAGGCTCGATTCCCCAGGACCCACGTACGCCAGATGCACAAGGTGGCGCATGCATCTGGAGTTCGTTTGCAGTGGCTGGAAGCCCTGGTGTGCCCATTCTCCCTTCCTCTCTCTCTGTATCTGCCTTTCTCCTTCTTTCTTTCTTTCTTTCTTTCTTTCTTTCTTTCTTTCTTCCTTTCTCTCTCTCTCTCAAATAAGTGAATAAAGAAATAAATAAAATCTTTTTTAAAAAAGCCGGGCATGGTGGCACACGCCTTTAATCCCAGCACTTGAGAGGCAGAGGTAGGAGGATCACCATGAGTTTGAGGCCACCCTGAGACAACAGAGTGAATTCCAGGTCAGCCTGAGCTAGAGTGAAACCCTACCTGGAAAAAACAAAAAAAAAAAAAAAAAAAAAAATCTTAAAAAAAAAACCTTAGAATGTAAGTTTAAAAACTAACTAAACATATATGAGCCTGTTTACTTAAAAAAAAAAAAAAAAAAAAAAAAAAAAGCTGCCCCTTCTCAATTGGCTCTCTCCTATGACGCTGTCCATGTTACTGTTCCCCTTACATGAATGATTTTGTTGTTAGCTTTTTGTGTGTTTAAAAAATATTTTATTTATTTATTTACTTAAAAGAGAGGCAGACAAAGAGAGTGAGACAAAGAGAGAGAGAGAGAGAATGGGCATGCCAGGGCCTCTAGCCATTGCAAATGAACTCCAGATGTACGCACCACCTTGCATATCTAGCTTAGGTCGGTAGTGGGGAATCAAACCTTGGTCCTTAGGCTTTTCAGGCAAGCGCCTTAACCACTAAGCAATCTCTTCAGCCCAGGGTGCGGTGTGTGTGTGTGTGTGTGTGTGTGTGTGTTGACATGGAGTTACACATAGACCAAGCTGGCCTCCAACTTGCTATGTAGCAGAGACTGGCCTTGAACTCCTGATCCTCCTGTCTGTCTCAGTGATGGGATCACAGACACGTCACCCATTCGTCCCCTGCACTAAGTCTTTATTTCCTTCATTTTCTCCAAGGACTCTCTCTGCAAACAAACCGCAGACATATGTGCCACTTTGTGCAACTAGCTTTACGTGTGGGTACTGGGAAATTGAACCCAGCCCATCAGGCTTGCAAACAAGCATTTATTATTATTTTTATTTGTTTTTATA